>JADLZK010003221.1:0-649032 GCA_015847255.1 Hyparrhenia diplandra | reverse complement strand
ATTGATTTTTGGTTCAATTGATTAAATTCCATTGCTCTTTGGAGGTGGTTGCATTGGTGTCGAAAGTACGCCGACGGGTGAAAGCCAACCTCAAGTGTGTGCAAAATTATCCCACCTCGTTTGAGAACATCCCATAGTACCTTTGACAATTCCCGAGGCGTAGTAGTGGTAGTTGTCGAGGAAGAAGATTGGCTCAAGGCAAGAAGATATGTGGTGTCTCCTTCAACAGCCCGGTTGCTTGTCGTGAAGCCCGCACGAATGGCGAAGTCATCGGAAAGTGAACACCAATCACATTACCCGCGCCCAAACCGGTGCTCCCCTTTGGAGGTTGTTGGTTCCTGCTATGTCGTGTGTGGCTCGTGAAGCGTTGATGTAGCAAGTTGAGGTGGAATGAGAGTCTCCCGGATTGTGACAAGGTCGACGAGGTAGGTGGTTGATGTGGGTGGCATGTACCTCTTGTCATCGTCGGTGAAGCTCACAAGTCGAGGCTTGCAAGATGGAGACGTTAAACTTTTGGGCGTGTAGATCAGCCGTGTTTATGGTGGGCGCCGCCCGGTGCATTGCAGCCACGGTTTGTTGGCGTAGTCGTCTCGGACGTAGATGTCACCGAGGAACATGGTAGCCAACCGGTTTGGCTCGAGTCGTCCCGCCATCATAGCTTCAGTAGTCGATGGCGCGGCGGTCGTTGCTTGGCGCCGTGGGTGTATGGTAAGCCCATGTTCTTGATGGAGGTGTCGGGGCCATAGGTGTAGTCGATCAAGTCGCCGCTTCGCTGAAGTAGCGCCAAGTAGTCGTTGGTGTCGCCATTGATGTGCAGCTTGAGGCCGCGAAGAAGACACCGTGTGGAGGTGTCCCAAGACTCCCGTGTCGCCTGGTTGGCATGTAGACGGAACCGTAGAAGGAGGAGTGCCGCTCTTGTCGAGAAGTATAGCGGTGTACCTGATGTTCTCGCCGACGCCCGCTAATGGTGGCGCCTTTGCCGGATCTGGAGGTTGCCTGATGGTGTTCTCCACCATTGTTGATGCCGGGAAGGATGTCCAAAGGTGTAGCAGATTGTTGTCGTCGTATCGGTGAGAACGACCGTTTCGTCGGTGGCGCCCGGGGAAGGTCGTGTTCTCATCTGTGGCGGCGCCTGGAGTTGGACGTCGTGGCTGCCGGTGTCGAGTTGGCCGTGAAGGGCCGCCGTGGTTCATGCCCTTGTAGTTGTTGTCGATGATAGGCATGCGAAGACGTTGTTGACGTCGGGGGGTTCGTCGCCGGCGTTGGCGTCAACGGAGGATGTGTGTCGTCGCCGTTCATGGCGCCCATGGTAGCGTCATTGTCGTTGATGTTGTTGGCGATGTCGCCGACGGTACCATTGTTGAAGACATCCCTGGTTGGCGAAGGTGATGTCATTGTTGGTCGGCATGGTGATGACGGGGACGTCGGGGTGACGCCGTTGGCGCCAATGGGAGGGTCATCATCTCACCGGGCGTTTTGAGGACGCGTCGTTGACAAGCATGGCGCCTATGGTAGCGCTCGCCGTCGTCGATGGTGGCGCCCTTGGGAGGGGCGTCGTTGCCGTTGGAGTCCTTGGTGGCGATTATGGAGCCCGGGATGTCGATCCCAGCCGACATCGATGTCGACACTAGCGACGTCGATGTTGACGTCGGTGACGCCGTCTTGTCGCCCATGTTGGCACTCTAGATGTTCCCAATGTCAAAAGAGGGTGTTGGTAGTGACCGGGAAACTTATTCATGCCATTGTAGTAGCTGCGAGACATTGGCCTAGTTGAGTAGGCTTTTCGCCGAGCAGCCGGGTGGACGCCTGTGGTAGCCTCCCCGATCCGATCTCGATCCGGGTCGCGCGGCAGTGGGGCATCCTTGGGGTAGGCGTGCTCGTTGCTTGCGGCGTCGATGATCTTGGAGGGGTGACGTGGCGGCGCTGTGAGAGCGCGTCGTCGCCGGTGGCGCGCCATGGCGGGGGCGGGCGGTGATGGCGGGGATGACGCTCACGGGCATGTACGTCGGGCAGGTTGGTGTAATTTTATTCGATGATGAGGCTGAAGTTGCCTTCATGGCTTTTTGCCGCCATGGTCGCGATGTAGTTGTCGATGATGCCGTTGACCTCCTCCGCGATGCTCTTATCCGATGATAGGGCTGAATTTGCCTCCATGGCTCTGATAGTAGTTGTCGATGATGCCGCTGACCTCCTCCGTGATGGATCCGCTCACGTCAAAGGCCATTGGATCGCCCGGTCTCGGATACAGGCCGCCGATTTCAGCCAGATTGGGCCGGAATTGACACACGATTCTTGTCGATCACGGTGGTGAAGATGGCGGTGAGGAGAAGGCGGCGTGGGGTAGCGGCCGCCGCGCGCCGTGGCGGGCGCTGATACCGGCCGGTGGGCGCATACGGCAGGGCGCCCTAGGGCGGCGTCGCGTTGGGTAGGGCGGCGGCGCTTAGAGGTGGCGGCGCATGTGCGCGAGGTGAGGGAGAGAGATTGAGAGCCGGAGAGCGGAGAGTTTTTGGGTGTTACCCCTTTAATTTTTCGATTAAGATCCAACTGATTACACGCCCCTTTGTATTTATAGTCCGAGGGAGACTTGCATGCTAAGAAATATCTAGGAGGTTTCTTTATAGATCGGAATACATCTTGACAAAGTAATTTATTTCTTTCCCTAAATATTAATTCCTTAAATAATTATTACTTAATGACGGGGCGAAGGATGACGAGGTGGGCGGCGCCGGGGCCGTAGGGCGCAAGCGCACGACGGGCCATGGGCCTAGGCAGCGGTTTTCCGACATGACAATTTTATTATTCTTAACATGCACCACATTGTATTCTTTTTTTGAACATGTATATAATTGCATATTTAATACTTCATATTTCTTTTTACCTATAATTTGTCAGCTTTGCCGGTGTCATCGTTATTCCCCTACTTGTATTTCATGGTATGTATTTCATCGTGTCCTCTTATCCTAAAAAACTAAAGATGTTTTTTCGGTCATTCACAGCAATAGTTGCTAACTAATATTATATAACACTTGATCTGTAAAGAATATTGAATCCATTACATATACATGCACTGGTGGTGCACATATTTGAAACATTTTTGGCTAACAAGTTTATCATCACTCACTAGATAAGAGACTTTCATATTGCAAAACGAACAGAAGACATTGGGTTCTATGCCGGATTTGTCGGTTAGTCCTTACAATGTCATTTCTCATTTGAGATGGTCTAGTTATATATACACACAATGTTTTTGAACTTTTGATGGGAATTTTTAGGTGCTTCGTTTATGCTTGGTAGATGCTTGACTTCAACTGTTTGGGGTATAGCAGCGGATCGGTTTGGGAGGAAGCCAGTTGCCATACTTGGCATTTTCTCTGTGTTAGTAAAATAAATTGCTTCTACCACTATTGATCAAAGTGTTATTTTATTTATTCCCCTTTTATTTTCCCTTTTTATAATGTAATTCTCTAACTTAATTCTTGTTAATATTTAGGGTCATATTCAATACTTTTATTTGGGCTTAGTACTAATTATTGGATGGCAATAACTACAAGATTTCTCCTTGGTGCTTTAAATGGTTTGCTTGGGCCAATGAAGGTATTGTGAATTAGGATTTTGTGTCATGTGAGATGTATTTCTTAGCTAGGTTTAGTAAAACATTAGAAATTGATGGTAGAGGAGCATAACATCTAAGGCAGGGCAACCCTCAGCTATCATTCTAGTCTTCTAGGTTGAGTAGGTCTAATAAGATCTTTGTATGTTGTGGTATCCGGTGGAACTGGGCTTGAGGGGGCGGCGGCTCGTATACAGCAAGCTAGGCCGAATCTGCTGCACACTCCAACAGTACTACACAATTAATATACTTATTAATGTGTTAATTTCACAGGCTTATTCTATCGAAGTTTGCAGACCTGAACAGGAAGCATTGGGAATATCATTTGTAAACAAAAACTACAAACTCATGAAATCTCAATGTTTCTTGTTCTGTTTATAGTTTTTATTATGAAGTTCACTCGTTGTAACTCTAGGTCGGCACATCTTGGGGAATAGGTCTGATCACTGGGCCAGCTCTAGGAGGATATCTTGCACTGGTATGCTGGACATCCAATAATTTTAGGCTATGACAATTGGAAATGCATTATGACCTAATAATATTATGACAGCCTGCAGAAAAAATTTCCAAACCTATTTTCACCTGACTCATTCTTCGGCAGGTATTCTTTCTTCAATGAAGACTAAGACTATATTGTGTAACATACTTGATTTCTTGATTATATATACTTATATTCAATAGAAACTTAACAGGTTCCCCTATTTCTTGCCATGCTTATGCTCCTCACTCTTCGCTACTGTTGTTCTTGTCATCTGCATATGGATGCCGGTATGTGAGATTGCATTAGTTAGAAATATTAGTTTTGAAATTAGAATATACTTAATGAAGACTATGAACTAACCTTAGTGTGTAGCTTACTGATCAATCTAGAACTTGTCCATGAAGTTACAAAACAAACTTATCTATGTTTGTTACAAATGATTTCATCTTATTACATCCATGATCTATTACAATTAAATGGTATCAATATTGCATAGACACTACTAGAAACTAGAAATTTCCTATCGGTAAAAACCGATGCAAAAATACCAAATACCGACAGGACAAATATAGAAACAGTTTTACTATCGGTTACAATCGACAGAAAAAATTCCAATAGCAATAGCTCGACAACCTTAAAGTTCTGCCTCTTTTATCTTGAATAAAAGGTCTTAACAATTCGAATTAGACTACTTACAAAAATAAGTAAGGATAATAAGAATGTCTAGAAATTTCTTTCTAAACCTCACATTGTGCACAAGATTGATGCACAAGGTGTGCCATCTTTAATAAAATGTAAACTGATGTAAAGCTTGGACAATGAGGAGGGGGTCATGTTTTAAAATATTTCATTTGTACGTTTGATCCTTTTGTCCCTCAAAATTCTTCTTCTTCATTCTATAGTAAATTATCTTGAATGTATTTTAGGAGACATTACACAAGCACAAAGACCATCAGAATGGAAATAAAAATGATGAAGCTTTGGAGGCCCAACTGAGTGAATACAAAGAGAAGGGTGAACAAATTTCAAGTTTGGACCACAAGAAGAGTATACTCAAGAATTGGCCCTTCATGTCATCCTTAATTACGTATTGTGTATTTTCCTTTCATGATATGGCTTATTCAGAGGTACCATTCTTGATCTCAATTTCTTATTGTTTTCTAGCACTGAAATATGATGTCTACTTATGCATTCACCAAACATGTGCTAAACATAGAATATAATTAGTAGGCACACATAAATGAGTGTAAACTAACATGATACAAATAGGGATGGACTTAGTATAACAAAAAAAAATGTGTTGTTGATAGTACAAATATCTTGGATGGTTACAGTCACTATGGATATGTAGTTAACTTTGGACAATACTACAATTAATGGAACTTTTGAACCATTTTATGTACTCCTTCCATACTTGAAAAAGAAAGACGTTTAGGACAGTACGCCTCCAAAAAATAACTTTTACTTATCTTTTCTATAAAATTATTTATTGACAAGTTATATATGTATATTTTTATGGAAGTAATTTTCAAGACAAATCTATTGATATAATTTTCACATTTCCAAACTCAACGACTTAAAAGTTATTCATGATTTTATATTACCAATGTTCGACCCAAACCTTATCCAAAATATCTTTCTTTTCCAATATGGAGGGAGTATTGTCGACATAGTATTTGATGCTTTTAGCACGAACAACATGTATTAATTGCACCTATAAGAAATGAGTCATGCATCTAGATGTAGTATAACACAATTTTAGCTACACAATATGTGTCCTAAATCCTAATATGAAACCTATACATATCATGATTCAAAAACCTTATCTCAAACAGCTTGTAGCCACAAGAAAATTTGACTTGTGTCAAATGATAAATCTACTACATTAATACTATAATACATGAAATAAGCAAACATTAGATTTTGTCAAGTAGTTGAGCACTGACACCATTTGAAGTTAACTTCAGGTGTTCTCTCTATGGACTGAAAAGTGATAAGAAGTATGGTGGCCTCAGTTTGTCATCTGAGGACGTAGGTCAAGTGCTTTCAATTACAGGTAACATTTCTTTTAGTAAATTCACCAGCCTTGCTATTGTAATGTATTTGCTTACCTATTCGATCATATCACACTTAAGTATTTTTTGAGCAACTTTTGTCACATTGACATTTTCGGTCTACCTCGGCGCACTGGCCAACCCCGAGGCTCTTGCTAGACCCGGGTCTGACAGCGGTGACCGATGGGAAGCAAGCGGCCGTCCCCCCCCCCCCCCGCCCTCATCCCACATACTATTTTATCTTCCAGCCCCGTATGTTCCCTCGGGCCGAACATGGCCCAAGCCTCCACGCGGCGACCCTCCCTCTCCACATCCCACCGCCTCCACCGTGATTTCACCCGCGCCGCCAACCTAGGTTCGACAAGCACCCCCTTTTCTCCCCCCAACCCGATGAAACTATAGATTGCTGGCCACCGGGGAGAGGTAGGTAGGACAAGCGGTGGGAATGGAGGATGGGCTGCTTATGCGACCGGGCGGTGTGGGGGCGGTTAGGCCAGGTTGGGGCGAGGGCGCCGGGCTTGACGGTGAGCTTTGCCATGGCGTGTGCGACGAGTTTCGCCATGGCAGCCCGGTGGGAGCAGGGCGGGATGGGAACAAGGAGCGCCTCGGTGCATCTAGGGCTCGCCGCGGATGGCCTGCGGATGACGGGGTGGTGGTGTGGCATGGGTAGCTTAAGAAGGTGTAGCCGAGGTGGGCCGGCGAGATCCATATAGGGTGGTCGGACGCATCTCTCATATGGGGGTTGTCGGACCCTAGCACCGCCCCCCAACATTTATTATTCCACTAGTTCACCAACCCGTTATCGCATGGGTCGAATCTCGTGATACTAACTAATAAGAATTAATTGTACTAAATTTCATTTTCTTTTACTAATGTTCTAAAAATAATACCTATAAATTTCTTTTTTTCTTTACTAATGTTCTAAAATAATACCTATAATAGTTACTCTATAGACTATATTCATTTGTGATAATCTATGAAATATTGATCTACGTGTTTTTTCCATCCATATATGCAAAGATTAGTTTACATAGCACCTTTGTAAATATTCATTTTAGTTGAAACATCTACTTAAACTATGATAGTTTTAGTTGCGGTCTATATTTAGACGTCATGAACATAAATTTTGACTCCCTAAAATTTTAAAATTGTTATTCCTCGTATTAACAACTATTATTAAGAATGGTGATTATAGCCTACCGATTTGTTGGAAACATGTTTTAGATTTTTGTAAGAACTTTAGGATCGATCTGTTTTATTTCTACCCTTTTTTTTAGTAATAATTTATATAATTAATGTTTATTAGCACCCTATGTATAAAGTTGAATAAAAATAAACTTCAAACGTATAAACTCTTATTTCATCCCTTTAATTATGTGATATCATGAAAATCTATACTTTAACCTTTAGCTTTTGATCTTGTTTTTTGTAATATTTTTTTAATGTGTTACTTTGAAATCTCTAATGCTTATTGTATTTTTATTCAAAAGTTTTCATGTTTTATTTGATTGAAAGATTATTCTAGGTCCTAGGCTACCCTCTTAGTTTTGACAATATCAAAAAATAGTTGTTCCAGCATGCACAATGGCATTCAAGTTGAATTTATTGTGTCGTATTAGTATTGTTTTATTAAACAATTATCTCTTAAAAAATTAAGGTACTAATATTCATGTGATATAATGTTTCAATCAACTTTCTTGAAGACAACTACCTTCTAAAAACTTAAAGTGAACCGTAACTATCACTACTAAGTGATCTGCTAAGGATATATTTCCACGCTTGATAAGCTTTTATGAAAACAAAGAATTATAATGTATGTTTTAACTCATGGATGTTGAATTATTCTTCATATAGCTTATATCAACATTTACATGTAGATTTGAGGGAATTTCGTTAATTTGTTATATGACCTGAATAATTTGGGTACAAATTATATAGGTATAAATTACTTAACATTATGCTTTCATATTGCCATGTATGGCCAATCTGAATGCAAACTTAGGGGCAAAGCATTATCTTTCATAATGATACAGAAGGATAATTTATTAAATAATATCACTGGATTAGTTTATTTATTTATTGTAACTTTGGATGTTTCAATTTTTCCATATAGGCTTTATTGACAACTCCATGGGTCATGGTCACCTAATGTTTTGGCATCATTATTAGCATGTAATTCAAAGTAATTCAGTGAGGATACTTGATGGTCAATAAGTATTATATCAAAACTTATTTGTGCGAAGTAATCAAGAATATTAAAATTAAAATGAAAATTGTACCGAATGGTCAATAAGGTTCATACCTTGTATGTTGCAAGAGTCAAATCAAATTGTAATTGTGGTATAGCAAAGATGGTTGTACCTTTCATCTATAGGAGTGGTTAGTGCTATCATTGACATAGATGCCATGTACGCCAGATATCATGGTGCTAGTGGTCTGCATGTTCCTTCCTTCCCTTTATTGACCTAGATCTCCTCGTTATCCTCATGATTATCCTTCCGTCACCTTGAAGCGGCTGGATTCAATGTCAGTGGTTGGTGCACGACCGGATGTGGGTGTCCGGTGCATGGCCCAACGTCGTGTGTGTGCTCAAATGTTGGATGGTTGCTGAATTAGGTGAAGTTGGTGTAACATCGCCTTCCTCGCCGCTGACTGTCGGTAGGTAGTAAGTGTAGCATCGTCTTTCCTCTTCGGTATTCGCGGATGTGGGTGTCCGGTGCATGGCCCAACGTCGTGTGTGTGCTCAAATGTTGGGTGGTTGCTGAATTAGGTGAAGTTGGTGTAACATCGCCTTCCTCGTCGTTGACTGTCGGTAGGTAGTAAGTGTAGCATCGTCTTTCCTCTTCGGTATTCGCCGGTAGATAGTCCGTGTAGCGTTGCCTTCCTCGTTGATGTTGGGCGCCAAATAGTCAGTGTAGCGTCATTTTATTAGTATAGAATCCTTGTGTGAGAAGCATCCATACCAGTGGTTGCATGCAGTCGAAGATTGTTGTAGATGGTTGTCCGCGTCCTTCCAGACCATGGGGCTGGACGAACGCTGCATCTAACCTGCCATGTTCCTCGCTCACTTCAGCCAGTAAGTGCACATCTTGGTAGATAGCTTCCTGGCGGAAGCCTCGTTGATGTTCCTCCACGAGCAGCTTCGTCGTCGCGAAGTAAGGTGACACAAAATGTGCTGCGGCACTGCTGCTCCTCCACCATCATCATCTCACGTGCTCCTCCTCCAAGGTGTTGTCGATCTATGCAAGGGTGCCGGTCAGTGGCGGAGCCAGCAATGTATGGCTGGGTATGCCAAATAAATAAACTTTTGAAGCAAATATGCAATACAATGAATGATAGAATATAATGCCCATAACAATTAACAAAAGCCATAATACTCAAGCCACTTGTGTTGCTTAAAACCAAACTGGGCAAAAGGAGCGTGGATGACCACTTATAATGCTACTTATAAACCAAACTGGAATTTACAAAATCTTACAAAATTATTGAACAAAGTAGCACACATTACAAAAAGCAGAAACAAATAAATTAGAGGGGGAAACTGGAATCTTTATCTACCTGCCTGACAGTAATATATTGCGAATTTGCGACGATGATACGCTGCTGCCTGGTGGTCACCGGCTGCTTGCCGCCGTAGCAGAAGCAGATCGATATGTCAAATGTGCCGCCAGCCGCTAGCAGCATGCTGTCCTCAGCAGCAGATCAAGAATTCGAGATACGATGACGTCGTCGCCGCCGCTTGGGACGGGAACCGTGAGTTCGATTCTGCATGCTTGGGCCTAGAAAAGGTTAGCCTACTCGCACCACTGCCGGTGTAGATGATCCTACTGGCTTCCTCAATTACTTGCTTGGCGTGGCAAACAAAAGTCGATCAGCTGCCCGGCGGCGGTAGGTGCCACATGCATGGAGCCGTCTCCATCCACCTGCCTGGGAGGAGATTTTCCAACGCCCTCAAGAGTCGGGGCACTTGACGATCTTTGCGGCACGTCGTATACGGAAAATAATAGATCTATCTTTTTTCCTCTTTCTCGTTGTTTGTACGTTCACTTAAAAAATTATGGATTTGAGTTTTTTTTTTTTTTTTTTTATCTATAATCTATAATAATATAATAATGGCAATGGTGGGTAATTCTTTAAAAATAATAAAGTAGATCTAATGGTTATCGCTTGCCGTAGTTAGATTTGACGGCTAGATGTTTCTGATTAACGGAGAATTTCTACCATTTATCTTTTTTTTTCTTAGCGCTGCCCGTGAGCATTAACGTGGAGCCTCCATTGAAGCCTCCAATTAGTAATAGTAAGATTTGGTTTATATCAAAACTAAGGCCGAGCCCAGCCGTGCAACACCAAAAGCTCAATAACTTTTCCCAAAAAAACATACAAAAGCTCAATAAAAATATGGTACTACAACAATAATAATTGTAGCTGGTATTTATCGATATAAGTGAAAATTAATTTTAAAATTTTGCCCCAGAAGCTAGATGGTGCATTCAAAGTCTTTCCAGAGTCTAGCTATCGTTTCTTTTCCTCAATGTTATTTACACCTTACTCTTTTCTATTTATTTTATACGTGTATCAATACTCACAAATGGCATTATTTTTGGCCCTTGCATTTCCAGGTGTTAGTCTTCTTATATATCAACTCACTGTATATCCTCGTACTAATAAAATTCTCGGACCTATCAAAACTTCTCGAGTTGCAGCTGTGAGTAAAAACTGCTAGTATTCAGATGCAGCTATGCTCTTTCTTCTGCCTGCATGTCTTATGCGGTGCCTGATCTTGCAGATTCTGTGCATACTTATTCTACTTGGCTATCCCTATATGACATATCTGTCAGGAACTAGACTATCAATCATTTTGAATATTGCATCGATCTTGAAAATTAATCTTGCTGTGAGTATTTTTCTTTTCTCCATCACCTTGACAGATTCGATATGACTTGAGCACTTAGGATCTATATATACAATTCATGTTTATATTTTCATCCATGATATGTTGTACCAGGCTACCATCATTTCGAGCAGTTTCATCCTTCAGAATAATGCTGTGGTATGTCCCCATAAGTTAAGATGAATTCAACACCAATCTATAAGAATGCAAGCATTTAGCTGACTGATGAACTCCCAATTCTTACATATTAACAGCCTCAAGACCAAAGGGGAGCTGCAAATGGACTGTCCGTGACAGTAATGTCCCTATTCAAGGCAATTGCTCCTGCAGTTGCAGGCACTGTGTGAGTATACTTAGTTACTAACCACTTTTGTGAGAATAAACTTTAGTTTGGGTTTGTGTAGCACCAAATCCCTACTTCCATTTAACTCATATAGCATGACTTATTAGTTACCTACAAATGCAGTTTTTCTTGGGCACAAGCACGGCAACATGCTTTCTTCTTTCCAGGTCAATTCTTTTTGCCCCATTTTATTGCATCTGAATACATGTCCAATTCAGATGCAATAAAAATTCACTTAGCTACTTAAACTATTTGAGTTTTCATGTACTAGAATGGATGCAAGATTTTACTGTGGTGTAAACTTTCCTCTTATTCCATAAACACAGGTGATCAGATGGTGTTCTTTCTTCTGATTCTCATTGAGTTTCTTGGACTTATCTTCACATTCAAACCCTTCATGGCCGCACCAGAGTCCAGAGCAGCATGATAGAACACTGAATCATTCAGATCGATGGTGGGTCATAGCATTCATAGACACGGCTGCTTTAGTCATGAAAAAGAGATGAAAAGAGAACCAATTGCTCTGTATATTTATGGCCGTATACTTGTGTAGAAGAACACTTTATATATCAAACGAGTGATGAGACAGAGGATTTCATTGGACATAGCTGAAAGTCGATGACAATGATTGTAGCCTTGTAGGAATGATGACACAATAGATGAACTTGGAATCTTGGATGAACCATATGTGTGCTCCCTGTCACCATGTAGAAACGACAGGCGCTCCCTGTCACCTTGTAGGAATAATTCAATGTTCCCAGTACTGTGCTGTATCATGTATGACATATTGACATTGGTGGTGCTGTTAGAATTTTTATGGGGCTAACAAAATCCTAGAAATTTCGAATGCCCTTTCTTTAAAGGTATACTCATCCATATGAATGGCTCTACTCATCCATGTGAAGAACGTAGGATCTGAGGTGCTAATAAGGCCTTTTACAAATTTAACTTCAGTTTTTGCCATTACCTTTCTCACATTCTCCTCTTACAGAATTGTGAATCATTTGTTACTGACCCCTTGGTAATGGCAGCATGTTAAAGATTCCCTTCACGTGTCATATCCCCGCGTTGTCGTGGGTATAAAAGAGAAAATTTATGAGTTAGAATATTACTATCACCCTTCTATTCTTTTTCTTTCTTTTTTTCCTTTTTTTATTCTCTCTTTTTTTTTTTTTATTTTTTATTTTACTCTATACCAACTATCATCAATGAGGCCTATTTGTAATTTTACCAAAATATATCCATATGAGATCTTGTTTTGAAGGATTTATTAAAAGGAATTCAATGGTGTAATCAAAATTTAATTTGGTTTTTTTTTGGTTTGTGAGTTATAACATTTTTTAGTTAGTTCAAATAGTGGGGTCCGCCACCGGATGTCATAGTCTTAGTAGGCCTTAGCACACTTGCGATGCCGAGAGAACTCCCCCTGGGGGTTCTCTAGGTGTAGTTTTAATTTAGTTTTTTTGGTTTGTGAGTTATAAAATTTTTTTAGTTAGTTCAAATAGTGGGTCCGTCACTTGGATGTTATAGTGTTAGTGGGGCTGGCGAGGTGATATGTTTACATGTCGGCAGTAACTTTCTAGTGGGGGTTCTGTATATAGGTGTAGTAGATTTGCAGATGAGACAACAACAATAATGCAAGTGCAACACGTACCACAGCGCCGCATCATCATCGTCCATGATCCGTGGCAGTAAATTCCACACCGTCTCTGCATCCATTCGTCGCTCCTTCAAAATAGAATTCCTTTAGCTATCAAAATCCTAGAAAGTTCGAATGCCCTTTCTTTAATAAAGATACTCATCCATATGAATGGCTCTACTCATCCATATGAAGAACGTAGGATCTGAGGTGCTAATAAGGCCTTTTGCAAATTTAACTTCAATTTTGCCATTACCTTTCTCACATTCACCTCTAAAGCCGAGATAATTGTGAATCATTTGTTACTGACCCCTTGGTAATGGCAGCATGTTAAAGATTCCCTCTAAAGCCGACAGTAGGAACCACACAACACACAAATAGACGAGTTCCACGTGGCCTGACTATAGTTTATTGTCTCACTGAGTCAGCCTCACCTGCTGCACACAGCATAAGATCGTTGCATCCGCGAGCTCTTCCTTTTGGCTTACTGCATCCCGTCCCGATCGATCCCACGACCACATGCACCTTATCTCGGCCCTCCTGCACAACCGGTGGACTGGAACTGGACAGTGACTCAGTTAGGCAGCAGCTAGCAACGCAGCACAACAAGGGTGAGAGAAATTAAGAGAAACAGAGGCAAAGATGCCCGGAGGCGAGGGCGAGGCCACAGCGGCGGTGCCATTGCTGGAGAAGAAGCCTGATGAGTACTTCGATGGCTGCCCCGGGTGCGCCATGGACAGAAGGAAGGCGGAGAACCCAGGGATCCCCTATGGGCTATTCTTCCATACGTGGATCATCAACCTCGTCACCTGTAAGTGCTAGTTTCTCTCTTTTTTTTTCTGTACATGTTGATTCTGTGCATCATTGCTTCTTCTCTGGTATAGTGAACTAGTACTCCTCGATCAGGCTTCCATGCAAAATGGAATTTGCTTAGTGTTGCTAATCCTCAATTTATAAACAAAACATAATCATTTGCATATCTACTAGATTAATTACTAGATGAAGAAAGCAATTACGGCACTACAAGACGGGATTTTTTTTGTTTTATTGCTACAATTGGTTCATGTATGTGTACAGTCCTTGGCTTCATATATAGAGGATTATTTTGTATTGTCACTCAAGCTGGAGAGTTAAAGAATTGGTCATTCGGTAAACAGATCCAATCATCAACCTTTACCATGTTATACGCTCAACAAAGCTCGACAAGTAGAGTACATAGACCGCACACCTTAGTTTTATTATTAAATTTGTACTTTTAGTTGTACCATCAATTTTTATTACATTTTACATGAAAAATGACCATGTGAATTGCAATTTGACCTCTTAAATGCATCCAGTGCAATAAAGTTACATTAGTTAAATTGTGTTAGTTACAATTTTCTAGATCTTGTCTATATTTTTTTAATAATGATAGAAGTGGGTATAGAAGCGTGTAAACGATATTTTTAGTTATTTTTTGTTAATATCAGCTTGAGGGTAATTTTTTTAGGAATCAATGTGAGTAATTTGTAAATAGTTTATATGCCTTAGAGATCACCCTGGCGTTTCGGTTACCCGATCCGATCGGGTCGGGTAATTGGGTTTTAAAAGTTCGGGTAATAGAATCGCTACCCGAAATCAGTCCCCGAAAAATCCATTACCCGCAACTTCGGTACCCGCAAATTCGGTTCGGGTTCGGGTTCGGTTCGGGTAGTCCCATTCTACGCGAAATATATAGAATCACAGCAAAACCCTCAAACATCATATAATTTGGCATAGAATTATAATTAGAAAAAAATAAATAATTAAATTTGAGGCATTCGCCATTGCCCAGATACTTAATCATCATAATTTAGTTGCAAGTGCAAACGACACATTCACAAATAAAATTGATAAATACACAAGACACACACGGACAGACCTTCACTTCACATCTTCACCCATGGCAATACCAAGTTGCCAACCGCCAAGTGCAAGACGCTAGTGTCAAACACGGACAAACCTTCACCGACAAAGCATTAACGATTAAATAATGATTCCTAGTGACAATTAACTAAAGATAACTAGTGGCGTAAGGAAACCTCAAGACCATGGGGACTCAACACAAATCGTGGTAGAACCGACAGCACTGAATAACGATTAACTAAAAATAGTCCAACCTCAAGACCATTGGGCTTGGGCCGCTGGGGAAAAAGGAATCGACTAGTGGACCGTGGACCAATTTGTCGAAATCCGGACTTGCCTCACATGCGGGGGTTCGGTTTCGGTGCGAACTCTCAACCCAATTACCCACAAAAACTTCGGTTTTATGATTCGCTACCAATTACCCACAAAAACTAGCGGGTTCGGTTTTTCGGGTTCAGGTCCGGGTTTTTGGGTTCGGTAATGGGTAGCGGGTTTTATGCCCAGGGTGACTTAGAGAGGACAAAGAGGCTTTTCGACTGTCCATACTAAGATAACAGATATGAATACTCCATATTAGTGGAGGAGGCATTTCTAATGTCTTTCTCAACATCTTTCACAATGTTAAGAGATGTGATGGTAGTCTACAAGGTGATGTTCAATGATAACTGACCACACAATTATGTATCATTCACCTTGTTGCCTTATATTCTTTGTATATTTTATTTATTATATACTTGACTAACTTGCAACTTTTATTTGTCTTTATTTTAGGCCTACCAGCATCATCATTGTTTCCCTACTTGTATTTTTTATGGTAAGACCATCTAATTTGGGTGCACGAGATTCTAAATGTCACAAGGCTATTATTGTCAACAATACCATCCATGTCCATACTTTTGTTTGCATGCTTGTGATTCTAAATGTTGCAGTGTGCGTGAGCTTTTGTGCAATGTGGTCAACCATGCATGAGGTTTTTATTGACCTTATGATCTACGTTTTGTTTCTATACCCATTGTGCCTTGAATTCAAGATGACATGTTGCAATAATAAAATTTTCAATAGAGCTAATATGCCATTTTGTAATTTTTTTATACAATGCATGATCAAGTGTTTCTCCCTTAACCATGTATATAGCTTGTTTGGTGATAAATCACTTTTGTGTAATGTTCCATTAAATAGTCCTCTAGTTTTGTATTATAGTATATGGTTGAGCATTGGTGGTACTATGTGTATCATTTAATTCAATGTACCAATTTTACAAGCACAAATATGCAAGGGACCTATAATATACTGTGATCTACTTCTTAACAACAGATTAGAGATATGCATGTCGCCAAAAGAGTAGAAGATATTGGGTTCTATGCTGGTTTTGTAGGTAATGACGTTCCAAATAACTAAAACATTTATATTTTGCATATAGCCATGTTTTTGAAGAAATTATTCATTCAAAATGCCATATTCATCACACTTTTGTAGGTGCTTCATATATGCTCGGGAGATCTTTAACTTCCATAATATGGGGAATGTTAGCAGACCGTTTTGGCAGAAGCCGGTTATGGTCATTACGACTTTTCTCAATGTTAGCAACTTTACTCTCTAAGAACATCACTTTGAATTAAACAACAAATAAGACTTGTATTTAACTAGTTTTCTACCTCATCCCTGATTATTTATGGATTTTTAGGTTTGTATTCACCATCTTGTTTGGGCTAAGCATGCACTACTGGATGGCGATAGCTACTTAGATTTCTTCTTGGCTTTTTGAATGGTTCATTGGGCACAATAAGAGTATGATGACTAAGTGATCTAAATTACTATGATTATTATTCAAGTATCCTAAAATTAGAAATTTTTCCATTGGCTCTTACAGGGCTTATGCAGCTTGAAGTTTGTCGACCTGAGCACCATGCTATTGGACTATCACTTGTAAAATTTAAAACTATAGCAATGTGATTCTCACCGTTATTAGCATAACAATTAGATTATGATATCTACTTTTGTTTTGTTAAAATAATTAGGTTAATTCATCATGGGCTATAGCCCTTATTGTTGGACCAGCTATAGGTGGATATCTTGCACAGGTATTTATGGAAGTTATAATAATTAAAATATCATGTATGCATTAATATTATCTAATTACCTTTTATACTTTTATTTCATTCCACAGCCAAACGAAAAATTTCCAAAGTTATTTCCAATCAACTCACTATTTGGAAGGTATTGTGTGTTACTTATATACTTATTTACATTATTTCAAATATATTCTTCAACTTAATGGTTCTTGGTTATTTTTCAATAGGTTCCCATATTTTTTACCATGTTTATGTATATCGGCCTTTTGCTTTGTTGTTCTCATAACCTGCATATGGCTCCCTGTATGTGCAACTTATTATTGTTATTACTACTACTACTTAGTCAATACTTATGCTTTCATTTCATTTTCTTCTTGATATATGAAAAGTTATTAAAAACATATAGTACTTGGACCAAAAGAATAACAATTTATTTCATTTTCAGTAATAAGAACTAGAATTCAATGCTAAGAGTAATTGTGTGATAAATCCATTCAACTGAATAAACCACTAATATAATTGTGACATAGAGAACAACCTGGTTCATAGGTTATTAAATTTTAATGTAGGCTAAAAAATATGCTTGGTCATGGACTCATAGTATTCTCTTTGGCGTGACCGGAAGCCCTTCACATATGAATTTTCTCCTACTTAAATAAGATACTATTTGAACTCCAAATTCCAATAAATTTTGCATGAGTTTAAACAATTCATTTTGGAAATGTACACGATGAGGTCATTTTGGTATAAGTGTTGGAATTTTTATAAACAGGTTATACTTTTGAAAAAACTAGATAAATTAGAAGTAGGAGTAATACTCAACTTTGATAAAACAATGATAGATGTGAATGATAAGGTGAGTAAATTCTATTTTTCTGTCATATACCATACGAACCTTTATATCTTTCAAAAACAATACAATGTCTAAATGTTGCAAAGACAATATGAGCCAGAGTTTGGTTACCTTGAAAGTATGAGCTCTAAGTGACCTAACTTCGTTCAATTATCAACCAATACCAATTTGCTTCCACTTATGAGAGGTCAATAGCTAAGCCAGGACATCGATTTCCCAATAATAAGATAGAGTTTCATTCGAGTGTTGAATAACTTTTTGTAGTTGGTAGGCTACTTAGGTCATTCAAATTTGAATGTTGTAGTTAGGCTACCATCAAATCCATAGCCCACATAGGCCATTCAAATTCAAATGATATAATTAGATCATTCAAATTTGTTGACCTAAGTAGGCTAGCAATTTGTTGCTAACCCGATTACAACAGTCAAATTTAAATCATCTAAGTAGCCTAGCAACTAAGATGAAATCGGTGTCCTACTTAGGTTCGACATTCTATCTTTATATGAGAAATTAGTGTTGCAACCTAGTCATTGACTTTCTTGAAAGTGACAAAAAAATAAGTATGGATTAATAACTAAACAAAGTTTGGTACTTCAAACTCATATTTTGAGATGATCTAACTTCAGCATGTATCTTGGGAATGTTTGGGGATTTACATATACGAAAAGGTAGTACATTATACCTACATTATATGATAGCAAAACGAATTTTACACACATTATTCTTCACATCTATCATTTTTATCAAAATTGAGTCATAATTTGAATTTATTTTTTGGTTTAAATAGTACAACCAATTTCTAAAATAGGTTGTATATTATTATCTCTCGTGATCTATGGAGCTACAGTGCAGAACATGATATTGGATGTAAATTCTTTTTTGTACAACCTTTTATTGATTATCTTAATTTATTTAATAAGACAATTGAATTCTTCGTTAAAGTTATTTACACATTGATATATTTTCTTTAGTTCTTGATGACTTATCATGTGGTATTTACTTTCTATAGTGACTTTCTTATATGAAATGGGTTGCATTAATATTTTCAGGAGACATTGCATATGCACAAACTTGACAGAAAGGATGACCAAGAAGCAACAAAATCTTTGATTGCAAGCTCTTCAGATACCGAAGAGTCTGTTAAGCAATATAATACTTCAGCTATGATTAGGAGCCTATTAACAAATTGGCCACTGATGTCATCTATTATTTTCTTTTGCATAACTTGCTTTGATGATATGGCATATTCAGAGGTATGTATAAACTACTATATAATAGATTGGTCATTTTCCCCTTCATTTAATTTGAACAAAAAGATAAAGAATGTTTTGGCTAAACTATCCCACCCTTATTGACTAAGCACATCACTTTACAACTAAATATCATCTTATTATTAAATTAAGTATTAATGTTTACATGGATGTACTTATTTTATTTTATATTACCTCATATTCATCCAAATGAATTGTTTCAATATATGTGTAACAAGATGGACTTGTAGTCTTCTTATCTTCTTAGAAGAATTAATTATATGCTAATAGGAATTATCCCTGCCGTACCACCAAATTAAAGGAAAAAATAGGAGTATAGTTTTCTCGCTCATGAAAGGATCAAAAATGTATTTTAACTACCCAAACATAATATTATATATAACCATGTGTTTATATTAATAAAAACTAGCCAACAATCCAACATATTGTTTTGCCCTTTTAGTGTAGTGGCGAACTCTTCAGTTGAGAGAGACACCAACCAGGTTTCAAACCTTAGTGTCACTAAAAGAAATCCCCTCGCTAGCTCCCCAACAAAAGGAGTAGTAGTGTGCTCAAAACCCTTTTGGTCTATGACGCTTGTTGTCACTTTGTGCCTTCATTAAGAAGGTTGCAGTGATTGCCATCCCAATGAGTCATGGTGCAGCCCTATGTGGTGAAACAAGATTAGGTGATTTTCTTAGTCAATTTGACATAATTTGATATAGATTGCTTCTCCCTTAGAGAAAAGAATATGCATCATAATTTCCCCAAGTGAGTGATTTTATCTTACAAAACTATAGATTTAGTCTTGTTAAAAGTTATTAAATTCTTGCTAACTTCTAATCATTAGATTCTATAGATTGGTTTGCCCCTGTTATCAAAGAAGTCAATGATACTAAATCAAAGATTAGATAATACAAAGTTAAAAAATTTACTAATATTCAATTGCATGTTTTTATGTACAAAATTTCTACTTCTTTCTTTTCAGCTACATATTTGTAGATATGTCGAGTCTAATAAAAAAAAAAAACAGACTTAGTTTGAGTCAATATAATGATAGTCAATTCCTATTATTCAATTAGAAAATGTGAAGACATTTGTGGATTCTAATTCCTTACAGTTTTAACACTATTGTTGAGATGATTAAGTTAAAAGAATGCAACTCACTAGTAAAATTGAGTCATTGTAAATAACAATTTTTGTAACACTATGCATTCACTTTAGATCACTAATTTCTATGCATAGAGGAAACAACTATAGAAAAATAAAGTTATTTGGAAATTTTGTGATCATAATTAATTTTCATACTTTTTATTATATAAAGTATTACTTTAACTATTTGAGTTAACCTTTGATGTTTCAAAACACCTATTAGATATTTTCTTTATGGGCTGAAAGTGACAAAAAGTATGGTGGATTAAGTTTCTCATCTGAAGATGTTGGTAATGTACTTGTGGTGACAGGTATTAACTTTCTAGTTAACCATACCAACTGATGTATTGTTATTCCCTATCATCTATGATTAAGATAGCTAACATAAGCTTCAAGCTCAAGTTTCAATGCTTTAACATGGCAACTTGCTAAACATCTTATTTAATAGTGAGAGATGAGACATATTGAGGCACTTCATAATCATTATGTGTGGGGAAACATTGAATTCATAAGTTCCCTATATATATTTTTACGCTAAAAAGTTGACAACATGTTTATATCATTCAATCTACAGGATAGAAAAAGAATCATGGACACACTGCAAAACTTACAGAATATAATCTTCATAGTAAACCTTGTTGTTAACCTCTAACTTTTATAATTTACCATATTGATTTTTAAATGATTCGCACATTTTGTAGGTGCTAGCATCCTTCTATACCAAGCATTTATTTATCCACAAATTATTAAAGCTATTGGACTAATCAATGCATCACGTATTGCTGCTGTAAGTACAATTATTTACCATAGTTTTTATAAAATTGTTAGTTTAAAATTTTCTAAAATATCACATATATAATGACTAATATTGCAGGTTTTATCTATGGCGCTTCTTTTCACTTATCCACTTATGACGAATTTATCAAGACCTTGGCTATATATTATAGTAAATGTTGCATCGTTGCTAAAAAAATTGTTTTGTCGTGAGTACCCTCTCAATAAAACAGTACATATTTTGTCTTTTGATAGAGAAAATATCTGACTAGGAGTCTTGTTAATTATTGGTTGTAGTTGATGCTTATATTATATAAGAATGCTTCGTAGCTAGAACATTATAATTGTTAGATCACATAGCTTATATTTTTTTAAAAATAGTTTGTAACACTAATAAAAAAATTAAATAAGTTTTCTAGAAATTTGTCTTTATTGCAATATAAATATGACTAGATGTCATGTTCATTTATGTATGTTTGCTGATATAACATTTAACACTATCCACTATTGATTTCATGTTAGGCTACTATTGTAACAAGCTCCTTCATTCTTCAAAATAATGCAGTGGTATGTTTCTTTAAATTTTGATTCAATTAAACTTGTCTTCCTGTGCAAGTTTCATAGATGCATGTTACTAACAGCTTCAGGATCAAAGAGCAACTGCAAATGGCATAGCAACTACTCTAATGTCCTTTCTTAAGGCATTGGCTCCCGCAGGAGCTGGTATTGTGTAAGTACAAATTTAATTGATAGCATATCATATGAGCATCTTTATTCTACTTTTTAGTTTTAGGCTCAATTGAAGTATGCCCTTTTTGAAAATTTTAACAACTTCATTAAGTATTTGTCTCAAGATTCAATTTCTAAAAATAGCATTCGTTTACATTCTCTTTAACAAGAGTTTTAGATCTATAGTGTAAGTATCATAAACATATGGCAACAGTACATATGAATTTTATGGAATTGTCTGATTTATTGGAGGATTATGTGCATATATTTTATTAAATGCTACAAAATTTTAGTTTAATTTTGTATGAGTAGCTGGTATATAATGATATACATGATGGTTCTTTTCTTGTAACATCCATATCTCACCAGCTAGTTTTCAAATGTAAGATAAGAATAGTTCCATCAAAAAAAAATTTACATAAATATTACTTCCAAAACATTTTTTTTTGCAGTGAAGGTAATTCTACATTGTGGTAGTCATTACATATGCAACGGTTGTGTTGATAAATGCCATGGGTCTTGTTGATATAGCGTTACTCTAACACATGTTATTAATGCAGGTTTTCGTGGGCACAGAAGCACCAGCATGCTTCGTTTTTGCCAGGTAAATGTGTGCTACATCTATTAAGATAAATAAATTATTAGAAAGTATGTTTTGATCAATACACAGATATATCTTAAAAAAAAAAGTAACAAACCAAACTTAAAAAATATAGTCCTTTGGTCAATGTTTCAATTGCATTGTCGCTTAGAGCAAATGGGCATAACTTTAGGCTTATTGTTGCTAGCACAAACGCCCTAACCCAAATGTGCTTCTACTTTTTGGCATCGGATATATCATCTAGTGAACTACCTTATATTATAGTCAATAATGTCTTACGTGGCTCAATTAGTTTAGTTGGATTGGAGCATTATATTCTTATATTGGATTGGTTGGTTGTAGGGGACTGTTTGCTAACTTTTCCAAGGCCTTTTAATTATGTTTATCCACCTTCACGTCAATGCAACAAACAAAGGGTCTAATGATTTCTTCAATATTTCATCTACTTTCAAATTAATGGGACTACCAAACGCAGGGCTTTTAATATCTTACCTGATCATGGAACTGTAACAAGAAAAAAAAAAACAATGGTTAGCTAGCTTATGCATAAATCTATTTGATTTTTCAGTGCGCTATTTGGTTTAATTTGTATGCAGGTGACCAAATGGTGTTCTTCATTTTGGCCATCGTCGTATTTTTGGAATTTATTTGGACATTCAAACCATTTCTAGCAGTGCCAAGGCAACCATCTTCAAGTTAACACTTAAAGCTAGCTAGCTTCGGTCTTATTATTATTACAACAACTATTACGTGCATGATATATATGGATTCTCTAGGGGATTTTTTTGGGTGCGTGGATGAGTAATTGGTCGTTGACATATACATATCTATGTACAAGGTCCATGTTAAAAAGTCATAATAACTTTGCCTAATTAATGATGTGGCGCGGCTATAACGAATGAGGTGACTTTATTTCTCTCTTTTTTTTTTTTTTTTGGCCAAAATCGAGAATATGAAAACTAGCTTCTAGCTAGATGGGTCGGCATTGACTATAGTGTAGATCTATTTGGCTCAGTTATAGCATCCTCAACTGTACGGACTAGACAGTAACAACTTTGAGCACATAGCTCATAATATGAATAGGAACACATGACATTCTCACGTATCTCGGAATGTGTGAATAATACTAGCTCTTGATCAAAATATACATTTTCTCTCTCTCTCTTCTGTTTAAATATGAAATAATATGTTTAGATTTAGCTTATAAGTTACCGTTTTAGAGCTACCCTTAAGACTAGTTAGCATCTACTACCAATTAGAAGAAAAAAAAAAAATGGAGGGAGTACCAACTACGCAAATGCTAGTCGGTGCTCGATAAACTGGAGCATGGGATCCATGATCCATTACGTGGCCATCAGCCCATCAACGTTCCACATAGGAAAAAGTCTACTTTCGGTCCCCCAACTTTTGCGAAAGTCCGATTTTGGTCCCTCAACTCCAAAACCGGACAAAACGGGTCCCTTAACTTTTCAAACCGTGCAGATTTCGTCCCTCGGCGGGTTTGGGCGGTGGTTTCGCTTCTGATAACTCGGTTTTGCTACAGTGAATGTGGTTTCGTATTTTTCCCTTTTCTTATTTATTTAAATTTGAATCTTTCAAAAATCATAGTAAATCCACAGAAAATTCATAAAATAGAAAATCTAATTTTGTTGGACTTCACATGAGTAGAGCTACGCAATGAATATATAATATGATATACTTTAGTACAAAGTTTTTGCTAGAAGGTTTTGCCTTTTTCTTTTTTATTTATTTCAGCTCAATCTTTAAAAAATCATATTAAATTACAGAAAAATTATAAAATAAAAAATTTAATTTTATTGGACTCCACATGAGGCGCGCAATAACACAGTACATAGTTCTTGTGGCTCTTTAGCTTTGGGTTAGGTTAGCTAGGTTTCTTTGTCTTGATCTGGTCCATGCGTCACGATGCGTCGTCTGTAGCCGTGAACCCGATCGATGGATCCCGGCCAATAAATTAAATAGTACACCTATATATCTTTATTGTGTAAATATGCTCATGTGGAGTCTAGCAAAATTAGTTTTTTAATTTTATGATTTTTTTATAATTTATTATGATTTTTTAAAATTGAGCTGAAATAAAAAAAAAAAAAAGGCAAAACCTTCATAACAAAAAATTTTATATTAAAGTATACCATATTATATATTCATTGCGTAGCTCTACTTATGTGGAGTCCAACAAAATTAGATTTTTTATTTTATGAATTTTCTATGATTTACTATGATTTTGAAAGAGTCGGCCCAAATCTATACCTACTAATAAAGAGAAAAATTTCTTGACCAAAATTTCCGTCTGCCTGCTCTCCGCTCCGGTATCTGTCTCGATCTCTTATCTATTACGTAAAGGTCGGAGAATATGTATATTGACGACCACGACACATGAGACAGAAATTAAACGGCAGCAAATGCACCGCCGCATCGCGACGCATCAGGAGGATGCCCGCTCCTCCGCTATCGTACACTTCGTGCCCCGCACCGTGCATGCCCGCCACGGCCGCGGCCACCGCACTTCAGGAGCAGGACCCGCACGGTAGCATCAGCTAGCCCGCCACGGCCGCGGCCACCGCGCTTCGACGAGCGCGTACGCGAGCTCCAGCGGCCGAGCCATCGGTCGTTTTCGCGGCCTTGTTGCCGGCATGAAGACGCACGACAAGCACCAGGGCAACCGGCTCGTAGCTGTGGTTCTGCCTCTTCTTCCATCCTCCGTTCGTTGCCTGTGCCTCCGCAGTCGCGCGCCTGCGCCAACCGCCGCGCCGCCATAGCAGTTGGTGTGGCACGGGGTTGGGCATGTGCCGCGTGTAGCCCGCCGCTCAGATTGAGGAATCCTGTTGTCGTCCGGGATGCGCTGCCCAGTGCTGCTGTCCTCCAGGATGCGGTCTTCCAAGAAGCCAACGCCGTCGGGTTAGCTGCGAGTTGAAATCGTAATCCGAATTTGGAATCAATTGAAGGTAGACTTCCTCCGGGGTATATTTGATATGAACTCAGACACGAATCCCTTCACTTTTTTTCCCTAGAGAAGTCAGCGCCTGGCAGGGGTGGATCAGGTCACATTGCTGCCTCCGCACTTCCACGCCTATGGTTGCTCGCAGTGGAGGTGACAGCAATTCGGCCCACGTGTGAGACGCAGGCAGCTGGGCTACTGACGGGCCTTCCTTTGATTCTTGGCTCGAAACAAATCGCAGTCGCAGTAGTCAAACGCGGGAAAGAAAGTGTTACTGTTGAAGGAGAGGAGAGGGGGGAAAACGGCATGCATTATTATTGCAACTGTTACTGTCTCCCTCGATAATCAACATTGATCGAGTACTCCTATATAGCGAGTGACGTGACGCGACGCGACGTGTGGCCCACCTGTCGATCCAATATTTATGTGGTTAACAACCGTCTTAATCTCTGTCGTCGTCTGATAGGAATGGCTTGCTAGTTATTACGGACTACTTTGAAAAAGACCAATGTACTGTGTATAGTAGTACTGATCGAGTTCTGAGTATCTATGCGTGTGATCTGATTACTACGCCTTGTGTGCCCACACATAGCTGGGTTTGGATTCACCCATCTAAATTTTAGCTAGGATGTTTTTAGATCTTCCAGCTAATAGACTCATCAACTACACTTTATCTGAGTTTAGCTAGGTTAAGCAGCTAAACTTTAGATGGTCTTCTCCTCCGTTTCAAATTATAGTTCCTTTTGACTTTATTGACCTGAATTTTGACCACTTTCGTCTTATTTAAAAAATTACACAAAAAACAGTCAAATTTGATTCATTCTTAAATACCATTTGTTAATAAAAAGCAAGCCATAACAAAAGAAGTGATATTTTGCATAAAATTTTGAATAAGACGAGTGGTCAAAGTTGGGGTTGAAAAAGTCAAACAAACTACAATTTAGAACGGATTTAGTAATTTTTTTATAGTTCCCTAGCAGCTAAATTTAAAGCAGCTCAAATTTAGATAGTGGCCGGATCCAAACAAACTGCACCATCCACCTAATTGATAACCTGTTTAATTTTTTGCTGAGCAACTTAAGCCAGCTTGCTAGAATATTGGCTCTCCAGCAGCCATCCCCCAAGGCGCGCAAATAAACACATGGAGAAATCAAACGTGCCGGATCTCGATACTACTATCGAGTATCGAGAATAGTCATGGATCCCTCCCTAGCTTGACAACACGTGCTTATAAACTGTACATTACAGTTGGCAACGTACACGACAGAAAAAGAAGGAATGCATCCCGGCCGGCCTATCGCAACTACTTCCCTCTCGTACGAAATACGAATCATGCATGAAATGCATGCATGTCTCCGATCCGATCCGATCCGACAGGTTAATATCAGTGTAAACGTCAATCCGTTCCAATCAGTTTCATTTTGAACTTTTCCGTCCATTTCTTTTTACTATGTATCTGTAGACGTGGTGTATAACTAGGTGCATACCAAAAATCAATGTATCTAGAAAGCCCAAAGTGAACTACAATTTGAAACGGAGAGAGTAGATACTAGCTGGACAAGTTGGCGTTTGCTGCACCCCGGCTGGTTACCAATCAGTGTAAACGTCAATGCACGACGGCTCCGTCCGCGGACCGCGGCCACATCCATCAGCCTCGCTCGATATAACTTCATTGCGACTCTTCCTCTGCAAATCACAATCAGATCAGCTCAAATCAAATCACATATAGAAATTGAAGATGCATGCATGAATGATGATAAAAGTGAAACTAAACGAACCCGCTGCGAAATACGGTAAGATGTTTTTCTTTCATTAATTAGATTAGGTTAGATTAGACATGGTGCCAACGCGGTACATTGATCGACAGATGGATCGAGCCAGCAAAACAAACAAACAAGCTTTCAAACCATTTAAGCGGCAGCCTGAGCGACGTCGACGGCACAACAGCAGTCGTACGTGCTCCTACCCAGCACGCAAACAAAACAAAACAAACCTCGACCTGACTGCTTGGCTGCTGTGCCTCAGACGTAAGTATAGTGCCTCTCAGCTCTTATGACGCAAGTGCTGACGCTCACGAGTCACGATTACCAGTAATAATATACTTAATTAGGTGCTCTGTTCATCCGTGTACAAGTAATGCATGTTCGTCGGTGCGATCGAGCAGGCCAGAGGCCACTGTAACATTCATTGTTGTTTCTGTAGATGGATTGGCACGCATGACGTCGATGGATGGTCGATCGATCTCCACACCAGCTGCCAAGGTACACGGGTACCATGGGATTTAATTTCTACTGGTTGAGTATAGCAGTGGTACTATAGTACCACGGCCCACGGGTTGACCAAATGTACCAAAACTAACTTAAACATGCAAGAGGAGTATATTGATTACTGTGTAATACTCAGAAATAAATATATCTCATATAAATATATGTGCGTTTGCTTCGGGTAATCCTCAACTGACACCTTAGGCCAGCCAGTTTCATCCTTTTCATGCATGACCACCATCGCTCTTTGAGTCATGGAATTAAATATCTATTAAACTTTAGAATGAAACTCTTTATGCAACAGAACCATTGCCGGATCAAAAAGGTTCCCTTTAGTCAATTAGATTTAGAAACTTTTCTTTAAAACACAACATCATTCCTATTCAACCATATATAGCCTAGCACATGGCTGTCATTCCCACAATAATTTGACTTCTTATTCTTGGATTAAAACTACTTGACCAACACCAAACATATGGGTGCTTTTGGTTTGCTGAATGTTAAAGGTGATAAAAATCAAGTTCCAAACAAATCTTTGTCACCCGACAATCAAAGAAGAAGTGTTTGATGTTCTCCCTCCAAAGCACAGAAGTCATATTTAGAATTCCCTTTCCACATTCTTTTGACTAGGTTGTCCTTTGTAAGGATTATAACTGCCTTTTTTAAGTACCATAAGAAAATTCTAATCTTCAATGGTATTTTTGCTTTCAAGAATAAATGGTTGCCCTTGATCCCAAGATTATTACAACAACCTTTTTATAGTTCAAAGATTTAGAAAAGTACGTTTTCTGAATGTTAAAAGTAACCCATCAAACATCAAACACTTCAATAAGGCTCCTAACATGGTACCCCTGATCGAAACAAACGTTTGTAAAAAAAACTGTATAGATAAAAATTGTTGCCAAACACTCTTGAGTCGCGGTACTTAAAGTTTGTATAACATTCAAATGATATACACCAACTAATTAACCAACATCAAACTATAGAACTATATATCACCACCATTAGATCTAGCTACTACGTACGTACATCAAGCTCTCACACACATGCATCTAGATCTAGAACAACATGAAAACCAGCCCGATAAATATCTTCTCTTTTCTGTCTCCTCGTATCATTGGAATTAGATGTGCAGACCACCACAAACGCATCAAACACTTTGGAAAAGAGCACAAAAATAGGACGTGAGCACTGATACAACAAAGCTTTGTATTGACGCCACCTTTTTTTTTTTTTACGTGCAGTTTGAAATGAAAAAGCACCAGTAGAGTTTGATCAAAAAAAAAAGCACCAGTAGAGTTAAAACGGTGGGCAAACCGCCGGTGTAAAACCGTTTGTTTGTGTAAGCGTCACTGGCGGTAACAACCGCTTATATGTTAGTGTATTTACACACACAGATGTCTTAAGGGATCCGCCTATGAAAATGACATTTTTGTAGGTGACTAACGTGAGTGAACCGCCTGTGGAAAGGTTATTTTCTACTGAAATATTGTGCAACAACACCATTTGTGGATTCGTTTCTTGTTTGTTTAATATCGAAAATCAAATCAAGACAAATTAACAAACATCAGAAAATCCAAACGTACGTACGTCAGCGAACCATGCGGGTTAAAACCACACGGGGATAATATAAAACTCTGGCCACGAGAAGATTATTCCAGAGGGTCGGACGGACAACGCTGTGTGGAAGGAATTGAAGTAAGGAATTCCAGCAAAGCAAGCGATAGAGAGAGTCACACAGAGAGAGAGGGCGATCGTCGTCGAGGTCGAGGAGCAGTCGTCTCAGGATCTTGCACTTTGCATCCGATCCGATCCGATGCAACTTGCAACAGGTAGCGATCGATCGAGAGATTCGGGCACGTCGATCATAGTGATATGCCGGCGCCGGTACCAGCTAGCAGTATGTGGAACACCACCGAGGCAAGCAATGCAAGCAGCTAGGCGAGCGATGGGCAGGCAAGTCGGACTTGGCATTGCCAGTCTCTCGAGATTTCCCACATCGTCACATGATGATATCGCCTCGCCGGCCGGCTCGATCATAAACAGCATATATCCGTGTCGTTGTCGTCCTCTCCTTCTTTTTTTTTTTTTTTTTTTTTTTTTTTTTTTTTTTTTTGGGGCGTCAGCTGATCTCTGCTGCCGTGCGGACTGCGCAGCCGCCCATGCTACCTACGCATCTCTTCCATCATCAAAACCTGGATCTGTTGTGGCCAGCCTTTTCGATCGATCTGGTTACCAGTTTTATATTACCAAGCTCGGCCCGCCCGTACATGCATGCATCCGATCCTCGGCAAATTTGGTGCTCATCATTGTGCTCTGCCTGCGCATGCATCACCATCACGGCGGCTATATTAGTATACTTGAGCGCTACGGAAATTTAAAAACAATAGTAACAAAACCACCGCATGAATGCATACACGTGTACGTTGCCGGGTGGTGGGCTCCATGCATCCAAGGCAACAACAAACTAAGGGGGTGTTTAGTTGCCATGGACAAGTCTTCCTCTGTCCATCGCCCTTTAATTATATAGTTAAATGAAATAACTAATTACAGTTTGGCCTCTACTGCTTTTGAGCTTCCAAATTCCATCCATCGATATACCCACGAAAGCGATCGAGCGAGCCCAAAATATTTTAGAACTAAACACACCCTAGCCAACTAGGACAAGTCTTCCTCGCTCCATCGCCCTTTAATTTGTTACTGTATAGAAACCAAACCAAACCAAGCTGGCCTCTACTGCTTCGTCCTTCCAACGTCCATCCATATATACCCACCCATCGAGCTGTGTGTAGATGCATGGTCTCGCTCGTCGTCATCGTCCTCTCTCTCAGCTTTTGCAGTGGTGTAGGGCCACGTTCAGCGTGCATGTGCAATAGTAGGTAGCAGCTAGCGCCCGCGGCGGAGTATATTTATATCGCCATCTGATCGATCGCTCCATCCATCGAGCAGGCAGCAGCTAGCACTAGCAGCGGATCGATCCATCCATCAATCGATCGATATGATGGGTCGGGTCGACTCTTCGGCGGCGGCGGCGGAGCATCAGGAGCAGTCGTCATCGACGACGGCGCCGTTGCTGGAGAAGACGACGTTGTCTGTAGCGGAGGCAGAGGAGGCGGCGTCGACAGAGCCGGCGGCCGCGGAGGCGGATGGCGGCGGGTACTACTACGTGGAGGGGTGCCCCGGGTGCGCCATGGACCGGCGCAAGGCGGCCAACCCGGGCATCCCTTACTCCAGCTTCATCTACGTCTGGATCGTCACCCTCTGCACAGGTCTATCATATCTCCAATCGCCATGCCATGTTTATTCCCCGGCCGGAGGCCGTGCGCGGCTTGTTCAATTCGATCTTTTTCTTCTCTCTCCGGCCACTGGAATTAATGTTGTAGAGATCCGTCAAAGCCGGCCGGCCGGCAGCGAATCGCGGTCGCGGCGAGCCATCCACGTAGGAGGCGTACGTACATAGGAAGGAGTTAAATGCATGCGTCATGTTCTGAGGTTGGTAGGAGTAGCTAGTAATTCCGTATGTGATTGTAGTAGTAAATGTAATCAAAATTAAACTTGTACTCCATATGTTTATGTTTAGTACTTAGCACTAGATCGACGCACGCAAGCAGCAGGTAGCACCGGGTCAAATCACGTGTCGTCTCCTCCTAGTGAATAACCACGTGCATTCCCTCCGTAATTTTTTTTGTCACGTAACATATATTTACCACCAATAGAATCACGTACGAATGGCGTACTACGTGCGCAAGTCAGTTTAATTGCTGCCATCTCCATCCATCCATTTTTAATTTCTTTCTTTCGTTCAGTAGTAGCAGTGTTGTACTTGCCAACTGCCACCCATCATCAGCATGTAATGTAATGCCCCTCGCAAGGTGTTATTATAGCCTTATAGGTAAGTTTTTTCAAGTTTAATTTGTACCAAAAAAAATTCTAGACATTTTTTTGAACAAGAAAAATAAAGTCTATACATGTGTTTACTTCTCCTGGTCGGTCGGCCGGGCGGGCGGGCCCACGCGCTGCTTCGTCGGCGTGGTGCATTTGGGGTTTGGGCCGGGGGCCCAGTGTCTAGTCATTGTGTCCGTCCTTCTCTTCTCCACACGAATCAGCTACCCCTTTCTTCCCCACCCGTGACCGCTCGCTCCAAAAGCCGAGGCTGGACCAGTTCCCGATGCTGGCCCATTTCCGAGGTTGGGTTGGTTGGGGTCCCCTCCTACCACCATCAACGGTCGGTCGGTGCACGGGTACCTTTTGCCTGGCACGGAACGGAACGGCAACGCCAGTCGCCAACGCGGAAGCCAGGGAAGGGAAACGCCATGGACGGACGGACGGACGGACGACGCCACCGGCACCACTCGCCATCCATCCCAATCCATTCGCATGCCTTCCGTTCCTTGTCTGGCCTGGCCGGGCGCCAGCCTGCCCATTGCCATTGTGGCTTCGTGGGAGGACGAGGGTGCGTGGGTGGGTAGCTAGGCGACGACGGAAGGAACAAGGGCACCGCCAATGAGTGAGAACGACGACGGGGAGGAGGAGGAGCGCGGCGGCGGCGGCGACGACGCCCGTGGAGCCCGCGGCGCCGTTGCTGCCCAGCAACGGCGGCGACGACGACAAGGCCACCGCCGCCACCGCCGCCGCCAATGACAGACGCCAAAATGGAATGCCCTGGCTGCGCGTACGACCGGAGGAAGGAGGACCTCCGGCTCCGGAACGCAAAGCCGTACCGGGAGTTCCTCTACATCTGGATCATCTCACTCACCGCCGGTACGTACGTAATTCCTCCACCACTACCGCGCGTGTACGGCCGACATTCTCGGATTAGATTAGAATTCTTTCGCTCTTTTCGATTGCATTGCTCTCTGCCTCTCACATTCTTCCGAAATACGAATGGGATACAGTATCTCTGTACGTACACTAGACTAGATGGATTCCGTGAAAAATTCTTAATTTCCCCCAAATTTTACCCCCCAAAATCCGGTGTACAACAATGTCATTCGTACATTACTAGTATAGTACACACACTAGTTGCCAACAGATGAAACTGTACTGCAATAACAGTGACTCGAATTGAAATTTCCCCAATGGGCTTTGTTGTGGATGTACTGTACTATATATTTGTAGGTCCATGGTCAGTTGTGCTGCCAAACTGTCATATTCGTTCATTCAATAGGGGCACTGTTCGTACTGTAACAGTGTTCGTGACAACAGTGATGCGTTTCTGTGTTTCTTTCTTTTTATTGGCATACTTGGTAGCAAACACAATTGGATTTCTAGCTTATATAGGTCCATGGTCAGTAATGCCTGTTTATTTACTGAAAAATTTTCAGATTGTTCCAAGTAAGCAACAGTTGTGACATAGCTGAATTTATTATTTCTCAATCCTTAATTCAATGGCGGTTTTTTTATTCAATCTTTATTTATTATAGCTGAATTTTTTATGAGTGCACGAGCGCTTCTCTCAGGTCTTATTCACTGGTTTCTTAGTCACCATTTACTGAACCAGCTTTGAAAACATCTTTGCCAGGGCTTGTGGCCGACAGAAACACGCATAATTGACGTTTTTTCTGTTTTGTTATATAATTCCTATCCTTTTCAGTAAAATATCACCCATTGTACTGTTTCTGATTTTTCTTATTGTTTTTCAGCTATACCGATATCATCGCTGTTTCCCTTCTTGTATTTTATGGTATGTATATATTCTGTTCAACTTTTCTGGTTATTCATTCAGGGCGTTGCGTTATATAACAATAGCTAATTAGCCAGTACAATGATGCTGATGTTTTTATACCTCTCTCCTCTACCGGTGCATGTTAAGTGTCTTTACCTAATATAATTTCCAGTAGGGGCGATGCCCTCCTGTTCCATAAAAAAAAAAATAAACAGTGCACGTTAAGTGTCTTCAACTAATAGTGTTGGTGTCTTCTCTCACTATTTTACAGATAAGAGATCTGGGGATTGCTAAGAGAACAGAAGATATCGGGTTCTATGCTGGTTTCGTAGGTTAGTTTTGATGAATTGCTCATTCAAGTTCAGCAGGGCTTTGTTTGGTATTCACAAATGGTTAATGTCTTGTGATTGAGATGAGCAACTCCATGTGCTGGATGTTTCCAGGTGCTTCATTTATGTTTGGTAGATCCTTGACTTCAACAGCTTGGGGAATAGCGGCAGACCGTATCGGGAGGAAACCTATTGTCGTGTTTGGCATTGCCTCTGTGTTAGTAACATTTTACCTCCATTCTATGTAAAACGAAATGTTGACTAACTGTGCATTTGTTTACTCCTGCCCTTTTCTTAATCAAACATTTGAGTCTCTGAGTTAATTCTTTTTAATGTTCCAGGGTTGTGTTCAATACATTGTTCGGTCTGAGTGTCAACTATTGGATGGCAATAGCTACACGATTTCTGCTTGGTGCTTTAAATGGTTTACTTGGACCAATAAAGGTATAGTGAATATGTGAGCTCTTTTATGTTAGAAGAAGAAGAAGATAGATGTGATTAAGTGATATACACATTATCATTAGTAACTTGATACCCGTTTTTTTACAGGCTTATGCCATTGAAGTTTGCCGACCTGAACATGAAGCGTTAGCCCTATCACTTGTAATACACAAATTTTATATTGATTCTCTGCTATGTAATTTCTTATTTCAATGATTTTGAAATTCACCTTCTTGTAATTTTAGGTCAGCACAGCATGGGGAATAGGTCTCATTATTGGTCCTGCTCTTGGAGGTTACCTTGCATTGGTACCTATTTTTTTTCCTTCAAATCCAAAAAATTCTCTCTTCTTTAACAATCTTGAATTATATCAAATTGTTGATCCTAATCCAGTTAACTATGTGGCAGCCTGCAGAAAATTTTCCAACTGTCTTTTCAACTGACTCGATCTTTGGAAGGTATCTTTTCACATAGCAAAGCTAGATAATCTCAAATAATTCACTTACAGAGTACTTACTTTGTATGGAAACTTGTCAGGTTCCCATACTTCTTACCATGCTTATGCACGTCAATCTTCGCTGCTGTTGTTCTCATAAGCTGCATTTGGATGCCGGTATGTGGGATTGCCTTTGATGATTCATTAACCATTTCCATACCTTTTGAACCAAATTTTGATTCCTCCCCTGCCCATCTCAAATCATCTCACAATGTATTTTAGGAGACTTTGCACAAGCACAAAGTTCATGAAAATAGAAGTCCAAACATTGAAGCTTTGGAGGCCCATCTGATTGATTCAAAAGCAAAAGGTTGAAGAAAGTGGTAGTTTACATACTAAGAAGAAGAGCCTATTCAGGAATTGGCCATTGATGTCATCAATAATTGTATATTGCATCTTCTCCTTCCATGACATGGCTTACACAGAGGTATTTGCTTTGTGTTTGTTAATTATAACACTGAAGTTTTGGAACTTTTGAGTACTATGCTTTAACAAGTTAGGTTGCATGTTATGAAATATGAACATAATTACTCTATTAGAGACTTCAAAGATTTACTGTAAACTAAGGTATATCTATTTTGCTAACTAGATATTTGAATACGGGTCTGTTCTGGAAAGTAGAATTTTAACACGGATCCTATTAAACATCGGTTGCCATCATCCAAGAAAAACTTGTCTTCCTAAGGGTGATTTGCATTGCTGTGAATATCTGTTATTTCTTCTTGTTTTGCATCATACATATGTCCTTCCATACCAACATATAACTATTGTATTACTTTATTTATTAGAAAGCTACCACAACAAGATTTATACTGCGTGCTCTCTATTGCAGTACCTTATCTATAGGAAATTCGCATGTTTCAGAGCACTAATAAAAACTACATCTAGGTGTTCTCTCTATGGGCTGAAAGTGACAAGAAGTATGGTGGACTGAGTTTATCAACTGAGGATGTTGGTCAAGTTCTTGCAATCACAGGTAAATTTTCTCACTGTTGTTAGCGTTATTAACTTGCAGAACCCAATGTTGTCTAAAGTTCATGTACTATATATGATTGTATCTACTCCTCTTTTGATCTGTATACGAAAAAAGTGAAAACTTAATCATTCCCTGACGCTGAACATAATCTTCAAATTCTGTCATCAGTCCAGTACCGTTATTGTGGTTCTCCAAGCATCGCGCACCAACTTTTTGTTATTTGTCATACGCATTTACAGAAGTTTACATCTTCCATTTCAGGTGCTAGTCTTCTTGTATATCAACTCTTTCTATATCCTACTATCAATAAGGTTCTTGGGCCTATCAAATCTTCTCAGATTTCAGCTGTGAGTAAATATTTTGTTATTTAATTATTGAATTCCTTCTGTTTTCGCTGCATATCTTAACTGCTGTGTTTACCTTGCAGATCCTGTGCATACCTATCCTGTTTGCCTATCCCTACATGACATACCTGTCAGAACCTGGATTATCAATCATTTTGAATATTGCATCAGTGATAAAGAATAATCTTGCTGTGAGTATTTTTTTATCTTTTCATACTTGTTGATTGACCTTTCAGATTCAAATAAACACATAGGCAGCAATTTCGGTACATTTTGAGAGTCTACAATTACTCTGCTCTCAAAAAAGGAAAAGGAAATAAACTCTGTAGTTACTGCAGATGGCTGGAAATATCAGCCATGTAGATCACATGTACTTAAAATAAATCCTAAAAAAATCCATGTGTACTTGCCCATAACTTAGGAGTTCACAACCTTTTTTACTTTCGAAGAATTGTTTTTGTGATCTATTTTTTCTTGATGTATTGAATTTTAATTGATTTTAACTATTTTGATCATTGTTGTGCAATATTAGGTTACCATCATTACAGGCACTTTCATCCTTCAAAATAATGCTGTGGTATGTATCAATTTATTTAGCTCGATTTCAAAACATCTGTCCTGCTAATCTGTGATTGACTGATGGCCATGCAATTAATAACAGCCTCAGGACCAAAGAGGAGCTGCAAATGGATTGTCCATGACAGGGATGTCCTTTTTCAAGGCACTTGCTCCAGCAGGAGCTGGCATTGTGTGAGTATAATCTGTTCCTTACACCCACCCTTAATTTTCTATATGAACCCTTATAGTTTTAGTAAAAATAAACTTGCTATCCACATTACTGCTTTGACAATTATGCTTAAATGGAATGTACTTGAAGATTCAAATGTTTAGTCCTGAGGTGCTGTGTATTTTGAATTTAACTAGTGTTCCACTGTTGCTAAAGTTAAGCTTCAGAAGTAGGAAGGCTGAGCTGCATTTGTACTTCTAATTTAGGGTCAGTTATGGCCATGCCACAGCAACAGTGCCAGTTTGAAAATCTAACTCCACAGCTGTGAATTTAAGTGTGAAAAGTAGGAAGGCTGAGATGTACTGTGCATTGGATCTAGCAGCTCCGAACTTGTGCTGTGCTTAGTTTGTTGGAGAATGACCTTCTGCATGTGAGACATGGATTGCACCTGATTGTTTGTATATGAATTCAGGTTCTCATGGGCACAGAAACGCCAGCATGCCTCTTTCTTTCCAGGTAAAATTTGTTAACCTCTTATCAGAAGAAAAATTCCAGATCCATTTCGTGTTCGTTTTTGGCAGGACATATATTTCTCTCGCATAACTTTCCTTGCTCCACTCACATACAGGTGATCAGATGGTATTCTTCCTCCTGAACATCGTTGAGCTGGTTGGGCTTCTCCTCACATTCAAACCCTTTCTGGCAGTACCAGAGCAATTTGATAGCAGATAGTTATTCTTTGAATGAACTATAAAAAGTTTTGGGATATTCAAAATTCATCGTGTGTGGCTGAGAAGGGCGAAAGCACACCCTTATGCCGCAAAGGTCTACAGAGACCTAGGAAGAAGCAAGACCTGTGTACTTTTAAGTGTAAGTGATGTATGTAGTATCAGCATTTCTGCATAGAAAATGCACATGTGAGTGGTAAATGTGGCCATGGATCGAGAGTTGCTGGGCTGTAAGTAGTAATAATGTAGGTTCAGTGACTCACAATAATTTGTTGGAAATAAATTTCTAGGCATTTGTACCCTTCTTGTTTATCTGGTTGTTGGATTCTCTTAATTCTTCAGAGTGATCTTTTGCATCATGTCAGAAACACAATGAAGGGACTATGGGAGGTCATTCTGATTCCTGAAAAAGCAATGTATTTCCCTCCTTTTATTAGATAGAAAAAAGAGAGGGAATTCTAAAACTTTTGAAACAGTTTCCTCAAAAAAAAAAAAAAAACTCTTGAAGCAAAATTGGTAGCTTGGCCCTTTTAGCAAAAAATGAAACCCCTTGGAGCACATGAGGACAGCCTTCTTCTGCAGGTGGAGGAACAGCTATGCTTTGGCAGCACAGCGAAGTTTTAAATCTTGTTTGAAGCTTCTGTCAAAAAAAAAAAAAAAAAAAAAAATGTTTGAAGCTGAGAAGTACAATCCTGGTCGTCCATCCTAGGCTGGACGGCTCGTTGAACGCAAGCTCTGCAGCAGAAGTGTTGCGTCAGTGTCCACCCAAGTGACGCTACGGTTTCACGCTCCATTGCCAAAGAGGTGTCACCAAAGATAGGAACCTCAGTAAATTTTGAATCCAAATTTTGAATCCTATTCAATCCGTGTATTGGTTGTTATGTTTTTTGAGTTATAATTTTATTTATAATATATAGAAAAACTTCTTTCAACTTTGACCATGTTTACAAAAACTACCTCAACACTTAAAAATATCAATTGTTAAAATACACTTAATATATTTTTTTACTTTTACCCTTAATATATATTAACAGCATTAGTAGATGTTAACATTTTTTTTCCTAAACATGTTCAAAACTAGAGGTCTATAATGATATATCATATTAACAAGGGTCCCAAACCAAAAAATGGTGGAAGTCGATTTCACTACCCCAGAGAAAATGGAATTGCCTTGGCGTTTTCCCAAACTCCAAAAAGGAAAGGGTCTTGGTGGAAGTCAAGCCTCTTCCACCCAAGTCCATCATATAAAAACGCCTTGGCGGTTACAATAACCCTCCAAGGAAATGGGCTGATTTTCCACCCATCCCTCATGTTGGGCCAAAGTACGGTCTTTCTTCCTGCGTGGGCTGATTTTTGGCTTCCACTAGAAAGGTTTGTCAATGCTCAAAAAAAAAAAAAAAAAAAAAAAAAAAAAAAACTAGAGAGGTTTAGCCCTAGGCTTTAGCCCAGGTTTTTTGTATTTAATTTTGCTCAAAAAAAAAATGTATTAAGTTAATATAATTTTACTTATTTATCTTTCTTTTATTAATTTGTCTCAAATTACACATACTCTTTATTTTTTTTAATTTTCTTATTTTAAATGTTCCCTGTATTTTGTATATATTTATTATTTGCGTTCTATTTTTTTTTTTTTATATTTGTTCCTCTAATAATGCTAATGCTAGAATATTTCTTGTGAAGGTAAAATTAATGTTTTCCTTAAGAGGTTAAAGTATTTTGCTCGTGAACTTATAACATTTTTCAAATACTTTTCCGTGCTTCAGGAAGGCTGGAGTATTATTCTACTGACTAGTGAGGTAGTGACCCCAGAAAAGGTTAAAAAAAAAGTTCCTGGGAATGGGACACATGTCGTCGACTTGTCTATTTTTTAAATCACATCAGAATTCAGAAGCGTTTGCTTGCTACTCTACTTTTGGCGATGGAACGTATATTAATATTAATATTCCAGACTATTAGTGGAAGAAGCACTATAGTTAAAACAACTGAAGATATATATGATCCACACATGTAAGGAATAGCTTCCTGGAGCTTTATTTGCTGCCTGTTTTTCATATATACACAAATAAAGAAGATCATTGCACACTAACACTTGGCATCAGTTGATATAAATTTGTGGAGCAAGTTGTTGGCTTTGCATTATTCATTCCCAAATCTGTGTCCCAAATCTGCCTGTTTTTAGCGTACGTATATGTCTGAGATGGAGTTTGTCTCCTTGCTGTTTACTAATATAAAATACTCTTCTTATCATTGTTTGGCATCATTGTAGTAGAGAGTAGCATGTAAGTTGTTAATATATTAGAAAGATGCGCACTTGTGTGATTACTTCGGTTATTTTATAAATTATAATGCGACTCCAGATCAGATCAGTACACTTTTCCTGTATGTATGTAATCACAAATATAAATCCAACTCATTATATCGAGACCAATGTACACTTTGACTCACAAATCAAGAATTAATCAGTGGACAGGAGCGAGACCGATGTCGTTATCGTACCGACACTATAGGACACCAGCAGTCCAGCTCCAGTACCATCCATGCAATGCATCCATCACGAGAGAGAGAGACGACGTCTGCTGCCTTCCAAAAAGGAGCTTTAATTAGAAGGGCCAGGGTACTACTAATGAAGGATGATGACCAATTATGAACACTAGTCATGTTTTATTATCAGACTGGGATATGATAACGACAAGTTGTTTGCTTTTAGTCCGGTGCTTCCTACTATGAAAAAGTACCAGAGAGATCGAGAGAGAAACAGGTAGTGCGCGTAGAACGCCGGGTCATGACTCATGAGTGGAATTCAGAACTACTCCCCGTCCTAAATTGTAAGTCAATTTTAAAAATTTTGTAGAGTCAAAGCATCTAAAATTTGACTAAGTTTATATACCAAGGCAATACCATTTAGGATGCATGTCAACTAAGTAGTACTTATTAGATTCTTCGTTAATTAAATTTTTATAATATACCTATTTAATGTCACCAATCTTTGTAATTTCCTCTATAATTTTGGTTAACTCTTCAAAAATTCTCTATATAAATAGTGTACTTGTCAAGCATGTCATGCTGAAACTACACAATTATCCATCCTAATGGATTAGGACCACAAAATCGAATACCCTTGAGGGCTGCCACTTTTCTTGAGGGGCGAGATTGAGCACTAAGGGAATATATATTACCTTGGTGGTTTTTGAAAACCCCCAAAGAAATCCCATATTTCTTGAGTGTTACGCTCAAGAAAAATGCGTATTTGCTTGAGTGTTTTCGACCCTCAAGGGGTATTCAGTTTTGTGGAGGTAGTGAATGGTTTCTCTAAAATATTTTTTTCAGTCAATCCCTTTTCTTCTTTGTCTCTCATATCATTCCCTTTTCTTCTTTGTCTCTCATATCATCTACACGTTAGTACGTTACACACAGCCCGCCACAGACGATCATTGGTCCTCTTAACATGTGCATGGAGGTTACAAAGGTCACCTTTGCCCTCAAACACACGTCCACTGAGTGCATGTCTCTAAACTAATTAGATTTATCTACTATCGAGCTTTCCTTCACTGACTCGCTTCACCTTCAGGAGAGGTAGGGATAGAGTTTAGGAGAAGTAGAGGAGAGGAAGAGAAGGAGACATGATATTGTCCTTGTCAAACTCATAGTGTGGTGGATCTGGTTCTTCCACCATTGGCCTGCCCCAAAACACCAATGAACGACACCATACCGCCTCGTTGTCCCCTACCTCACCGCCACTTGAAGGTGGTGGGAGCATGCACCACTTGCCCTCCTCAACATGAGCTTGATGAGATCCAATTTGCTAAGGGCATCACCATCTAGGTGCTCCACCATCGGCCCTACCTCCTTGCCTCGTGCTCTCATCTTCATAAATTTATAGAAAAGAGCATCAAGGTTTATGAACAATTATAGAAAAGAGCATCAAGGTTTATGAACAAACTAGTATCATTACTTCATAAAATATATTTTCATAAGATGATTATAGCATCACAAATATTTATGCACTTTTCTATAAATTTGGTTAAACACAAAAAATTGACTTAACATAGTTGTAGAGATTGATTTATTAAGGGATGAAGGCAGTACTTTCTTGTCATGCATGCCTCTTCTTTTTTTCACTTTGGTGTACTTCCTTTTTATCTTAAATAGACTACGCGTATATATATCCAGCTAGTGCCATATCTTTGTTGACGTCTCTAATCTTATTGGGAAGGGAATAAAGATGATTCAGGAGACGGTGACAGCTCCCAATATCACCCTACTCAGGCGAACCCTTTAAAGTTTATATACATGCACGTGAGACAGATAGAAATAGTACTAGTATACAAGAGTACAGTGGCAATAATGAGAGATTAGTGGACTGTGCACTGCAGTGATAAATAGTACTAGTATACATGAGTACAGTAGCAATAATGGGAGATTAGTGGTCTGTGCACTGCAGTGATAAACAGGTCGATATATGCTTTAGGAGGCTTCTTGCACAGAGAGTAGAGACTATCTGCAATCATGATACTTTAAATGTAACCTTTAAAAGAATATTTCATCCTTAGTCATCAATATTCTCTCATTTATATCCAGTTTTTCCAACACCCATTCATACTTCATATCTTCCTCTATCCAAACCAAACATATGTGGGGTCCACTCATCAGGGTTAATTTATTTTTTCTCTCCTCTCATTCTCCCACCAGTATCTCTCTCTTCCTCCCTCTCCTCGCTCCCTCCATGGCAGCACAAAGCCGCACCCCATTTCCGCCGAGCTGCAAACTCCGTCCTCCACCTTCTACCACCCCCTCTCTCCTCCCTTCCCCTCGGCGGCGGCGCCCCAATCCCTCCTCCCGCCGGCGGGACGCGACTTCCCACGCTTCTCCTCGACATCAGGCGGCGGAAGGCTCGAGGGCGGCGGAGTGAAGTCATGATATTGTCCGGACGCCCAAACTCAGCCAAAGGCGCGTCTTCCACCATTGGCCTGCCCAAAAAAACTGGCGCGAGCGACACCAACGCGCCGGACATTGACGTAAGTGCGTCGGGCGGTTTGAGGTAGAGCGTCCGCAGGTACCTGATTGATGAGGGCCTACTGGACTGCGTCACCATCTAGGGGCTCCGGACGCCCAGCCTAGCGTCCGACAGTGGCCCAAACTGTAGCCCGTTCTAGACTATGTTCGGGCTCCAACGAATCGGGCGTCCGACGCACGTGCGGGAGGCGCACGATTCCGAACCGATTTGATTTTGGATCAGTTTTTGGAAAGTCCTGGTGCTTGGAAACGCATCTAAGAGCATCTCCAACAGATTTTGCAAATATGGTTTGGCATTTTCCGTATTTGCCAAATGTCAAATGCAAATGCCAAATCTAAAAATAGGCTTCCTCCAATAGATTTGCTATTTGGGTTTGGCAAATTGAAAAAAGTGGGGCCAGGCAAGTCACGGTAGTTGGCCTTCCACGGCGCGACTCCTCCTCGACGCGCGATAGAAGACCGCGCCGCCACCGGACATGAAGACCAGCGCGGCGAATCCTCCCACAACCGGCCATCACCTGCATACATATGCTACGTTGACTGAACAGGGAGTCCTAGCCCCGTCCATCTCATCTACACAATCACTCACCACTATATAACATGATATGTTACTGACAAAAAAGATGAAAGCCCTAGCAGCCGGCCATGGAAGATCAAACCTGCTCATACTTTTTACTCTTGGCCGCCGCCCGGCCGCCCGGCCTTGAGTACCAACAACACATCTGTTCTAGTCTCAGCGTTTGAGTCAAGTGCAGTGGACATGAAGGAAAAGAATGAAACACACTACAAGCGCGCGGAAAATCAAACACCTACAGCCGGCCGACCGGCTGCTTCTCCTCCGTTGTTCCTGCTACTCGATCGATCATCAAGCAGCTTGCAACGCAGACACGGACATCGGCTGGCCTTCAAAGACGTACAGCAAAACACTACAGGCGGGTTTCGAGATCAATCCAATACAACGACCTGTCATGGGGAAGTCACGGTCCCTGAACCCTAGTGCGAAGGGAATCACGGTCGATGGCGGCGCGTGGAAAGCTGAAACGCGCGAAGTGGAAGAGACCGCGCGAGGAAAGGACCGCGCGAAGGAAAGGAATAGTCCTCGTCCGCGCGCGAAGGAAACCAACGCGGGCCACGATCGCGTTTGCCAAAGGATACACCGCGCGCATTTTTGCGCGGAAACACCGTAAAATGCCAAAGGTCATTAATTTGCCAAACCCAATTGCAAAACTGTTGGAGGGTGTTATTTTAGGTTTTTGGCAAATTTTGCAAATGGCAAACCCAAATGCAAAACTGTTGGAGATGCTCTAAGTCGGTTCCTAAGGGGATAAGACCACCACCCCTCTATATAATGAGAGGTTCATGGCCGATTTGATCCCATCTACATCCAATCGTCATGGACAAACCCTAAACTCTACTTTATCACTTTCAAACCCTAAACTTGTTGTTCGATGACATTCTCGACGAATTTTTGTCGGCGTTCTAGGTGGCCTTGCCGACCCTAGAGCAACCTTCGCATGCGCTCCTCCCGACGGATTCTTCCGGAGGTCGATTCTGAAGCTCTCGCAGCCGAGATCAAGCTCTACATCGCCTCTACCGTTCCCTAGATCAATTTTGGTGATCAAGTTGTGAGTCTTGCTGCTTGTTACAGGTTGATCTCAACCTCGTAGGCGTCCAAGGCCCTCGGTATATTGGTGCAAAGCCCAAGTTTCGTGTCAACATTTTCTTAATAACATTCGTTCATTTCCCTTCTACATATCCACAAAAGAATACAATTATATGTGCAATCTTGATTAATAACGTGTCTAAGATCAATAATTAAATATATACATACATGCATACTCCCTCCATCTCAGAATAGAAGTCATTTTTTAAACTCTGACCGGTTATCATTAGAGATATACTGTCTTTGGATATACTCTATTAATAAATTTATATTTAGAGATATAAATATTGCACATTTTCTACCAACGTAGTCAAAGTTGAGAAAAATTGAAATGCACGCATCACATAACGATATCTATTTTGGAATGAAGTGAATAGGTAAAAGCACTAATGTTAGGCAAAATTGGTTATATACAAATACAAGACACAAAAGTGAAGTCGTGTTGCCGGCGGGTATCAAAAAAAAAATTGCTTTGCCGGTGGACGTTGTAGCTATACTTCGAGACATATTTGTTGAAAGACACCGAATATTCATTTCTTTGCTTAAGAAGAGGTGAGAAAACAGTTGTGAAATGTCGTTTTTGTCCTTGCCTCTTTCTTGGGGGCACTACGTGTGTCTAGTAATACGGTTATAATGCGCTATCAATTAGGTCGCTACGTGTGTCTAGTAATACGGTTATAATGCGCTATCAATTAGGTTTTGTCTAGTAATATGGTCACAATTTATCTATTAGACCAGTATTAGTGGAGAGTTTTACTTTGTTGTTTCCAAAACTATCATGTCAAATGAAACTCGGATGAAACACCCTCTCTCAATGTAAAGTATCATTCTAGAGTTTCAAAAACATTTAGTTCCACGACTCAAGGATAATTGATAATCGTGCTAAAAGAGTTTCATCTAGATGACACTCATTTCTTATCTCTCATCTTAAATGCACTTTGTCATGTCATCAAAAATGCATATGTCGCAACCTATTTAATGCAAATAAAACTCAAATGAAACCTCCATTGAAACTGGCCTTAGGTTTTATGGAGACAAAACCCTCTCTCTACCGTTTTATAATAATCTGCAAAGTTATCAGAATATATTGATTAGTCATGGTACATATTAAATGAAAATGAAATCTTGATAAAACACACCTACTGTAACTGGGTGGTGTAGGGCTGGGCAACTACGTGCTGTAAGCTAAACTGGTAATTAATATTGTACAAATAAATGATTAATTGCTACTACAACAGTAGACCGGCCTAAGAGCAGGTTTAATGGTTTCGCTAGCTCGTCGGCGTCTCGTGGTCCAGCACGCACGAGCTGCTGAGTTCGTGCTAGTGAGCTCCACATTCTTTTTTTGACAATAAACACATTTATATTATATTATCACAACAGTCTCGATTACAGTAGGGTCCTCGAAAGAAGACCATGTTACATTGAAGTCCCGGATCTGCAGAGAAACGGTAGCACTGTCCATGGCGACAATGACGACGAAGAAGCCACCGGCGGGGTCGCAGGGCGTCGAGGACGCATGCACCGGGCGGAAGGACCGTGCAAAGCATCGGTTGAAGTTGGGACGGTCGAGTCGACAAATAAAGTGCACACCGACGACCGATTGATATGGCTGGAGTTTTCGTCGGAGGTTGAAGATGCGGCTCGGACCGAGGTCCTAGGGCGAGGCGGCACTGTCGAAGGAGCACCGGGAGAAGTGCCACCATGCTCCGAAGGGAGCACTAGCACCGTAGACGGTCGTGGAGAGAAAACATAAAAAAAAAAGCTAAAAAAAAAAAAAAAAAAGAAAAAGATAAAGCAGGAACGAGAGTCTTCTATCATTAAAGGCACGTGTCTCCATGGGTGGGCGTGGGTGGGCTATCTTCATCAGGGGGAGGAAGGAAACACAGCATTGCATGCAAGACACACATCAGTTGTAGGCCCCACATCGTAGTTTGTGGGACCCACCATGTGGTGCTCCACGAAAAATCCTAGAGACGATGGAGCATTCGATGGCGGGGAAGCCACCGCCCGCCGCCCGATGAGACCGTCGAGGAGGACCCTCGGCGGAACCCATCTTGGTCCCGATGTCGGCGGGAACGATCGGAGTGGGCGGTGGCGATGTGACGCGATGGTCGTGGCCTTCAAGACGGCGCCGCGCGAGATGGCCCGCACCCTTTGGTCCGGCCTAGATCCATGCCATGGCCGGGTCGGTGTTCTCAGCAACGTCGGTCGCCGAAAGCACGCGGCGGGCGCAGCACCTTGGGGTCGACGGTTTGTCGGCGGCGCCTCGGCGTGTGGGTGGGTCGGTGAGGGCTGCGAGCGAGCCGTAGAGGCCGGATTCGGCGTCGGTGCGGAGGTCGGACTTGTGATCCAAGACCCGCCCGAGTTGCACCATCGGGATGGTCGATGTTGGACGCGCCGCCTCCGCATGGATGAGGACCTCCTCCAAGACTCGAACAGCTGCTCCCAGGGGCTTCATCTTGAAAGGATGAGGTAGAAAAGGTGGCCATGAAGGCCTTTATTCGATGGCTATTAAAGTAGAGAAAATGAGGAACAACCGCCCACACCTGCCCCGGCCACCGACGGGGGGGGAGGGGAGGCAGGGAGCCAGCGACGGGCGACGGTGGAAGGGGACTGGGAGGAGGTGTGGCTGATGACGGGAGGAAGGAGATGGTGAAAAGAGTACTACTTTGAGCTTACTAAGAGCGTTTCGTTCGTGATCACGTTGACCGAGCTCCACATTCTTTAATGCTCAACACATGACGTGCACGAATGGAAGGAGAGAGATCAGTCACAATTAAAACTTTCGCCCCGCTCTCTCCGGCATCCCATGAATCGCCCGTTTTTCTTCTCTCTCATTGTTTCTCTATCCGCCATCTAGGAAAATCATGACGTCTATATGCATTTCGTCCGCTGATGTGGCTTCATTATACTTGCTCTAAGGCTATCTCCGACAGAGTACCAACACCCATACGTGATTTGGATGGGTATGCGGTAAAAGTCAAGGTCCTAAAACATACGCTACTCAACGACAAACGCAGAATAGAAGACCCATCTCTCTCTCTCCTTTTATCTCTTCCTCCCGACACCCTTCTTCCCCGGCAAGCTCGGGCTTGGCCCTCCCCGTGCCTCCCGTTGCGGAGCTGGCCCTCAAGGCCGCGGCGGAGCTCACAAGGCGGGCGGGCCGGCGCTCCCCACGCGCTCGCCTGCTTGGCGCCAGCCACACGAGCGCGTCGCCGACCGCCGCGGCATGGGCCGCTCGGCCGACCTTGACCCGCCCGCCTCCGCGGCCTCCATGAACAAGCGCATCTGCTGCGGCACCGGACCGGCGGCCCGGTCTGCTCGACGCGGCTGGCGGCATGCCGTCGGGGACCTCGACGAAGCGCAGTTCCCCGGACCTGTTCCGCCGTTGGCCTTGCGGAGGAGCTGCGCGAGGGACGATGCGGTTGAGAGGAACGGAAGCGTGTGCACCTGCCATGTTGGCCTTGCGGAGCTGCGCGGGACGATGTGGTTGAGAGGAACGGAAGCGTGTGCACCTGCCATGTCCACCGCAGTTCGCCCGGCGCCGATGGATGGAGCACGCGGCTCGCCCGGCCGCCCCGTCCGTGGGTCCACCCCATCCAACAACGCCCGAGATTTGGGGTGGAGGAGAGAGAAGCCGCATATTTGTCATGCCTCTCTCCTCGCATGCATTTTACCATGGTTGAATGCCTAATCTGTTGGGACGACGGTTTTAGTAGGCAAAAACACTGTGCCGGCCTTATATCTATGTTTTGCCTCCTCTGTTGGAGATAGCCTAAGTATAATGTCTATGCAATGCAAGACCCCAATGAGAGGGTGGACATATGATGGGCAGCTGCAACTGTCAGTGGCGCCGCTTGGCTGTGGCCAGCAGTCGTGTCGTTGTCGACGTGGTCCTCAAGTTCATTTCCGGCGGCAACAGCAGTCGATTGACCGCCAGGGATTTTCCAGCACGTTAGACGATTATTATTTGGAGGAAATAAAACGAAAACGAGGAAATAAAACGAGTAAAATAATACATGGTTCCTAGTAGAACATAGTATACCAGCCGCATATGCTCGCTTGTCCTTGGGGACGGACGGAATGAACCTGGTCGTTGTGTGGTGTAGACGTGTAGTGTATCGCGTAGCAACCCACCAATATAGCGGCCTCGACGTCCGGCTCCACCGATGCTGCTCTCGACGTCGGCCCTAGCTAGATGACACAAGCGTGTACTCCCGCCACGTCATGTATAACGTAACCAGAGCCTGTATGTACAAGCTGCATCCGTCCTAAAATAAGTGATGTTTTCGCTTCTCGTAAAACATCTGGCCGAATTATATACTAAAAATATATAAATATTTATGTTAAATAATTAGTATCATTAGAGATCTTAAGTTTAATTTTTTAATAATTTATTTTAAAATATAATTGTTCATATTTCATATAAATCTAGTTAAAGTTGTGGCGTTAAAACTCAAAACGACGGAGGAGTGTATTATTATATATTGCCCGCCGCGGTAGCCGTACCTAGCTAGCTCCGTGACAGGGTACGTCGTCGGCGCGTTGCACTGCACTGCACTGGCACGGCGCACGCCACCACATTCTCCTTGCCTTCCCTTGTGTCAGCGGCCGCGCCAGGCCCAGCTCGTCGCCGGCCATCTGTCCGGCCGGGGCCCACTCATCTCTTAACTAGCTACTCCTAGCTTTTTTTGTCCTCATCTCATCTCTCCGCCGCGCGCCTCCTCCGTGCGCCAACCAAGGGGCCGGCGGGGGCCACCATCACCGCCCTCCCCTTCCATTTCCTTCCTTCCACGGCTCTCCAAAATCCTGCAGCTGCAGGCCCCCTTCTTCTTCCCTTTCCAAACAGACCAACCATTCCGGCCGGGCACTCAACACCGACCGATCAATCGAGTAGTAGTAGTAGTCAGAAAAATGGGGGGAGGAGTCGCCGTCGGCGGCGGCATCGCCGTTGCCACCACCACCACCACCGGTGCCGGCAACGACGACGACGACCAAGGTGTACTACGACGGGTGTCCCGGCTGCGCCATGGACAGGAAGAAGGAGACTCGCACCGGCGTCCCTTACAAGGAGCTGCTCTTCGTCGCCACCACAACCTTCGCCTCCGGTACGTAGCCACGTACGAGTAGGAGTACTCTCCGGCGTCGCGCGCGTCGGTCTCCCACACCTGAAAAAGATCGGTGATGCTGATGCTGATGCTCCTACCTCTGATCTCTGGCTCCTTCCATTTCTTTATCAATCCCATCAATTCCAACTGCCACTCTCTCTACCAGCAAGCATGTGACAGAGAGAGAGAGACCAGAGTCCACACCATGTCGTCCTAGGAAGAGGAAGGACGACATCAGATGGTCTTATTTTACTGCCTCCTATGCTACTCTCTTCTCTTGTTCGATCTATGCATCTATCTTCTTTGTTTATATGTACTAAGTCTCATGTTTATTTATTTATTATATATATAAATACTCTGGTGCTCTTGTTTATATATATAGTATATATACTCTACTCTGCTCCTAGATCAACTAACTGATTTCTCAACGCCACTGCTCTTGTCTGTTTTCAGCTCTCCCAATCACGTCCCTGTTCCCCTTCCTCTACTTCATGGTAAATTTAGCCTGCCTGGCATTCTTCTAATTGGCTGCTGACATACTTGTTTGTCCTCTGATGAAATTATCTATGCATTTTCTTTTGGCACCTTGTATGCATAGAAATTATCTATGCATTTTCTTTGGCATCTTGTATGATGAAATTATTCGCACTCCTTGTATGCATTTAATTTCTATGTATATAAAAGTTGCTGCTTATTTTAACCCCTCCGTCCCTAATGCTGAATAATGCAATGTGATGAAACAGATAAGAGACCTGCATGTCGCTCGAAGGGAGGAAGACATTGGATTCTACGCTGGTTTTCTTGGTACGTACTGTAAATGCTTTTGCTGTCACTCACTAACTCACACAGTCACACTCAACCCAACCCTTTATAAAAGATGTTTTTTTTTCCTGGTCCAAGTGAAATCTCTTTCACCTTTGCTTTTCCCATCTTTTTCTTCCCATTCGATCAGGTGCCGCATATATGATCGGCAGAGGCGTCGCGTCGGTCTTCTGGGGTGTGGCGGCGGATCGTTTTGGCAGAAAGCCTGTCCTCGCCTTCTCTGTCTTTTCAGTGTAAGTGCTCCATCAACCATACTAAATCAAAGTTAAATCTTAGTTATTATATACAACCTATATATGTTTCAGCATTGTGTTCAACACTCTGTTTGGGCTGAGTGTCAAGTACTGGATGGCTATTGTCACAAGGTTCCTTCTCGGTGCACTCAACGGCTTCCTTGCGCCGGTTAAGGTACGTACTCCTCCTACTCTGTTTCGAGAGAAACTTGAAAGGTGCCAATTCCTACCCATGTTGCTGTCAGTTCAGTTGTTGTGCCCTGATTGCAGCAAAAAGTCCAGTCAATAATGTCATGTGAACTTGATTATTGCTGCTTCTCTGCTTCAGGCCTACTCCATTGAAGTTTGCCGACCTGAACAACAGGCTTTGGGTATATCAGTTGTAAGCTCCAGCTCTACACATATATAAGCACACAACACTTGCTTGTATTGCATATATATATAATAACATCGATAATTACTGACTACTACAATACACTCTGTTTGATCCATTTGATTTGATTTAGGTCAACACAGCATGGGGAATGGGTGTTATAATTGGCCCGGCGCTTGGGGGCTATCTAGCACAGGTATCTGACAAAGATTTTATTATTTTTTCATTGTTTGACAACCATTTGGATTACTTACTGTTCACCTTCTCTGTCTCCCTTCCTTATTATCAGCCTGCCAAACAGTACCCACATCTGTTTCATGAGAAATCAGTGTTTGGGAGGTAGTATTTTCCTTTTCATCTCAATTGAGTTCTTCTAACACTAAGCTAGAATGCTTTTTATTTTTTTTTTTCACTTTATCTTCTTCCTCCAACATCATGCAGGTTCCCATATTTATTGCCATGTCTGTTTATATCATTTTTCGCTACCTTGGTTCTCATCAGCTGTGTATGGCTCCCGGTAAGCACAACCTGCTCTCTATATGATTGTATGCTTTCAGATTTATTCTTGTCATGAAGGGATTTTTAATGATTTTTTTACACATAAATATGTCTTGCTATTGGCACACTGAAATAGCCAAGTCCATGTGAATATGCTATGCTACCTAATTAAATTACACAAATTTATGTTTGATAATTTTGCACTTTGTTGTTGTCGGCTTATCTCTGTTGTCATTCATCAAGTAATTAAACTAAACAGGAGACCCTACATAAGCACAAAGGCATTGAGAGAGAAGTTGAAATGGTAGAAGCAACTCAAGAAAGTACAGAGCCACCTAAGAAGAGCTTACTCAGAAACTGGCCACTGATGTCCTCCATTATAACATACTGTGTCTTCTCCCTTCATGACACCGCATATGCTGAGGTACCACTTACTGACCACAGCAGCTTCTACACTGAAATGAATTGTTATAAAAGTTATAATTTGTAATTCAACATCAGATATTTTCTCTATGGACCGTGAGTGACAGAAAATATGGCGGGCTTAGCTTTGCATCTAAAGATGTGGGCCAAGTTCTTACGGTCGCAGGTAATTCCCCTCCAACCGATAACTTTCCTAAAAATTTAAAAAATTTATGACCTCCACTTGATCAGTTGTGTTCTATGGTTCTATGTATCGTCAATACTTATGCTCTGCTCAACTGTAGGTGTTAGTCTTCTAGTATATCAAATCTTTGCTTACCGTTGGATCGATAAAATCCTTGGTCCAATCTATTCAACCCGAGTTTCATCGGTGAGTTATCAGTCACCATTATTGTTTGACATCTTGCAATGTTCCATAGTTCCATACTGATGTTTCCCTATTATTTTTTTTACAAAATTGTTTATAATAATTGACCAATAAGCATCGCAGGCACTATCTATACCAATAATTGCTGCTTATCCCTTCATGACACACTTGTCAGGAATAAGACTTGATGTGCCTCTATACATCGCAGCAATGCTCAAAAGCGTTTTTGCAGTAAGTACTTGACTATGATTAAGCTCAGAGATTCAACACATAAAACATATCACCAGCCACTAAATGGTTAAATTAAATACATACACTGCTGTGTGGAATTAGAAATTCAGGACAGAAGATACTGGCCATGTCTTTTGCTTTACTATGCTGCTGCCATTTTCCTTCATTCAAATGTTCAGCTTTGTTGGGATGCTAATGTCTTAAGTATGTTGATCAGATCACTAGAACCACCGGCACTTCGCTCCTGCAAAACAAGGCTGTGGTACATGCCCAACTTATGCTAGTTATATCGATTATCATCCGATGCCCTTCCAAGAACTGATCAATATATAATTGTTGTTTTTAACGTAGATCATCCGTAATTGTTATCAGTGTTGATTTCAATACGTCAGATAAACCTAACATCTCAACCGGATGCTATCTGCAGCCACAAGAACAAAGGGGCGCTGCAAACGGAATAGCTACAACGGCAATGTCTCTGTCCAAGGCGTTCGCTCCAGCCGCAGCAGGCATCCTGTATGTGCAAAGCTAGCAGTGCTGCCTAACCCTCTTATTCTTCGTTTGATGTCCATCACAGTCTTGAAAATGTAGCTAATTAGTCTATCATTCCTAGCTTATCAATGATTGCTTGTTATGTGATAAACATGAAAGCATGGGCTGTGTCTATCTGTTTTCTGAACAAGAAGCTCACTGCTGAAACGCCCCTGTTTGTAGGTTCTCATGGGCACAAAAACGCCAACATGCCGCCTTCTTTCCAGGTAAATTTATATAAATGCAGTTTTGCAGTATGATCTTTCAAGTAGTTACTGCAATAAAACCACATAAAGGATTCAGATCTGAATGAAAGGTACAAAGAAGGGATTGTGATTAATCCCCACATTTTTCTTTCATATATGTACATGCAGGAGACCATATGGTGTTTCTACTCCTGAATCTGACAGAGATCATTGGGCTGGTGCTCACCTTCAAGCCTTTCCTTGCGGATCCCGAGCAGTACAAGCAATGAAACTGTGAGAGCATGCTGCGTGCATATAGAGGTAGAAGTATGCTGTGAGTGCATACATATACAAACATACATACACAAGGGTGATGAACATGATGTGTAGAGGTATGCCGTAGCGTGCCAGTCATGCATGCTGTCAGTGCATACATACACAAGACTGGAAACAGAGCTAGGTGTGCCAACGGAATTGAGTTTGGAGTCTATCGTTTGATGCCGCTGTTGTTGACTCGTGTAGTTGACAGAAAAAAAAGAGAGCTTCGCGATTTCACCCTGATGTTTTTTTGAAGCGATTTTTCTCTGTTTTTGGCTGTGAGTCTGTAATTGTACTCGATAGTACTCTCTGCCCGTCCTAAGACTATCTGCACTCATCATCCTTTAAATACATTCTCACCGTAGTCATCAAGATTCTCTTCTCTATATCACTTTCTTCCACACTCATCCATATATCTCTACTCTGTACCTGTTAGAACCGGGCCCGGCCTATTTGCCGGTGCCGCTAGGTTCCTTGGAGCTGGCCCGGCCCATCTGCCGGTACCACTCCCCACAGGCCCATCGAGCCACAACATATCAAGGCATTGAGCCTACACAACCCAAAAGACTAGCCTGATGGGTGAGGACCGCCCCACCTTATATGTTGTGCTCCCCCACCATCGATTACCGATGTGGGACTAACCCCAACAATCTCCCCCGTAGTCACACATCGGACCCGACTCTTGTCGGCTCACACCTTTTCATGTGGCCAAGACGTCTGTCAATGACGGAGCTCCCCCGGATCAGGCTCCCTCGCCAGTGTGTGATCCTACCGAGATTTGTTTCGGGTTCTTACTGGACCTGGCTCCGATACCACTTGTTAGAACCGGGCCCGGCCTATTTGCCGGTGCCGCTAGGTTCCTTGGAGCTGGCCCGGCCCATCTGCCGGTGCCACTCCCCACAGGCCCATCGAGCCACAACATATCAAGGCCTTGAGCCTACACAACCCAAACGACTAGCCTGATGGGTGAGGACCGCCCCACCTTATATGTTGTGCTCCCCACCATCGATTACCGATGTGGGACTAACCCTAACAATCTCACTGGACCTGGCTTTGATACCAATTGTTAGAACACAATCACGTCGATGAACTCGTAATGTCGCCGCCGAACGTGGCGCGGTGATCGTGATCACCGTGGGCGAGCGAGAGCTAGGGTCGATGGAAACAATGCGCAAGGAAACAAGTTATGGTCGTTGCCTACCAGCAGAACTTTGGACGTTCATTAATCTTTTGATATTTATACGGACTCGAGACTCAGACTCCAAGCCCCCACGCCATGATCTCATGATGAACGCATTCACCGTTTCGTCGCGGTGAGCGTTACGTCGCGCAGCACGCGTCATGGCGTAGGACACAACGTCCCCTGGCCGTGTCGTAACCGAGCACGCCTCGGTCACGCCCAACCTACTAGACTCAACTCGACTTCCTGAAACCATCTAGCTAATTATCTAGATTACAAAGGATGGACTCGATTCAGTAGTTTTAACTAACAAACTCCCCTAAAACTTACTAAACTTTCACAATGCCTAATGCTCCTCGCTGCTCGACAAACTTGACTTCCCCCCACGCCTTGGTTAGAATATCACGCCAATTGCCCTTCGGTACTGACATGATCCACCTACATCTTTCCTTCCTCAATACACTCACGTAGGAAATGATACTTTGTATCGATGTGTTTGCTCCTATCATGATGTACTGGATTCTTGCCGAGTGCAATAGCCGACATGTTGTCCATGAGTAGCTTGACTGGCATTTCCTTCATCCCCATAAGACCAGCGATGCCCAAGTAATCACACCGGGTGCCAAGGAAATACACCACTCCTGTAGTGCTTTTACGATCCTCCACATCTCCAAATGAAGTCACTATCACTCAAAACCATGTAGAATGAGTTTCGTGTTGGTGCCTCTTTCATACTTGCGGCCGCACCCAATGGTACCTTTCGGATATCTCAATATCCTCTTCACAACTGTCCAATGCTCCTTCCTTCCGGCGCTCCATGTATCTACCGACAACCCCAACCGCAAAGAAAAGATCCGGGTCGAGTGTTGACGATATACCCGAGACTCCCAATTATGCTTCTGTATGCTGTTACATCTTGGGCTTCCTCTTTTGCTTGCTTCTTGAGTTTAAGCCTCTCCTCCATTGGTGTAGCACAGGGTACAGTCCTGCATACCAACCAACTCCAAGATCTTCAGAGCGTAGGAACTTTGACTCAGCGTGATCCCATCTGCTCCTTGCTTCACTTCAATCCCCAAGTAATAGCTAAGAAGTCCCATATCACTCATGGAAAACCTTTTCTTCATCTCACCCTTGAATGCTACTATATCTTCATTGCTCGGGCCTGAGATGATCAGGTCATCCACATAAACCCCAATCAGCGAAAGGACTTGCCACTTCCCCTTCAGACACAAAGATACTTTGCCGGTGCCGCTAGGTTCCTTGGAGCTGGCCCGGCCCATCTGCCGGTGCCACTCCCCACAGGCCCATTGAGCCACAACATATCAAGGCCTTGGGCCTACACAACACAAAAGACTAGCCTGATGGGTGAGGACCGCCCCACCTTATATGTTGTGCTCCCCCACCATCGATTACCGATGTGGGACTAACCCCAACAATACCAACTACCTAATATTTTATTCAACCATCCCGATTCCCAATTATCATCTCCTCTCTTCTCACTTTTTCTTTTCCTTTCCTTTATCTATCTCCTCCTATTCTTTTTCTTTTTTTACTTTTTTCCCTTTTCTTTTTTCTTTATTCTATTTTTTCTTTTTATTTTGTTTCTTTCCTCTCCCCTCCTCCTTTTCTCCTCGGGCTATAGCGGCAGCTTCGCGGTTCGGCCTTGCCGGAGCAGCTAGCGCGAGTCGCTGCAGTGTGTCAGAGAGGGGAAGGGGAGAAAAGAGGGACGCGGGGGCGTTGCTCACGGTGGTGCGGAGCTCGGCAAAGGCTCGGGGAAGGCAGGGCGCAACGGTCGACCGGATCGGCGGCGGCAACGGCGAGCTCGAGCGGGCACTGGAGTGAGTGGGAGTGGATGGGGCGAGTGGGGAGGAGTGAGGGTGGCATCGCCATTTGTAGGCGGTCCGGCGGCCGCGTGCATGTACGCGCGGGCGGCGGATCGGCTCGTACCGACGGCGGTGGTCGTGGGTAGGCGAGCGGGATCCACGGAGCGCTGCTTCGGGCGTGAGTGGGGTGGGGGAGGAGGGAGTCGCACGCGAGGCGTGAGGAGCGGGGTACGGACCTAGTCGGGCTTGGCCAAACAAATGAGTAGTGCGAGGCGGGCGAAGCTCGCGCGGTGCTCGCGGGTGAGAGGGAGAGGACGGGCCCTCACCGAAAGCCAGCGGTGCCGGCCCCCCTTCCACGACCCGAGGAGCTCCCACGGCGACGACACCTCTCCACGGCCCGAGGAGCTTCCCCAGCTCGAATCCTCCCGTGTCTTTGCCTCGGCGCGAAAGCGGCGCATGCGCCCAACTCCTCCGGTTCCGGGGATGCCCGGCTCCACCGTGGTGCTCGTCCCTCGTCGTCCTCCTCCTCCTCCTCCTCTGCTCGATCCCTTCCCTTTTCCCTCTCCGCGCGCGAGCGCAAGGTGATTTGGCGGAACAGCCGAGGTGGGGTCGGCACGCGACGCGTACCGGACGTCCGGGACAATGCCAAATTTGCCGGACCCGCGCGTGGTACCGGATGGCATCCAGGAGGCCAGTGCAGAGTTTCTTTGTTACGGTAAATGGCGTAGCGGATGACATCGCGTAGGGCAGTGCAGATAGTCTAACATAGATCGAACTTGTAGAGTTGTTTAAGTCAAACTTTTTCCTTTTTTTTTTAACCAAAATGGTATAGAAGCTGCTCTAAAGACTTGAGCTATGCTCATGCATGCCACTTTTTTCTCTATATAGCGGGTGGGACCTGACAGGTCTCACATTGCCAAGAGTAAAATGCACCATGTTCCTAAACTTGTAGAGTATGTCGTCTAGGTCTCCAAATTTATAATTAAAATACACATCCACGTCCTCCAAACTAAACCCGTTTGCTTATTATGTAGCGGTCCACACCGGCACTAGTGATGCCAGACTACATCTAAACTTGGCAGAGTGACATCTAGGTCTCTAAACTTTTAAAACGAACATCCACACACATGAACTAGCTAGGTTCACATGTTTGATATCCATATTTGTCGACTAGGTCCTAAACTATGTAGAATGTGTCATTCTAGGTCTCTAAACATTCAAAATGCACATCAACTATAAGCACCACCATCGGATTCCCACCCACGTTGTCGCCACCTCCGATCCTCACACGCGTCATCGAACCTTGCTCTCATTCCCTACTAGTGCTCTCTTCTCCTTCGCCATCACCCACCGTGCTCTCTCCTCTTCCCCTTCGCTAGGCACGTGTCGTTTTCCCTCCATGGCAAAATAAGTGTCGCCAAGGCTAGCTTGAGATTTAGGGGTGCATAGTGCCACGCGACCATGGTGGAGTTTGCTAGTGATATCGGTCGCGTGGTACTAGCTATAATTTTGGCTCGGGCTGGATTTGGTCAATGTTACATGGACTCGGTCATCGGTTCCTACTACCATGATGATTGGCGGTCGACTTCCTCAACAACGACAGTTGGACCTCCTGCTTAAAAATTACATGTATGGGGTCCAGAATTTCCTTTGCAACTTTGAGGGTTCAGAGGGAGGATTTAAGGGATCGAGATTTTATTTTTTCATTACGGACTAAAATAGGGATCCGCTTCGTATGGTGGTTTTTCTCATTGGGGATGACAATGGGAACCACCTGTTATACTCTTAGACATTGTATAACAGGGAACAAAGACATGTTAGATTTGGGCTAGAGAATCTAAACCGGGAATATAAAATTGTTTTTATATGATAGACATACGAGGAATCGAATCAACATGCTTAGGACTTTCCACCCTCTGAAGTTCACAAAACCAAAACTTTGATAGTTCAAAAGAACTTATTATCTTTTCGCACCAAAATAAATACACATATCGAGTCAAACGCTTTTCACTTTAATTATCTAAATATATAAAACAATTTAATTAAATAAATATATAAAACCATATTAATATCAATATTTATATCTTTGAATACATATATTATGCAAATACATTGTATACTTCATCTAATGTTACTTAGTATACATCATAAATATTAGTATTGCTAAGTATGTATTTGGTCAAATTTTTAAGAATTTTGACTCCTCACGAAATGAGATGTACACTTATTTTGTGACCAAGAGAGTATTGACCTAATTCAAGTAAATGTAAAATGGCTACTACTGAATCATGTTTATTATTTATTGAGTGCACTACAAGTAACTGGATCTTACAATTTGGAACGGAGTAGTATATCTATCTCCATGCTGAACGAAAAAATATCATCTATCCTTATTATTTGTTGCGTGTGTTTGGGCTTTAGTGAGAAGCTGAAAAAATGTGGCAAAATATATTAATAAAATAAGTTCATTTGTATGAAACCAATTTTTTTAAAATGTTTGCTTTTAGAACAATGACCTACTGTATCTTTTCAAACTTGCTTCTCAGGAAAAAAATTTCCTTTTTAATTGATTTTTATTGCTTTATTTAAACATACGTGGCATGTGAACGTGGTGAAAAAAAAAAAGAAAAGAAAAAAAAAGTAATCGTAGAAGATAGGGACAGAGCATTCGAAGCCTGCCCGTCGCCCCACGCGCCCAGCCGCCCACCCGCACCTGCTCGGAGTCGCCACCTGCGCCCGGCGACCAGCCCGCCGCGCGCGACCCCACGCCGCCGCCGCCGCCGACACCGTGTTCCAGATCAACGCTCACACACTCACATCCTCAGCACTCGAGGCTCCCCGCCCACCTCACGTAATCTGCTCTGCTTCACCGATCCAGAGGCGGACGCAGCGCCGCCCGTGCCTCTCGACGCCGGGCAAGAAGCCGCGCGTGCGCTCGCGGCCCGTCGGCATGTCGCGCCACGCGAGCGTCGCCCGTGACCGGTGCTTGGAGCTGGAGCGCGTCATCGCGGACCGTGCCAGGTCAGGGAGCCTTGGCGTCGACGACGCGCTCAAGCTGTTCGATGAATGGCTGCTCCACGCCAGGCCCACCTCGGTTCGTGCTTTCAACAACCTGCTTAGCGTCGTCTCTCGCTCCAGATGTGATTCAGCCTCCGAGCTCGGTGTCTCCGTCTACAACCGGATGGCCCGTGCCTGCTCCAACAAGGTGCGGCCAAACCTGTACACATACAGCATCCTCACTAGTTGTTTCTGTCGCTTGGGTCGCCTGGAGCTTGCGTTTGCCGCCTTTGGCCTCATCCTTAAGACGGGCTGGAGGGTGAATGTAGTAGTCATCAGTCAATTGCTCAAGGGCCTCTGTGACGCTAAGAGGGTTGACGAGGCGATGGGCATATTGCTCTGGCGAATGCCCGAGTTTGGCTGCAGGCCGAATGTAGTTTCCTACAGCACGCTTCTCAATGGTTTATGCGATGAGAAGAGAGTTGAGGAGGCACTTAAGCTGCTGGACATGATGGCTGATGATGGAGATGGAAGATGCACGCCAAATGTTGTGACATACAACACGATGATTGATGGCCTGTGCAAAGCTCAAGCAGTTGCCAAGGCCGAGGGTGTCCTTCTGCAGATGATTGATAAAGGTGTTAAGCCGGACATCCAGACATATACCTGTCTGATCCATGGGTATCTCTCTGTAGGACAGTGGAAAGAGGTCGTTGGAAGGATCGAAGAAATGTACGCACGCGGTCTTCACCCAAATGTTGTTACTTATAGTTTGCTGCTGGACTATCTCTGCAAGAATGGAAAATGCACAGAAGCCAGGAAGATTTTTGATTCTATGATTAGGAAGGGCATAAAACCTGATGTAACCATCTACGGTGTTCTTCTTCATGGGTATGCTGCTAAAGGGGCCCTTGATGATTTGCCTGTTCTCCTGGATCAGATGGTAGCAAATGGTATTTCACCTGATCATTACATCTTCAACATAGTGTTATGTGCATTTGCTAAAAAGGCAATGATAGATGAGGCCATGCATATACTTAGCAAGATGAGGCACCAAGGGCTGAGTCCTAATGTAGTCACTTATGGAACATTAATTGATGCACTTTGCAAGTTGGGGAGAGTGGATGATGCTGTGCTTAAATTCAATGAGATGATCAATGAAGGGGTGACTCCTAACATTTTTGTTTTTAGCTCCTTGGTTTATGGACTCTGTACCGTTGATAGATGGGAGAAGGCTAAGGAATTATCTTTTGATATGTTGGATCAAGGAGTTCGTCCTAACGTCGTGTTCTTCAACACCATAATGTGCAACTTATGCAAAGAAGGACGGGTCATGGAAGCCCGGAGTGTCTTTGACTTGATGGAACATGTGGGCATGAGGCCTGATGTTATCTCATACAATACATTAATAGATGGCCACTGCTTAGCTGGTAGAATTGATGAAGCAGCAAATTTACTTGATGTTATGGTCTCAGTTGGCTTGAAACCTGATGTTGTCTCCTATAATACATTGCTTCATGGCTACTGTAAGGCTGGCAGGATAGGAAATGCATATTGCCTTTTCCAAGAAATGTTGAGGAAGGGAATTACGCCTGAGCTGTGACTTACAATACTATATTGCAAGGTTTATTTCAGACTGGGAGATTTTCTGAAGCAAAGGAGCTCTACCTCAATATGATTAAAAGTGAAAAACAGTGGACATTTTCACATATAACACAATTTTAAATGGACTTTGCAAAAATAATTTTGTTGATGAAGCATTCGAAATGTTCCAGAGTTTGAGTTCTAAGGATGTTAGAATGGACATTATTACTTTCACCATTATGATTGATGCTTTGTTCAAATGCGGCAGAAAGAAAGATGCCATGGATTTGTTCACTACAATCCCTGCCCATGGTTTAATTCTGAATGTGGTAACCTATCGCTAATGATGGAAAATCTCATAAAAGAAGGGCTGCTAGATGAGTTTGAGCATCTGTTTTTGGCAATGGAAAAGAGTGGATGCCTTCCAGACTCACGCATGCTAAATGGTATAGTTAGGAGGCAGTTGGTTCGAGGCGACATAGTGAGAGCTGGGGCTTACCTATCCAAAATTGATGAAATGAACTTCTCACTTGAGGCTTCCACTACTTCCTTGCTAATATCACTTTTCTCAAGGGAGGAATATAAGAACCATGCAAAATCCCTACCTGAAAAGTACCGGTTTCTTCAGGAGCTCAACAAATGAGGATTATGTCAAACAGAATAATTTTTCAGCTGAGTGGTATGTCTATCTCGTGCTCTATTTGTTTGATTAAATTGTGTAGGGCATTTTTTTTTTGCTAGTGCATGTCAGCATCCTGTTTATCTCATGATGAAGTTATATTGTGTGCAGTCCTAGTTATCTTTACAGTGGGAATTGATTTTCAAACTATTGGAAGCACATGTGTTTCTGCCTTTTGTTGCTTAGTCTGTGAGAAATTCCTCACAGTTGGGAATACAATCATTTGGACTTCATAATCCTTAAGGTGATTTCTATACACTGAGCTTTGTGTTTTTCCCCACAGCTTGCAGTATCCGTGGCCGCCCCTGAATATTTATTTTTAGCAGTGCTTTTTTCCCCCCACTAATAACTACTGTTAGGAGTTCTATTTTCCGGAATATTTACTGTTAGCAGTGTTGCTGATTGTAGTTCCATGGATCTAGTAAATCTAATATATATCATCTTCCATGGATCAAGAGATTAACAAAAAGATCCAACAATTGCATTACTGTTTGTTTGCTATAAAATTGATAGTACTAGATGTACCAAATTTGACTTGATTTCTTCTACATTGCTTGTTGCTTAGATATTCTCACCTTATATTCTCCATTGATGTAGAATCAGTGCACCATCCTCTGTTCTGGTTAGCCTTGTTAGTACTTGTTGATTTGGTGCGTTTAAGCAGATGCATGTGTTACCTTTTAGCACCTTTTCTTGTTCCTCAAGTCGAATGCCATATTTCATATGTGCCATATTTGGAAGAAGTTGGATATTAGATAAAACTTTGAAGGCTGGGAAGTGGGAACATGCAGCAATTGATACCCCTTTCCTACAAATTCATTTTTGAATTATAATCTCTTGATTTTTCTTTTTCACATGTGAGTCTACTAGTGTTTTCTGATGATTTTATAGTTTTGTGGTCTGTTTCCCATGACTTTTTTTTTTTTTGTTCACTGAAATCTTCTGTTTCTATGCTTTCACTTTTTATTAGAGGGAGCCCATGCGTTACCTCAGATTCCGCTTAACTTTTGTGTTAGACCGTGCTCTGGTTTGCACTTTCCTGATATCCAAGTCATCGATTCCTTGCAGCTCCATGTCTACAAAGAAAGTAGAGCAATGGAAGTCCCATCATGTCTTCATTTGTGGTGTCAATACCTCTAACCATCAATCCATCATGGTTATCTGAACTAGAGCAGTTTGGTTTTATGATGGCATCTGGAGGCTTTTTTTTTTTTTTTTTTGGGGCGCGTTGGTAAAGACCTGAGTGTTGACGTTATTTTTGTGCATGACCTTCAAATATAAGAATACCTTTACCTATCCTCTAATTCTTAGAGCATTATTAATAGAAGTCCCTGTTAACTTCAAGCAGCTGATGCCACTATTATAATAACAGCATCAACAAGAGAAAAAGGTAATAAGAAACAATAAAGCTCAAAACTTAATTCTCTGCCCTTCCCACTGAGAAATACTTTTTGGTCCCTAATGAATTGATGATTATTTGAACAGAGTTCTGATTACTTGTTGCTATCTGTTGCTTGATGAGTTTTAAATTTTTTCGTGCGTTTTGTGCCCCTGTACACTAATGTCTACCCTCTCATGAAGGTGGCAGCAACAACAGTAAAACTTTGAGGACTGACCGTGGGAGCATCAGCGAGAAAAGCTGACAAGCAGTAGTGCTGGGGCGACATGCAGCAAACTGCAGCTGCTTAGCTTGGGCTTCATCTCTCCTTGCCTGGACCCTCTCTCTGCTGACCCTGCTTTCTTCATATTTCTCTGAAACTAGTGGTGGATCGATCTTAGTGGAGCATTCAAGGTTTCAGATTTTGAATTGAACACACTATCTGAACAAATCCCTGTAAGTAAATTTTTCTTTTCCGATAAACAAGTGGGTGAAAACAATATTATTAGTTCATAGTAGAGGTTAATTACTGAAATCAGGCTAATGTTAGGACATCAGAAGCAGTAACTGTCCTAATGCTGTCAGCTAAAAATCTGTTCTGAAACACAGGAACCAGTGAAATCATTTGCAGTTAAAAGTTTATGCGGTGCATACAACAGAAATATGATGGGAATGCATAAGATAGCAATCTTAACTAGTCATGTTTGTGTGTTTTGTATGTTTTGAATTTTTAAGAGACACTTGCATAAGTATCTTAACCCCTTAGTTGCATACTTGTATTTGTGGCGGTGACTAGATTATCTGGGTTATACACTGCATCTCTGGTCCACCTGCGCTGCGCCCTCATTAGAAGTGCCTGTATCTCAATCTCTTCCTTCTGTTTTCAGATTCCCTCTGAGGGTCTAAAGGATAGAGTGTTTGAGGTCTCCTGGCTGATCCAGAGTGATGAGGATCAGACAAGTAAGAGTTTTAGAGAGTAGAGACATCTCGTGTTTATGGGAATGTTGAGAATAAAAGTGGCTATGGGATTCTCTTCCAAGTAAAAGTTTGCTCCAACTCTAGATATGGCAATGGATTTGGGGGTGGCCAGCACACTTTTATTCGCATGGTTCCTAACCAATAAAGTTTCTAGATTGTGTAACCTTGATTTGCTGTATGTGCAGGGAACCCACCCTCCTACCTCTCAGCTTCGTCAGTCAATATATGAGACAAGTGGAGTGATGAGGCAGCAAAAGATGGACATGCAACATGCCGCGGCAGCTGTGCCCTACAGCGGCGCAACATCACCTCAAATAGGCCCAAGGACGGCCGCAGTTACGTGGCTACTTTCACCCATCTGTGTTTGTTTCGGGACAGCCGATGCTCCCGGAGCTGCTGGCCTGCCGTGTGGGACCAATTCATTGAACAGCTTGAGCCTTAGCCCTCTCAAAAGTGACTGGCAAATTTGTTGTAGTGATTATGTGGCTCCTACTATAAAGAAAGTAGAGCAATGGAAGTCCTTGCAGCTCCATGTCTATAAAGAAAGTAGAGCAATGGAAGTCCGATCCCATCATGTCTTGATTTGTGGTGTCAATCCTCTAACCATCAATCCATCATGATTATCTGAACTGGAGCACTTAGGTTTTATGATGGCATCTGGAGGCTGGAGCGAGAGTATTAGCAAAGACCTGAGTGTTTGACGTTATTTTTGTGCATGACCTTCAAATATAAGCATACCTTGCTATCCTCAAACTCTCAGAGCATTGCTTAATAGAACTCCCTGTTAACTTCAAGCAGCTGATGCCACTATTGTAACGGCATCAACAACACAAGAAGGTAATAAGAAAAAAAAGGCTCAAAACTGAATTCTCTGCCTTTCCAACTGAGAAATAATTTTTGGTCCCTTATGAATTGATGATTCCTTGGGCTCAACTATGAGAGCAGAGTTCTTATTATTTGTTGCTATCTGTTGCTTGATGAGTTTTAAATTATTTTGTGGTTTTGTGCCCCTGTACACTTATGTGTATCCTCTCATGAAGGTGGCGGCTACAACAGTAAAACTTTGGGAACAACCGCAGGAGCATCAGCAAGAAAAGCGGACAAGCAGTAGCGCTGGTGCAATATGCAGCAAACTGCAGCTGCTTAGCTTGGGCTTTATGTCTCCTTGCCCGAGCCCTCTCTGCTGACCCTGCTTTCTTCATATTTCTCTGAAACTAGTGGTGGATTGATGTTAGTGGAGCATTCAAGGTTTCAGATTTTGAATCGAACACACAATCTGAACAAGTCTGTGTAAGTAAATATTTCTTTTCTGATAAACAAGTGGGTGAAAACAATATTATTAGGGCATACCGGCATAGTAGAGATTAATTACTAAAATCAGCCTAATGTTCCTCAGAAGCAGTAACTTTCCAAATACTGTTAGCTAAAAATCTGTTCTGAAACACAGGAAACAGTGAAATCCTTTGCAGTTAAAATTTTATGCGGTGCATACAACAGGAATATGATGGGACTGCATAAGATAGCAATCTTAACTAGTCATGCATGCTTGTGTATGTCTTGATGGGACACTAGTACAGTCCCATATTGCCACAATTTGTTTCTTTCCAAGTAAACAAGAGAATGAATCATAGATGCTGATGGAAGAAACTTTTTTAGTATTTTAGATCTTGCGTTTAGTTCAGATAGTGCATTGCACTGCTGGAGTAGCAGTACCAAGACATAAAACGTGGCATGTGTGCGTCCCTTCCCTTTGTGTTCCGCACACTCCTAGGACTATGGCAACTAACCACCATTATATTCATGTGACTTGCAATTTGCACTTGCCGTTATATTCTTTTGAATTTTTTCAAGACACTTGCATAAGTATCTGTCACGCCTGGTTTTCCAAAGGAGACCGTGACATCGCCATATGTGTGCCCAGGAAGTCCATACATACAGCACAGAATAAAAATACCAGAAAACAATGCTTTAAAACGTATATATAACTAAACAAACACTCACAATTATCGAGTAACGCAGAACGGTCGCTAACTTCTCGGGCTCCAATATCTTCAGGGACAGTTGACTGGGGGCTCCGTATGCCAAGCACTAGTATCTTCATCCATTCTCCATAAGACTTTTGCCAACAGACTGAGGTGGGAGAAATTGCAAGAGTGAGTTCATGTCGAACTCAGCAAATATAGCAAGGCAAGAACTACCCATAGATCATGATCAATGTAACTTAAATAATGTAAAGCATAAAAACGATAAACCATAATCAAGTTAGCAACATTAGTAACCATCTTAGTGCAAAGGTCCAAGGCCGCTCGTGTCCTTGAGCAAGGCCGATATATCGCTTTAATAAACTCTCAAGCAGAGGTGTACACTTTCACCGTGAGCCGTGAATTGCCCTTTCGCCCGAGGTAGCTAGTCTCTTAACCCACTTCCAAGGTAGGTCAGCGGGTTCACTATGAAGCCTTTCAACAGTTCGTCTAACAAGTTGGGGCGCTAAAGTCGCCGATATAGGACCCACCCTTCCTATATGGCACATAACCACAAATTTATATACACATATATATGGACAGGGGGCTATACTATACCCAATTCGGCACTTCCTCCAAACTCGCTAGAAAAGGTCCCGGGTACCGAGCTAAAACCCGAGCCCATGTGGCCCTCACAAATGTCTTGTAATTCCCGGATGTTCTCGTTGCGCATAATTTCTTATTTAATTTACAATGAAGAAAATCTGATTTGTTTTCTAAATCAAATTTAATAAACTATTTATCACCCAATAAAAATATATGCTAAGGCATGAATGCAAGAAACATGTTTCTAGCCTTAGATAAATTTTATCTTAAACCAAAAAATATAATTTTCCCTATATTTCATGAGCACAAAAATACACAATAAAATCATTTTAGCTCTATTTTGAAAAATGCAAAAATTCCGGGTGTTACAGTATCCTTACCCCTTAGCTGTATACTTGTATTTGTGGCAGTGACTAGATTATCTGAGTTATGCACTGCATCTCTGGTCCACCTGCACTGCGCTCTCATTAGAATTGCCTGTATCTCAATCTCTTCCTTCTGTTTTCAGATTGCCTCTGAGGGTCTAAAGCATAGTGTTTGAGGTCTTGTTGGCTGATCCAGGGTGATGAGGATCAGACAGGTAACAGTTCTGGAGAGTAGAGACATCTTGTGTTTATGGGAATGCTGAGAATAAAAGTGGCTATAGGATTTTCTTTCAAGTAAAAGTTTGCTCTAACTCTAGATGTGGACAATGGATTTGGGGGTGTCCAAAGCATAGCGCCCTTTTATTGTTATGGTTTCAAACCAATAAAGTTTCTAAATTGTGTAATCTTGCTTTGCTGTATGTGCAGGGAATCTACCCTCCTGCCTCTTAGCTCGGTCGGCCGATGTATGAGTCCAATGGAGTGATGAGGCAGCAAAAGATGGACATGCGACATGCCGTGCAGCAGGGCCGGTCCTGGGGGCGGGCGAACGGGGCGGCCGCCCTGGGCCCCCCAAGCCATCAGGGCCCCCAGTGCCCCTGTATATGTAGGACGCCGGTATATGTATACACTCTTCGTCGGTGACAACATACACGGAAAAGGGGACGCCACTGTGAGCCAAGCTCAGCGCTGTGTAGGAGTAGTAGCCAAAGCTCCAGCGCTGTATACGGTGTATAGGAGTATACTATGTTTATTTTGGGAAACGTGTGGGAGTGGCTTAGCTGAAGTATACTACCAAAGATTGCATGCGGCTCATCATAGTACTGCTGTATGAGCAAGCGTGTGCATCAAGGAGCAAACAAATACTGTACTACCAACCCCGATAGCAAGGCCTACAAAGTTACCATAGATAATAATTTGGAATGTTTTGTTAAAAAAAAAGATGATAACCAGTATGTGTGATTTTTTTGGTAATGCGTGCTAGCTAACTGCTTAGCATCCAAGATAATAGAAGTGATTACAAATGTATATAAGGGGCCTCATTTTTTGGTCTTGCCCTGGGCCCCCAAAATCACAGGGCCGGCCCGTGCAGCTGTGCCCTACAGCGGCGCAACATTACCTCAACAGGCCCAAGGAGTGCTGCAGATACCTAGCTACCTTCACCCATCTGGATTTGTTATGCCACCGGCCGATGCTCCTGGAGTTGCTGGCCTACCGTGTGGGACTAATTCGTCGAGCAGCTTGAGCCTTGGCCACACGCTCTTTCTACTCAGCGAATTGCCCCTCATGCCAGGCCCTATTTCGGTCACCCTATTGGCCTTCAACCACCTTATTTTTGTGCATTACCTTCAAATATAAGCATACGAAGCTGTATTCAAACTGATTATTGCTTAATAGACCTCCTGGTTGACTGCATCATATTTGCAGTTGTTGTCACTATTGTAACAGCATGAACAAGAGAATTATATAGAGGCCCAGTGGTACTATTATTAGTAATATCATTTTCATTACTAGCGTCATCTAAGATATGGTATATATGTAGAACTTAGTTAAAAGTACTCTGCTTTCTCCCAGTAGACATCCTGAAACTTTAGTCAGAAGTACCCTGTATGAAGTATGAACTTGGCTCCAAGGGTAAAAAAAAATGCAATAGTACATATTTTTCTCACAGCCATATCTGATCCTAACCACGTCGAGTACAAGGGTTTCAGAGTATTACAGATCTTAAAGTTTCTTACTTTTTTTTTTTTTTTGAAAATTAAGTTCATTTGATCCAATCTGCAGACAAGACAGGATCAGATAAATGATTGTGCGTTGTACACAGATTTCCTTCATGCAAAGAAAAGCATTAACTCTACACATTATCCAAGACTATATTACTTGTTCTTATGTTTCAATACCTACTCCCTTCGTCCCTAAAGGTTGTCAATGCGCTTCCCGAGAAACAAATACCAGCAATTATATATTAAAATATATAAATATTTATGCTAAGTAATTAGCATCATCGGAAAGATCTTTAAGTCTAGTTTTTTTAACAAATTTATTTGAAGATTTAAATGTTGCATGTATTTTTCTACAAAATTGAGTCAAACTTATGACACACATCTCACGGCGACGGCGACGTTCTTTCAGGACGGAGGGAGTAGATTGCTAATTAGTGACAGAAAAGCCACTGCCAGAAGAGTACTTGTCTATACATAGCACCATCCTGGTTGAAAATGTGTTGTTATTGATGATCCCCAATTCTGTTACTTACTAGACTAGTTAAAAAGCCATTGCTAACTAGACTTGTGGGCAACCATGTCTTGTTATTGATGATCCCCAATTCTGTTGGTAAAGCAAGAGTACTTCCTTTCGCACTTCTCAGAATGATCTTTTTCTACTGCTCACCCTTCATGCAGATTGAAAATGATTATTTTTTCCAGCTCTGTTAGCCAAATGGACTTGTGATATCCACAACACTAGAAAAGGTAAGGAAACAAAATCTCAGACTGAATTAGCTGCCCTTCCCATTGAGCAATACTTTTTGGATCCATAATGAATTGATGATTGCTTGGGCTAAACTATGAGGGAGTACTGGTTGCTATCTGTTTTACCTTTTCTCGTGCCTTTTGTGTCCCTGTCCATTTATGTGTGTCCCCTCATGAAGGTATGACCAGCAAGAAGCCCAGAACAGTAGAACTCCTCAGGAATGACCACGGGAGCATCAGCAAGAAAAGTAATAGTGCAGGGATGTCATGGAGCAAATTGTGGCTGCTCAATTTACGCTTCATCTGTCCCTGTCCGGACTCTCCCTCTGCTCACCCTGCTTCATTTTTCTCTTAAAAAAAGTGGTGGACCAATGCTGTGGTACAATCAAGGTTACAGTTTTTGAATTGAGCAAAAACAGTATTATTAGGACATAATCGGGTGAACGAATGAAAACAGCCTAATCTTCAAGACAGCAGAAGCAGTAACTGTCCAAAAGCTATCCGCTCTACCCTGTTCTGAAACTCAGGAAACAGTGAACTCCTTGGTTGTTAAAGTTTTATGTGGAGTGTGGTAGGAATGCCTAGATTGCAATCTTAACTAGTCATGTTTGTGTGTTTTGTATGTCTTGGTAGTATAGTCCCAAATTGGTAGACTTTGTTTTCTTCCCATGTAATCATGGATTCCAGCCCTATTGAAAGTGTTTGAGGTCTCCATGGCTGATCCAGTGATCAGTGATGTGGATCAGGCTTACAGGTTCAAAGAGGTAAACCGTTTAAAGATATCTCATGTTTATGGGAATGCTGAGAATAAAAGTGTTCAGAGTTTTTCTTTTCAAGTAATTGCTCCAATTCAACACCATAATAGGCAACAGAAAATGAAGAGCGACTGGGTGGTTGGGTGCAGCACCGATGTTTCACCCCTCGGCTGATCCATCATGGTAACATTAAACTTAGCATAGTGTGTGCAGTGTAATTATAGTTATCTTTCTTCCTCGTTGAACGAGAAACGAGAAAATCACATTATAGGTTGTGTTTGTCTAGGCTTTCACTGAGAAGGTGAAAAAGAAGCAAAGCAAACTTTCCTATAAAAAAAAAAAAAAAGCAAACTCCCACTCTCCGAGAATGTGTGGCCAAACTTCTTTTTAATTTTCACTAGTTTTATAAAAAAAAATTAACAATTTTTGTATTTAAAAATATTTTATTATTAAAACATATATTCGAGATTCAACTAAGAAAACTAATTATGCACCATAATATGAACATTTTTAAATATATATTTGGTTAAAGTTAAAATTGTTTGGTTTCTCATAGAGCAAATATAGTGGTACTCTTTTTAGGACGGAGAGTAAGTTCACCTTTAAGAAAAAAAAAATAGAAGATATTTGCTTTTTAAATCTTGCTTCTCAAAAACATTTTTTAATCAATTTTCCATTGATTTATTTCGAGTACGCTTTTTCTTTTTGAACACCGGAGTACGCTGTGCGTATCATGAGTTGAAAAACAAAAGAAAAAAAAAAACGAAAAAAAAAAAAAAAAAATACACCGAGCAATTGATAGGAAAAATACACCGAGCAGTTTTAAAGGCAGAGCAGTTAAAAGGCAAAGCCTCCACACTCGCGGCTCTGCTCACATCACGTAATCTGCTCTGCTTCATCGATCCTGGGGGGCGGACGCCGACACGACCCGCGCCCGCGCCAGGACAGTGGCCGGCCGCGCGCGCGGGCTCTCCGTCGGCATGTCGCGCCGCGCGAGCGTGCCCTCGACCGGTGCTTGGAGCTGGAGCGCATCATCTTGGGGCGAGCCAAGTCGGGAAGCCTTGGCGTCGACGACGCGCTGCAGCTGTTTGATGAACTGCTAGAGCACACCAGGCCCGCCTCAATTTTGGCTTTCAACAACCTGCTTAACGTCGTCGCTCGTGCCCGATGCTCTTCAGCTTCTGAGCGTACCATCTCCCTCTTCAACAGGATGACCTCGAACAAGGTGCGTCCAAACCTGCACACATACAGCATCTGCATTGGCTGTTTCTGTCGCATGGGTCGCTTGGAGCATGGCTTCGCGACCTTTGGCCTCATCCTTAAGACGGGCTGGAGGGTGAATGAAGTAGTCATCAGTCAACTGCTCAAGGGCCTCTGTGATGCCAAGAGGCTGGACGAGGCCATGGACATATTGCTCTGGCGAATGCCTGAGTTTGGCTGCAGGCCGGATGTAGTTTCCTACAGCACGCTTCTCAAGGGTTTATGCAATGAAAAGAGGGTTGAGGAGGCACTTAAGCTGCTGTACGTGATGGCTGATTGTGAAGATGGAAGCTGCACACCAAATGCTGTGACATACAACACGATAATTGATGGACTCTGCAAAGCTAAAGAAGTTGAGAGGGCCGAGGGACTCTTTGAGCAGATGATTGATAAAGGTATTAAGCCGGACATCCAGACATATACCTGTCTGATCCATGGGTATCTCTCTACAGGACAGTGGAAAGAGGTCGTTGAAAGGATCGAAGAAATGTTTGCACGTGGTCTTCACCTAAATGTTGTTACTTATGCTTTGCTGCTGGACTATTTCTGCAAGAATGGAAAATGCACAGAAGCCAGGAAGATTTTTGATTCTATGATTAGGAACGGCATAAAACCTGATGTAACTATCTACGGTATTCTTCTTCATGGGTATGCTGCTAAAGGTGCCCTTAATGATTTGCCTGTTCTCCTGGATCTGATGGTAGCAAATGGCATTTCACCGAATCATTACATCTTCAACATAGTGTTCAGCGCATTTGCTAAAAAGGCAATGATAGATGAGGCCATGCATATACTTAGCAAGATGAGGCACCAAGGGCTGAGTCCTGATGTAGTCACTTATGGAACATTAATAGATGCTCTCTGCAAACTGGGAAGAGTGGATGATGCTGTGCTTAAATTCAATGAGATGATCAATGAAGGGGTCAATCCTGACATTTTTGTTTTTAGCTCCCTGGTTTATGGACTCTGTACCGTTGATAGATGGGAGAAGGCTAAGGAATTATTTATTGAAATGCTGAATCAAGGAGTCCGTCCTAACGTCGTGTTCTTCAACACTATAATCTGTAACTTATGCAAAAGAAGGATGGGTCATGCAAGCCCAGAGTGTCTTTGACTTGATGGAACGTTTAGGCGTGAAGCCTGATGTTATCTCATACAATACATTAATAGGTGGCCACTGCTTAGCTGGTAGAATTGATGAAGCGACAAAGTTACTTGATGGTATGGTCTCAGTTGGGTTGAAGCCTGACTTATTAGTCTCCTATAATACATTGCGTCATGGCTACTGCAAAGCTGGCAGGATAGACAATGCATACCGTCTTTTCCAAGAAATGTTGAGGAAGGGGGTTACGCCTGGAGCTGTGACTTACAGTACTAAGCAAAGGACCTTTACCTCAATATGATTAAAAGTGAAAAACAGTGGGATATTTGCACATAGAGCACAATTCTAGATGGGCTTTGCAAAAATAATTTTGTTGATGAAGCATTCAAAATGTTCCAGAGTCTGTGTTCTAAGGATCTTCGACCTGACATTATTACTTTCAACATTATGATTGATGCTTTGTTCAAATGTGGCAGAAAGAAAGATGCCATGGATCTGTTCGCTGGTATCCCTGCCCATGGTTTAGTTCCAGATGTGGTGATCTATGGCTTAATGATGGAAAATCTCATAAAAGAAGGGTTGCTAGATGAGTTTGATAATCTGTTTTTGGCAATGGAAAAGAGTGGATGCCTTCCAGACTCACGCATGCTAAATGGTATAGTCAGGAGGCTGTTGGTTCAAGGCGAGATAATGAGGACTGGGGCTTACCTCTCCAAAATTGATGAGATGAACTTCTCACTTGAGGCTTCCACAACTTCCTTGCTAATATCACTTTTCTCGAGGGAGGAATATAAGAACCAAGCAAAATCCCTACCTGAAAAGTACCATTTTCTTGAGGAGCTCAACAAATGAGCACTATGCCAAATAAAATAAGTTCTCAGCTGTGTGGTATGTCTACATGATCTATTTGTTTGATGAAATTCTATATGGAAGTGTTATTGTAACACCCGTGTTTTGGCATCATTATAAAATTCACTAAAAATTTAAACTTTTTAAAAGTTTACAACAAATTAAAACTTGACTATTTATTTTTCCACGAATCCGTTTTCAAAATAAAATGCTTTCCGAAACCCTGCATGAAAATTCACCATATAGAATATATTAGGTTTGTTGAGTGCTTGTATGTTATGTTTGCTCTAGGATTTATTTTGGCACCGAATAATTCTCCTTGACTTATTCTCCAAATGTCCTTGATCGTCCTCTTGGAAAACAATTCCTTGTGATTCTTGAACTATCCCAATCGTCGTCCACCACCACGTATCTTTGAAGTCTAAATTCATCTTCAATTAGGTTGTGTCCTAGTTTATTTCTGGGAAGATAAAACCGTCTCATGCATATATGCGTATATATTTGTACCGGTGTATAACTATGTACAAATAAATATATATAGGAACATATATGTGTATATATCAATCGATGTATGCCTAGAAGTACCTATACGGGCATATAAAGAATAGATATATACATCTATGTGTGTACACCTATGCAAAATATACGTAGATGTATGATCATGGCCGTAGCATGAGTGCAGCGTTTTACCCTCTTGGGCAAAACTCAGCAGCAAGCCGAGCAGCCCAACTCTCTCCCTTCTTCTGTGTCACACACGGGACCCGCTTGTCATTCCCATCCCCTACCTCTTGTCCTCTTCCTCCCCACGTGAATCACGCTGCCAGCTCAACCGCACTGTGGCCATGCGGTCACTGCCCCAAAGCTGTTGTGGACAACCGCCCTCCTCACGTGTCGTCTTCCTTCTGGCACTCACGAAGAGCACGGCCGGGAGCTCCAGCTCGGCATATACTTCACCGAGCTGCACGAAGGCGTGGCGACCACGCTGTCGTCTTACCCGTCAAACTTATCCATCCACCGCTGAAGTACGCCGCGATCCCCGTTGATAGCTCACGCACGCGAGCTCCGCATGGACACTGCAGCTTTGCATCGTTGCCGGTAAAAATCCCCGCAACCGCCTCTGTGTGTTGTCGCCGAGCGCCAGAACAATCAGGCCGCAAAGCGTTGGCACTACTGCCAGGCTGCCAGCAGCCTGCTCATGGACAATGTCGCTTCTCTCCGCGAATCTCGTCGTCCAGCTCGCGCCGAGCTGAGCCCTCTGCCTTTACCGTCTTTCTGTGCCGCGAACTCCGTCGACACGCACTCACCTTGCCATGCCATTGTTGTGTCCCTTCCCGAGCACATGGTGTACGCCGCCGCGAATCTCGCCGGCGTCTTGACCAAGCCATGACCGCCTTACTGTGCTAGCTCTACACTGGCTTGCCGGAGATATTTCCTCCTTCAGCACCGACCTACTTTGGCTATAAAAGCTGGCCGTGGCCATCGTCGAGGGCACCTCGGGAAGCTTGGGCGTACACCAAGCTAGGAAGGGAGTCGAGCGAGCGCCCTGTCTCCTATCCGATGGAGTGACGGCGAACAGAACTCGCCCATCACGAAGCTCGCACCGCCACCGAACGGATGAGCACTGCGCTGAAGAGAGCCCCACAGGAGATGTCCCGCCCGACTTGGCTCTGCTCTGTGAGTTGCAAGCCGTTGAAGGCCGCTGCGCTGGAGCCATGGTCGGCACCGCCGCCGCCCAGCCACGTACTGCAGGCCGTCACGCTGGAGCCATGGTCGGCACTGCCGTCGCCCAGCCGACGAAGCCGCGCTCGCCGGAGCAGAAGTCACTGTCGCCTCTCCACACGCCGTAGCCAATTAGCACTACCAGCACGCCGGAGCTGTCTTTGCGTCTCGCCGCCGGCCACTGCGCTGAAGCCGAGCATGGCCGGAAAGCTGCCGTTGAACACTCCACGCATGACAACACCACGCCTCGGATGGCACACAACGTCTGCCCAAGCACGTACGTGCGCACGGCCGTTGTGCTGAAGAACACCACCGGGGTGCTGCTCTGTTCCTTTTCCCATCTGCTCAGTAGAAAAGCCCATCCTCTGGCCACGTCGCTGGAGCTAATGGAAGCGCACCACAGGTGTCCGAGCAGGATTAGCGAACAGTACCATGCAAAGCGGCTGCGCTACTGCTATGTGGAAGAAGAGGCCACGTACATACACACAGGAAGCTTGAGTAAGACCTTTCTCTATCCCAGAAAATTTCTATGAATATACTAGCGCCACCACAGAGCCAACCTAGACCTTTATCATGCCTTCTCGATCATCTACAATTACACAAATAATTTCCAACATACCTCTCCCTGATATACCTTGGTCAAATTACATACCCTCCGTCCTAACCATGAACCAATACTGTTGCCACCAAAAGTCCTAAAAAAATCAAACCCTATACACTTGTATCCTTTTTCATATTTTTGGTGCCCATTTAAATTCTAGTTTGTTTGCTCTCCATAAAGTATATGTTAATCGCATAGTAGTGATCGCCGTAACTAGGCACGAGGAACCCGATGGACACCGAAGCACCACTGCACGAGGACAAAGGAGCCAGATGCACAAGAATCGGAAGCCTTGGATATACTCGTCGGCAAATATGAGGCAAGTCCTAATTCCCACCTATTCGCTACATTACCATTCCACTAATTACTCCATTTCCGCCACCTCTACATTTTGCTAGCCTCCACCATAAATCCGCCATATCCAAACCCCACCAACTTATAATCTTAATTTATATACTCTTTAAATTTATCTTTCATGAATTAATATGGAATTATATGAGATATGTGTTTGTTTATGATATTGTTAATTGTGAGAAGGTAATGGTTACCTTTATGAGATGTGTTACTATGGAACTTAAATTGGTAAAACTGGACTAAACCTCGACAGGGGGCGAGTGAGGGGTAATTCATTTGGGATGGATTACCTTGGCAGGTTCGCCTGTGTGGGTTCCTGCTGGGAGATACTTGCCTCGGTCACATAAGGACCGGTTCGTAGGCCATCTCGCCTAGTGAGATATTTCGTACAGCCACATGTCTATATGGGTAGACTTGATCTCACACCCCGTTAGATAGAAGTATAATCCTTACTAAGGAGGCCGGTGTAGGCGACGGACTATCAGGAGAGGACACGGTTGCTAAGTGATCTTCCGTGGTCTGGTCGGCATGGTTGCTGAGTGGTCTTCCATGTTAAAGATATTGTTGTGCCGTGTGCGAGCACCCTTTTTATTATAACTGGATGCTGAGTGATCATCCATGGATGCTGAGTGATCATCCAACCACTAGAGATTTTTGGGATGCCGTGGTGATCATCCTAATACCGTGTGGGTTCCGACCCCTGAGAAGCCATAGTAGGATTATATGGAAATCTAAGGTAGCGCCCTCTCGGGTACGAGGTCTCGTTAGGCATGTCGAGCCATTGGCCCTGGTGTCGACTACGCCTATCATGTGGGAAAATTTGTACAACCTCTGCAGAGTTTTACTGAATCTATTCGAATAGCCACGTCCTTGGAATGGGCAATGCTAGGATGAGGTCCCCTATGATTAGACTTCCACGACTATGGTGATCTGGTAAGATGTATTTATGATTTATGTAAATTATAACTAACCGGGAACTAGCGAGGATGGTAATTCCCTCCTAGGGCCCAACCCTATATTTTATATACTGACTTTAATTACCCTACCACCCACCACTTCATACCACCACTGCCAGTTCCACATATAGCCTCCATCACTCCTCTCCACCTCTACCCAAATTAGGGCTTGCTGAGTACGTAAGTACTCAACCCCCTCTATTCTATATTTTTAGGTATAAAGCTGCTGGAGTATATCCGAGGATGGAGCTACCAAGGAGAACACAAGGTTAAAGCCAAGGAGATTACACCCGAAGACGGAGCCGTTCGACTACACGGAGGAGCTACGTTAGGAACACGCTTAAGGAAGAAGTCCAGGGTTTTGTCCGCACTCCAAGTTGCCTGTAGGAATGGAACCATGACGTTGTAGGACCGCTGTATTAGGAAACTCTGATATATGGTATAAGGCTTATGGCCTAAGCATGTAAACCCGAGCTATGTAACGTGTTTCCCCATTAGCAATAAAAGTATGGTTTTTGATATCAATTCTGTAAAGTTAATTGGGCGTATTTGTGCTTGATCCTCGGCGCAAATACGTGTGATTAAGGATCCTCAAAAATGGGGGTCTAACAGTTGTACTGCTAGTGCATGTCCGCATCCTGTTTATCACCTAATAAAGTGATATTGTCTTTTACAGTGGGAATCAGTTTTCAAACTATTGAGAACACCTGAGTTTCTGCCTTTTGTTGCTTAGTTTGTATGAAATTCTTCACAGCCAGGAATGATGTCTATCATCTAGACTTCTTAATCATTAAGGTGATTTTTATACACTAAGCTTTGTGTTTCTCCCCACAGTTTGTAGTATCCCCCACCACCCCTGAATATTTATTGTTAGCAGTGCCTTCTTCCCCCACTAATAACTACTGTTAGGACTTTTGTTTTCCTCAATATCTACTTTGCAAACTGAGCAGTTTTTCTTTTCCTATGATCAGTTGATCACATCATAAGATTTCTTTGCAATTTAGAACTCCTGTGTTTGTACTGAGACTGAAACCAGTGCTTAGAATGTGAACTGGAATTTACCTTTCCACTAGGTTGGTGTTGAACTACGTTTTCTGTGTCCACTTGCCTTGCATCCTGTTCTTGGTTGTGCTGCTAACATTCACTGTTATTTTTGCATGCTTAATGATTTAGTTGTACCCTTTTTTTGTAAAACCTCCTATCTCTAAGATGGATTCATGTTCTTTTGTTTGACTTTATTTTTCATTTCTTTGCCAACTGTTGGAAGAAAATGCCTTATTCTTGTTTGCCTAATACACCATAGAAGTACTGAATTACTGCCCTTCCCACTGAAGTACTGAATAATACTTTTTTGGATCAATAGCTTATTGATGATTACTTGGGCTACACTATGAGAGCAGATTACTGATTATTTTTTGCTATCTGTTGCTTGCTATGTTTTACCGTTTCTTCTATACACTTATATGTCTTCTCTTATGAAGCTGATGGCCAGCAAGAACACTAAAGCTCTCAGGAACAACTGCTCGAGCATCAGGATGAAAAGCGGTAGTGCAGGGCCATGGAACAAACCGTAGCTGCTCAGCTTGGTTTCATTTCATCTCTCCCTGCCCGAACCTTCCCTCTGGTCACTGTGCTTTCTTCATATTTGTCTGAAACAAGTGGTGGATCGATACTAGTGGCACAGTCAATGTTTTGGAATTTGAATTGAGCACACTATCTTGACAAGTCCATGTAAGTAAATTTGCCTTCATTGATAAACAGGTTAGTGAAAAGTGAAAACAGTATTATTAGGGCATAGTAGAGGTCAATCGCTGAAATCATCCTAATTCATCAGGACATCAGAAGCAGTAACTGCCCAAACACTGTCAGCTACTACTCTGTTCTGAAACACAGGAAACTGTGAACTTCGTAGAAAAGTTTATGCAACTTATACAACAAGAATGTGATGGGACTGCATAAGATAGCAATTATCTTCTTAATATAATGATGTGCAGCTCTCCTGTGTTTTTGAGATAGCAATCTTAACTAGTCGAGTGGTCGTGTTTGTGTGTTTTGTATGTCTTGAATCTTGATAGTACACTAGTACAGTCCCATATAGCCACAATTTGTTTCTTTTCAAGTAATCATGAATTTCAAGTAAACAAGAGAAGGAATCATAGATGCAGATGGAAGAAACTTTTTTTTGGATCTTGCATTCAGTTCAGACTCTGCACTGCACTGCTGGAGTAGCGCTATGATAATGACAACTAACCACCATTATATTCATGTACCTTGCAATTTGCATTCACCATTTTCAACATTGTTAGTTATATTACTTACAAATTATATTACCACCTTTTTTGTTTTCTTTTCAAGACACTTGCATAAGTATCATTTCCCCTTAGCTGTATACATATATTTGTGGCTGTCTAGATTATTTGAGTTATACACCGCATTGCTGGTCCACCTGCAGAGCACTTCTGACTTGCATTGCGCTCAATAGAATTGTTAATGTTTTTTCTCTTTAAGTAATTGATCCAACTTTAGATACGGAGGACTTGGGGAAGGCCAAAAGCACAGCGCCCTTTTAATCGTATGGTTCCTAACCAACTCCAAACCAACAAAGTTTCTAAATGGTGTAATGTTGCTTTTTCTGTATATGCAGGTAACAGACCAGCCTTCCTCAGCTCAGTCAGTCGATGTATCAGACCAGTGAGGGTAGCGAGGCAGCAAAAGATGGACATCAGGACAAGTGACATGTCGTGCTAGTTTAGTCTATCATTGAGTGATAAGCATGAAAGCATGGGCCAGGCAGAACAAGCTTACAGTATGTGCTTGTACATGTTTTTTGAACAAGGTCACGGCTGAAACGCTCCGGTTGTAAGTTCTTAAGGGTGCAAAAGCGCCAGCATGCCGCGCTGTTTCCAGGTAAACCTACATACACAGTTTTGCAGTGCTAGCATCCTAATCGTTAGTCTTACAAGTAGTTACTACAATAAAACCATACATATAGAGGACGCAGATTTGAATGAAAGGTTAGAAAGGGGTTTTGATTAATCCCCACATTGACATTTTCATATATGTGCATGCAGGCAACCAGATGGTGTTTCTGCTCCTCCTTAATCTGACAGAGGTCATCGGGCGTGCTCACTTTCAAACCTTTCCTTGGGGTTCCCTATGGGTTCAAACAATAAAATCGTGCATACATACATAGAGGTGACTAGTATGTGGGGAGACATGGGAGATGAACATGAGAACGTGATGCTGACTGAAAACAGAGTCAGGTGTGATGCTGACTGAAAACAGAGTCAGGTGTGCAACCGAGTTTTCAGTTTGAAGTCATCCCAACGTTCGATGCCGCTGTCTGGCTACTTGGGTTAATGTGTTATTGCCTCGTTGGAATGGCACTCTGTTCCTTGCTGTTAGCATGCCCTGGCTGTACTCTGTAATATTGTTTCTTCCTAAAATAGATTATTTTTTTAGAGTTGTCTAAGTCAAATTATTTTAAATTTGAATATATATAGCACCTATCAAATAATTATAGTATTTTTTTTCTTCTGATTATATTGATAAATTTGAATATATGTAGCACCTACCAAATTGCTTTTATTCCTGAAAATTTAAGAAAAAAATCAGAAAAGCTCGAAATTCATTTATTTTATATAAGACGGAAGTAGTTTGCACATGCCACACCTTTATATCCCTAAACATACTAGCAAAGGCCACTCAATGATCAAACAACAATGATGGGGTAGTTTGCATATGCCACACCTTTATATCCCCGAACATCTTAGCAAAGGCATGGTTCGCAAACGCACGATCCGGTCGAACTTTACTGTTATGATCCCCTTGTTGTCGGTTGTCCCAAGTATATGGTAAACTGAAAATTTCAAGACCCGTGAACCCACACTTTTTTTTTTTTTTGATCCTTGAACCCACACTTATTCACAGCATCTCGGAATCCATCCATCTAACGCTCAGGTCTAGTAACCCCGTAGAGTCGAGCATCCAAAATCTCATTAAAATCTCCCCACAGATCCAGGGGGCACCGCTCTAAGTGCTCAAAAAATTCCATGTTCCTAGCTTCAGTGTCTAAGCTCACGCCAAGCCTCGCTATAGAAGCCCGTGAAACACCACAAAAGAGCCTAAAAGTCAGGATCAATCACTGCCGCATCAGTATTACACAGACTTCATTTTGTCTAAAGGAGTGCCAAACCACCCCCTCGACCAAAGCTACCCATTCCAACACCATTAGGAAAACCAAGATCTGTAGCCCTGAACTCCATTTGTCCAAAGGAGTGCCTTGGATGTACTCCATAATATTGTTTCGTCCTAAAATAGATTAACTTTAGTTGTCTAAGTCTAATTGTTTTAAATTTGAATATTTATAGCACCTACAAATAAATATAGTATTTTTTTTTTTCTTTTGATTATAATAATAATTTATTATCATTTGTATTAGTAGTTTTACTTCTATAAATTCCATCAAAATTAAGAAAAACCAACCAGAAAATCTCGAAGTCCATTTATTTTAAATAAGACGGGGAAGTACTAGTATATTTGACATGCACCATGTGGCCGCCGCACCGTAGTATTTCTTCACATCCCGGCCATCTCTCTGTATACACGCTTTAGATAGATTAAAATTTAAAAAAATAAAAGGAGAAAAAAAATGAGACAGAACTGAACGACCGTGCTAATTTTGGATTCACAGGAGAAAGTAAGTGGGCCAATACTTATGATGGGCTAATTTTGATTAACGCTTTGTAACATGTGATAGCCTGATGGAAATGGGGCCAAAAAGAAAAAGGAAACTACACAGGCAGCCAGAGGCCGTTGAAGCTGCAGTCCGGCAGCGGCACCTACGCCCGTCGGCACGCCGTCGCCGCCCACCAGCCCCCGCGCCCTCGCACGCTCCTCGACCCGGCACCCTCTGCTCCACTCACCACGCCAGCTGCTCTGCTTCAACGACCCGGAGGCGGACGCAGCGCCGTCCGTGCCCCTCGTCGCCGGGCCATTAGCGCCGCGCGGGAACGCCCCATCAGCATGTCGCGCCGTGCCAGCGCCAGCGCCGTCCGCGACCGGTGCCTAGAGCTGGAGCGCCTCATCGCGGACCGCGCAAGGTCGGGCAGCCTCGGCCTGGACGACGCCCTCAAGCTGTTCGATGAATTGTTGCTCTGCGCCAGGCCAGGATCGGTTCGTGCTTTCAACGACCTGCTTAACATTTTTGCTCGCGCCCGATTCTCTTCAGCCTCCGAGCTCGCCGTCTCCCGCTTCAACCGGATGGCCCGTGCATGTTCAAACAAGGTGCGTCCAGACCTGTGCACATACAGTATCCTCATTGGATGCTTCTGTAGCATGGGACGCCTGGAACATGGCTTCGCTGCCTTTGGCCTCATCCTTAAGACGGGATGGAGGGTGGATGAAGTAGTTATCGGTAAGTTGCTCAAGGGCCTCTGTGATGCCAAGAGAGTGGACGAGGCCAGGGACATATTGTTCCGATGAATGCCTGAGTTTGGCTGCAGGCCGGATGTAGTTTCCTTCAACACGCTTCTCAAGGGTTTATGCAATGAAAAGAGGGTTGAGGAGGCACTTAAGATGCTGTACGTGATGGCTGATGATGGAGATGGAAGCTGCACACCGGATGTTGTGACATACAACACGATGATTGATGGCCTCTGCAAAGCTAAAGAAGTTGAGAGGGCCGAGGGACTCCTTGAGCAGATGATTGATAAAGGTGTTAATCCGGACATCCAGACATATACCTGTCTGATCCATGGGTACCTCTCTGCTGGACAGTGGAAAGAGGCCATTAAAAGGATCGAAGAAATGTACGCGTGTGGTCTTCACCCAGATGTTGTTACTTATGGTTTGCTGCTGGACTATCTCTGCAAGAATGGAAAATGCACAGAAGCGAGGAAGGTTTTTGATTCTATGATTAGGAAGGGCATAAAACCTGATGTAACTATCTACACCATTCTTCTTCATGGGTATGCTACTAAAGGAGCCCTTGTTGATTTGCCTGTTCTCCTGGATCTGATGGTAGCAAATGGTATTTCACCAAATCATTACACCTTCAACACTGTGTTAAGTGCATTTGCTAAAAAGGCAATGATAGATCAGGCCATGCATATACTTAGCAAGATGAGGCACCAAGGGCTGAGTCCTGATGTAGTCACTTATGGAACATTAATAGATGCACTTTGCAAGTTGGGAAGAGTGGATGATGCCGTGCTTCAATTCAATCAGATGATCAACGAAGGGGTGAGTCCTAATATTTTTGTTTTTAGCTCCCTAGTTTATGGACTCTGTACTGTTGACAGATGGGAGAAGGCCGAGGAACTGTTTTTTGAAATGTTGGATCACGGAGTTCGTCCTAACGTCGTGTTCTTCAAGACCATAATGTGTAACTTATGCAAAGAAGGACGGGTCATGGAAGCCCGGAGTGTCTTAGACTTGATGGAACATGTGGGCGTGAGGCCTGATGTTATCTCATACAATATATTAATAGATGGCCACTGCTTAACTGGTAGAATTGATGAAGCGACAAAGTTACTTGATGGTATGGTCTCAGTTGGCTTGAAGCCTGACTTAGTCTCCTATAATACACTGCTTCATGGCTACTGCAAAGCTGGCAGGATAGACAATGCATACCGTCTTTTCCAAGAAATGTTGAGGAAGGGGGTTACGCCTGGAGCTGTGACTTACAGTACTATACTGCAAGGTTTATTTCAGACTAGGAGATTTTCTGAAGCAAAGGAGCTTTACCTCAATATGATTAAAAGTGAAAAACAGTGGGATATTTGCACATATAGCACAATTCTAGATGGGCTTTGCAAAAATAATTTTGTTGATGAAGCATTCAAAATGTTCCAGAGTCTGTGTTCTAAGGATCTTCGACCTGACATTATTACTTTCACCATTATGATTGATGCTTTGTTCAAATGCGACAGAAAGAAAGATGCCATGGATTTGTTCGCTGCTATCCCTGCCTATGGTTTAGTTCCAGATGTGGTGATCTATGGCTTAATGATGGAAAATCTCATAATAGATGGGTTGCTAGATGAGTTTGATAATCTGTTTTTGGCAATGGAAAGAGTGGATGCCTTCCAAACTCACGCATGCTAAATGCTATAGTTAGGAGGCTGTTGGTTCGAGGCGACTTTGTGAGAGCTGGGGCTTACCTATCCAAAATTGATGAAATGAACTTCTCACTTGAGGCTTCCACTACTTCCTTGCTTATATCACTCTTCTCAAGGGAGGAATATAAGAACCATGCAAAATCCCTACCTGAAAAGTACCGGTTTCTTGAGGAGCTCAACAGATGAGGATTATGTCAAACAGAATAATTTTTCAGCTGAGTGGTATGTCTATCTCGTGCTCTATTTGTTTGATTAAATTGTGTAGGGCATTTTTTTTTTTGCTAGTGCATGTCAGCATCCTGTTTATCTCATGATGAAGTTATATTGTGTGCAGTCCTAGTTATCTTTACAGTGGGAATTGATTTTCAAACTATTGGAAGCACATGTGTTTCTGCCTTTTGTTGCTTAGTCTGTGAGAAATTCCTCACAGTTGGGAATACAATCATTTGGACTTCATAATCCTTAAGGTGATTTATATACACTGGGCTTTGTGTTTTTCCCCACAGCTTGCAGTATCTGTGGCCGCCCCTGAATATTTATATTGTTAGCAGTGCTTTTTTCCTCACTAATAACTACTGTTAGGAGTTCTATTTTCCGAATATTTACTGTTAGCAGTGTCGCTGATTGTAGTTCCATGGATCTGGTAAATCTAATATATATCATCTTCCATGGATCAAGAGATTAACAAAAAGATCCAACAATTGCATTACTGTTTGTTTGCTATAAAATTGATAGTACTAGATGTACCAAATTTGACTTGATTTCTTCTACATTGCTTGTTGCTTAGATATTCTCACCTTATATTCTCCATTGATGTAGAATCAGTGCACCATCCTCCGTTCTGGCTAGCCTTGTTAGTACTTGTTGATTTGGTGCGTTTAAGCAGATGCATATGTTACCTTTTAGCACCTTTTCTTGTTCCTCAAGTCGAATGCCATATTTCATATGTGCCATATTTGGAAGAAGTTGGATATTAGATAAAACTTTGAAGGCTGGGAAGTGGGAACATGCAGCAATTGATACCCCTTTCCTACAAATTCATTTTCGAACTATAATCTCTTGATTTTTCTTTTTCACATGTGAGTATACTAGTGTTTTCTGATGATTTTATAGTTTTGTGGTCTGTTTCCCATGACTTTTTTTTTTTTGTTCACTGAAATCTTCTGTTTCTATGCTTTCACTTTTTATTAGAGGGAGCCCATGCGTTACCTCAGATTCCGCTTAACTTTTTGTGTTAGACCGTCCTCCTTTGGTTTGCACTTTCCTAAGTCATCGATTCCTTGCAGCTCCATGTCTACAAAGAAAGTAGAGCAATGGAAGTCCCATCATGTCTTCATTTGTGGTGTCAATACCTCTAACCATCAATCCATCATGGTTATCTGAACTAGAGCAGTTTGGTTTTATGATGGCATCTGGACACTTTGGGGGGTGTGGTTGGTAAAGACCTGAGTGTTTGACGTTATTTTTGTGCATGACCTTCAAATATAAGAATACCTTTGCTATCCTCTAATTCTTAGAGCATTACTTAACAGAAGTCCCTGTTAACTTCAAGCAGCTGACGCCACTATTATAATAACAGCATCAAGTAGAGAAAAAGGTAATAAGAAACAATAAAGCTCAAAACTTAATTCTCTGCCCTTCCCACTGAGAAATACTTTTTGGTCCCTAATGAATTGATGATTATTTGAACAGAGTTCTGATTACTTGTTCCTATCTGTTGCTTGATGAGTTTTAAATTTTTTCATGCGTTTTGTGCCCCTGTACACTAATGTCTATGACTCTACCCTCTCATGAAGGTGGCAGCAACAACAGTAAAACTTTGAGGAATGACCGTGGGAGCATCAGCGAGAAAAGCTGACAAGCAGTAGTGCTGGGGCGACATGCAGCAAACTGCAGCTGCTTAGCTTGGGCATCATCTCTCCTTGCCCGGACCCTCTCTCTGCTGACCCTGCTTTCTTCATATTTCTCTGAAACTAGTGGTGGATCGATCTTAGTGGAGCATTCAAGGTTTCAGATTTTGAATTGAACACACTATCTGAACAAATCCCTGTAAGTAAATTTTTCTTTTCCGATAAACAAGTGGGTGAAAACAATATTATTAGTTCATAGTAGAGGTTAATTACTGAAATCAGGCTAATGTTAAGACATCAGAAGCAGTAATTGTCCTAATGCTGTCAGCTAAAAATCTGTTCTGAAAGACAGGAAACAGTGAAATCATTTGCAGTTAAAAGTTTATGCGGTGCATACAACAGAAATATGATGGGACTGCATAAGATAGCAACCTTAACTAGTCATGTCTGTGTGTTTTGTATGTTGTGAATTTTTTCGAGACACTTGCATAAGTATCTTAACCCCTTAGTTGCATACTTGTATTTGTGGCGGTGACTAGATTATCTGGGTTATACACTGCATCTCTGGTCCACCTGCGCTGCGCTCTCATTTGAATTGCCTGTATCTCAATCTCTTCCTTCTGTTTTCAGATTCCCTCTGAGGGTCTAAAGCATAGAGTGTTTGAGGTCTCCTGGCTGATCCAGAGTGATGAGGATCAGACAAGTAAGAGTTCTAGAGAGTAGAGACATCTCGTGTTTATGGTAATGTTGAGAATAAAAGTGGCTATGGGATTTCTTTCAAGTAAAAGTTTGCTCCAACTCTGTATGGCAATGGATTTGGGGGTGGCCAAAGCACAGCACGCTTTTATTCGCATGGTTCCTAACCAATAAAGTTTCTAGATTGTGTAACCTTGATTTGCTGTATGTGCAGGGAACCCACCCTCCTACCTCTCAGCTTCGTCAGTCAATGTATGAGACAAGTGGAGTGATGAGGCAGCAAAAGATGGACATGCAACATGCCGTGCAGCTGTGCCCTACAGCGGCGCAACATCACCTCAAACAGGCCCAAGTAGTGCCGCAGATACGTGGCTACTTTCACCCATCTGTGTTTGTTACCGGGACGGTCGATGCTCCCAGAGCTGCTGGCCTGCCGTGTGGGACCAGTTCATTGAACAGCTTGAGCCTTTAGCCCTGTCTGTCTCAGTCACCCTATTCGCCTTCATCCACTACAGCTATAGTGTGAATGAGATGCTTTTCCATCAGCTGCCCAAAAGTGACTGGCAAATTTGTTGTAGTGATTATGTGGCTCGTACTCTTTCTAATTTATTGCTGGCCACGATCCTCGGTCTCCTTTTTGTTTGATTCTCCTTTTTGTTTGATCGAACTCTGGATAAAGATTGTCCTGTTAAAGTTAAAACGATCTTATGTTCAGTCCCAGTTTACTGACTGAATGTATACATGTGGAACGCATACTGGTTGGATTTGGTGAGTTGTAAAACACAAGAACTCATAATTGGGGATGGACGGATTCTTCACTATTCAGTGTATTCTTCCAGTAGCGTTTATTCAACGTATCTTTGGTAATATGGTGTCACTATGGAAGTTTGTTGCTCTGTGTGGAAACTAATATGAGGCTGATATGAGTCTCTACACATACCCATCTTTGTTAACATAAATAATACAATACTACCTATTGTTGGTCTTCTTGCTTCCGGTAAGCTGAATGCATCTTGAAGGCAAGGCCACTCGTACAGTTCACCAGTCCAGTTTTTAACAGAATATGGCTGATCAAAGCATATTTCCTTTTTATTTTTACTAAAAAAGCTCTACTGGTTATTGAGTCTATCTATCTATGTAGTGATTTGAGCAGGTTAGGGTGAATGTAAACTGAAAAGGCTTGATGTGGTGATCCTATTTTGCTTGTTCTTGCAGGCTAGCAGCTAGGCTCTGGTTATGTGTGTCCAGAGCCTAAGTACTGATGGGCGTGTCATCAGAAAGTGGCAGGTTTATCCGTCCTGAAGATCATTGAGCTGTGCGAGGAAATCATGTGTGGATTGCAATGCACATGGTTCAATTGAGTGTATCTGCACGTGACCAACAGTGAATAGCCCAATAGACTGAAATAATAGAAGGTGTCTAATAAAATACTGTATTCTTATTTTACATTATTTCATATATAATATGAGGATGTATTATGCAAATTTTAATATATAAATTCCTCCTATCCTCTTGGGAAAAAAAAAAAAACAAGTTGCATTTTCTTTTGAACAGAAAAAAAAATTCCGATTCCTCCATATACGAATGGTTTAGCTTAAAGAGGTGACAACTCGTGGTTGGGGAAACAAAGGAGACAGAGCTGGCTCTTTCGCTTCTAGCCTTCCACTAAGTTTGGGATAGAGTCGAACCTTTCATAGAGGACTTTGGCTGTGGGTCCCTCAAATGATGCGCTTCACGAAATCGCAGAGAATTAGTTTAGTAGGGTTTATTCTTATAGGAGTAATAGATATATGTTTGGATATAAATTTTCCTTTGGGAAAAACATAATTCATGTGTTAACCTCTAAAACAAAATTTGTTAGAATTTTGGCCGAAATTCACAAAATTCGGTAATTTTGGTCCACGACTGAAATTTTTGCATTAATGAAATTAAAAACCTTGCCCATGGCTGTATCATTCCGTTGGGCCTGCTAATTTAAAAAAGTGAGCCATCGCGTGTGAAAACGAAGAATATATACAAATAATAACTAAATAAATCAGCGTAAAAGGAACGAAAAAAAAAAGACTCGGTGGGCCTATTCAAAAAAAAAAAAAATTCAGGGGGCCGCCATTCAGGAGTTGGGCTCCACTAGCCAGCCCAATCGACATCCCGACCATCTCCTTCACTGCACGCGGGTTCATCAGACAGGGCCGTCAAATCCACAGACCTCGGCAGCGGCACGCGCGCCGTCGCCGTCGGTAAGCCGCCGCCGCCGCCCACCAGTCGCCACGCCCTAACACGCTCCTCGACGCGGCACGCGCTGCTCCACTCACCACGCCAGCTGCTCTACTTCAACGACCCGGAGGCGGACGCAGCGCCGTCCGTGCCCCTCGTCGCCGGGCCATCAGCGCCGCGCGCGAGCGCCCCATGAGGATGCCGCGCCGCGCCAGCGCGAGCGCCGTCCGCGACCGGTGCCTGGAGCTGGAGCGCCTCATCGCGGACCGCGCAAGGTCCGGGAGCCTCGGCCTGGAGGACGCCCGCAAGCTGTTCGATGAATTGTTGCTCTGCGCCAGGCCAGGATCGGTTCGTGCTTTCAACCACCTGCTTAGCATTTTCGCTCGCGCCCGATGCTCTTCGGCCTCCGAGCTCGCCGTCTCCCGCTTCAACCGGATGGCCCGTGCCTGTTCAAACAAGGTACGTCCAGACCTGTACACATACAGCATCTGCATTGGCTGTTTCTGTCGCATGGGTCACTTGGAGCATGGCTTCGCGACCTTTGGCCTCATCCTTAAGGCGGGATGGAGGGTGGATGACGTAGTTATTGGTCAGTTGCTCAAGGGCCTCTGTGATGCCAAGAGGGTGGACGAGGCCAGGGACATATTGGTCCGACGAATGCCTGAGTTTGATTGCAGGCCAGATGTAGTTTCCTACAACACGCTTCTCAAGGGTTTATGCAATGAAAAGAGGGCTGAGGAGGCACTTGAGCTGCTGGACATGATGGCTGATGATGGAGATGGAAGCTGCACACCAGATGTTGTGACATATACCACAGTGATTGATGGCCTGTGCAAAGCTCAAGCAGTTGCCAAGGCCGAGGGTGTCCTTCAACAGATGATTGATAAAGGTGTGAAGCCTGACATCCAGACATATACCTGTCTGATCCATGGTTACCTCTCTGCAGGACAGTGGAAAGAGGCCATTAAAAGGATCGAAGAAATGTACGCGTGTGGTCTTCACCCAGATGTTGTTACTTATGGTTTGCTGCTGGACTATCTTTGCAAGAATGGAAAATGCACAGAAGCGAGGAAGGTTTTTGATTCTATGATTAGGAAGGGCATAAAACCTAATGTAACTATCTACAACATTCTTCTTCATGGGTATGCTACTAAAGGAGCCCTTGTTGATTTTCCTGTTCTCCTGGATCTGATGGTAGCAAATGGTATTTCACCAAATCATTACACCTTCAACACTGTGTTATGTGCATTTGCTAAAAAGGCAATGATAGATCAGGCCATGCATATACTTAGCAAGATGAGGCACCAAGGGCTGAGTCCTGATGTAGTCACTTATGGAACATTAATAGATGCACTTTGCAAGTCGGGAAGAGTGGATGATGCTGTGCTTAAATTCAATGAGATGGTCAATGAAGGGGTGACTCCTGACATTTTTGTTTTTAGCTCCCTAGTTTATGGACTCTGTACCATTGACAGATCGGAGAAGGCCGAGAAACTATTTTTTGATATGTTGAATCACGGAGTCCGTCCTAACGTCGTGTATTTCAACACCGGATTATATGTACCGGAAGGAGACCTTTTGGGAGCCGGGAGACTTGTACTACTTGGTGACTTGAGGTGCTTGGTGAGTGAGATTCTGCGTGTGCCTTGGGTGTGTGTGGTGGTGAGGGTTGTATCGACCAGACAGGATCTACAACGAGTCGCGGAGACGAGTCTTGCCAGGGGGGGTGCTTCTGGGCATTCCCGTTTTATCCTACCTGTGGCGGGTAATCGTGTACGGAACGAGAAGACCCGGTTCTGAATCTTGTGATGGGATGAAGTCGGGAAGTATCTGAAGGTGTCTTGTCTGGTCCTACCTAAGGACTTGTATCTTCGAGGACCCGAAGTCTTGGGAATTGGTACTCACCACACAGTACCTTAATGGGGAGGGCCCGGATTGCCCCTTTTAGTTCAGCGGTGCCATACCTATTGGGAGGTCAGCGGATAGTGTATAAGGAGGTACGGCCGCAGATGGCCCACACCCTCTTGAGACAGCTTAGTGACCATGAGTTGGGCCCGATACTTTGTTCTTACAGTCTCAGCATCCTAGTAGTACTCCAGGATTTCCAGGGCTGAGTGGTAGGGTGGCATCGTCTGATTAGGAGGTCTCCGGTTATAGCCGAGACGGGGCACCGTCGATGATGGTTATCTTGTGGTCTTGAATACACGCTCTGTAGAGTTGTAAATCTATACATATAGTCCGGCCTACTGGCTAGGACCTATCTAGACCTCGACTTCCAAGGTTTGTGCCGGCCTTTTTGCCTGGGCTACCTTCGGCTTGCGCCGGTCTTTTGACTATTTTCCTAAGGTTTCCCTTCTCTGAGTAGAGAGAGGTATCTTTCTTTTCTTACCCCGAGTTGAGTAGTGATGTGAGTAGGGATATGGCTGAGAGCTTGGAGGGCTGAGAGCCAATTAGGCGAGGCGTAAGAAGATGAAGGGTTGTCTTGTCGCTGAACGAGATGTGTTGTGGTGGTGGATATTGCGATGGATATGATTACGGGTTGGCGTCACATTGGGTTTGGTGTGACTTTGGGGAATGAGAATTAAAACTTGATGTTTATTATTATTACTAATAAAACTTGATCACTTGCATAAGAAACTACAGCCATATATAGGCCTCTTTGATCTACCCATTGTATTCCACAAAGCAAAGCAAATGCATAGGGTGGCAAACAAGTGGCCAATACTCATTGTACTTGATAATCGGTTTTAGTTTGTAAGGTGAACTTCAGCAACAAGAAGGATTAGACGGTCTCGTGCCTACGCTCAAGCTGGAGTTGGATGAAGATGCTTCGTGACCTTTCTTCTAGCTGTTCGGATCTTTGCGTTACTCGATTGATCCCGCCATGTGGCCAAGTACTATTGTAAACCCTTCTATATGTGATCTTTTATTCGAAGTTTGACTCTGTAATCGACTGTAATTCGGATAATGTGATGCAATGATCCTTAGGGACCATCGTGTTATACTTCATTCTGTGGATTTTCCTTCATGAAAATCGAGGATGTTACAGCTTGCCTAGTTAGCTAGTAGCACCGCTTGTTTGCTTCGCCGCCTTATTCACTAACCGGTTTGCTCAATTTTTGTTGTAGAATTTTTGATAGGCTATTCACCCCCTGTTGGGTTCTAACTTTGATTTTATTCAAACTTTAGTCCCAGACTTTGGTAATTTGAGGAAACATACATTGGCTACAAGATGAAGACTGATTTTAACTTCGAACATGGCTTCGCAAGACTTCGGCTTCGCAGGGGAACAACAAAATAAGAGGGTAGGAAAGGTCAGGATCAAGGTCCAAGCGAAGGTGACCAAGGCGGCTTCGCTATGGATTTACAAGATCAACATCCAAAGAACAAGAAGCATCGCGAAGACAAAGATTATATCTAAAGAGCTTCGCGGAGATGACAGAAACACCTTTGCTAGGAAAGATACATTGTAGAAGTTCATTTTATAATTCTTAGTAATTTTGCATCAGATACGAAGTCGGGGGGCCTATAAATATACCCCCGACATCCCTTGTAATGGCCATGTTGAATGGCCTCTTTGTAAACCATATCATCATCAATAACGTATTGTGTTGAGCAATCACCCAACATCTTGGCGCCTACCATTTGTGTGAGCAACGATCTATCCCACGGCCATCAAGAAATCATGGGAATACCCCCCAAGAACAAGACGGCAAGTGTCGCCGAGGAAACAACGACAACAAAAACGAAGTACCAAGAATAAGCGAAGACAACATCTCCAAAGAAATCACTCCTCAAGAAGAAAGCCAAAGCGAAGAAGCAAGAAAGTTGCAAGAACTAGAAGAAGAATTAATCGAAAAGAAAAAGAACTCGAGGTGTGCAAAGCCGAAACCGCAGAAAAGACACTAAAGCAAAGGATAGAGGAAGCCCAAGCAGAGTGAAAAGATTAAATGAAGAACTCAATGTTCAAGACAAATAAGTCATCATCACAAATGAAAACAAAACAAGTCAAACCAACGAGAAGGCAACAAGCACAATAGATCCGAGAATCTCCATTATCAAGAGACCTACAAATGGCGTAATGGCCAAAAGGCTTCAAGTTCAACATCATACCCACATATGAAGGTCCGACGGATCCAAAACAATTCTTAATGAGCTTGAAGCTGTTGTTGAATCGGGGAGGAGGAGATGATAAAACACTAGCAAAGGCATTAATCAAGGCAATGAAAGGGCCAGCTCGAAATGGTATGCTTCGCTCAAGCCAAGATCACTCAAAAAGCTCGAACAACTTAGAACAACTTTGTTAGTTGATTTCCAAGGATTCCAACACACAGTTTTAACAAGTGATGATTTGTTCGATATCAAGCAATACCCAAAAGTGCCAATAATCCAATACTACAAGAGATTCATTCAAATGAAGACTCAAATTCCAGACGTATCAGAAGAAGTTGTAATCATTACTGCAATCAGGGGCCTTAGAGCCGGACAACTGTCTTCGCATCTCAAAAGAGAAAGACCAACAACCGTTGCCCAATTATATGAGGAATTTCAGAAATATGCAAGATCAGACGATGATTTAAGGAAAAAGATCGAAGAAGAGAATGCACAAAGAAATCAGCCAATGCTGAACAACTAGTTCATGCCACAAAACTACGAGCGAAGACCACAACACTATCGAGATCGCCCACCACTTCGAGTAAATCAAATTAACAATGAACAGAGCGAAGACAACATTCAAGTACAAAACAATCAAATGGGCCAATATAACAACAGAAACTTTAATTAAATCAAAGAGGAGGTTTCAATCAAGCAAGATTCAGAGAAAGAAGAATGCTAAAGCCCGAAGAAATGTATTGCATCATTCACGGCAAAGGGACTAGTCACACTTCCAAGATGTGCCCCATGGTAAAGAAAAGTATAGAACAATGCAACAAGAGAACAAATCAATGGAGAATCAAAGATCAATCAATTTCTTGTCTCAAGCAAGTGCTTCGCACAATCAAGCTTACTATGACCCAGCTTACAATCAACAAGCATTACCAGGGGCCTCCTCCAATATACAATTGTCAACCTTTGGCAATGGCTCCGCCACAATGGGGACAATTACAAAACACAAACCCGAAGCTTCGGTGGCCAATAATGCACCAAATGCCCAAAACAACGGTTCCCCAGCTACATCAACAGCAAGCAGAGGAAGAATAATGACAATCAGTGGAGGCAATAGTATTGAACACTGACAAATAATGAAAGAAGAAACTACTTTCAAAGAGTCAATGCAATTTCAATGGAGGGCCCTTACAAGAAGACAAGATGGTCACACCAACCAATCATCTTCACAGAGCAAGACATGAAACTTAAAGATTATCCACATATGGATGCAATGGTCATAGAAGCAAACATAGATGGTCGGATGTCACAACAATTCTAGTGGATGGAGGAAGCTCCACGGACATACTCTTCGCATCAACTTTAGATGCAATGTAAATCAAAAGGCAAAACCTGGAAGGGCGTAATATCCATTGGTCGGCTTCGGTGGCAAAAGGATAAACTCAATTGGAAGAATTATGCTACCAGTATCATTCAAAACTCAAAACAATGCAAGAACGGAACAATTTGCATTCGATGTTGTTGAAATGCATAGCCAATACAATGCCATATTTGGAAGAGGAAGCTTAAACATCTTCAAAGCCATAATCAATTACTCATACTTGTGTATGAAAGTTTCAAAGAATCAATAGGCCAATATCAATCCATGGAAACCAAACGAGAGGCAAGAAACATTGAGAAGGATTCAACTCCGGCTCAAAGAAATGTCTTAGCCATTGAAGAAATCGAAGAAGAAGAAAATGAGACGTAAAAATGCGGTCACAAAAGAAAGCTAAGACATGCTCCAAGGCGTAAAACCAAAGAAGTTTTGCTAGACCCAATGATAACAAACAAGAAAGTCATCATAGGAGCCAATTTAGCAAAAGAGGAAGAAGAACAATTGATAAGCTTTTTGAGAAGTAACCAAGATGTCTTCGCATGGTCAGCAAAGGACCTAGAAGGAGTCAGCAGGGATATTATTGAACATCGCCTGAATATCGACCCAAGCTACAAGCCGAAGAAGCAAAAATTAAGAAAGATCTCCGAAGACAGAACAATGGCCGCGAAGGCTGAAGTTCAAAGACTACTTGATGTGAAGGTCATAAAAGAAGTTCAATTTACAACATGGCTAGCAAACATTGTGATGGTAAAGAAAAGCAATGGAAAATGGAGAATGTGCATAGATTTTACAGATCTCAACAATGCTTGCCCAAAAGACAACTTTCCTTTACCAAGAATTGACACATTGGTCGATCAAGTCGCAGAAGTGAAATGCTAAGTTTCCTCGACGCTTCTCGTGATATCATCAAATTTACATGAAGAAAGAAGATGAAGAAAAAACAATTTTTATCACACCATTTGGAACTTACTGCTTTCCAAAGAATGCTAGAGGGGCTTCGCAATGCCGGGTCAAGCTTTATTAGAATGACTTCGTGGCACTCAAAGATCAAATCGAGACAACCTCGCTAGCATATGTCGATGACATAATAGTCAAGAGCAAAAGACGCGAAGATCACATGAAGGATTTGAAGCAAACATTCGAGAACTTGAGAAAATCAAATCTCAAACTCAATCCTGAAAAAAAATGTACCTTCGGCGTACAAAAAGGGCAAGATTCTCGGGTGCATAGTTTCAGCAAAAGGCATCGACCCAAATCTAGAAAAGATAAAAGCAATTATGCAAAACAGAAGTTCCAAAGAACATCAAAGACATCCAAAAGCTAATGGGAAGATCGGCCACGAACGTATTTATATCAAAATCAGTAGAAAAAAGTTTTCCAATATTCCAAGCCCCGAAAGGAGCGAAGACAGACTTCACATGGGGAGAAGAGCAACAAAAGGCATTTGAAGAAATAAAGAAGTATCTCTCAAATCCAAAGAACACTAACAACTCCAAATCCAGATCGTGAACTGCTCCTTTACATATCGGCATCGAGAAAGCTGTAAGTGCAAAGTATTAGTACAAGAAAGAGAGAAAGATCATGCGAAGAAGCAAGAACCAATCTACTTCATCTCCGAAGCCCTTCCGGGTCAAAATTGTTTTATTCGAAATCGAGAAGATAGCATATGCAAGACTCATGGCAACAAGGAAATTAAAGCATTATTTCCTGGCACATAAAGTGAGAATCCCAACAAATCAACCCCTCAAAGATGTTCTCAAGAGCCGCAAATCATCGGAAGGCTCGGCAAATGGGCGGCTGAAATCTCACAATACTTCATCGAGTTTGAAAAAGAACAAAGAATAAAGTCTCAAGTATTGGCAGATTTTATCTCGGATTGGACACCAAAGAACAAATAACGAAGATCAAAAAGATCATCAAGAATGGATTTTGTCTTATCAAGAATGGACAATGAACTGCGACGGGGCATGGGGCTCCGCTAGGGGCTGGAGTAGCCGCAATAGTAACTTCACCATCCGGCGTAAAGATGAAATATGCAAAAAGACTAGAATTTCGTTGTACAAATAACATCGCAGAAATATGAAGCAAGATTGCTGGGCTTCGCAAGGCAAGGGCAATGGGAATTCAAAGAATTTTGATCAAAACTGATTCACAAGTTGTGGCAGGCCATGTTGAGAAAAAAATACAAGGCAAAAGATCCTGAACTAGCAAAATATTTGCAAAGCATCAGAGATCAAGAGAAACACTTCGAAGGGTTCATAGTACGGAGCATTTCAAGAACAAACAACGAAGAAAGCGTATTTAAATAGCAAAGGCAAAACCCAAAAAGTAAAATTGCCACCGGATGTGTTCTATCAAGTGCTTTCGCAATCTTCGATAAAGGCAAAACTTGAAGAACCTAAGCATATCCACATCATCGTAGCGAAGATTGGAGATCGAAATAATAGCTTTTCTAAGAGGATTCTATGAACCGTAAAGCGAAGCCGAAGAAACAAGAATGAAGCACAAAACAAGAAATTACAAGCTCATCAACAATCAACTTTTCAAACATGGCATTTGTGAACCATTACTCAAGTGCATTTCAAGCGAAGAGGGCAAAGAATTGCTACAAGAAATCCATAGTGGAATATGTGGGAATCATGCAAGCCCAAGAGCCATAGCAGGAAAAGCATTTAGACAAGGGTTCTATTGGCCAACAGCTCAGAAAGATAGCAAAGAAATAGTAAAAACATGCCATAATTGTCAAATTTCTGCAAACAAGACAAATGCTCTAGCAAATCCAATCCAACACATAGAACCAACTTGGCCACTTGCAAAATAGGGAATGGACATAATTGGGAAGCTTCCCACAGCTCAAGGCAACCATCAATACGCAGCTTGTCGCAGCTTGAATATTTCACAAAATGGATAGAGGCGAAGCCAATCACAAATATGTCATCAACAACAATGAAGAAGTTTCTTTGGCAAAACATAATCTGCAGATTCAAGTCCCAAGGCACATAACTCGATAATGGAACCCAATTTGATAGCGAAGACTTCGTGATTTATCAGGAAAGTTTGGGAATCCAACTTTTCTTCGCATCAGTCGATATCCTCAATCAAATGGAGTCGTCGAAAGAGCAAATGGCATAATATGTGTGGGAATCTCAAAAAACCTAGTAGGATTGCCAAAAGGAAAATGGGTCGAAGAATTACCAAGGATTGTTTAGAGTCACAACACTACCATCTCAAGATCAACGAAGTTTACACCTTTCAAGCTATTGTATGGAGATGAAGCAATGACTCCGGAAGAAATCCAATTTAAGGGCCCAAGAACAAGTTTGGAGATAACAAGCGAAGATGATCAAAAGACAAGCAAAGATTTGCTCGAAGAAGAAAGAAACCAAGCTGTGATGAATCTCGAAAAATATCAAGAAGAAACAAGCAAGTGGTATAACAAGAAAGTGGTGAAAAGAGAACTACAACCAGGAGATCTTATGCTCAAGAGAAAAAGAAACGAAGATACGGTGGGAAAATTTCAACAGAAATGGGAAGGACCCTTCGTCATAACAAAGACCAACGTGCAAGGCTCCTACCACTTGGAGAATCTCAAGGGAGAAGAGCTAAGCCACACTTGGAACACCAAAGATCTTTGCAAGTATTACCCTTAGATTTTTTCTTTTCAAAATTTTGTAAGTAAGCAAGCTAGATTCAATTTCTTAGTAGCATTCTACAATTTCAGTCAAGAGTCGCACTCTTTTTCCACTTAGGGAAGCCCTTCGTAGGGTGAGTGGTTTTTTAACGAGGCGCACCCTATTGTAAATTCTCATATCAAGTATAAATGAGAAAGTAGTTTCCCAAGCCATGTCTACAACATTTTTTACATTTGCACCTTTCAAATCTTTTATAAAGATAGCCGAAAAGCAACAATGCTCTTACATCGGCTAAAGTTTTCATAAAATTAATTAAGTAGGTATAATTTAAACAATAAAACTAAAATTATTACCTACATAATTTCTCTAAGGAGAAAATTTTGACTTCAAAACGAAGTCTTTGCTCCTACTTCGCAAAAAAAGAAGGGGGACGACGTTTTCAAAATTTCTCCAAGGAGAAAATTTTGACTTCAAAACGAAGTCTCCGCTCCTACTTCGCAAAAAAAGAAGAAGGGGATTTATATTTTCAAAATTTCTCTAAGGAGAAAATTTTGACTTCAAAACGAAGTCTTCGCCCCTACTTCGCAAAAAAAGAAGAGGGACTAAGTTTTCAAAATTTCTCTAAGGAGAAAATTTTGACTTCAAAACGAAGTCTTCGCTCCAACTTCACAAAAAAAGAAGGGGACGACGTTTTCAAAATTCATAAGATTATACAAAGTTTTCAAAAAGAAGGGTAACACAATATACAAAACATCTATTTGAATTTAGAACATTATACATAGCATTTATTCAAGTTTACATACAACACGGGTATACAAAGTTTGAACACTCAAAAATCTTCGAGAAGCAACACTAGTTGTTTGCCGCTCAAAATATCTTCAACAACTTCGTTGATTATTTTGTCCGTCGATCTTGAAAATTATCCCCAAAAATAAAGCCGGGGACGCACTTGAGCGGAAGACTGAAACAAAAAACTTTCTTACAAAACCAAGAAAAAAAAAAGATAGAACAAAAAGAAGCAGTCTAAGCCACGTAAACATTACCCGTCCCAACATTGCTAAAATCAACAACTTTAGGCATCCTGTAAGAAGTCTTTCCATCAGATTGTCCAAGACGTTTATTTACAAAATCACCGATATCAACATTACTAGAACCTTCGCAGTATTCCAAAACTCAAGTTTCAAAAACAAAGTTGTCCTTCGCAATCATGAGAGGCAAAACAGAACTTGCGCAGATATTCCAAAAGTCAAAATTCTTGCGCAGGCTTCGCTTGAGGAACCTGCGCAGGATATTCCAAAAGTCAAAATTCCGCAAAAAAACAACAAGACAAGTCTTCGCATTAAGAAAAACTTGTAGCCAAAACTTAAAACATAAATATAATTAGAATGCACAATATATCAACTTAACAAATTTACATCCAACTTAAACAACATATTGTTTCCTCTCCCCTCACAAAACAGATGAAACAAAAACTAATCCACGAAGTTAAGCCCTCCGCTCACTAACATCATTTCGGTTTTTTTTCTTCCTCTTTGCGCACCCTCCTTTCTTCTTCCATCTCTTGCTTCCTAAGAGCCTCTTCTTCCCCGTAAGATATCAAGTTCAAGCTATTAAAAACACAAGTCAAAGATGCAAAACAAAACCAACAAAAAAAAATAATCAAGCTAAAAAAAAATAATGAAGACTAGCAAGAATACCTTCTTCAGTTTTTCTTGAACTTTCTCAAGGCAATGATCACGACCACATTTACACCAAGAGTACTCGTTAAAGAATTTCTTGCAAAAGTAGATGAGTATGAGGGGAAATCGGTTGATAGCATCACTAGGGAATTTGAAAGTAGGATCAGCGAAGACATCATACAATGTATCGTTGGCTTCCTTCATTAGATGCAAAAGTGCCCTAGTTGAATACATGACACTTGTATCGCCAGCAGACTTGCACAACAACACCAAGATCTTCATATTGTCTACACGACCAATTGAAGAAGGGATCAAATTCACCAAGTTCCCAACTTGGATCTTCTAGAGTTGCTCCCCATTTCTCATAAGCCCGCATACACAGCTCCCATGTTCTCGTTAAATCTTCGCAGCATGAGATCATCGGTTTCATTCTTCTTCTTTTCTAAAGAGGCCTTTTCCCTCTTAAGAGTATCAATAATGCACCTCGCTTTAGCAAGCTCATCATCTTTCTCTTTAATAATATCCAAGCCTTATGATACAAACGATCAATTTTGTGCCATTCTTCTCGCAACTTGACCTCTTTCTACTTCCTTAGTCGCAAGGCGAGTTTTCAAAGCCTCAATTTCTTTCAATAAAGATTTCTCGCGAATCGCAAATGTAGTGGCGCTGTCTTCAAGCGATTTCCTAAGCCCTCGTTGAACAAGAGCACCTCAGTAGAAAAAAACAAGAAATTAGACAGAAGCAAAGCATGAACAATTAACTTCGCATAGAAAAGTAAAGAAAAAATATACCTTATACATCAAGTTAAGACCAGCATCGCCTAATTCAAGCGGATTCATTTTCGCTAGTTCACCATCGGCATCCGGAATGTAGAAGGCATCATCGATGCACTCGACGACAATTGTTTCTCGGGTTTCTTCGGGAGCACACGAAGCTTGTCTACTCCTACACCAACAAACTTATATACGAATCCAAGTTGACTCCGCTTCCAAGCGAAATTTAAGGTCTTTTCCAAAGATTTCAAATATCTTCTAAGAAATCAAGTTGAGTTCCGATATCTACTTACGGAGTCAATTGTTCCCCAAAGAACATCCTTCATAGATCCAATATCAATGGTCTTCTCTCTAGATGAAGTCGAAGCATCGTGGAAGAATTGAGCTACAACATAGACAAAAAAGAAACAATCAAACATTTTACCAAAAAATAAATAAAAATAACAACAACAACAACAACAGCAAAGCAAAAATACTCACAAATTTTTTCACCCTCTTTCAAGGGACAAGAAACTTTCGCTGAGCCTCAACATTGACCAAAGATTCCGATAAACGGCTTCGCTGGTCCGCTCGGCTTCATCATCTACCACATCATCAAAATCATCAAAAGAAAAATTTACGCCCCTTGTTCCTCTCTTTTTAAGTTTGTCTTTCATAACTTCAACAACAATATGAGCTTTTTCTTCAAAAAAAAAAAAAGAGAGAGTCAAGAACAAAATAAGACGAAATTCAAATAACAGAATCAAGAAAAAAGGGGGAGGAGGACAAGAAATACATACCCATAACAACTTCGCCTTGCACGTTAGGCCGGCTTTTCAATATCAATTTTAGAAGCCTTAATAGGCTCAAAACAGACTCCGCGGACAACTTCGCCGCAACCTCAAGATCCACACTTCTCCCAGAACCATTTTCTCGGGTACCATGGAGGGGTTTTCTCGATTCACTAGCAAGCGACTCATGTGAATATTTTTAGCCAACTTCGCTAACTCTAGAGAAGCATGATCATCACATAAAGCAAAAGTTGATGCATTCAACTTCAAAGAAAAATCAGGAGTTGGATCCCTAAGCCTAGGTGAAGAAGGAGATACAAAGCCAGTGGGAGAAGTTTCGTCATAATGGCATTAACATCGCATCTTCGTCAACGATGCCCGAAGTCCCCAAGTTCCGAAAGATCCAAAATCATGTAAATATCCCGCAAGTGGAGTAAGCAAATCCGTGTCGACCGGTAGGAGCAAAAATCTTACTGTAATTCCCTCACCTCTAGGTCATGAAGAGACGAACCAAAAATTGAAGCATCAAGAGATGGAGCATCATTTTCGTTGTCGGTCAAATCTAGGTTGTCAAGTAAAGAAACAACCACCTTCTTAGCCTTCTTCTTTGAGGCTTCGTGACATTGGCCTTTGCGGGTGTCTTCGCTTAAAGAAGATGGCTTCGCCGTGTCACTTCTCTTCCTCTTCAAATCTTTATCAAGATCACTTTTCTTCTTCTTCAAATCTTTGTCAGCCTCCTTTTTATCCTTTTTACGAGCATAAGCATGAGGTGGACGAACCTTATAAGTTATATTGGCCAAATCAAAAATATGATTTAGCCTAACATAATCTTCGCCAATAATATCGTCCATTAATTTCCTTTCTGCATGAAGGTACTTCCCAAGCAACTCCATGGCTCTACTTTCAACATCGGCAACAAACTCCTCTTCACTTTTAAACCACGATGGCATCACAAAGATTCTATCCGGAAGATATAATCTTTTTCTCCGATCTTTTAGAAAGATACCGAAGGAAATCCCATCCAAGTCGAAGTGGCCAAATCCCGATAGCCAAATATTCCTCAACAAGATCCCGAAAGTGGATTGTTGAGAAACAACCCTTGCAAAAGCTTTTAAACACTCAGCTTGAATTTTAGACTTCGTAAAAGCAGTTTGCATTCAAACCGCTCCTTGTGCATACGAGCAGCCAGCGGAAAGCTTTTAACAATACCCCTCTTGCCTTTGTTTTCTTCAACCATTGGGACCTTCCGGTAAAACCAAAAAATTATACCAGCCATCGCCCATTTGTTCTTGAAGCCGGAGAGATCTGCTTTTGACCTCTCCGCAGTCTTAAAACTACAACAACCAAAATACAACTTCACTTTGCGTTGTTCAATAGTCTTGCTTCTGAATTGGGTGTGCAGTTCATGCAGAGCACGTAAAGCATCTATATCCGGCTGCACTTTTTGACTTCGCACGGCCCATATGAAGACCGATAACCGAACTATAGCATTCGAGTAAGATGATGCATCTCAATGTTATACCTCTTGAAAATCTCCTCAAGAGAATTTTGCGGAGGCATCCGAAGCCGCAACAAAAAGATCCTTGAAAACGACACACTCATCATCGTTTAGGATCGAGTCTTTTCATCCGCCCCGCCGGTCGATACTTGACCCTCTCTCAAGATACCATCTTTCACCAGCTCCTTGAAGTCATCATCCGTCATTTTACTACACCCAAACATAAGCGAAATACGATCATCAGGAAGCAGCTCAGATTCCGGCGTAAAACATCCGAAAGTCCTTCTTCTTCGTTATCTTGAGAATTCACTTCTGCATCAACTTCTTGTTCTTGAGGTTCAGGCAAAACATCATCGACAAGAGCCATCCTAGATCAAAGGAAAAAAATAGTAATTTAGAATCATAAAAACAAGAATAAAAAGTAATAAAATACACTTTGCAAGAAAACATACATCAAAAGCAAAAACTACTAGGCTTCGCTTCCCCGAAGTTGAAACTCCGACATCGCGAAAAGAATTTTTTGACTTCGCGTCACCGAAATTTTTTCAAAAAGGTGGCCCCTCTTCGAAAAGATGAAGAAAACAGGGGGTCCTTCGCTATTTATAGACCTCTTCTGGCCAAAACGGTCAAACTAGCCGCTTAAAAACCCGATTTCTTTTGTGCGAAGTTGACAAAGAAAATCGAATCCGACTTCAAAGTCCGGGACGACGTTTTGATTAAAACAAAGTTTTTAGAAAAACTTGAGTTCGTGGGTTTCATGCCTTTGAAGCCGGCCTTTGCCCACGAGGGCACGTTGGGTTCTAACTTTGATTTTATTTAAACTTTCGTCCCCTGACTTTGGTAATTTTAGGAAACATACATTGGCTACAAGATGAAGACTGATTTTAACTTCGAACATGGCTTCACAAGACTTCGCCACAAGGGAACAACAAAACAAGAGGGTAGGAAAGGTCGGGATCAAGGTCCAAGCGAAGGTGACCAAGGCGGCTTCGCTATGGATTTACAACAAAGATTATATCCGAAGAGCTTCGCGGAAATGACCGTAACACCTTCACTAGGAAAGATACATTGTAGAAGTTCATTTCAGAATTCTTAGTAATTTTGCACGATATCTAAGTCGTGGGGGCCTATAAATACCCCCGACATCCCTTGTAATGGCCATGTTGAATGGCCTCTTTGTAAACCATATCATCATCAATAACATGTTGTGTTGAGCAATCACCCAACACCCCCCACCCACCCACCACCACCCTCTAGCAATTAGGACCTTTCAACCGCCACTACGGAACTGCATTCGAGACTCCACCGAGAGGCCTATCGCTGTCAAGTCGCTGGTCGCCGGTCACAACCGACGTTGGCCACGCTTAGGATACTCCCGCCACCCGCCACGCCGTCAGATAGTTCTTGTAGCCCTTCACCAACGTAGATCAGGTCAAGGGGCGTTGGATCTCGCACACGCCGGATCAGAGCCCATCATCATATTCTCGCTAATTCATCTAAACACACTTAGACAAACCATTAGCAACTAGGTGTCATCAATTATTCAAAACCAATCAAGGAATTTTAATCTCCCCTTTTTGGTAATTGATGACAACCTTCACAAAGATGTAAAATAAATTCAATTTAAACTTAAATTACTTGCCCAAAGCATTTTATCATGAAATAAGGTTGGACAAACATTTCAACTTCGATTTTGGTAATATTAGCTCCCTTACATATGTGCCTCATAGTGTTTGGAACAATTCTTCACATATGTATAGATAAAAATGTTAGGAGAGATACTATTACCAAAATGATGCTAAGGTACATAGAATGGACTTTTAAAGCGTGATATCAATCGGAGTTGCTAATATATACCATCTTTAGCATCAATATAATTGTTTTTACCAACATTAGCATCAATATAATTAAACATTCATGAAAACTCAAGATACCTCATGAGATCAACATTATAAGCAAAAAGTCTCTTGATTTACTCATGAAACATCATGTCTAGCTACAACCTATGCATGCTAGTATTTCATTTCACCATTCAAGGTCTATCTCTGCATACACCAAGCAATCATGAATATTAAATTTAAATCTTGCAATGCAACATTGTATCATGATCACGCCCATACAAATGCAACAAATAGTCTATGAACTTGCTCCCCTATTTGTGTGCTCAAATTTTAATTGATCCTCTTCCATCCATCTCCTTCCATCTTTGAGACTTATTTCTCCCTCTTTGTAAACAACAATAAAAAAAGGTGTCAAATTTTAGTGAGAATTAAGTCGATCAATGCATCAAATTATTGTTCAATCCGAATACTTGCCAGATTATGTAATTTGATTGATCCAAGGACAAGATTTTTCACACCTCATCAAGTATAAGGGTTATCTTGACCATGTAGAATTACATATCATGAGCTCATTTTCTAGATTTAACACTAAGATTGCAAGCCCACAAACATGTCATATACCACCGCTAAAGCATACAAACATAGATAGCAATAGTGGTGCCACACAAACATAAAAAAACATTTGATTTTCAATGAATGTGCCTAGTAGATGAATTATGGCTTGGTGCACTAAACAAGTCCTTAACATAGTATGAATGCCATGTTAATCATTTTTTACCTTGCATTGTCTGAGAGGCATGCCATATATATATATGGGGCATCAACTCATGTTGGAGAAATCAAGTATGTTTCATTCATTTCTCAACTTACAAAACCTCTTATTATAATAACTAACGAAATATGTTGACTAGTTGATCTCTAGTGCTAATATTTTGAGCACAAATATCATCTTTTTGTTGATATTCTCTTTATGAAGTGACGCCTTTATGTTAATGTGCTTTGTTCTTAAATGTTTAACCGATTGTTAGTCATTTTCTCGGCACTTTCATTGTCACAAAACAACGATACTTGCTTGAATTTGAAACCAAAGTCATTCAAAATTGTTTTCATCCGAGCAATTGTGCACAACTATCAGCACTCACATATATTCAGCCTCGGTGGTTGATGGAGCAACACTATTTTATTTCTTTGATAACCATGAAACAAGTGATCTTCCAAGCAATTGACAACAACATGGTGTGGCGTGGTGCGACGGGTGGCGATGGCCATGGGCAGCAGGCCATAGGGTGGTGGGCGGCTCCTCGCGGCCTTGCTTAGGGCATCCGCAAAATGGTAATAGCTAGTGCTAGCAACGTAGTCGGGTGATGCAAAAGACTATTTTATATTATTGGACCCACATGTTCTTCTCACATATTCTTGGGCTACGTGAAATAGTCTAGGTATTTACATGTAGCTAGTGACTACTCTCTCCTACTTTTCTCATGTCACGTCACATCTAGATAGCCAAATAGTTAACCATTGGAGACGGTCTTCGCGCTTGACTGTGTCGGGTGTGAGTGATTTGGAAATTGAGAGCAAAAAACACCGAGTGGGCTCTACGACAGGAGTGTGTGACTTAGGAAAGCGCATGCCTGTATCGGGCGCGAAGTGATTCGGAAATTGGAGAGCAAGAATCCCCGATTGGGCTAAGCAAAAGTTGTGTGTGACGGTGGGTTTCAATGGGCCTCTCGCTTTTACTGGGCTAAAGTGAAGAAAAGGCACATCCACGAGTTTCTTTCTTTCTTCATGTCGGAGGTCACTGCTCGCACTTGCCGTCGGTGGCCGCTGGACAGCCATTTTCCGTCACACCGTAATTTTTGCGACACCCTATGGATATCACCGGCCAGCTGTTTAGCAGTGGCACAAGATCCAAACTTGAATTTCAAAATGGAGCTCGAGAAAGATATGGTGAAATCGGTTCCAGGGTCCAAAAGACGCTTTTGAGCCTCGCCCTCCCTTCCCTTGGACAGTGCCACCGCAGCCTTGACCAGAAGTGGACCAGACCGGATCGCTTTCGCAGCAGCTAGCCTGGTCTACTAGGGATGAAAACGGTCGGAAACGATCGGAAGAAGGCCAAATCACTTTCACTTTCATTTTATTTTCTCGATAATGAAATCGATACGATATTATCGAAAACGAATACGCATCGGTATTCCGGTAATTTCGAAAATGATATAGTCGGTCGGAAAATACACCGATAAGGGTCGAAATATTTGACAACGGTATCTTTAAAAAACGATAAACACGCCTAACTATAGAAAACGAGTAGAGACTAGAGTAGAGACTAGAGAGAGTTACAGTGTAGTACTAGTACTGCAGTACGTGAATTCATGGAATCATGGATGATTGGTTTATTCCCATAGGTGTGGAATTTTGCCATATATTTTTTGGCAACTCAAGTTGCTTGCCATACTAGTACTACACGGTGGTTGCCAAAAAAAATATAGTTAATTTCTAAAAAGTATTTACCTTATGACTTATATGCATGTTGCTTGCGTACGTGTACCCATAATTCGTAATTACCAACGGTAAATTACCAGTTAAATACTGGAAATTTTCGAAACGATCGGGAGAGAGCTAAATTGTTTCCGCTTTCGTTTCCATTTGTTTTTCTCATTATCATTTTCATTTTTTCGGTTACTACTACCACTTCCATTTAGGCATCAAAATCGAAAAAAACTCGAAAACGACATCGGAAAATCAGAAATTATAATTTTCGTTTTCATCCCTATGGTCTACACACATTCTCCGGTTCGTTGGCTGATCCCATCGCCTATCTCCATCTCATCGACCTCCCTATACTACCTACTAGTACTAGTAACCCAGCGTCACGTAACGGGGCGGGCGCACGGCGCGGCGCAGCAGCAACTCCACCGCCGCACGCCTCGCACATCGCCCGTCCCCGTCCGCGCCACCACCACCAGCACGTGCGACCGCGAAGAGGGAGTTGGGGCGAGGACCGGGAGGGAGGAAGGGACCAAACCCTACGACACGACCGCCGGTCGCGAGCAGTGAGGACGTCGACGTCGCCACCGCCGACCGGCTCCGCCTCCAACGACTTCAGCTCCTCCAGGTAGGCGCCGCCGTCTCGTACGCCCGCCCGTCCTTCACCCGCCCCCTCCGCAACCGCCGCGTCTGCGTGCGAACTTGTGTGCGTTCCGTTGGTCCCGCGCGCCGTGAGTCCCGGCGACCGCCATTCTCGCTTGGACGCGTCGTCGTCGTTCGGCGGCCGCCTCCTCGCTATAAGGCACCCACACTGCTCGACACGGCCGCACCGGCAACCGCATGGCCTTGTTGCATTGCAGTAGATTGGGGTGTTCAAGGCTTCGACGTGCCTCTGGAATTCATCTGTTCAACTCTAACTCCTCGCGTCCGTGTTCGCTGCAGGGTCCCAGCGCGATGAGGATGAGCGCGTCCTCGTCGACCAGCTTGAAGGCGATCGTGGCGTTGGCCGTGCTGCTTGGTTCCGCCTCCCTCGCCGCCTCCGACGACGACGCAGGTGGTGTTTCCGTCGTGCTACTTCTCCGTCACGGCAATTTGGCCTCGTTTGTTTTTCCGGTTCCGTTGCTCCAATCTAGTACTCCGTACCAACGTACTACTCCGCCGCCGTACTCTCCTCGATTGTTGTTGGGATTTTTTTGGAGCATTTTGGTTTTCACTTTTCTATTCACCGATTTTTCTCTTGAGGCTAGCTAGAGGTTTTGATTAATTAATCTCCTCCATCGAATCTATTTTTTTTATTCCAGTTTCGACCATCACATCATGAACTCGATGAAATCTACAAGTACTCTGCTGTGTCACAGCACAGCTCCCTTTTTTGAAAAAAAATTTGTCCCGATTCATGAACTCGTGCGCTCGCCTAATGCATGATATATTTTGTTTGAATTGCAATGAATCTACGCTCGCCTATCGTTTCGTTGGATTCTCGAAAGCGCAAGATATTTTTCGCTAGAATTATTTGATCTTTTTGTTCGCTTTTGATTGAATTATTTCGGGGCCCGTTTGCTTCGACTACTGCATGACAAGCGGACCCATGACTCTCATTTGTACCGCTACCGCTGCTTGCAATAATGCAGGCGTCGCCGGCGGCAGCGGAGGAGCCGGAGGCCCGGTGCGGCCGAGCCGGATGGACGAGGGGTGCGCAGGCGCGGAGGACATCGCCATCTACCAGGGCCACTCGTCGTCGCTGCCCGGCGGGGTGCCAGCGTACAAGGTGGACGTGATCAACCAGTGCCTGGGCGATCTGGACGGCGGCGGCGACTGCGCGATCGCGGGCATCCACGTGCGGTGCGGGTGGTTCAGCTCGGTGAGCCTGGTGGACCCTCGCAAGTTCAGGCGCCTGGGCCACGACGACTGCCTCCTCAACGACGGCCGGCCACTGCTCGGCGGCGAGACCATCTCGTTCGAGTACGCCAACTCGTTCCCGTACGAGCTCTCCGTCCGCGACGCCACCTGCGTCGACCCCACCACCAGGGGCGGGCCTGCTATTGATGCAAGGGTATTCAATTGAAAATATAACATGCACATGCATCAAAAATAGAAAATAACATCATAAAACAGGCCTCCCAATGGCTCAAATACTTACTTCCCGATCTCATTTTGGTATTAATAAGTGTGTGCTATAAACCTATACTTTAGGCTGGCAAAAAAAAAAAAAAAAAAAAAATTCCGCCCTTTAAAAATTTTGAATACCCAGATCCCAAATTCTGGGCCCGCCCCTGCCCACCACCGCCCCGTAGGCCCAACGTACGCGCCGCCACCTTCGCTCCGTCGGCAGCACACGATAGGCATAGTAGTATAATACTACCACAGTACCACGAGTATTATAATACAGTACTACAAGTAAGTCAGTTGCAGCAGTAGGACAGTTCTTTGGTTTTGTTGGGGATCCGGCGCGCGAGGGAGCGGCAGGATCTCGCGTTTTGTTTACGCCGAAGTTCCAAGGTCTCGTCTCACGTGTACATGAACATCGAGCGGTGAAAGCATCACTGGTTGCGGGATGTGAATTTTTTGGGCAACCAGGCCAGCGTAGTGTAATGCCAAAGCTTTTGTTTCAGCTGGAAGGACAAGTACTACTACTCGTAGCAGGCGCGGTTGTGATAAAGGAGACGAGTGCTTTTTCGTGTTCTGTTGGCATCGCTTGCTTTCTTCTTTTGGTTGAGCTTCGGTGCCTGCTGGCTGTTGCCATGGCCCATGGTGCCTTGTTTGCTTGCTCGCACATGTGAATGATTCGAGCTGTTCTGGTGATGAGGAATGCCGTTTTGCCAAGGGTGGGGTGTGGACGCGGGTGCCCTGGCCATTGATGTGCTTCACCGTGTGTCCGTGCGCTTCGTGCAGACTGCTGTGTGTGACTTGCTTTTTCTGGGCAAGGCTGTGCCTCTGCGAGAAACCTGCTGGCTCTGCAGCTGCGTGACCGGTGGGATGCGGGTGAGTGACCGTGCGAGTGGCAGACATGCTGCGCTGCGCTGCGGCGATTGATGGGGGTGCTCGTGTTTCGCTTGCTCCTTTGCATTGATTAGAATGTGATGGCTGTCGAAACTGAAATGAGGGCAGGCCCCGACCTGAGCCCCCGGGTGTGTAGTGTAGGGTACTGTGGTCCGTCGTAGCCTCTGCTGGGGCCTGCCCGTAGGGGCCTGCTGATGGAGTACACGTGTTGGCCATCCACTGTCACCGTGGAATAGCTGCTTCTGCATCCTACTAGGGGTGTGTTTAGAAGCCCAAATTTCTTCCAAAATTTTCTGCATTCCCATCACATCCTATCACATCGAAACATTTAATGCACCCAAATACGCTTGCCGGCCACTATAAAATTTAGGTAAATAAAAAAACTAATTGGACAGTTTAGATGTACATTGGCGAGACGATTCTTTTCGTTCCTGGTTACGCCGCCTACGATAGGATAATATTTACCACTAACAAATGAAACGTCTTCTGATTATGCGATGTGACCCGCTACGCGGAATTTCGGCCAAAAATTCGGTCTTCTAAACACACCCTAGAAGGCCTTCTTGCAATGCAGTTTGGACAAGAATGCATGGCAGCTCCGGATAGCCGGGGGTGAGCTGAAAAAGGGTGCTGGACAGTGGTTTTACTGCGAGATCTGTGATGTGCTCGTGCGGTCGAGAACTACTGGAGTGACCGACTGACCGCTAGCGGTGGTGCAGCTGATTAACCGTTGTGCCCTGGCTCGTCGGTTGCATGCTCCCACGGTTGGAGCCACGGTAGGAGTGGCTCAATTTTACAAGTCAAACATTTATTTAACACTTGAATTTGTAACCGATAGCCCTATAGTACTATGTAGTACGTTTAGTGTGTAAAACTACACAAACAAAGTCTTGTTTTATGATACTGTCATCTCCGATGCCCCATAACAGGTGTGTTGTGCCGGGCTTAGAGCGGTAGCAACGGTAGATCGATACTCCTACTATGCGTCTACGTTTGAGTTCACTTTGGTGTCGGCTCTAGCAGCAACTTTTTTTTTCAAAAAAAAAGGAGATTTACAAGACATCGTAGAACAAAGAGCTAATATATTTATTGAATATAAAGGAACCATAGTTTTTTTTGGGTTTAGAGGATGCGGTAAAAATTTATGGCTCGGAAGATCAATTGAGTAGGTGCCATGCCAATTAAGTTACCATGTGAGCCCGAGTCAAAAGTAGGCACCGAGAGATACAGCGCTGCGACAAGGGCATCTCCGATGGTTCGCTAGGTAGGAAGAATTCTATTGGCTATCAGTAATAATTTACAAATATCTAACTAGATGAGACATATCAATAAAAAAAAATAAACACTATAGTTGAGAGTTATGTGAGAGAGGTGTTTCTAACATATTGAGCTAGATTAGATATTTATTAGTCGCTAGCTATTTGGGAGTCGCTAACAATTTGGTCTCTCTCCTCGATAGCCAATGAACATATTACTTTTTATTATTTTTATACCTTATATAACTAGCTATTTGCAAATTGCTACTCATAGCCAATAGAATTCCTCCTCGCTAGCTATTTGATCACCATTGGAGACGCCCTAATCTCTAGTTTCTTTTTAATCCATGTAGTGAGTTTGTACTCCAGTCTATCGAGAATCATACTGTGAACTGTCCAAGCCTTAGATTCAGAAACCTGATATTTTTAGAAACATTATTTTTAATCCATACGAGAATAGGTAGAAATATGTCCTTCAACCAAGAATGACGAGAAATGTTTCATGTAATTCTGATTCTGCCCCCCACCCACCTTCCCTTTTATTAGCGAGTACAATTTTTAAATTATAACATGTAAAAAGCTGTTGTATTAAGTCGTTCTTGTCCCATAAGAAACTTCTATGTTTTAAATAATAATAACTACAAGTGTATGATTTTTTTTTATTTATGTTGTATTAAGTCGTTCTTAGCCCATAAAATTTAGGGGCTATTTGGATGACTATCAATTACCACGGAGGTGACGCCACAGTTTTGTGGCGAGGAAAATCTCCGCCACACTCTGCACAAGAATTGCGTAGGAAAAGTTGTGGCAAGTTGCGGCGATGACATGAACCAAACGCTGACATAAATGCGGTGGCTGCCTCTCTTTTGATGTGGTGAACAACGCAAACCAAACACGCCTTAAACAGAATTAGAATCCAACCTCGCTCCAATTATTTAAAAAATGATTCTAACTCATCGGAGTATGGATGCCAATAAAAGTGCATGCCATTTCTTCTCATCGGATTCATCAGGTAATTGGCAGAGGGAGCCTTGTTTAGATACAAGCAAAATTCAAAATGTTCGAATTTGATTAAACAGTACAATTAGTTATTTTTTTTTCTATATTTACTGCATCATGTACGTGTGTCCCTATATTGATGTGATGGAAATTCAATGAAAAATTTAGAAGCAACCAAACAAGGCCCACTTACTGGAACTTCTCATCGGAATCGAACAAAAGCTACTGGTACCACTGGAGAAGAAATTCAAGCAAAATGGGAGGCTCCGTTAACCCCAGGCACACACGTATCACGTATGGACGCAAACGCAATGCACGAAAATGTTGTACGTGTGCGAGACAGGCTCTACTGTTGCTGTGCATAGTGAAATTTGGTGCAAAACTTAGGGCTCTAGACAGGGTCCAAGTACAGAAAAAGAGGCACCGCTTTCTGCTGCCAGACTGTACAGTGCCTGCCGTGTGTGAAAAACCCCGCTAGCAATAAGCAGAATTGCACTTCAATCACCTCAACCCATCGCTTCAAGTACTAGACCAGCGAGCGGAGTCAGTAGCATCCGAGTAGCATCCGTGGAGCATCTCAGCAAGGGATTTGATCCAGATCTTGTGCAGCAGGCAGGCAGCAATTCCATTGCTTGAAGCGTGTCGCAGTTTGTTTCTGGTTACGCACACCCAGCGTCTTCTCCGTGACCGTCCACTCATTCCAGACCAGTTTCTCTTTCACTATATACCGGCAAAATACAAAATTTCACCACACCACTGGTCAGGACATTTGGTTTGTGGAGTACAATGCAAAACACACACACACACACAACGTATGGTAGTACAAGTCTGGAACATAGTACTGTATCTGTATACACACACACACGACACGAGTACTGTCTAGGCTCGCCTCTGATGTTATCAGTCATCAAGCTTCGACCTTTTTATCTTGACTGGGAAGCCTTTTAAATTTGTTTATGCACACCTTTATCACAGTAGTTTGTACGGTAGGAGTTTGAATTTACTAGTATGGCCGAAATAAATTGCACTTTTAAAGTTCAAATTTTACAAAAAATAAAAAAAAAAAAATCCACCAGCGTTTTGCAGACGAACAAAAAAAAATTCAGCTTGCCATATCTGGACTAGCCTGAGACTGAACCCTTCAAGCAGGGATTCAATGTAGGTAGCAGCGTCATTTTAATAGAAGCTTTGGTTTGGTCTCCCAAACCTAGAATGCTACTGTAGTTTTTTTTTTTCCCTAATTTGAGAGCTTAGTACCCCGTAGCATTTAGTAATGGTCATAAACAAACGGAACGAATACTAGAAACATAGCTAGCCATGGATGAACAGCAACAAGCTAAGGGCAATAGCAGCTGAAGTTGATAAAATGATGAGACGAGGATTAGGATTGACGTTGACTCAACCCTCCTTTCCTCACGGTCATAAAAGATGACGGATGGACTGACTAAAGGCGCAACGAGCCCCATGCGTGCTTGTTTACGCATGCGTACGTGCGTGGGCCTTCCCAAACTCCTAAATACGCTACTTGTTGGGCCTCGCTATTTGCGCATGTCCAACTTTGGTTTGGGGGCGAGGTGAGACTAGGGGAGATGTGCTCGTCAAGTCCGTGCATGGAGCATGTCGTTGCGTGTTTGGTTTTGGGACGAGAAGAAATGGGTTAAGCCCAATCTTGATTTTTATAGATAGGTCAGATCCATTTATTTTAGGTTAGGGGTGGTTGTGTTCATTCTATTTGGGCAGTTTGCTAATTTGACTTAGGCATCCATGAAATTTTGGCAAAAAAGAGAAAAAATGGGGTCTAATAGTTTGGCAAAAAAAAACTTGGCAGGCTTCGTTTGGGGAACTAGGGAAGCCCCGAAAGCAAAGCCCGGGGTGACACTAACTAACCACTGTTATTTCGACCGATACGCAGCAAGCTTGGGTGACACTAACTAACCATTGCTATTTAAGGCTGATGCGCAGCAAGCTTGCATAAGCCAAAGCTTGCATAAGCCACTGCTTTTGTTTCGCTACCGCTGGCCGGGAGCCACCACCTGCTCGCATGCATGAGGCCGGGAATGACGCCCCTCCTCCGAGTCGGGCAGGCAACGCCGTACCTCACATGGCCACCAAATTTGATCTGTTCAAATTTGCATGTGCGGAATTACCCCGGAAAAGGGCGGATTTGCCCTACGAGCCCTAAGAGCAACTCCTCGCTGTTTGGCATTTGGGCTTGACATTCCATATTTATGCCAAAATCTATGAATTGTCCTCTCCAATTGTTTGGCATGTGAGTTGGCAAATTGGTGAGACTTGGCATTTGAGAGTCCAAGCCACGCACATTAGCCAAGTGAATCTCCACTTGACAAAACTCCTCTCCTGCGTCGCGTTGCCTTCTTCTCTCCCATGCATGCCGCATGCAGCCACTAAGGGTTTTGGCAAGTTAAAAATGCCAAACTGTTAGAGATGTGGTTTGATTTAACTGGACAAACATCTCGCGGACTTGGCAAATTGCTACTTTTGTCGAGTGTAATTTGTCAAACCATTAGAGAAGCTCTAAACATGGCATGGCTTGATGCGCGTGTTGCATCGCTTGGCATCTCGCGAATTCTTTTGCCCATGGCCGCCAATTGTCCCACACGCGGCTTCCGCATGCGCGCATCCTTCCTTCCCCGCGAAACTGCTTGGCGCGCCGTGCATCGAAAGTACCGGACCGCCGCGACCGGTGGCGTGAGTACGAAGGAACCACAACATCCCACTTCGCGCTGCGCGGAAGAAAAAAACACTTTTCCTATCCGTCTCCTAAAAGATTTCGTGTTCCATCCCTTGCGACACGTGTCTTCTCGTTGGATGAGCTCGCTATCCAGGCGCGGTGGTGTTGGGTTCGCCTATTCTTATCGGGTCCGAAATGCACCCGCTAATACCATCGCCCTCTGCTCTGTCCCTCCCACTCTCTCCCTCTCCCAATCCCAAATCTCGCCCACTCCTCTCCTCCCGACTCCCGGTCATCGTCGTCGGTGTTGGTGTTTCTTAGCGTAAAGCAGAATAGTCCGCAAGCGCACGGAAATACCGTTGTAGCACTTCACCCGAAGTGTTCGAGGTATCGATTTCCACACAGAACGGGTGTTAAGTCAGGTTTGACCAGCTACCGGGATGAAGATGGAAAGGGTGAACTGGGTAGTGAGTTTCTTACTACAGCCAGACATCCTAAAGCCAAATTACTTCTTTCTTATACGCTCACGTAGCCACCCTCCCCTCCCCGGTTCCGCCGTAGGGTCCGGGCTCGAACTACCGCACGGCCGGACGTGGAGGAATACTAAGGTCAAACAGGGGCTGTCACCACCTGCCGCCTACCTCACTACCGTGGACCGATTGGCAAACGAGGGTGACTCATAGTTTAGACACCACGTCTACACACTACTTATCACGTGCTCTAGCGTCCGGCCAGAACATCCGTCTTCATCGAGTCCTCTACTAGAGCATCTACCGATATGGTAAACAACGAATCCGCGAACGTATAATTAAAGTAATAACTCAAACTCGAAGATAATTATCGTAATTAGAACACGGATCTCTTACTCCAAACCAAGAGGGATGATCCGTAGAGGTACAAATGCGGAGATGGGAGCCAACAGGGTTCGAACTCCGTCTACCCGAGGCGTAGGGGTCGCTACTCCTCTTCTCCACACTTCCTCCCTCTCTCACTCCCTTCTAATTCTAACTTAGCTCCTTTCCTCTACTCCAATGTGTACTAAGTGTGAGTGGTGGAGTGGAGTGTGTGAGTGAAACAATGAGTGAGTGAATGCTTGTGTGTGTATGATTAGAGGGGGGGTGTGCCCCTCTATTTATACATGAGGTGAGGCCAAATTTGGGTACTTTGGCGGGAGAAAAACGGCGCCAAACGAATTTTGCACCATCCTTTCCCGTCCAAGATTTCGGCATGGGAAGTCGGTGGCGCGGTGGGATTGGGGCCAAGCTTGCGCCCGGCCGCAGGGGCCTGGCGGCCCGTGTTTGGCCCTGTTCAAGCCGGGCTTTCGTGTGTCACCTCTTGGTCCATTTTGGCTCATTTTCCCAGAGGGTGCATCGGCCCATTTTGCCCGATTCGGTCGGTTGGCCCTCCCCTTGACAAAGCGCAATCCCGGTTTTGTGCTTTCATTGTTTATTAGGCGTTTTGTACTGTTTCCACTTTTATACCTAGAAAACATGTTTTCTACCAATACAAGTGGAACTAGGTTAGAAATAAATGCATATGCACCATGAGATTGTTTATTTCCCTTGAATGAACCCGAGTTGGCGGTATTAAATGCTTGACAATGACCGCCAACGATCGGCGACCCCTATGCCTCCTCCGGTGCCCACTCCACTCCTCCCTTGGCTCCGCTCGGCGAGCCTCCTACCCTCCTATCCGTGTGGCGGGCGAGCCCGCCAGACCGCGCGACCGAGCTCCATTTGCCCCGCCGCGGGTGAGATCCGCCGCGGCCGACGAGCCCCTTCCTGGGCGAGATCCAGCGGTCACAGCGGCCGGCGAGCCTCCTCCCCTCCCGGCAAGGCTGCTCTTCTTCCAGCGAGGGCGCGACCTCCTTCCACGCCTCCGGCGGCGTGGGTCTGATTAGGTGTGCTCGTGTGGGCGCCAGCCCGGCGACGCCAGCTCGCATCGGGGCGGCGGCGTGACCTCCTTCCCCGGCGGAGGGTGCTCCTGTAATAGCGCCCGAGCACTGCCCCTGGCGAGCGGCGTATGTCGCGAGCGCGCCGGGCGTGCGGCGACAACGGGGTGATGAGAACGGCGACCGGCGGAGTTGCGGTGGATGAAGTCCACGCTAAACCCCGCTCTTCACCGACATCAACAAAGCCCGGCAGGGTCCTCCTCATCAACGCGTTGTGAGGTAGCTTAGGTTAAGTGGCTCGCGCTCTCTCTTTTGTGCTCGTGATGTCGTGGTAGTTCGTCCTAGATCTGGTTCGATTCATGGATGATTTGGCGGTTGAGGTCACCATTTGGCCGCCTCTGTTCATGTATGATTTAGCCGTAATGGGGGATCCGCCGCGACCTCTAGTTCATGGGGGGGATTTGGCGGTAATGGATGATTTGTGTTTATGATGGAGGATTCGGTCGGGGTGGAGCATGATGCGCCGTGTTGTGGGCTTGATTGAGCCATTGGGTAAACCGGGTTGGCGTGTCATTTAATATCCGCCGAGCAGGCTTCGTGCCTCTTCTAAATGTCCCCACTATTTTCACTATGTTGCATTGTAGCGAGGATGCTTTTTGGAATTTTCTTCTTCTAGCGAATCTATAGATCCACCATGTGCATGTTGATCTTGTCATAGTGGGAACAAGATCAGTCATCCGATGAAACTTGTAGCAATTTTTTGGTGGTTTATATTGATGTCGTGTTACTCGCATGTGGAGGATGTGTGGACATGTCTAGTCTTAGTAGATCTAGTTCGAGTTCATGTATGATGGAGTCTACTTGTTTTTTTTTCCCAATTTTAGACAGAAATTTCTGCACTCTCGAATGTGTTCTTTTTGTGTTTCCATGGATTCGATGCGAGTATGTTGTTGGGTTTGGTCTGCTTGATTCGAATGGAAGCTATTTGACATGCATGGTAGCCGCATGTCGATGTTGTCTGCCACTTGAGAATTTAGAGGAACGTGTATGCATGAGTTGAGTTGTTAATGAATAAGTGTTATGATATAGCTTCTTTTCATCTCGATTCATGGTGTGTCTATAAATGCAACTAATGTACTTTAGGATAGCCTCTATAAATATTTTTTGCATGGGGTGTTGAAGGACTGGAGTGTGCTTGTGTGCTCGCATGTCTTCCGGCGGCAAAGGCGGATGGCCATCTTGTTCTCGGTCGGGCCCATTTTCTAATCTTCCTAATAGTTACGTTCAAAGTTGTGTTGTTTATTAAATGAATGCTGAGCTGACTTGCTACATCTATAATTAATCCCATAATTAATGGGTTCAAAGTCGTGATCTTGTGGGGTTCTATGGGGGTTCATATGTCATGTAATCACTTCTTCTCTTTTCTCATGAAAAGAACGAATCATATGTCATGTATTGGTTGTTTCCTCCCTAGAAAGGGAAATGTAAGTTGTATCTACTTGAACTCGCTTTCCAAAAGCTTGCACCCTTGAAGTAGTGCCTGCTTTAGTGATATCAGATTGGACTCAATGCATCCGAGCTTAAAATTTTGAATTCTCGATAATCACCATGCCTAGCGCATGCATGTTAACTTGCTTTGTCATTCCATACCTATTTTGTACCAACATGTGGTAGGTCATGCTAGGAATCAAGCCCATGTATATTGATCTGCACCCTTGTTCTTGATGGATTGCATGGGCATCCGTTCAAGTCAAGAGATGGTATTACCGATGCAATGTGATCATATAGTGTATATAAGTTATAGACACCATCCTACTACCTCTTAGTCATCTGTCTATCTTGATTTGTTATGTGTGTACTAGAGTATGCGCCATGTGTGTGGAATCATTCTATGATTGAGGAGTGTTTGTCATACATTCCTAGTAGCTTTGTAGTGCCCTATTCCTTGTTGTGTTTTTAAAAAATCTACAAATATAAATACTAATTAAATTAATTGCTATTATTAGTAATGTAAATTGCATCGTGGCGGGCATTGCAAATTTAGTGTGTAGCATATGCAATTTTTGATCATAGTAGTTCCTCTTGTTATCCTATTTTTGTTCTCTTTTTTGTCCTTCCATAGAAAAAGAATTTTCCATTGTCTTGTACTTGTAATCTGTCATTTGTTCAATCATCTTGTCCTCACTAGTTACTACCAACAAAGGACTCTCACTGCGCTTGTTCTCTATCATTTGTTCTTTTGGTTGTGTCGTGCTCAAACTAGTTTTGCTTGTGTGCCTCTAACTGGTTCTATTAATGGGAACAAGGTGCTAGTTCCTTTGGGTGTTTTTAGAATATCATTTCATCATTTTCTCGGAGGACTGAAGAAATGAAGAGAATAATAGGTAATGAGTGTCCATTTTTTACGTGAAGAAGGCTAGTCTAATGTTGAAAGAGATTGGCCATCGGGTTGTCCCTCGCTCTCTAGCGGTTAAATGCGCCGCACACGAAAGCCTCCTCCAAGCTGCCGACCACCGCTTCGACTCCTCCGGCTCGAGGCGTTACACTCGCTTCAGTGAGGTTGTCCTCCTCATCACTCCCAATCCCATCTTTGCTACCTAGTGTTGCTCCTATTGCCACACTCTATTTGTCCATGGGGCCACTTGCCCACTCGCGCCGCATCCACGTAGTTCGGCGAGCGATCGGTCTTCTTTGTGATGTGCTTCACTATGTAAAAAAAGGCTTCTACGATTCGCGCGTTGAGGGGCTTCTATCCGATCCTTGTAGCTGTCTTCCCATTAGGGTCTCTAAATGTCGACTTTACTGACGACATGTTCGTAGCGACGTGCATCAGGGCTTTAATCTGAGGCGGGATTTAGTGCGTCTCAAACTTCCGTCCAATAGTGAGCCCTTGTTACCTGCGCCAGCGTGGAACGTCGGTGTGCTGGGGATTTGCTCGACCCCGTGGTCTCTGGTTAATCTACGAGACATGATTTCCTAAGATGCGACCTCGCGAAACGTCACGGACCACAGCGGCATCGATGTCGGTATCTGGCGTCCAAAAGTAGCGACGCCCGTTAGCGATACGATCGTAGAAGCTGGACTGCCGCGGACCATTTTTTACAAACTGCGTCAGAACAATGATGCGCGCCGCGTCGACGCGGCGGCGTACCACGCGCCTGTAACTGGTGACATGGCAGCGCGACGCCCGGCCAGTGAACCGTCTCAAAAGCATTAGTAAAATACAGACCCGTCGCGGATGATAACCGACTCGTAATATGGGCGAGATTACAGACATACGCCCGAACCCGTGTCTGTGGGTTTACGCTTCACTTACGAGGCAGCGTCGCGTGGATTGCTTGTGCGTAGTTCCGTAACCTTTTCTGAGGCGTTCGTTTTGTCTGCGCCACGTCTGTAGCTTTCGCTTTTCTGACGCAGCGGTTTGATTGCTCGACTATAACTACACTCCAGTTCACAGACGCTTGTTTTTGCACTACCGTCTGTGAAACTTAATGCACTCTCAGACACTTACGTAGGTCGTTCGACTGTAACTCGTACAAAACTACAATCGAATAAGTGTATATATAACCGACTGTGAAACTTAATGCACTCTCAGACCACAGCATTGATATTATTAATACGTATATATAATACATATACATAGGTCCAAGCACAAACAAATGGGTGACGCCCGGCGACATTAAAAATTCAAGTGTATCAGATTGTTCTTCACACGCACCCAGGTTGTTCAGGGGCACGCCACAGGTTGTTCACAACACAAATAACATAGTTCACGTGCATGTATCCACCTCGGTCATGATGCAGCAAGGGAACAGAAGCAACTCACGGTTTACGAATCGTAATAGTCACCATCAGGGTTGATGACATGATCCATAAGAAACTTGGCGATCTTCTCTCTAATATCACCCAAATTGAACGGTTCACTCTGCAAGTCAAAATCCTAATACAAAGAAAAGGTAGCCATAAGTGTTTGTTGTACACATGGTCTTTATCGCCAAACAATAGGCACAAGATGGAGCTGCACTTCGAGTTACCTCGTGACGATCCAAATGAGCTTGATTCATCGCAACCATCAAGTGGTGCGCCGTGTAGATCCCACATGTCTTGTTATCGGTTTGCGTCCGGCCTTTGCAAACATATGAAACACAATGGTTATTCGCTGAATGGAAACCCAAGTGGCAAGTGCACAACTTCGGGAGAAGCACAACAATTACTTTTGCATACTTGGCGTGAACCACAAACTTTTGCATCCTTGTCCCCTTTGGATTGAAAACATGCTCAACAAGGCTACACATGAGTAAAATGTAAAAAGGTCACATTCTTTTCTATTTTTAGTAACATAATTAAGAAAAAAATGCATGGGTCGGATGTAGGTTAGGAAACACTCACTTTGTTGTATTAAAGTTTTCAACGGGAGTGTTTTACGTCTTTCTTGGCAGCGCGAGTCAACGAAATAGACTTTCCTCCACTTGATAGCTATGACAACAAAGAATCCGGTGTTGGCCGGGGTTATGGGCAAACATGACAAAGTCCTTGTCATGATGCTTCCGTAGGCCAAATTCTAGATATGTACGACCTTTTTTGGCAAGCCCACCGGTCGGAACCATCGCAGGTCAATGGCTCGGGATCAAGAAAGCCTAATGACAAAGATGAGGCACTTGCTTCTCGGAAAGGGCATCTAGGAATAGAGAAGCATGCAAAGAAAATTTAGTAAGCAATAGATGAAAGAGGCATCCCGATAAGTCCGAATAGAAGAAATTGTACTCACGGTGTCATGCGGCGAAGGATGGCCACATCCAATCCATTCGATGTCATGAGGTCAAATAGGTCGTCGAAACCCACATTGATCTTAGCCTCTTCGTCTGTGTCACGCCAAAAGGCCTCTTTCTTGGGAGATGCAGTAAATGCCACCTTTGGCATGTTTGGACTGGCTGCTCACATGCACCACGTATGAAGATCAGCACAACAAGGCCCTACCGCACTAAGCTGTTCGCGTGAGCATTGGAGATCCATCTTTGGTACTTAGGGTTGGCCGTCGCGTCGACCGGGCACTTTCGGTTGCTTCCGGTCATAAGGGACAACTTTTTCTCGGGAACGTATGCCGCCACCGTTGGATGCTCCATGCCTCTTCTTGCCCGAAACATGCTTGTTTGGAACAAATCTTTGTTTGGTTCCGCTTCTCGGCCGGACTCGAGAGGCACTGGACATTCTTGTCATGCGAGCCACTCCTCGCGTTCTCATTGCATTTGCGATCTGCGAGGCTCTCTCATCATTCATGCCTTGAGTGCCGGTTTCCGCATTGTTAGTCGACCGCGCACTCGCAAGGCAATCCGAACGTCATTGGCATGAGTGCGAAGTCGCCGCATTCGATCCATTGCACCCCGAGAGGCACTCGATCACCATTGGCATGCAAGCTAGTCATCTCATTCCCACCCATTGCACTCGAGTCCGAGAGGGACTCGGTCATTCTTGTCATCCCCATTTAATAACCTTTGGTGCGTGTCATATGGTCCTTTAGACCGACTAATACCCCCGGAGACAAGGCGGAGGGAGGTTTGGTGCAGAATAATTTGGTGCGTAACAAGACGGCTGTTGGGGTGTTACAAATCATAAGGTCTCGCTCCACCGGATCCTCTTAAAAAATAGCCCGGCCAAGAGTCTTGATTTAAGCTGTCGGCGGATCCATGAGTGTAGCATCAAAACTAGGATTTACATGTTCAATCGTTACAACGGTATGTCCCGCGGTATTGGTTGACCCTCAAGTAGCTACGGGTGATTCGGGTGTACCTTTCCCCTAGCTACCTCAACCCGATAACCTCCGGTCTTCGTTACAAGGGTACATCGCTTGCGAATGGAAACCTCGGGTGCAGCATCCAGGTTGGCTATCCGGATTGGGCGAGGCGCGGCGCTCTTTAGTCCACCTGCGGCGCTAGGGGTGTTGCCAGCGGGGAACCTTGTGCTTGTGCTTGTGCTTGTGCTTGTGCTTGCAACGCCAACACCCGACCTTGGAGCTCGAGAGAATCTAGCCAAAAGCTCTTCTCTAACCTGCTGCGGCCGCCCGGTTGGAGACTTCCTCTTTTACGTGTACAAGTCGGCTGCCGGTTCACCAATTCTTCCAACCACACGAACTAGACACCCCACGCACACGCCTCTCGCCCTGCGTTTGCAGGGTGCCCCGAGGACCCCCGTGAGCAGATCTCTTTCCCTTACACCGGTGACCTCGGAAGAAGCATGGGCTGCCTCTAAAATCTGCTCACCTAAAGCCCGAGCCGCTTCATCGTTCCAAACAATTTGAGCCCCGTTATCAAACAATTCCTGTGTGGCTTGCCCACGCAAAAAGCCGTAGCGCTGGACCTTAGAATATTCGTCCCAAGGATTACGGATTCCTTTGTCGACTAAGTCCCCCGTCCTCCTCCGCCCACCTTTGGGACATTGCTTCATAACCTCCCTCGTCCCCGGGCGGTGGTTATCTTGGTTCTTCTGCCTAAGCTCCTTGTATCTCGACTTTTTGCGGTGCCTCTTCGCCGATTCGCTTAAACAAAAGTCGTCCAATCCTCCTTGGGGATGTATGGGTGCTTCACTTGTGGCATCCCTCCCCTTGTTGACATAATTGCGCACTAGATCGCTTTTGTGGGTCCTAAAACTTTTTCCTACCACCACCGCCACGACCTTTTACATGCTTTGTCCTTTAAGCCGGATGGACACTCCAACTCCAATGAATTCTCGACACACTCCTCAAATAATTCTTTCTTGACTTGAGGACTTAAGGAACAGGCCCGAACACGTGAGCAAGGGGACCCTTTGTCTAGCAATCGGACCGGCAAGTCTCCTCATTCTTAGCTTGCCCTCCTTAGTAGCGGGAAACCCGTCCCGAAGTGACCTCCGTCACAACTATCTTATTCTCTGGCCACTTTGTGATGGTCCCGACCCTCCCCTTTCGCACCGACCGGCCCGGATGATTGCCCCTCTGCGGTACAAACTCCCGAATTCAGCCCCGTAGTAGCGTCATCCGTCTCATCTTGCCGTCTCTTCATATGTATCTCTCGACCATCCTCTAGAGAATTAGTTGTTTCATTTGCCGGATGATGTTGCACATGTGTCATCATCGACGCGCCTATATCAAACAGATTGAAGTTACACGAGAGAAGTCAACAGCTAGCACCCAAAAAGCTAACCATAAGCAAGGTTTGTATATCACATAGCCGCGACTTACCATTTTTTTCGAAAGTCGTCAACTGCCGGCACACACGACAAAGCTTCACCGGCAAGCGATCTGAGGGGGTAAGGGGCGGAAGCGATCATTGTTCTATCTTGAACACGTATATTCATCTATAAAGAAAATAAGCGAAAAAAATTTGTTGCGGTTTCCTATGACAACAACACATGGATGACAACATTATAGTAGCGGTCGGTGTCAAGTTCAAGATATCTACAACTCGATATATCCATATATCCATCCGAGGATAAAATAATACAGTTCAATTACGTAATAGGCTTTGCTTTTTTCTAACGCAACCGTAGTAGGCTTTTTTATGAGGACTAAACAAACCACCGAGGCGAGAGAACAAATAAAATGTAGTTTAGAATATAGGACTATAAACAAACTGTAGTACAGTTCATTTAATTGGCACATTTTTGTAAGACAAGATAGTAGTAGTGCTCGACAAAGCAGTCATTGTTCTTGAGCATGTATATTCACCTTTCCTCCCCGACCCATCAACACCCCCCGCGGTGTCAAGTTCAGTTTCTACAACTCTATATATCCATCCGGGATACAATTCACCTTTCCTCACATATCTAAATATTTCTATTCGATATTGGTTCAGCTTGGAGTTTAAACATAAGATTAAATAATTTTTTATGCCAATGAGTATGTGCTATGTTTCATACATTTAAGTTCTTAGATTACTAACTCTGTTTCTAACTTTTTGCACAAAGTAATTACGATCAATAGCTAATTGTGATCAGATTTCTTAGCGATTACAATTCTTCTTCGTTTTTTGAGATTGCACAAGACAACAATTCAATCCTTTAACAATACCCTTTCCTACCCGACAACGGGCGGAAAATTCCGCTAGTATTTATACAGTTCAATCCTGTGTCGGCGCCTATGAGGACTACACAATCAACAGAGGTACGGATCACAAAAAAATGTAGTTTGGGAATAGAGGGATAAACAAACTGTAGTTTAGTAACAGTTTCATTTAATAGGCAGTGTTTTGGTTGCGGTTTCCTATGACAAAACACACGAGATAACGATATTATAGTAGCGGTCGGTGTCAAGTTCAGTTTCTACAACTCTATATATCCATCCGAGGATACAATTATCACCTTTCCTCACTCAGCGACCGAAAAATTCAGGCCGCGTGTTGATGCCACCGTTTGGATGGAATTCACTCAACTAGCTTCCGTCACCACTACACCACAACACTTTTTTTTCACGTGAGACATCGGCGGTAAAAGTTCTTTTTATGGTTGGACAGTCTGTCCCTAAAGATAACCCAAAGACTATCTGTCGGTAATTACAGATTTACCGATGTATCATCTGTCGCTATAAATATTGATAGGCGGTCTGTCCCTAAACATAAGTACATCGTCACTGCATGCGTCGCTAAACATAAATGGGCCCCACCTAACTCTGGCTCCTGCCCACCCCGCGCCCGTTGCTTGGCTTTGGCGGGTAAATTTTGGCCTGGCCCGCATAATTTTGGGCCTACCTCATGTGTACAACAAAACCCTAGATATTTTTTCCCCCAAATCCCACCGGCCGCCACCCTCACCCTCCCAACCTGCCGCCCTTTCCTTCCCAATCTCCCCGCCGTCGCTCCCAATCTGCCGTCGTTAAGCCCCCCAAACTCCCCGTGTCGCCGGCGTCTGCAACCTTCCCAACCTCATTACACCCGGCCCGCCGCCCCGCTCCCACCCTCCCTGCGCCTGCGGCGCGCGGGCAGCAACTTTGTCCGTCGGCCTCGGTGCCATTGGCGCCGACGGCGGGCAGGCCATCTTCACGGCCGAGTGCTCCCACACATTCCACTTCCACTGCATCTCCGCGAGCCCTCGCCCGGCAACCTCTCTACAACACGCTCTGGCGAGCTGCCGTCTGCGCGTCCGTCACAGCCGTCGTCGATGCCACCCACGCTACTCCGGCAGCCACTTCGCTGCATGGAACCCATGCGCGGAATGCAGCTGCCGCCGCTGCCCAGGCAGCAGCCCGTTCCCGCTGTGCAGCCTGCGCCGCAACCTGCGGAGCCAGAAGTGTTCGACGACGACGACGAGGTGGACGAGCTGCATGCCCTCTGTCGAAGACAACCAGCAACAAGCTGCCGCATCCGCCATGCATCCAGTGGGACGCTGGGCGTAAAGACACACGTCGAGTTCTCGGCTGTTGCAAGGACTCGTCGCACGACAACTTCGCCGTTCTCGTGCACGTGAAAGCTCCAGGGTACGAGGCGGCAGCGGGAGGGGAGTCCGAGACGCACCGCGCTCCACTCGACCTGATCACGGTGCTGGAGGTGAGCGGAAGCATGCGCCGAAACAAGCTCGCCCTGGTGAAGCTGGTCATGGGCCGCGGGGTTCGTCATCGGCAGCGTCGGCCCGCACGACCGCCTCGCCGCCTCGGCGTGGTGTGCTTCTCGTCCGCGGCGTGCCGCGTGACCAGGCTACTGCGCATGTCGCCCACCGGGAAGAGTCTTGCCTTAGAGGCTGTGGAGTCCCTAAGAGCGGGCGGCGGCGCGAACATCGCGGATCGAGGGGCTCTGGACAGCCGCTAAGGTGCTCGGCGAGCGCCGGTACCGGAACGCCGTGTCCAGCGTCATTCTCCTCTCCGACGGCCATGGCACCTACACCACGCCGCGGTATCTGGCAACCGGCACCGCTCCCAACTACGATGCGCTCGTGCCACCGTCCTTTATGGCCACTGGCACCAGAGACTGGTCAGCGCCTGTTCACACGTTTGGGTTTTGCAACGACCACGACGCGGCGGCCATGCACGTCATCGTTGAGTCCACCGCCGGCACCTTCTCGTGCATCGAGAACGAAGCGGTCATCCAGGACGCGTTCGCGCAGTCATTGCATCGGCGGCACGCTCACCGTCGTGGTGCAGGAGGCGTGCGTCGCCATCTCTTGCGGGCATCCCGGAGTCCGCATCGATCAGCTCGGTCAAGTCCGGCCGTAACGAGAGCCGCGTCGACGACGAGGGCCGCTCCGCTTCTGTCCGCGTCGGCCGGCGAGCTCTATGCGGATGAGGAGCGCCGCTTCCTGCTGTTATTCTCTGTTCCAGCAGTGGAAGCACTGGGCGTACAGCGACACTGCTCTGGTTAAGGTGAGGTGCAGCTACCGGGACATGTCTGGCGCGCGGCGCGCACGTCGACGTGGCGGCGGAGGACACAAGGTGTTGGGGAGACCCGAGCGGGTGGTGCACCCGAATCGCTCGACGGAGGTGGAGCGGGAACGCGTCCGTGTGGAGGGCGGCGGCGGGCGGGGCGGGCACCAGGAGGCGGTGCGGATACTCGAGAGCAGGCAGCGAGCGGTGGTGCAGTCGGAGGCCGCGCTTGGCGGCGACGATGCAGGCGCGCTGGGAGAGGAGCTGCAGGAGATGGGCCCGCACGTTTCGAACAGGAATCTCTGGCATATGTCCATGCACGGACGGGAACCAACGCGCCAGTGCTATTGCCACTGCCAACATGAACATGGCCAGCCTGTTCACCAATCCAAAGGCGACGTGTGCGATACAACTCCCTCCAACATGAACAGGGAGGTAACTGTACTTTTCTTTCTTTACGAGACATTTGACAGATTTATGAATGAAATTTTCTTTTGTGTGCAGAAAATTCGGTGCGGCCAGGAATTTACTAACGAAGATTCGGTGCCAGGCCAGTACAAGTCGTTCATCGGTTCTGAGCTGGTCCATCAGATCCTGTTCATGTTTCTGTTGCAACCTGGGTTGGCCGCAAGGCTTGTGATCCAGACCTGGTCGGCGACCACCGCATCATCGTTGTCATTCCGGTGCCATGCCCAACGCGCATGCGTGGCGTTCACCGCCGCAAAGCCGTCCGTGCCCGAAGCTGGCCTCCCGGAAAGCCGAGATCGCCGGCTGCGAGTCGACGTACCTCCCCCCGCCAGGCCCCCCTCCCGGTTACCGCCGTCGCCTACGGTGGCATACACAGGCCCGCAGGGATCCTCCTTCCGGGCGCGCACGCTCCCAAACCGCTCGTACGCGTGCACGTGCCCCGCGAACACGGCGTCCACACCGCGCATCATCAGGAGGGGCTCCATGGCATCACGCACGGCGTCGCCGTCCCCGCGGTGCGCGTCGTTGCTGCTGTACCATGGCGCGTGCACCAGCGCGACCACGAACGCCGTCCGCGCCGGTCGACCGCGCCCAGGTCCCGTTGGAGCCACCGGTGCTGCGCGCTACCCGTGGAGTGGTCGGGCGTAGGAGCGCAGCATGAGGACGTGCACCGCGCCGCCCGCCGCGTCGAAGGAGTAGTAGAGGTTGTCGCCCGTCGGCGGCGCACCCGCGACCGCTTGGCGACGTCGTCGTGCGGCATGCGCCACCACGCGTTAGCCAGGCCGGAACGGTTCGGCTCCGCGAGCGGCAGTCTCTCGACGCCGTGGTTGCCCTCAGTCACCATCCATGGCCGTGCACTGCAAGCGGCTCCACGAGGTACCCAACACCGGCCTTCACGCTACGCGGCGTCGGCGCCGGAGCCCAGGGCGTCGCTCACCCTGGCGCGCTCCTTCGTGCTCCACCGCTGCGCCGTGCCCTCGGCGGGCGACCACCCCGGCTGCGCATGCCACCCGAACGGCCGCTACGGCGCCGCTGGCAGCAGGCCGGAGCACCTGCTGTGCGTGCTGGCCTGCAACGCTACGGCCTCGCCCGGCGGCGCCGTTCGGCTGCACCTCACCGACGCCTCGCCGACGGCGCTATCTTGCCAGCGTCCCCAAGTACTACTCGCTGCGGCGGTTCGTGGCGGACACGCCGTGGGAGCCGGCTGCTAGCACATGGACGCCGAAGAAGCGCGACGGGAGGACCCCAACTTGGCTACTTCCACTACTCGACGGGGCTGCAGGCGGTGGTGACCGCTGCTTGGGGTGTGCGACCGGGTGTCGGCATCGGGAAGTCGGCGGGGTAAAAAGCACCATTAGGGCGTCCGCAATGGTAATAGCTAGTACTAGCTACGTAGTCGGCGGACGTGGAGGTGATAGACAACAACAAAGACTATTTTATATTCTTGGACCCACATGCTCATCTCACATGTTCTTGGGCTACGTGAAATAGTCTAGCTATTTGCATGTAGCTAGTGACTACTCTCTCTCCTACTTTTTCCATGACACGTCACATCTAGATAGCCAAATAGCTAACCATTGGAGACGGCCTTACCACAAAGCAACCTGAGCAAGGAGACGGAGGCCGATCGAGTACCCGGTTCTCTGGCGACCTCCCAGCAGCGGCGGGAGAAGGTGCCGTTCCTCGGCCCGCCCCGTTTTCGTGTTGCCGCCGGTGAAGCTCTAGTGGTGACGTTTCGGCGAAGGGACGGAGGCGTCCACGTTCGGCATTGCATGCAGTTTGGCTTATGTGGGACTTGACACTTGGTACTAGGTAAATGCCCGTCGCGTTGCAGCGGAAACATTATACCATCATAACAATGTATTAGCATTTGTTCTACTCTTAACTAAAAAGATATTGCAATAATAATGTTTGGAACATCAATGTTACATAGTATCAAAATAATATCAGAATAATTCAGATTTGAATGTGCTACACCGGAAGAAACTATGTGTTACAACCAAATAGTTAAATGCTCGCGTCGTTGCAACGGGAACACATAATACCACGATAACATATGTATAAGCGCAAGAATTTTTTTTTTTTCCAAATTCCTCTATTACCTTAGATGGATACAACCAATCTCACTAACAAATGACACAAATGCAAGAATATAATAGTTGTGCAAAAAACGAAAGACAATACCTTTTTTCATCAAGTCAGGGACCTCTTTGTAGACAATATTTTTTGTGTATCTACCATTTACCGCTTTCTTCTTTTTCTTATCCATCATGTCGGTGGGTGGGATAGCAAGTGTAACAGAACCTCCTAATTACCGGGCCCAACCGCTCCCTGTCATTGTCCTTAAGACCTTTGACACCGTGTAATGCGGTCACCCGATAACTTAAGAAGCCCCCGTTGATAACTCATACCAGGATCAACAAAGGAGTAGCTACAACATTACAACATTTGTTATAAAAATATAAATCAGAGTGCGGAAGAATAATAACATTAATTTTACAAAATGTGAGTAAGTTACATTTGAGTAAACTTAACTTAATTGCGGAAGCTAGGTAGAACTTGAAGATAAACCAGGATCATGTCGTGCCCACCGACATAACCTTTTGGTTAAACAAGACGCAGTCAAGACTGCAATGTGGGTCAACAAACCCCGATGCGGGAGTACTCAACAAGACTTACCCGACTAAAGAAAATAGGAGAAGACTCGGGAATGCCGGTCTAATAGGATTCAAGGTAAGGCTTTTTGCAAGAATCAAGGACTCTTTTTTACGCGAGAAAAGCTTACTAGTAGTGGATCCTTACTTTCAACATTTTACTCCCAATTTAGTTTCTCACCTATTCTAGGTGATCTTACACTATAGCAAACACTTGTAGAATTTCCATCACTTATTCCATCTCTTCACTGCTTCCATAAATTAACTACGATGTAAGGGGAAACCAAGTCTCCATATCCGAGAAGCACGGTGATTTCAAAATCGATTAACCCAGTGGGAGTTCTTTCCACACGACATATGTAGCACTTAAGCTTGCATATATCAACCCTTTCCCCTCGGATACTCAAAACGGAACCGCGTCCTACGCCACCCGAGAATACAATGCGCCTCGTCCCGGACTTTAACCCACCGAGGATATCTTGTACTCCCGCCATCTCTCCACTCCCAAAGTCTTGGTTGTACGTTTCGATTTGACACCCCAAGATCGGGCTTACCGGAGTATGTGTCCGTAACTAGGGTCGATCGTGATGGGATGACACCCATGACAGACGCGTGCCATTGGTCCAACGACCTCGGCGCCAGATGCGTTCCATAGTCTCGGTCCACATATCTTACACGTTCCAAGTCCTTAATCGGCAAGCCGGAAATACTACTCACGAGACTCCATTCTCGGTGCAAATTACCCGACCGGTCTCAATTTCAACACCATATCCCAAGATGGTTTTCTCATATAGCATCCTTTCTCATCAAATGCCTCTTCGAGCTATCATGAGGGACTTGTCACATTTTGACTCAAAAGCCTAACTAATATAGCAAGGCTAAGCGTTTCTAAGCATTTTTACCAAAACAGGTTATCAAGGTAGATATCGAAATAATCAAGGAATAGTAATGCATCAATTAGGTTGTCACTCAACTCCTATCACCTAATGCAAAGCATAAAGCAAAGGTGATATAAAGCTTTGTAAAACACAAGGAAGGTTTAAATGCACCTGGGCTTGCACGTGTTGCAAGGAAAAAGTCGATTCCGTAGAAAAGTTGTTGAAGTCAAACTTGATAGCATCCTTGTCGACGGACGGATCTTCTTCAAACTTGATCATCGCGAGCCATCTCAATGCCTTCTCCAAGGCTCCATCAACACGATCCGACTCACTCTCGTATACTCTACACGTGGATAATGATGCATGCTTTAGTATGATGGAATGGTAAACATGATGCTTGATGTATGCATGAAATAATAAATACTTGAGTACAACTTTCCTTCACGATAAAGTCGTAACCCAACAAAACCAACTTGTTGAACTACTCTACGAGATATCATCACCATTGCCTAAAAAGAGTTCCCAAGGACCATCGGACAAAGGTGTGGTTTAGGGTTCACAAAAACAACCCAAAATTCAACCCAAAACTCTAAGTTAGAAAGCATAGAATCATTTATTTTACACATGAAATGATAGGGCATAAAATAATAAAAATTTTAACTTTCTCAAAACAAGCTCAAAAATTTTGTACAGGTAGACCAGGTCATAAAACAGTACCAAAATAATTTTCATGATTTTTGGATAAATAAAATAATTATTAAAAATCAAGGAAGATGCATTTTTCAATTAAAATTTGTATTTTTAAATCATGCCCAAACTATTCAAAATGCAAGTTTCATATTTTTCATAGATAGACATACCCATGGGAAGGCTACACAAGAATTTTCAAATTTTTGAACTAGTATTTGAATTTATACAAAATTTGGAAAATCGGACACTATTCAAATTAAAGAAATTGAATAAAACATTTGTAAATGGAAAAAGGTTTCGGGTTGAATTTGGCCTGTTACTGTGCAAGGCCTGGTACTGTTCATGGTCCACCATAAAATGGTAAGGACCGCTCGGTGGAATGCTGTTGGGCCCGGCCCGGTGTGAATGATGTTTGGCCCGACATCGCTCACGTGCAGGCCAAGGCGGTGCTCACCGGCGGCGCTGCGCCCACCTTGCGGCGCGCGGCCGGGTGTTCCGTGGCGGCGGTGGACTAAATGGAAAACTAATTTCATAAACGTGGCGAGGAGCTCACAGGGCGTGCTAGAACGGGGCTCTGGCTGCGACCGGGCTACCGGGAGGTGGGTCGACGGGCGAGAGCAGCGATGGCGGCGGCAACGACGGCGCCCGGGTGGTCGGATCACAGCTGCGAAACCGATGAGCCGCTCACGACTAGATCATCGAGAGGGAGAGAAAACGCCAAGAAGGATCGAGTAAAAGCTCACGGAGTAATGGCCGACTACGGAGTTTTAACGTGGCGGGTTCAACTCCCGGCCCATTTGCAGGAAAGGAAGATGAGGTGGCGCGGGCGATTCTGACGGCAGGATGAGTTGCGGCCGGGTTCCGGAGGGAGGTTAGGAAGTTGCGGAGCAGGTAGCAAGCGGTTTTGGCAAACGGCGAGCGGCATTTATCTGTGGCGGCGGGAAGGGAAGCGGTTCGGCGGGCGTGGTTTTCGAAAAAGAGGAAAACGGCGACGACGCCGCCTATTTATAGACATGGGAGGGTTGGACAGTGGCCAGGAACGTCGCCAAGCTCCTCGGTCGCAGGCGCGAAGGGACGGCCGGTGGACGGACGGCGCGACCCTCAACGCCGGGTGGCGAGAGGAGGATTGGGTCGAAAGAATTGTAGATTCCAAACCCTAACTTTGAATTTTCAAAATTACTCTCAAAATTTGAACTAAACTCAAAAATCTCCAAAAAGTAACTTGCCTTAATTTTTCAAGATCTACAATTTTCACAATTGGAGCATTTTCAAATTCAGCCCAGAAATATGACTTTTTGAAATGCAGTTCAAAATTTTTGAAATTTGAATTCAAAATTACTTTTAAAATCATGTAACAACTTGAAAAACTTTGTACATGACTTTTGTTCCTCTCAACAAGATCTACAAACTAGCTTTTGAAATTTTTCTCAAATTATGCTTAGATTTTTGAAATATAGAAAAGGGGGCAATTAGGGTTTGAATGAAATTCAAAATTACTTCAAAAATTTGAACTAAACTTTAAAAAACTCAAAATACCAACTTTGTTTAATTTTGAAAATCCTACAAAAATGCTTTAATAACCATACCCAAATTCTTGATGGATTTTGAATAAAATAAAAGGGGACAAACTAGGGTTTAGAATCTAGGGTTTCCGACAAAGGGGATAGTTTCCTAATCTCGATTCCTCTCGCGTCTTTTAGGCCGACAAAGCAACCAAACATAAAATAAACTTACTTTTAGTTCAATGCAAGACATGGCGAGTTAAATATGCATGCTTTGCAATAAATATGATGACATGTCATGTTTTAGTAAAAAATAACACCGGGGTGTTACTGCAAAGAAGACCCTAATGTTTGACTGCGCCAAAGGCTCTAGATAACGCAACATACAAATGACCATGGGAGAATACTTGCTCGGGCAAATACACACCAACATTGGGGATAGTCCGCCCCGAGACTTGTTAATCGTCATGGCAAAACCGAAGTCTCACAGAAACTGCTTCGCTTGAACTTGAAGGGGAACATCTCGTCATCCGATGGGCATATGGGTATCCGTGGTAGGAAGACTCGTTTCCGGCATGGTCTCCCACCATAATTTCGCGATCGATGGCATTTCTTTGGAACCCTCGAACCACCGGCCCGGTTCCATTACAAAGTCCAGCCGAAGGGTCGATGTTTCTTAGCAACATAATCGGACACCCAATCTTGAGCTTTAACACGTGTGGAGGCATACGCTAGGCATTAAAGTGTTGAGGAACTCGAGATGGGTAGTAGTTGTATGGATCATCCACCGCCTTTGTCAAAGCTATGGTACACCATCTCATCCCCTTGGAAATGGCTTATCATCTCCATGTTAATCTTATCAACCCATCGTTCTTTGGCGATAATATAAGCTCGTGGAGGTGATGTAGCTCTTGTTTGACATATTGGCATTAAGGTCGGGGAATATGGAGTCAATTAGTGTGTCAAGATCACCGCTTCCCGGTCTTGCGGTGTGCATATATCATTAGGAAGGAGGATTTCATCGTCATCATTAGCCTCCTCGGTGCCTCCCCGATACGTAGCAAGTATGCTTTTGCAAACCATGGGTCGGTCTTTGCCCTCATATTGCGCACCAGTTTGAGATGTCGAATAGAATTCCAAAGGTGCGACATCCGTATCGAGGCAGGCTATTTGAGCCCTTGACCCTTTTCGAACAACTGGGAGAACCTGCGCCGAAATCTCCACCGAACACTATAGTCTTTCCCCGAGCGGTAGGTCACGCGGCGGTCCATGGTATCCACGGCGTCGTAGTCTAGCGCCTCGACACCTTGCCTATGCATCATCGTAACCTCGTCCCAAATAATAAGCGTGCGGTGTCAAGCGGCACCGCGATACCACTGCTTTGTGAAGCCACAACCTTTACCTTCTTCAAGGGTGAGGGAAATCCCCAAGCCGCCGAGTCGCGCGGTTCTCGCCACCGAGCAATATTGAGGCCGCTGCAACACCGGATGTGTTGTTGTTGCCCGCAAAGAATCTTGTTCGACCACGTATAGTAGCGAGTAGGGCTCTATATAGATAAGTCTTTCCGTTCCGCCCAGTCCATCCACAAAGAACAAACCCCCTTTCCCGCTATCAACAACTTTCATAATCTCATTATTGGCGACTTTGCTGCTCCTCGTTAAGGGTCTTTGATAGTTCCAAGTCATCGGCATTTGGTGAAGATTAGACTCCTCAACAATCTCTCTAGGAATGCCGTTAATGCGGATCATATGTGTCGTCGATCTTAGGAAGTGGCAAATCATCTATCTGCTTGTTCATTGATTCTAACAAATTTCGAATATGTATGAGGACCATCTGCTCCACTGCGTAGCTAGACTGGTTTGTGCACCTATAGTCCTCTGACATTGCATCCTTGTGCTTCTCCCAAGCTCTTTCACATCACTCGGCTCACAAAACACCAAGATTGTTGCAAAGAGCCTTCAAGATTAAAATGGCATCATCCATCGAGTAGCTTCAACAAGACACTCATGTATTGTGGTGTCCGCTTCAATAAGGCCCCTTTTCTCTCGTAGCTTCACGGAAAGTTGGTAGGACTCTGCCAGAAACCGTCATTAGATCAGTGAAGGAGGTCGCACTAGGTACATGGTTCAGAAGAAGCCTCAGGTAGTAACGTTCCCCTTCGGCTGGATTGGCAGATACAACTCTTCCGATCTGTCTTAAAGCATTCTTTTGTTTCCTCCTAATCCATGTTTTGCCCTGTGAGTCCCACCTATAATACTCGGGAAAGTCTCGATATAATATACCACGGGCATGTTCAGACGAGTTGTTCCTCTCGAAGTACGCTGTAAGCATCGAACTTTCAACACCTGGACGGTTAAGCACTCTTCGAACACCCTCACGTTGGTAAAATGACACCATGTGCATGCCAAGAAGATGGAGCTGCAACTGCAACACCGAAGGGGACCTATCACTTAAGTCAAAACCATATATCCTCCACAAGGCTTACGGAGGAGTTACCCATCTAGCATCCCTATACAACTTGATCTCGCCGATGTTTCCTTCGGTGTTCTCCTTGCCCGGCCTCTCTCCACAAAGAATGCATTGGCGGTCATGGCCCTTGTGAATGTACTTAAACAAGTACTTGACGGACTTGATGCTCGCACATGCCTCAACATTGATGTGGCAATTGAACAAACGTGGGAGGTACGGGTTGTAAGGGACAACCCACCTATTGTCAAGGTCATGGCCCGCGAACCATCACTTTCCTACCATCATCACGCCGTCGGTAAACTAGGGTACGAATCCTTGCCCCGTAATGTGGCATCACGTAAAGCTTCAGCGGGTATTGGTTCTTGCATTTCTTCACGACCCTTTGTGCACGGGCAATTTTATTAAGTTCTCCACAAGGGCCATGCATCATATGCTTTGTAACCATTTTATACAGCTCTGGATACTTCTTCTTGTTTGGGAGCTTCGGTGAGATGATGAGAAGGTCATACTTGCTTTCTAGCATGTGATCTTGTACTTTCTATCCATGATTAGCAAGAAATGTGCGTGTGGTAGACCCCTCTTCTGAAACTCCACTACATACACATGTGCACGAACCTTTCCAAGGATGTGCTTTTTAAGCAACTTGTCCTTAAGCTCTTCCAGTTTTGCCCTGAAGACCCGATCAATGAGGTTTGGGCGGTCTGTGGTGTTTGGCCGGGGGTACAACTCATTTGTGATCTCATCCCACTTTGGATTACATGTCATGGTTAGGAAGATGTCCGGTTTTTCAAAACCTGCACCGGTGCCATGGCATCCATGTACCTACGCTTCATGTCCCTCGGACCTCCGATAAACGAAGTCGGCATCACCGTCCTCTTTCCAACAGCTTCGATCTCTCCTCACCCAAGCATGCGGGCTATCAACCAATCCTTGGTAGAGGTCGCCCTAATCTCTCGTTTGATGATTGCGTATATAATCCAATCGAGAACTCTCAATTTTCAATATGCGTATCCACCGCAAACCGTTGGAAAAGACGTTGTCCATAAAGTATGGGATTAAAGATGTTTGGTCGTATTTGGAACTTGTAGCAAGAGTAGTCAGTCACGCCAGAAAACACATAAATGTCCCGAGATTCTACAAAAAGAAAACAAATATGGTATTAGAGTTGTTTCTAGGATATCGGTTTGATATTGTACATGAAAGGGATATGGGTATAAACAAACCTCGTCTCTTCTTCATCTGTACCACTACGAGCCTTACGCAAAGGCACGAAGCGCGTTGACATCCTCCATGGTAACATATTTTTTGGTATATCCATATGCCAACCAAGCTCACCATTAGGTAATAATAGTGGATATGAAAGAGAATCATAGCACCCATTGTATGATCGGATGCCATGACTGCTTCTATCTTTCCCATGCAAAACAACACTTTTCTCAAACTGACCAAGGAGTTCACTACTCTCGATCCAAACAGCAGCCACCTCTTCAGCGATCGGCTTGTTGTATGTCCTTTGGTCTTGTCGCGGATCAAGGTTAAGCTCGAGGCAATAGTCGCCCGTTGTTCAAATTTGCCCCATACTTCTCAAACGTTGTGAGTACGGGTTGTTACGAAGGATGTCCACCAATGTATCTATAACTTCTTTATCTTTTTCATATATCTCTTCACGACACCTTCGATAACGGGTGCTGAAGGGGCGGATCGTCATCATAGAAGTAAAGCTCAAGATGCACGGGTACCTTACCATCTTACGTCCCCAAATGACCTTATGTTGTGATAGATCATGCCATGTGCACGGAAGGTATAAATGCCGGTGTGCGCCATGGTAGCGTAGCCCGCCGAGGCGACGATGAGGGAAGTGAAAGAGAAGTGACCATTGAAAAACCTAATATGCTTACGAAAAGTGCCTAGCATCCGTTATTCGTTTTAACTTCGTATAAAGCCTAATGAGCTGTGCCGTACAACCGGGTCACTCGGCTTGATCTCGTCCACAAGCGGCAAATGTAACCCGTGTGGTTCTTTGGGAAACCTCTTTAATCGCTGCGGGGCAGCAATTAGGGACATGTTGTAGCATGTGTGTCTCTCAGAGGCATGTTACTATACACCTTTTCATACGGATCGGGTACTTGGGGTTAGAAGCCGTGTCATCGTCGGGAGTATCACTTTGGACATCGTCATCCGATTCCTCTAATGAAATAACATTGAAACAAACAAAACTAAAGGTTAGATAATGGATTGGTTGGTTAGAAAGGTTTTCGTTATTTGATACAAGTACCTTGCCCAACAAATAGGTACCCCTCATCATCTTCAAATATGTCGCCCTCATCATCATCTCAGGACCGCCATAGTGTCATTAGACATTAGAGCTTGGGCAACAATAATGGAAAGCAAACCATATGGATAGAATGTTAAAAGTTGTGTAAATTACCGTTGTCGTCAAATAATGGTTGTTCAGGCGTAGATGAAGCATTTTGATTGCTTGGTCCAAAGATCTTCCTCATCAACCACATAATTGACAAGGTTAGATAAACATGTGGATGTCGAAAAGTTATTCTCAGTATTTTTACAAATACCTTGCCCACCAAACATATATGCCTCATCTTCTTCCTCATCATCCTCAAATATGGCGCGCTCATCATCGTCTATATCGATCGTCATAGTGCCATGATATTACAGCTTAGGTGACAATAATGGAAAGCAAATACCGTAAAAGAATGTTAAAAGCATTGCAAATTATCTTTGTCATCAAATAATAGTTGAACATGTGTAGCTAATGCACTTTGATTGCTTGGTCCAAAGACATTTGTCAACCACATAATGGACATGGTTGAGATAGGAATATTGTTGTTTCGTTGTCAAGTAAGGTGGTACGGAGGCCTCGTTATTTTTACCGTTGTTGGTCGCATTTGACTGAGGTAAGGGCGTATTATCATCCGCGCGTGGTCTAGAGTCATGCAATCGTCATCATCTGTTATCTTCTCCTCGTGTTTCGACCGATGCGACACTCATACTCTCTACTTACGACGGCGCATAATTACAACATCGGGGTCATCTTGAGGTGGAGGAATATTCAACGGTGTTGCATTTGGATGACTGCGGGAGAACGAATCATTGGATTTCACCGTGGATCCTAGAGCATCATATGCGCCTGCGCATTGGCCACACAATCTTAGGACTAAATAAAGGGTTCTCCATGGCGATAGAATGCGGGTGAAGGGTGTTGTTCCGACGCTTTAAATCTTTTGTCGATAGTTTCAATGCCTCCTTTTTCGCCTGGGTGTAGTATTGTATAGCCTTTGACGCTCACGCCTTTCTTCCCTTTGACCGGGCGTCATACTATTATAGCGATCCCTATCATATGATCTTTTTGACTCAACCTTCCTAGTGTATTCCATAGTGTTGGCGTAATCGTGTACATCGCCAATTGAGCATTCAGCTGCATAACACCTTCTTGTTAAGATATATAGATAATGAAATGTCACCTTTTTCTTGCAATAGTATATATAGCAACACCATAATTTGGGAAACGCGTAACGGGAATTAAGTAGTACCTAGGTTCTCTTTATCAATCTGCATGGCTTGGTACAAATCGTTCCTATGTAACCAATCATTGTTATCACTGTTATACATGTCTTCCTTGTCTAATTCAACTCCAACATCTACAATATAGTTAGTACACATCGTAAATAAGTAGAAGGTAATGCACATGGTTGTTTCAATTTATATATGATGTCACCTCTTGAATCATCAGTGAGCGTAGTTTTTCCCTTTTTTCTAAGTCTGTTTTTCACGTTGCTTCCTATTTCTTTCATTCCTTTGTTCTTCTGTCATCGCTGCGTACCGTGCTCTCTCCCTCTCCCTTTTTCGTTTGGGCAACATCATCAACTTGTACTTGTGATTGTGAGTTAGTCGCACTTTTCCTACCTGGTTCAAAACAAAGTGTCAAGTGGATGAATATACTGAAATCCAAACCAAATTTTTCATCCAGAAACATGTGTATATCAACAGTTACCTCGATTAATAGTGTCTGTCAAGTCCCTTAATGGTGTAGGACCATCACCATTTTCCATTTAGACTTATGTAGAAAATAAAAACTCCGCTTAACAACTGCATGAGGCAAAATATAAGTTAGCAAAGCAAAGCCAAATCCATATACACTCATAGAAACACAAAAGTGACTTTGTTATCTTGCAAGTTGCAAAGTTATACTTCAGATTCGAGCAGCAATGTTCATATTATGTAAAAAGAAAGTCACATTTCAGATACCAAAGCTATAGTCAGTGTAGTAGGTATAGAGTATCAAGCATCCAAGGACGCATAGCCTCAGCTTCGGAATTCCTGAAGGAAAATTAATGTTTAGTTTGTGGTTTGGGTTCTTCAGTTGTGGATAGCACAATAGAATGAGAGTGTTACTAAATGAGACATTGCTGTTAACAAACCAGCAATCACTCTATATTATTGCTTGAGGATTCAGTCATTTCACAAGATATTTGACTGCATCATTTGAATGGCTCAGTGCTTTCAAATAATTTGCGGTATATCAAAATCCCTATATCAATAACAATTAGTTGGTTCTTACAAACCATAGATCTCTTCATATATTAAATGCAGGATTCAGCTATGCTGCTCAACCCGATGTCCAGATAACTGTTTAACTACAACGTTGGTAGTGAGGAGCAGATGGCCGTGCCTGTGGACCGGCCCTCGCCGGCTGCCTCCACGACGATGGCTCCGCAGTTCTGGAACCACACCTCCACGCCAGCGCCAGCTTCTGCTTCTGCGCGTCACGAAAACACACCAACGAACGTCCGTCAGGATCGAGCGAGTTGTTTTCTGCGTGATAGGCGGTTGCTTAGGCGTGCTCCTTGAAGCTCTCCTCCAGGGACGCGGGCTACTCCTTGGAGGGACGCAGCTTCTTCCGCGCGGACCCGCCGCGACCTGCCCGCCCTGCGCGGAGAAGTCCGTCGGGAACGAGCCCGCGCTGTTGTTGGGCGACGACGATGCCGCTGCCGCCACAGCCGCGCCCGCCTCGTCCTACAGCTCCTCCTCGTCTTCCTCCGCAGTGGCACCGGCCACAGACAGCGACGGAGGAGACCGAGCAGGGGGCGCCCGTCGCTGGCCTGGTCATGAACACGTGCTGCGCGCTGGAGGGCGAGTTAATCGACGTGGTCAACGCGCAGCCGCCGTTCCAAGGGCAGAAGTTCTTTGCGGTCGGGCCGTTGAACCGGCTGACGCCCGTCGCGGACGCCCGGACGACGCCGTGACACGACTCGAGTGGCTGGAGTGGCTCGACAAGCAGCAGCCAGCATCGGTGCTCTAGCTACGTCTCGTTCGGCACGACTCCGTGCCTCCACGGCGAGCAGGTCACCGAGCTCGCCGCCGCGGCACTCAAGGGAAACAGCGTTTCATCTGGGTGTTGCGCGACGCTGACCGCGCCGACATATACGCTGACAAGTCTTTTCTCTGTACGTCACCGAGATCGCCGCTGCACTAAGGGAAGCAAGCAGCGTTTCATATGGGTGTTGCGCGATGCCGACATATACGCCGACAAGTCCGGCGAGAGCCGGCACGCCAAGTTCCTGTTCACCGAGGAGACTCGAGGCGTCGGCCTGGTGATCACCGGGTGTGCGCGGCGACCATGGGTGTTCTGTGCAGTCCATGTTGGCCAGGCTATGATGGACGCAAGGCTTTGGTCGTAATCACTCTTCAGTGGGTCTACGGACACGGCGTCCACAGCGCTCCTTGGCCGGCGCGCGGCGACGTTCCGTAGTTGCCGTGCGGCGTCAAGTGCAAGTGCGGGCATGGTCAGAGCCAAGCATATCAGACAGCTCTCGAAGCTCTGACACGCCTCCTCCTTCTCTTTGTCCTCGTCGTCTCCGTCTCCGCTTAGCAGCGCCCCTCTCTGACCGCAGCCGCGCCACCACCTTCATGTACGCTGGCGTCTCTGGGGACGACGGTGGCGCGATCACCGGTGTCTCGAGTCGTGCACCACAGTTTGCGGTGCCGGTACTGCCCCCCGCGCGGCCTCGCTTCTGCTGTAGAGGCCGTCGGCGGGATTGATGTCGGGACGAGCGGCCAGAAGACAGCGCGCACCGACCGGAAAGTCTTGTGGCGGCGACGGCGGCGAGGGCTCATCCTAGCCGCTGCCTTCTGGAGGTTACGGAAGTGGAAGGCCCCTGACGGCGGGCGCAGCGGGCACCGGGACGCGGAACACCGCGTGAGTGCTCGCCGGCATGGCGCGAGGATGCCGCACGTCACGCCGGAAGGCGATTTGTTATGAGACGAGGAAACAGGCATCTGTGGGCGCTTACCTCCGTTGCAGACGCCGTTGCTCCCGCCGGTGCGGCCCGCGGTTCCCGAGTTCCGCTTCCGCCTGCTCGTCGGTTGAAACCGCCGCTAGATCGGTTTCGCCTGGCCGCGCCGCCGATTCCGGTCGAGCAGGATGGAGGTTTCGCTCCGGCGAGAGCCGAGAGCCTTCCACGGGCCGCCCGCCGCGCTTTCGCCGGAGTGCGGTTGAGGGGCCCTCGCCGCCCGCCCGGGTTCACCAGCGCTGCTCACGTCGATCCGCCGGGGAGCCTTCCACGGGCGCCGCGCCGCCCCGACGGACTGCCGGAGTGCCGGTCGAACAGGATGGAGGCTCACGGCTTGGGAGCGGTTTCAGCGAGGTGGTGAAGGCGCCGAGGGCGAGGAGCGCCGAGGTAGAGAGAGAGCGCGGAAGCCGGCGAATCGTCTTGCGAGGTGGAGGTGGGCGCAGTTCGGTCGTAGGGATAGCCGGGTGTTCCGCGGGAGAGAAGCAGGTCTGGGATAGCCGGCGGGGCATACGCGCGAGCCTACCGCGAGTCTGCCGTGGTGAACGATTGCTTTTGGGTTTTTTTGAGTAGTAAGATAAGATTAATGAGCGAGGGTACAGTTAATAATCCCAATTGCAGACTTGCATGGAAAACTATTATCTCGATCACTCCCTTAGACATCTTTTTGGAGAAATGCTATACTACACTTCGACGAGTGATTCAATCTCCATCAACACTCTGATTTTTTTTCACCAATCAACGAAAGCCACATACCCGGTTTAGTCTCTTCCTAGTGCCATCGCTTCATTTCGGACTTTCGGTGAGACCTTCGACGAGTTAGGGTTCATCTATCCCGATGGGCTTAAAAGGAAAGGGAATAAAAGCGAAATTTCGGAAATTTTGGTAATTTCGGTGGACACTGTACCATTTTCCTTTTAGAAATATAATTAATTTTGCGCTAAAAAACAAAAAAAAAATAATGGCATACCGGTATTTGTTTTTCGTTTCGCACTCACCGATAAAAGCGAAATTTCAGAAATTTCGCTCAAATTTCGCCCGAAATTGTTCGTGGTGCGGTGTGAGAAGACCAGCAGCTTCTTGGACGCTGGCGGGCAGCATGCATGGAGGAAGCAGTGGTGGCAGCACCGGTTGGTGGGATGGGACAAGGGGGCAGGGATGAGTTAGGTTATCGTGGCGGAGGCTAGCAATGGCGCATCCGGTTGCGGGGAACCGCTGGAGACAAAGGAGGAGAATAAGGCAAGAGTATGTACACTGTAAATGAGCACAAAAATGAGGCCCGTAGTGTGGAAGAAGTGCTCTCGGCTCACTGGAGTCGTAGGAGTCGCTCAAAAGACGCCAAAGATGGAGGGGGAGGATAGAGGTTTGGAGAGCCAGGGGGATTGGCGCCGGGTGATGATAGCGGCTAGGAAATGGGAATGGGAAGTAGCGGCGGGAAAGAAGAACACGTGGGGTTTGGGGATGAGAGAGCTGAGCCATTGGATCACCAGCTCAATGGTAAAAAGAATCGAGTGTTTTTGGACCCCGTAACACAAGTGCTCATTAGATTTGTGGTCCACGAGGAGTGAAAAGTCACTCAAAGCACATGACTCTAATATGATTCATACTAAGTGTGATGTGTGCATATGAACATGCAACCACAATACATTGCTCTAAGCTGCTATTTGCTGGTTTTTCTTCACCAACCAAAATTATGCATTGACATGTGTCCATTTGCATGTTTCATGCATTGCCAAGTGTCTAATCAAGGTAGTAGAATAAAATCTTTCTTGATATGACAACTTCTAGCCTCTACCACTACCATCCTAGGATGGTGAGCAGCATGTGAGGAGAGTAGAATTGACTAATATAACTAGACTGATTAATTAATAAAGGAATAATTTTTAATTTCTAGGTTTCTCCTTCTAGCCATCCAAACGCCTACATGTGATTTTTTAATTTTTTATATTTTATGCTTACTTTTAAAAAGATTATATATACTAGGTGGAGTCCCCGCGTGTTGCCGTGGGTATGAAGGAGAATCTTTGAGTTAGAATATTCCTATTCTTTTTCTTTTCTTTTTCCCCTTCTTTTCATTCTTTTTTTTTTTTTTTTAGTTTAATCTATCGAGTGGGACCTATCTGTAATTTTATCAAAACTAGTTAAACGCCCGTGCGTTGCTACGGATAAGTAAATTTTATATAAAAAAATACATGGATCGCATGATAAGATAACAATACTATGAAATTAAACAATGATATTAAAGTGACATTTAATCTAAATAAGTTTTGTGAAAGTAACACAATCAATCATGGAGATCGCGGGTAAACCCTACTTTATGGGCTTCTTCGTAATCGCCTAAGATAATATTATTAAGGACACTGTGTATGCATACTTGACCATTGGTCTTGTAAAATTAAGTGGACTGTCTAGGTGACTTGGTGCGATGGAGCAACAAGATTCAGTATGCAAAAAGTCCGATTAGCCAAACCAAGAAGGCTTGTCTCCAAATCAAGAGCATAGTTTTTTCAAAATGTATCCAAATCTCTGCATAGGTTTTCTCTTGATAGTATTTCACAAAAAAAGTAGCAAGGTTCATTGAATATAAATTATACAAATAAAATAGTAGCAGTTATAGTAGAATGTACGTAGGCCCTCACGAACAGTTCACAGAACAAGCAACTCATTTAAACAAGAGACTACTTCTTCATAGTGGAAATTGGAGGACTACTCAATGTCAAGATCAATAGGTTTAAAATGTCCCTACTGAATACCTTCAAAACTTCATGGATCATACTGATGTTGACAACGGTAGATCGGTAGTGAACAAATAAGAAGTGGACTCTAAAAAGGAACAAATGAAGGACTGATTTCTACCTTGGATTCTAAACTTTGGCAAAGCTGCACCAGACAAAATCTAAAATGAACCATATATGATCGCAATATGCAATTCAGAGATATAGGAAAACACTGAACAAACTATGAGAATAGGTAGGTTTGTAGACACGTAGTTCACAACATGAAAATTTAGAGATTTGCAAACATGCATAGTTCACAACATGAAAAGTTAGAGATGCGGGTAGCAGTCTTTACATGACGGCGCATATTCAAAAACTATAGATGACAAGTCGCATGCTTATTAATTTAAGGGCACCCTCACGGCAGCAGGAACACAGCGGCAACATCCACAACCAACAACAGCCGGCCGCAGCTGTACCCACCCCATGCCACGGCGACCAAACTACGACCACACGAACAACGGATAAATCAATAGATTACCTCCTCCACGCGACGACAGCGGAGATGGCGCCCGGCGAGGACAACGGCGCGGTGGTGGTGGTGCTCTTTACGGCGGCAACTCATTCAATATCGTCGAGGTGGCGGCGCGGCAGCGAGAACAACAGATTGGGTGCACAACGTGCGAGCAACGAGGAGCCGAGGTCAACGGCGTGGGAACAAACAACGAGGACGACGGTGCGGACATCATGGAGACAGCGGCGGCACTGACGCACGGGGTCGAGGCGGTGGGGCGGGTCTTCTCTTTCACGTATGGGCGGGTTCCATAATGTCTAATTTATGCAATGATGGACTGGTTATTGAAGCCCAGAGTGTCTTTGACTTGATGGAACGTATAGGCGTGAGGCCTGATGTTATCTCATATACTACATTAATAGGTGGCCACTGCTTAGCTGGAAGAACTGATGAAGCTGCAAAGTTATTTGATGGTATGGTCTCAGTTGGCTTGAAACCTGACTTGGTCTCCTATGATACATTGCTTCATGGCTACTGCAAAGCTGGCAGGATAGATTATGCATACTGTCTTTTTCAAGAAATGTTGAGGAAGGTGCTCACACCTGGAGCTGTGACTTACAGTACTATACTGCAAGGTTTATTTCAGACTGGGAGATTTTCTGAAGCAAAGGAGCTTTACCTCAATATGATTAAAAGTGAAAAACAGTGGGACATTTGCACATATACCATAATTCTAAATGGGCTTTGCAAAAATAATTTTGTTGATGAAGCATTTAAAATGTTTCAGAGTCTGTTTTCTAAGGATCTTCGACCCGACATTATTACCTTCAACATTATGATTGATGCTTTGTTCAAACATGGCAGAAAGAAAGATGCCATGGATTTGTTCACTGCTATCCCTGCCAATGGTTTAGTTCCAAATGTGGTAACATATGGCTTAATGATGGAAAATCTCATAAAAGAAGGGTTGCTGAATGAGTTTGAGAATCTTTTTTTGGCAATGCAAAAGAGTGGATGTCTTCCAGACTCCCGCATGCTAAATGGTATAGTTAGGAGGCTGTTGGTTCAAGGCGACATAGTGAAAGCCGGGGCTTACCTATCCAAAATTGATGAAATGAACTTCTCACTTGAGGCTTCCACTACTTCCTTGCTAATACCACTTTTCTCAAGGGAGGAATATAAGAACCATTTAATGTCCCTACCTGAAAAGTACCATTTTCTTGAGAAGCTCAATGAATGAGCATTATGCCAAATAGAATAAATTCTCAGCTGAGTGGTATGTCTGTCACATGCTCTATTTGTTTGATGAAATTCTATATGGAAGTGTTGTACTGCTAGTTTATATCCGCTTCCTCTTTATCACCTGATAAAGTTATATTGTCTTTACAGTGGGAATCAGTTTTCAAACTATTGGGAGCACCTCAGTTTCTGCCTTTTGTTGCTTAGTTTGTATGAAATTCTTCACAGCCAGGAATAAAGTCTATCATCTGGATTTCTTAGTCATTAAGGTGATTTTTATACACTAAGCTTTGTGTTTCTCCCCATTTGTAGTATGCCCCGCTACCCCTGAATATTTATTGTTAGCAGTGCCTTCTTTCCCCCCACTAATAACTACTGTTAGGAGTTTTGTTTTCCTCAGTATCTACTGCTAGCAGTGTGTGCTGATTGTAGCTACATGATCAGTCTAATGTTCAAGACGCAGAAGCAGTAACTGTCCAAATGCTGTTAGCTAAAAATCTGTTCTGAAACACAGGAAACAGTGAAATCCTTTGCAGTTAAAATTTTATGCTGTGCATACAACAGGAATATGATGGGACTGCATAAGATAGCAATCTTAACTAGTCATGCTTGTGTGTTTTGTATGTCTTGACACTACACTAGTACAGTCCCATACTGCCACAATTCGTTTCTTTCCAAGTAAACAAGAGTACGAATCATAGATGCTGATGGAAGAAACTTTTTTAGATCTTGCATTCAGTTCAGATAGTGCATTGCACTGCTGGAGTAGCAGTACCAAGACATACAAGGTGGCATGTGTGCGTCCCTTCCCTTTGTTTTCCATGGAACGCACACTGCTATGACTATGACAACTAACCACCATTATATTCATGTGACTTGCAATTTGCACTCGGTGTTATATTCTTTTGGATTTTTCAAGTCACTTGCATAAGTATCCTTAACCCCTACATACTTGTATTTGGTACACTGCATCTCTGGTCCACCTGCACTGCGCTCTCATTAGAATTGCCTGTATCTCAAATTCTTCCTTCTTGTTTTCAGATTGCCTCTAAGGGTCTAAAGCATAGTGTTTGAGGTCTCCTTGGCTGATCCAGAGTGATGATGATCAGACAGGTAACAATTATAGAGAGTAGAGACATCTCGTGTTATGGGAATGCTAAGAATAAAGTGGCTATGGGATTTTCTTTCAAGTAAAAGTTTGCTCCAACTCTAGACATGGACAATGGATTTGGGTGTGGCCAAAGCACAGCGCCCTTTTATTCATATGGTTTCTAACCAATTTCAAACCAATAAAGTTTCTAAATGGTGTAATCTTGCTTTGCTGTATGTGCAGGGAACCCACCTCTCCTGCCTCACAGCTCAGTCAGCCGATGTATGAGACCAGTGGAGTGATGGTGCAGCAAAAAAAAAAAGAGCATGCGACATGCCGTGCTGCTGTGCCCTACAGCTGCGCAACATCACCTCAAACAGGCCCAAGGTGTGCCGCAGATACCTGGCTACCTTCACCCATCTGCATTTGTTATGCCACCGGCCGATGCTCCTGGAGTTACTGGCCTACCGTGTGGGATTAATTCACCGAGCAGCTCGATGAGCCTTGGCCACGCGCTCTATCTACTCAGGTAATTGCACCTCATGCTAGCCCCTGTCTCGGTCACCCTATTGGCCTTCAACCTCCTACATCCTATTATTGTGAATGAGACGCTTTCCAATCAGTTGCTCAAAAGTGACTGGCAGAATTGTTGCAGTGATTATTTCTGGCCTTTGCCCTATCTAATTTACTGGGGTCTCCTTTTGTTTGAACGAAATCTGTACAAATGTTGCCCTGGTAAAGTTAAAACGATCTTATATTCAGTCCCAGTTACTGTTCACTAACTGAATGTATACATGTGCAACGCTACTGGATGGATTTGGTGACTTGTAAAACACGTGAGCTCGTGATTGGGAATGGACGGATTCTTCACTAGCATATAACCACTGCTATTCATTGTATACTTCCAGTAGCGTTGATTCAATGTATATATGGTAATGAGATGTCACCGTGATTCAGTTTATCTTTTTTTTTTTGACAACCGATTCAGTTTATCTTTGGTAATATGATGTCATTATGGAAGTTTGATGCTGTATGGAAACATAATTATATTTATTTATTCTTCTTTTCAATAGATGTGTAGTCTTAAACCATACTAATATTTGTTTACAGATAAATTTTTTTGAAAAACATACTTCATGTGTTAACTAAAACAAAATTCGTTAGAATTTTGGCTGAATTCTCACAAAATTCGGTAAATTCGGTCCATGACGAAATTTTTGCATTACTGAAATTAAAAACCTTGCCCATGGCTGTATCATTCCGTTGGGCCTGCTAATTTGTTGGATTCACTAGAGAGTAAAAAAGCGAGCCATCGCGTGTGCAAAAGAGGAATAAATATAAATAACTAAATAAATCAGCGTAAAAGGAACGAAAAAAAAAAAAAACTCGGAAGGGTTATTCAAAAAAATAATAATAAAAAAGACTCAGGGGCCGCCATTCAGGAGTTGGGCTCCACTGGCCAGCCCAATCGACATCCCGACCATCTCCTTCACTGCACGCTTGGTTCATCAGACAGGGCCGTCGAATCAACAGACCTCGGCAGCGGCACCTGCGCCGTCGCCGTCGGTAAGCCGCCGCCGCCGCCGCCGCCCACCAGTCCCCACGCCCTAACACGCTTCTCGACGCCGCACGCGCTGCTCCACTCACCACGCCAGCTGCTCTGCTTCAACGACCCGGAGGCGGACGCAGCGCCGTCCGTGCCCCTTGTCGCCGGGCCATCAGCACCGCGCGCGAGCGCCCCATGAGGATGCCGCGCCGCGCCAGCGCGAGCGCCGTCCGCGACCGGTGCCTGGAGCTGGAGCGCTTCATCGCGGACCGCGCAAGGTCGGGGAGCCTCGGCCTGGACGACGCCCTCAAGGTGTTCGATGAATTGTTGCTCTGCGCTAGGCCGGGATCGGTTCGTGCTTTCAACCACCTGCTTAACATTTTCGCTCGCGCCCGATGCTCTTCAGCCTCCGAGCTCGCCGTCTCCCCGCTTCAACCGGATGGCCCGTGCCTGTTCAAACAAAAGGTACGTCCAGACCTGTACACATACAGCATCTGCATTGGCTGTTTCTGTCGCATGGGTCGCCTGGAGCATGGCTTCGCGACCTATGGCCTCATCCTTAAGACGGGCTGGAGGGTGGATGAAGTAGTTCTTGGTCAGTTGCTCAACGGCCTCTGTGATGCCAAGAGGGTGGACGAGGCCAGGGACATATTGGTCCGACGAATGCCTGAGTTTGGCTGCACGCCGGGTGTAGTTTCCTGCAGCATTCTTCTCAAGGGTTTCTGCAATGAAAAGAGAGCTGAGGAGGCACTTGAGCTGCTGTACATGATGGCTGATGGTGGAGATGAAAGCTGCACACCAGATATTGTGACATATACCACAGTGATTGATGGCCTCTGCAAAGCTAAAAAAGTTGGGAGGGCCGAGGGTGTCCTTCAGCAGATGATTGATAAAGGTGTGAAGCCGGACATCCAGACATATACCTGTCTCATCCATGGGTACCTCTCTGCAGGACAGTGGAAAGAGGCGGTTCGAAGGCTCGAAGAAATGTTTGCCCGTGGTCTTAAACCAAATGTTGTTACTTATGCTTTGCTGCTAGACTATCTCTGCAAGAATGGAAAATGCTTAGAGGCCAGGAAGATTTTTGATTCTATGATTAGGAAGGGCATAAATCCTGATGTAACTATCTACTGCATTCTTCTTCATGGGTATGCTGCTAAAGGTGCCCTTGATGATTTGCCTGTTCTCTTGGATCAGATGGTAGCATATGGTATTTCACCTGATCATTACATCTTCAACGTAGTGTTGAGCGCATTTGCTAAAAAGGCAATGATAGATGAGGCAATGCATATAGTTAGCAAAATGAGGCAGCAAGGATCGAGTCCTAATGTAGTCACGTATGGAACATTAATAGATGCACTTTGCAAGTTGGGGAGAGTGGATGATGCCGTGCTTCAATTCAATCAGATGATCAACGAAGGGGTGACTCCTGACATTTTTATATTTAGCGCACTGGTTTATGGACTCTGCAGTGTTGACAGATGGGAGAAGGCAGACGAATTATTTTTTGAAATGTTGGACCAAGGAGTCCGTCCTAACGTCGTGTATTTCAACACCATAATGTCTAACTTATGCAATGAAGGACTGGTAATGGAAGCCCGAAGTGTCTTTGACTTGATGGAACGTGTAGGCGTGACGCCTGATGTTATCTCATATACTACATTAATAGGTGGCCACTGCTTAGCTGGAAGAACTGATGAAGCGGCAAAGTTACTTGATGGTATGGTCTCAGTTGGCTTGAAGCCTGACTTAGTCTCCTATAATACATTGCTTCATGGCTACTGCAAAGCTGGCAGGATAGACAATGCATACCGTCTTTTCGAGAAATGTTGAGGAAGGGAATTACGCCTGGAGCTGTGACTTACAATACTATATTGCAAGGTTTATTTCAGACTGGGAGATTTTCTGAAGCAAAGGAGCTTTACCTCAATATGATTAAAAAGTGAAAAACAGTGGGACATTTGCACATATACCATAATTCTAAATGGGCTTTGCAAAAATAATTTTGTTGATGAAGCATTCAAAATGTTTCAGAGTCTGTGTTCTAAGGATCTTCGACCCAACATTATTACCTTCAACATTATGATTGATGCTTTGTTCAAATGCGGCAGAAAGAAAGATGCCATGGATCTGTTCGCTGCTATCCCTGCCCATGGTTTAGTTCCAGATGTGGTGATCTATGGCTTAATGATGGAAAATCTCATAAAAAAAGAAGGGTTGCTAGATGAGTTTGATAATCTGTTTTTGGCAATGGAAAAGAGTGGATGCCTTCCAGACTCACGCATGCTAAATGGTATAGTCAGGAGGCTGTTGGTTCAAGGCGAGATAATGAGGACTGGGGCTTACCTCTCCAAAATTGATGAGATGAACTTCTCACTTGAGGCTTCCACAACTTCCTTGCTAATATCACTTTTCTCGAGGGAGGAATATAAGAACCAAGCAAAATCCCTACCTGAAAAGTACCATTTTCTTGAGGAGCTCAACAAATGAGCATTATGCTAAATAGAATAAGTTCTCAGCTGAGTGGTATGTCTACATGATCTATTTGTTTGATGAAATTCTATATGGAAGTGTTGTACTGCTAGTGCATGTCTACATCCTGTTTATCACCTAATAAAGTTATATTGTCTTTACAGTGGGATTCAGTTTTCAAACTATTGGGAACACGTGAGTTTCTGCCTTTTGTTGCTTAGTTTGTATGAAAGTCTCCACAACCAGGAATAATGTCTATCATCTGGACTTCTTAATCATTAAGGTGATTTTTATACACTAAGCTTTGTGTTTCTCCACATAGTTTGTAGTATCCCCGCCACCCCTGAATATTTATTGTTAGCAGAGCCTTCTTCCCCCACTAATAACTACTGTTAGGAGTTTTGTTTTCCTCAATATCTACTTTGCAAACTGAGCAGTTTTTCTTTTCCTATGATCAGTTGATCACGTCATAAGATTTCTTTGCAATTTAGAACTCCTGTGTTTGTACTGAGACTGAAACCAGTGCTTAGAATGTTAACTGGAATTTACCTTTCCACTAGGTTGGTGTTGAACTACGTTTTCTGTGTCCACTTGCCTTGCATCCTGTTCTTGGTTGTGCTGCTAACATTCACTGTTATTTTTGCATGCTTAATGATTTAGTTGTACCCTTTTTTTTGTAAAACCTCCTATCTCTAAGATGGATTCATGTTCTTTTGTTTGACTTTATTTTTCATTTCTTTGCCAACTGTTGGAAGAAAATGCCTTATTCTTGTTTGCCTAATACACCATAGAAGTACTGAATTACTGCCCTTCCCACTGAAGTACTGAACAATACTTTTTGGATCAATAGCTTATTGATGATTACTTGGGCTACACTATGAGAGCAGATTACTGATTATTTTTTGCTATCTGTTGCTTGCTATGTTTTACCGTTTCTTCTGCCTTTTGTGTCCCTTTCCACTTATGTGTCTTCTCTTATGAAGCTGATGGCCAGCAAGAACACTAAAACTCTCAGGAACAACTGCTCGAGCATCAGGATGAAAAGCGGTAATGCAGGGCCATGGAACAAACCGTAGCTGCTCAGCTTGGTTTCATTTCATCTCTCCCTGCCCGAACCTTCCCTCTGGTCACTGTGCTTTCTTCATATTTCTCTGAAACAAGTGGTGGATCGATACTAGTGGCACAGTCAATGTTTTGGAATTTGAATTGAGCACACTATCTTGACAAGTCCATGTAAGTAAATTTGCCTTCATTGATAAACAGGTTAGTGAAAAGTGAAAACAGTATTATTAGGGCATAGTAGAGGTCAATCACTGAAATCATCCTAATTCATCAGGACATCAGAAGCAGTAACTGTCCAAACACTGTCGGCTACTACTCTGTTCTCAAACACAGGAAACTGTGAACTTCGTAGAAAAGTTTATGCAACTTATACAACAAGAATGTGATGGGACTGCATAAGGTAGCAATTATCTTCTTAATATAATGATGCGCAGCTCTCCTGTGTTTTTGAGATAGCAATCTTAACTAGTCGAGTAGTCGTGTTTGTGTGTTTTGTATGTCTTGAATCTTGATAGTACACTAGTACAGTCCCATATAGCCACAATTTGTTTCTTTTCAAGTAATCATGAATTTCAAGTAAACAAGAGAAGGAATCATAGATGCAGATGGAAGAAACTTTTTTTTTTTTCTTGCATTCAGTTCAGACTCTGCACTGCACTGCTGGAGTAGCGCTATGATAATGACAACTAACCACCATTATATTCATGTGCCTTGCAATTTTCTCTTTTAAGTAATTGCTCCAACTTTAGATACGGAGGACTTGGGGAGGCCGAAGCACGGTGCCCTTTTAATCGTATGGTTCCTAACCAACTCCAAACCAACAAAGTTTCTAAATGGTGTAATGTTGTTTTTTCTGTATATGCAGGTAACGGACCTGCCTGCCTCAGCTCAGTCAGTCGATGTATCAGACCAGTGAGGGTAGCGAGGCAGCAAAAGATGGACATCAGGACAAGTGACATGCCGTGTTATATAGTTTAGTCTATCGTGGAGTGATAAGCATGAAAGCATGGGCCAGGCAGGACAAGCTTACAGTATGTGCTTGTACATGTTTTTCTGAACAAGAAGCTCACGGCTGAAACGCTCCGGTTGTAAGTTCTTAAGGGTACAAAAGCCAGCATGCCGTGTTCTTTCCAGGTAAACCTACATACACGCTGTTTTGCAGTGCTAGCATCCTAATCGTTAGTCTTACAAGTAGTTACTACAATGAAACCATACATAGAGGATGCAGAATTGAATGAAAGGTTAGAAAGGGGTTTTGATTAATCCCCACATTGACATTTTCATATATGTGCATGCAGGCAACCAGATGGTGTTTCTGCTCCTCCTTAATCTGACAGAGGTCATCGGGCGTGCTCACTTTCAAGCCTTTCCTTGGGGTTCCCTATGGGTTCAAACAATAAAATCGTGCATACATACATAGAGGTGACGACATGGGAGATGAACATGAGAACGTGATGCTGACTGAAAACAGAGTCAGGTGTGCAACCGAGTTTTCAGTTTGAAGTCATCCCATCGTTCGATGCCGCTGTCTGGCTACTTGGGTTAATGTGTTATTGCCTCGTTGGAATGGCACTCTGTTCCTTGCTGTTAGCATGCCCTGGCTGTAATCTATAATATTGTTTCTTCCTAAAATAGATTATTTTTAGAGTTGTCTAAGTCAAATTATTTTAAATTTGAATATATATATATAGCACCTATCAAATAAATATAGTATTTTTTTTCTTCTGATTATATTGATAAATTTGAATATATGTAGCACCTACCAAATTGCTTTTATTCCTGAAAATTTAAGAAAAAATCAGAAAAACTCGAAATTCATTTATTTTATATAACCCGGAAGTAGTTTGCACATGCCACACCTTTATATCCCTGAACATACTAGCAAAGGCCACTCAATGATCAAACAACAATGATCGGGTAGTTTGCATATGCCACACCTTTATATCCCTGAACATCTTAGGAAAGGCATGGTTCGCAAACACACGATCCGGTTGAACTTTAATGTTATGATCCCCTTGTTGTCGGTTGTCCCAAGTATATGGTAAACTGAATTTCAAGCATCCATCTAACGCTCAGGTCTAGTAACCCCGTAGAGTCGAGCATCCAAAATCTCATTAAAATCTCCCCACAGATCCAGGGGCACCACTCTAAGTGCTCAAAAATTCCATGTTCCTAGCTTCAGTGTCTAAGCTCACGCCAAGCCTCGCTATAGAAGCCCGTGAAACACCACGTAGTCATGTGCATCGGGCCGTGCGGCCCGCCCCGCTGGCCCGGCGTGCCGTCTTGCGTGCCGTCTTTGGGGCGTGCCGCCTCGGCCGTCGTGCTGGCGTGCGCCGCGCCTGCCGTCTGAGGCAATGGCCCATGGCACGGCCCGCGGACCGAAAAAATCGTGCCGCGCCGCCCGGTGAGCACGGGGCTTTTCACCGGGCGGGCCGGCCCATGGCCCGAAATTCAAAAACATCACTTAAACAGATTTCAAAATTTGATTCAACTCTACCAACACTCCAAGTCTCCAACAGGATGTATACAAAAACATCCAGCAAAAGTGAATCACAGATTCACATCATGATTAACATGAACTTCACATTCACAGTTAAGTGACTTAACAGAATCAAAAATGATGAACAGAATGAAAATGAGACAAGTGTTTCAAAAAATAAATTTTGAGCTGGAGTGCAATCTTTGCCTCATTAAAAAACCTTTCTAGGTAAACCCACCCTTGTGGGAGAAACCCTAGAAAGGAAAAGAGTACAGCCCAGCTCAAAATTTAATCAATTCAAGTTTCAAAGTTTCAAGCATGTCAAGTGTCAACCATCTAGCCCTATTACATTAGCCATCACAGTGGCAACATCCAAAGAAAAGTGAATCACAGATCCAACAGATTCACATCTACTCTACCACTACCAGTGACACCATTCTCACAGATCCAAAAGATTCACATCACAGGTGCACCAAAATTACCAGAAGTGCCTGCAAAAGACAACATCAGTATGTTTTCATCTTCTTCAGTTCTTCTAGCCACCAACAGAACTAAAGTCTAAAGCAAAAGAATGTAGTCAATTTCTTTACCTCCTATGTTGTCTTCATCTTCTTCAGTTCTTCTAGCCACCAACAGAACTGTTGGTGCCGGTGCCGGTGCCGCTGCCACTTCCTTGGCCTTGGCCAACATCATCAATCCACATATTATCAAACTTAGCCACCAGGTCGAAGTCCTCAGCAGTGTGCTGTTCTCTCCTTGCTCCCAGCTCCCAATCCTTGATGCATGTGAGCATCTCAACATGCTCAGGCAACAAGCGCCGCCGCCGGTCTTCGAGTATCCTACCTGCCAAGCTGAAACAAGACTCCGAGGAAACAGTAGATGCAGGAACAGACATAATATCTTTGGCCAAAATAGACAAGATAGGATAGGTTTGCTTGTGGTCACGCCACCATAGCAAGATATCAAAATTTTTCGGAAAGACAAATCCGTCATCCTTTGTCTAAAGTATGTCCGGAGCTCACTAATAACAGCTGCAGAAGATGAGTCAGGTGCACCAGAATTACCAAAGAGCCTTCCCCATGACTGTTTTCTCTTACCAGGAGGATATGAAGGCTGTACAGGCCTAGTAGACCTTGCTGTTGCACCAAATTTGTCAACATACTTGCCAAAGAGTCTAGTCAATTCATCTTTCACATCACCATAGTAGACATTGTAATTAACTCCTAAGGCCTTACCAAGAAGATCAAGTAATGAATACAAGGCAGGCAACTTACCTCTAGGATCAAGAACTAAAGCAAAAGAAAACAGCATTGGTGGTTTCTCCCAGTACTTAAGTAGTTTAAGCTTCATAGGTAATGCAATGTTTCTAAAATTATTATCGATTCAGCAAGTTTCAAAAGCTCAGCCATGTCAAGAATACTATGCGAGAACCAATGGAGAAGTAGGGTAGTAAACACCGGATAGAAGAACAAAGTGCACTCATAAAAAGTTCGTGGAAACTCATTATCTGTTCAACAATATGCCAATGCAAAGGAGTCAAAAGCACCTTTTCATAATTTGAATTAATGAACACGAAAAAACTTCCTTATACACATATTGGTCTTTTTTTTTCATCTTTAGTCAGCAAAGATTTAAGCATCAAATAAGTAGAGTTCCATCTAACATCCATGTCCAAATTTCCAAACTTTCTAGGTCTAACACCCTTAGCAATACAATAGTTTTTGAACAATGCAATTCTCGATTAGAAGCATTTAAAAAGCTTATTGCAGTTCTAAAATCCTCAAGATAAGACTTAATCCTTTTCAAACCCGGATTTAACAATCAAATTAATAACATGGCAAACACACGTGATGCACAACCAAGTACCTAACTTTGTTTGGATCATCACGAGTAGGTGCGGGATAGGAACCCAAATAGCCAAAAGAATATAGGAGCAAGAGTTTCAAAAGCCTTAGAATTAGAAGATGCATTATCTAAAGTCACAAAGAAACACTTTATTCATCAAATTAAACTCCTCAACCACATTACAAATACTATCAGCAATATTGGCACCAAAGATGTGCTTTGCCTCAATAAGCCTCAAACCAATAACCTTTTTTTTGTAGTTCCCAATCAGCATTCACATAATGAGCAACAACGAAATGTAATCCTCCTTAGAATTACGGACCAAATATCGGATGTTAAAGAGACGAGAACATGTATCGGGCAACAAAGACTTAACAATCACACTACGTTGCTGCTCAAAAAGCTTAGCCATGTCTCTAGTGGTGGTTGTCCTAGAAACATGTTCAAACAGAGGATTATGTGTTAATGTAATCTTCCCGGGCTTGGGTGGCACCAACCCCTAATGGGAGGTCAAGTCTAGCAATCGGAATGCACAACTCCATGCGAGCAACCATAGGATCATAAACCCGGTTTTTCAAACCATCGATTCAAAGCAAGTTTAGCACGGGTCTTAGTAGCATGATCACGTTTAGCGAGCAGGATTTCATATGCCTCATTAAATGCCCAATGCCGCGGATCTAGCAGAGTACCTCTCGCCTCACGCTAAGGTACAGATAGCGACTACACGGACCTTGTTATGATCCTTAATCTCATGGAACCATGTCCGAAGACTTAGACTTCTTACCTCCTGTGGTGGTGGTAGCCTCGGTGTCACCGGAGGGATCCTCGTCGTCATCGACATCGATGTGCTCCCGCCGTGGAGCCCGTGGTCCAACAGAGCGTCCACCGACGCCGATACCGAACAAGGCGGCGGCGCGTCTCGCCCAAGTCGCCGCCGTTCTCGAACAAGGCTTCAAGCTCGTCGTCGGTGTTGGGCGCTAGGTCGTCGCCGTCGTCGGGGCGGAGCCCCGTTGGCGCCCGGCACGACCAACACCGGCCGACCGAAGCGAGCCCCGCCGAGCCTCGAACCGGACGGGGGGCGGGGACGCGTTAGACCGAGGCGGCAAGTCCTCCAAAGACCGCCCCTCAACGGTCGCTTGGTTGGTGGTCCGCCATGTCAACTCCGGTGAGGAGGATGACTCGGGCGTCGAAAACCACCAAGCTCAACCTGCGAAGATAGGAAAAAGATTAGAAAACGACGGCGAGAGCCAGGTCGCGGATCAAGCAGAGAGACTACAGAGTGAGCGAGAGAGGCAGAGTTACCCGCACACCGAGCACGGTGCCGGGCCAAGATGGCAAGATCCGAGAGGCGTAGAGGAGAGGAGCACCAGAGAGAGGCAAAAGATTAGACAAACAACGGCAAGGCGGCGGATCGAGCAAGAAAACATCGAACTCACATGATGTCCGGAGGAGAAGAGGAAAGGAGAGAGGTAAAGGAAAAAGAAAGTGATTTCGAACTCGATCCGGAAGCCGAAGGCGCCGAAGTGCGCCGACGCCTCGACGACGCCGGAGACTTGAGAGGCGCCGAGGCTAGCCGGCGGCGGCGACGCCGCCGCCGGCCGGAGCTTCCTGAGACGGAGAGATCCGTAAGCGCCAGCCAGAGAGTGAGAGAGATCCGGATCCGCAGAGAGCGAGAGAGAGCTGGCTTTGGCTGCCCGCGGGGGGAGGGGAATGAAATAGATTAGGGTTTGGGGAGGGGGGACCGAGGGGCCGCTTATATATGGGGGAGGCGGGCCGGCCGGGCCGATTTGCACCGTGCCGGCCACCGGGCCGGCCCTACTTCACCGGCCGCGCCCGTCTTGGCCGCGGCGTCTTTGGGCGGCCCAGCCCGACACGCACCACCGGGCCGGGCCGCGAACGGCACGGTGGAACCGGGCCGTGTGCTGCTTCGGCCGGGCCAAAAAGCCGGCTACGGGCCGGGCCGGCGGCTGCATGTGCAACTATAACACCACGAAAGAGCCTAAAAGTCAGTATTACACATGCTTCATTAGTTCATTTTGTCTAAAGGAGTGCCAAACCACCCCCTCAACCAAAGCTACCCATTCCAACACCATTAGGAAAACCAAGATCTGTAGCTCTGAACTCCATTTGTCCAAGGATTAAAAAAAAAAAAAAAACTCCATTTGTCCAAAGGACAGCCTTGGATGTACTCCATAATATTGTTTCGTCCTAAAATAGATTAACTTTAGTTGTCTAAGTCTAATTGTTTTAAATTTGAATATTGAATATTTATAGCACCTACAAATAAATATAGTAATTTTTTTTCTTCTGATTATAATAATAATTTATTATCATTTGTATTAGTACTTTTACTTCTATAAATTCCATCAAAATTAAGAAAAACCAACCAGAAAATCTCGAAGTCCATTTATTTTAAATAAGACGGGGAAGTACTAGTACATTTGATATGCACGCTTTAGATAGATTAAAATTTTAAAAAATAAAAGGAGAAAAAAAAATGAGACAGAACTGAACGACCGTGCTAATTTTGGATTCACAGGAGAAAGTAAGTGGGCCAATACTTATGATGGGCTAATTTTGATTAACGCTTTGTAACTACACAGGCAGCCAGAGGCCGTTGAAGCCGCAGTCCGGCAGCGGCACGCGGCACGCCTGCGCGCGCACGCACGCGCGGCACGCCGTCGCCGCCGCCGCCGCCCACCAACCTCCGCGCCCTCGCATGCTTCTCGACCCAGCACCCTCTGCTCCACTCACCACGCCAGCTGCTCTGCTTCAACGACCCGAAGGCGGACACAGCGCCATCCGTGCCCCTCGTCGCCGGGCCATCAGCGCCGCGCGCGAGCGCCCCATGAGGATGCCGCGCCGCGCCAGCGCGAGCGCGAGCGCCGTCCGCGACCGGTGCCTGGAGCTGGAGCGCTTCATCGCGGACCGCGCAAGGTCGGGGAGCCTCGGCCTGGACGACGCCCTCAAGCTGTTCGATGAATTGTTGCTCTACGCCAGGCCTGCCTCGGTTGGTGCTTTCAACCACCTGCTTAACATTTTCGCTCGCGCCCAATGCTCTTCAGCCTCCGAGTTCGCCGTCTCCCGCTTCAACCGGATGGCCCGTGCCTGTTCAAACAAGGTGCGTCCAGACCTGTACACATACAGCATCTGCATTCGCTGTTTCTGTCGCATGGGTCGCTTGGAGCACGGCTTCGCGACCTTTGGCCTCATCCTTAAGACGGGCTGGAGGGTGAATGAAGTAGTGTTCAATCAACTGGTCAAGGGCCTCTGTGATGCCAAGAGGGTGGATGAGGCCATGGACATATTGGTCTGGCGAATGCCTGAATTTGGCTGCAGGCCGAATGTAGTTTCCTACAGCACGCTTCTTAAGGGTTTATGCAATGAAAAGAGAGTTGAGGAGGCACTTGAGCTGCTGCACATGATGACTGATGATGGAGATGGAAGCTGCACACCAAATGTTGTGACATACAACACGATGATTGATGGCCTGTGCAAAGCTCAAGCAATTGCCAAGGCCGAGGATGTCCTTCAGCAGATGATTGATAAAGGTGTTAAGCCAAGCATCCGGACATATACCTGTCTGATCCATGGTTACCTCTCTGAAGGACAGTGGAAAGAGGCCATTAAAAGGATCGAAGAAATGTACGCGTGTGGTCTTCACCCAGATGTTGTTACTTATGGTTTACTGCTGGACTATCTCTGCAAGAATGGAAAATGCACAGAAGCGAAGAAGATTTTTGATTCTATGATTAGGAAGGGCATCAAACCTAATGTAACTATCTACAACATTCTTCTTCACGCATTTGCTAAAAAGGCAATGATAGATGAGGCCATGCATATATTTAGCAAGATGAGACACCAAGGGTTGAGTCCTGATGTAGTCACTTATGGAACATTAATAGATGCACTTTGCAAGTTGGGGAGAGTGGATGATGCTGTGCTTCAATTCAATGAGATGATCAACGAAGGGGTGACTCCTGACATTTTTGTTTTTAGCTCCCTAGTTTATGGACTCTGTACCATTGACAGATGGGACAAGGCCGAGAAACTAGTTTTTGATATTTTGAATCAAGGAGTCCGTCCTAACGTCGTGTATTTCAACACCATAATGTCTAACTTATGCAATGAAGGACTGGTAATGGAAGCCCAGAGTGTCTTTGACTTGATGGAACGTGTAGGCGTGAGGCCTGATGTTATCTCATACAATACATTAATAGGTGGCCACTGCTTAGCTGGAAGAACTGATGAAGCTGCGAAGTTATTTGATGGTATGGTCTCAGGTGGCTTGAAACCTGACTTGGTCTCCTATAATACATTGCTTCATGGCTACTGTAAAGCTGGCAGGATAGACAATGCATACTGTCTTTTCCAGGAAATGTTGAGGAAGGGGTTACGCCTGGAGATGTGACTTACAGTACTATATTGCAAGGTTTATTTCAGACTGGGAGATTTTCTGAAGCAAAGGAGCTTTACCTCAATATGATTAAAAGTGAAAAACAGTGGGACATTTGCACATATAACACATTTCTAAATGGGCTTTGCAAAAATAATTTTGTTGATGAAGCATTCAAAATGTTCCAGAGTCTGTGTTCTAAGGATCTTCGACCTAACATTATTACTTTCAGCATTATGATTGATTCTTTGTTCAAATACGGCAGAAAGAAAAGATGCCATGGATCTTTTCAGTGCTATCCCTGCCAATGGTTTAGTTCGAATGTGGTAACATATGGCTTAATGATGGAAAATCTCATAAAAGAAGGGTTGCTGGATGAGTTTGAGAATCTTTTTTTGCAATGGAAAAGAGTGGATGTCTTCCAGACTCCCGCATGCTAAATGGTATAGTTAGGAGGCTGTTGGTTCAAGGCGACATAGTGAAAGCCGGAGCTTACCTATCCAAAATTGATGAAATGAGCTTCTCACTTGAGGCTTCCACTACTTCCTTGCTAATATCACTTTTCTCGAGGGAGGAATATAAGAACCATTTAATGTCCCTACCTGGAAAGTACCATTTTCTTGAGGAGCTCAATGAATGAGCATTATGCCAAATAGAATAAATTCTCAGCTGAGTGGTATGTCTATCACATGCTCTATTTGTTTGATGAAATTCTATATGGAAGTGTTGTACCGCTAGTTTATATCCGCATCCTCTTTATCACCTGATAAAGTTATATTGTCTTTACAATGGGAATCAGTTTTCAAACTATTGGGAGCACCTCAGTTTCTGCCTTTTGTTGCTTAGTTTGTACAAAATTCTTCACAGCCAGGAATAAAAGTCTATCATCTGGATTTCTTAGTCATTAAGGTGATTTTTATACACTAAGCTTTGTGTTTCTCCCCACAGTTTGTAGTATCCCCAGTACCCCTGAATATTTATTGTTAGCAGTGCCTTCTTTCCTCCCACTAATAACAACTATTAGGAGTTTTGTTTTCCTCAATATCTACTGCTAGTAGTGTGCTGATTGTAGCTACATGATCAGTCTAATGTTCAAGACTCAGAAGCAGTAACTGATGAAATGAGATGACCTTCTCACTTGAGGCTTCCACTACTTCCTTTCTAATATCACTTTTCTCGAGGGAGGAATATAAGAACCATGCAAAGGCCCTACCTGAAAAGTACCATTTTCTTGAGGAGGTCAACAAATGAGCATTATGTGAGACAGAATAAATTTTCAGCTGAGTGGTATGTCTATCTCGTGCTCTATTTGTTTGAAACTATTGGGAGCACATAGGTTTGTTCCTTTTGTTTGCTTATTTTGTAAGATATTTTTCATGGCCATGAATAAGGTCAATGATCTTGACTTCTTGATGGATTTCTATTCAGTAGTCAATCTTCATTGTGCCTTTCTGGAAAAAATCTACCAGCGCTACAAATCAGTGGATTCTGATGGTTACTCTTGACCATGGCAATGCCTCTGGTGTGATCAAGTCCCATGATTAAAGGGAAGACCCAGTGCTGGATAGCTCCCACATGAATGGGGTACTGGGGAAGGGAATATATGGGCAAGCCTTTCCCCTGTTTTTTGACAGAGAGGCCGCTCGACCCAGGACCTTTCGGCTCAGTGGGAAGGCTTTCACCACTGTGCCAGGCCTGCCCTTCATCAAGTCCCATGATTGTTCGTCAATATTTACTAGAAAGTGGTAGATTCATCCGCTGTGAAGATCATTGAGCTGGAGGACTAGACACTTGTCTACTATGGGCATATTTTTCCCATTTTTCTACTAGGTCGAAACTTGTTGGCTATGAAACCCTATAAATTTGCAAACTGAGCAGTTTTCTTTTTCCTATGATCACATCATAAGATTTCTTTGCAATTTAGAACTCCTGTGTTTGTACTGAGACTAAAACTAGTGCTTAGAATGTGAACTGACTTTTCCTTTCCACTAGGTTGGTGCTGAACTACGTTTTCTGTGTCCACTTGCCTTATCCTTGGTTGTGCTACTGACATTCACTGTTATGTTTGCATGCCTAATGATTTAATTGTAACCTTTTTTTAAAAAAAACTCCTATCTCTAAGATGGATTCATGTTCTTTTTGTTTAACTTTGTTTTTCATTTCTTTGCCAGCTGTTGGAAGAAAATGCCTTATTCTTGTTTGCCTAATACACCATAGAAGGGACAGCAAATTTCCTTTTTTCCCCATAGTTCTTTTTTCGTCATGTGTTCATTTGAAATAATTTTGAGATTTTTTTTTTTCTTCATTTAGGAACATTTTGGTAATTCTGCATCTTTAACTGTTGGACCACCTGGCCTCCTGTTTAATTAGTGGTAAATGAGACTTGGATGAATGACAGTTTGACTGAGCAGAGCTCATAGTGGTGGCGTCATGGCAAACTACTCTGCATTTGACATGGGTTCGCTTTGGATAGATATGGTATGGATCCAAACAATTCTGAATATCACAGAAATGTCCAGAATTGCTTCATGTCAAACATAGAAAAGATGAAATGCTTATGGCAATAAGGATGTTAATGTTTCCTCCATGTCTGGATGAACTACTCAAGCATCAAAGATATTTCTCCAAAGGAATCATGCAATGATCTAGATCTCATTTTTGTCTGAACTCGAGGAATCATGGTGATCAGTGATCACAACTCTTCTCCCTGGATAGAAAGGCAACATGTAGCTAAATCTATTATTTCGGTCTTCTTTGCTCTTTTTTTTTGAATCTCTATCCACTGTAATCTGGTAGCTAGTATGTAATTTTATTTTTTTCAAAAATACATGGTATGTTAATTTATTGGGTGACTATCAGTACCTCGCGTGCTGTAATATTTTACCTGTGTCATTTTTTTTTTTTTTGGCGAACTGTATGCTTTGAATGGTGAATGAAATTCTGTAGAGAAAATGAGATGTTGTCTAGTTGGGGGATTTTGTATGTGGTGATTCAACTCATATTCTTTTCCCCCCATTTGATTATTATTATTATTTTCCCCCTTCTGATTTTTGATGAGGTAATAATAATAGATCGACCTTTTCTAGACTTCATTCATTTATGGGCTGTAAAATGTTCCGAAAGGAAAAGTCTTCGTGGGCCGGAATGACTTGAGACCAGTGTCCACACCTCACGGCCCATCCAACAGAAGCCCTAGCTGAAGAAATAAGGCTATATAAGAGGCCGCCGCCCGCCAATCACCAATACCCACCCACGTGCTCCGACGGCGACGATCCGCCGAGTCCGGCCACCGCCCTTCCACCTCCGACTACGACCTATACCCCTCGCAGTCGCAAATTTGGCCGCCGGCTAGCCGCCAGTCACTGGCCACTACACCTCATTGATGGGTCGCAAAATCAAGATGAAGAAGGCCAAGGTACCGTAAACCAGGCTTGATGATATAATGTTCCTCGAGCTCTGATCGATGTGCTCTTCTTTCGTTGTATTCAGTACGTTTTGTGATCCAGTTCCCACCTAATTCTGCTCTGTTTCCGGGTTGAAGAAAGCTCCAGTTTCTTCGTCATCGTCTAATCCTGCGGTTGCCTCACGTCCGGCTAAGGTGAGGAAGAAATCACTGATCCTATTCTTCTTCTTTTTTTCTTAATTATTATTAATCCTCACGTCACGCATTCGAACTAGTGGTGCTTCCTCATAAAGTTATGCCTAGTTGAATTGCCTTTTCTGCTTTAAAAAATATTTCTAATCTGTTCTTTTTACCAATTTGTTAGTTATTACCTCTTTAGTGCTTTGTTTCAGGTATGGCAACCGGGTGTCGATGCACTGGAAGATGGAGAGGAGCTCCAATTTGATCCTGAGGCTTACAATTGTATACGAGGGTTCAGCATTGGTTGGTCTTGCTTGAGGTAAAATTTGTCTGTGCAATTCATTCATTACTCTGAATCCTAACTTCAGGCCAATACTTTGTCTATTCTCAACTATAACTCTCCATCACAGTTTTGATGTTGTGCGTGATCAACTTGGACTTGTCCGATCAGAGTTTCCCCACACATTCTATGGTGTTGCAGGAACGCAGGTTGCAATACTCTTCACAACTTCAAAAATAGGAGTATATTATTTTTTTTTTCTGAATTACAGGAACATTGGTTTTGTACTGTTGTTCCTGTGAAGTTGTTTTTGATTGAAAACGTGTGCCTGTTGCTGATTCTATGCTCAGAAAACCATGCAAGAAACTTACTGTGATTGATTGCTTGCACTTAATCTTGGTTGTTGCTAGAAGTTGTGATAGGATCATTTAGATAGTAAGATAATAATAATCATAAATCAACAACTTTCTTGATTGGATTCAGCTGAAATAGTGGCATAATACTGGTGGAGTTATAAATAATCATTTAATGATAATATACTTTAGTTTGTCTCTACAAGTTAAGAGCTAAACTCTTATTCCATGACTAAGGTAAACTCTTATATTTATTTAATGATGGAGCTTACACTGGACAGGCTGAGAATCCTTCAAGTAATTATATTGGCATTTTCAAGCTTTCCAACATAAGCGGAAAGAAACGGAAACCTATACCGTCTTCAGCCATTGATGGTGACCCTGATGTGGATAGTGAGAGCAGCAGCGATGAAGAAGATGAAGACATTAATGTGGATACAAAGTCCATCCTACATGTATGTTCTTTTTAAATCAAAGATAGTAACTCTAGGCTTTGCCACACACACACACAAAAAAAAAAAAAAAAAAAAAAAGTATCCAGCATGCTACATTATATGCTCACTACCTTGTGGTTTGCTCTATTGCTATATTTGAATGTACCAGCTAAAAAAAGGTGGCTCATGCGGGGTGTGTAAATCGGATACGCTCAATGACTCAAAACCCACATATATGTGCTACGTGGGGAGATACTGGTCATGTTCAGGTAATTCAGTTCATCACTTTTCATCTTCCGTGATCGTTGTCTTCCTAAACCTTTTTTTTTGTCCACCACGGCAAAACCAAATTTCATTACAAGACAGCAATGGAATTACAAGAGTTTGTAGCAAAGTAAAAGAAAATTAAGGAACCCCAGAAGGCCAGACTGACTTGAGCACAGGATTCAACCAGTTGGTGCGAAACAAACTAAAAACCTGAAATGACTTAACCGGCAACAAAAAAGCGTTCAAACGCCACAAAAAATCATCCAAACCCAGCACAACATCAAGTTGCCTTCCTAAACCTGTACTGCAATTTTCTTTTATATTTTGCCTAGTAACAGAATGGATACTACCTATATGTGTTATATTTCTTTTTTTTTAAACATATGTCCAGAAACAGAAGGGACATGCTGATTAGTTCTTTGTGAATTGCTAAACTGTTCCTGGTTGATAAATATGCAGGTTTGGGACTTCAGCTCCGTCCTTAATTCTTTAGCAGAGTCAGCAACACCTGCACCAAAAGAAGATGACATGATCCACAGACAGATACCTGTGAAAGTATTTAGTGGCCATAAAAAAAGGGATATGCGATTGATTGGAGTCCACTTGTTACCGGAAGGCTTGTTTCTGGTGTGTATATGATCCTACACATTTCACAATATTTGTCATCTGCTGTGATGTTTAAAATGTTTGCATAGTTGAGTACTTAACACATCATGTCTTCCCCTCTATTCATTGCTCATAAATAATTAGTACCTTTTAATTTGGCATGTTCACATTTTCATGGAATAAATTAATTAATGTTCTATGCAGGTGACTGCAATAAGAGGATTCATCTGTGGGAGCCAACTCCATCTAACTGGAATGTAGATGCAAATCCATTTGTTGGACACTCAGCCAGTGTTGAAGATTTACAGGCATGTCTGAATGTTGTATCATGTCTTTCACATGTTTCTTTGAATATGATTGTCTGAACATAAACATTTATGTCTTTGCAGTGGAGTCCAACAGAAGCCGACATATTTGCCTCTTGTTCCGTCGATGGAACGATATCAATATGGGATATCCGTACAGGGAAGAAACCTTCGGTATCTATCAAGGCTCATAAAGCTGATGTGAATGTTATCTCATGGAATAGGTATATCGAGTCGAAAAACTGTTGATTTTGTGAGTACTATAACATACTGGTGCTTGATGTTTTACTAATGTTTTGACTAACAAGTCAGGCTTGCTAGCGGCATGATAGCCTCAGGGTGTGATGATGGCAGTTTTTCAGTTCACGATCAGGTATTTCCTTCTTGATGAACCACAACCTTTTGTGTGTTTGAGTGCCAGATGTAGCCAACTCAATGTCATTTTTTGTTTCTATAATTTGTTTTTTGGGTTGGGCTTCTGTTTGCCTCTGTAATATGCGGTAACGAAATTACACACGACTTGGCGTTCTGAAGATATTAGGAAGTTTTTAAACTGACTCGTGGATAAATAAAAATAGATGAGCTATTCTTTTGCCACGAGATTTTCTTTAAGCTAAAGAGGTATCCTACACTGCATATGTTCTATTACTCAGTGTCACTATGTGTTAGAGTAATAGGAATAGTACCACATTGTCTACCCATATGGGGTGTTAGTTCTATGTAATCTATATAATCAGCCCATGAGGCCCAATGCAATTCAACCACCCATTATATGCACACCACCTTTCTTACACTGTGCGCAAATTGGTGCGGTTGAGTAATTACCATGGTTGTACCATATTGCCCAATTTATTTTGTGATGATAGTAATTTTGGTTCCGTGCCTTTTCAAGTATTGCTCAATGGTTGTGAATCTTTTTCCCCTGTGCCCTTTTATTATACTGGTAGGAGTGGGCTCACCAACACACTCACAAACTCACATTGCTAGAGGTGGAAGAAAGGGTTGAGCACAACCCTCTAGGACATGGCTGATTTCAGACCCATCTACTAGTCATGGCTGAGCTAAGCCACTACCAACTATTGTACTAACTAGTAGTAGAGATGGCCTATTGCCATACTACTAGAAGTGACAGCACTGACTTTGTGCCAATTCTGCTGCAGCGAAAAGCGGAGGGAGCTGCAGACTCGTTGGTTGCACATTGTGAGTACCACAAGAAAGCAATTACATCAATCGAGTGGAGTCCACATGAAGCTTCATCATTAGCTGTAACTTCTGAAGATCATCAACTAACGTAACATTCCATCCTTTCCTCGTCATTCAGGTTTTAGATGCACTGATTACTGATTTTTTTCCCTCCTAGTATTTGCTGACGCATCTCCTGAATTGTTTGGGTTTAGAATTTGGGACCTTTCATTGAAAAGAGATGCAGAAGAGGAGGCTGAGTTCATAGCGAAGATGAAAGAGCAGGCAAATGCACCAGAAGATTTGCCCCCACAACTTCTATTTGTTCATCAGGTAGTACACTTAAATTATCCTCTCATTTTATTTTGATGGCATTGGATGTACTTTTGGCTCCCATCTGTTGTGGGCATATGATTTGTCTTTTTTTTTTTTTTGGTTTCATGTGAACAGGCGAACTAATGACATCTGTTTGTATGAGCAGGGCCAGAGACATTTGAAAGAACTGCACTGGCATCCACAGATACCCTCGATGATCATATCAACGGCAGTTGATGGTTTCAATGTCTTGATACCTAGCAACATTGATACAACCATTCCTGGAAACACCGATACAACCATGGCATCTTCTGAGCCATAGATGTTTTTGGCAGCAAATGTTTTTGGCAGCAATCTTCAACTTACAAGTCCTGGCATCCACACATGCAGTAGTGTGTATATTGTATCCCAGTTTAGCTTGAGTGCAATGATGAGAAATTTTGATTGACTGAGATTCTATGCTATATAGATGATAAGTTATAATAGGCACATGATTTTGCTGTGCCTTGGATGATAGTCCTCTTTTCGGTTGAATGCCCTATGTTTCTTCCCCCTAATAATTCAGGTGGATGTTGTCCTAACATATATCACCTGATATTTTGGTGTTGCTTCAAGCTAGCAGCTTAGTTGATGTTGGTGTTGAGACTAGAAGGGCAAATTTGATTGGTAGTAATGCTAAGCTTAGATTTGGTTGATGCTATTCAGTAGCAGTGTTGGTGAAAGTAATAGTCTGAGTTGCTGCAGTTGTAGCAGAGTATGTGTAGTCTGTGGTTTTGGCTCATTGGTACGAAATGAACGACGACAAGAGCCTTTTGTTTGTAAACTGAAGGACGGCAATAGGCTTGACTGGTCGGCGGTCTGGTGTCGACTTTGTTCGTTTTGGAAAATTTGGCAGCCGTCCATTTCTAAATGCTGCTAAGTATGTGCTCGCTTTTCAGAAAATTATTAAATATATTACGGCACATATTCTTTCTATTAAATAATGATAATGAATATACATTACATAAGAAGGATTAAAAAAAAGCCGAAAGAATAGTTTGTTCTGCGGTGGGGAAAGTAAAGGTTGAGAACACTTGTGAGAATTTGCATAAAGTAGAGCGTATCTGTGAGTGTGACGAGCAGTAAAATGAGCAGTTTACTTGGTCCTCCCTGAAGCGTTGATCAGCTCTATATAGGGGAAAAAAAACTCCTATGTTTTACTATTTGCGCAGGTAACTGAAGAATACTTGTCTTTTTTACATAATTTTATTAGGATGCAAATTTAACCACTACTTTTGCAAACAAATGCATTTATAATCTCATGCATTTATAGAATTAATTCAGTTTCCAGACTAAACAATTTAACCACTACATTAATACACTTATAAAATACCATATAAAAATCTTAAGATAACAAAATTACTGTGTACAGAAATACAGTTTAGAACTCATACTTAAAATACTAATGTTTTTAAAGTACTATTGTTTATGAACTTATATAGTTATTACCCAAGAATAAAAGTTCCAAAAGTTTTTCCCCGTAATAAAATAAATAAAACCAAAAAAAGTCTGTTATTTGTAAGCGGGTATATAATTCGCGCAGGCTCCTTATTTTAGCCAACGCAAGAGCGCGAACAACAGAGCAACAGAAAGGGGAAATTTCACCTTGTTCCTTCCTCGATCAATCAAGACAAATTTGCCTTCGCCCGTAGACGAGTTTCCCGTGAATCTGCTGTGATTCAGGACGAACAATGCGTCGTCCATCGATCATGAGGCGTCTCCAACGGAACTAAAGAGATCGATCAATCAGCGGTGGATTGAAGAATCGAGAGCGAGGATGGAAGAGGTGGAGCAGACGCTGACCAAGAAACAGATCGAGGAGTTCCGGGAGGCGTTCAGCCTCTTCGACAAAGATGGCGACGGTACGGCACGCCGGCGGCCGGCCATTTCCTCTTCTTCTTCTTCTTCTAATAATCTCTGCATCCCGTCGCATTGTTCGTTCTTGATCGCATCGTGCGTTCTTGGTCGAGATGGATTGCAATTGCAACAGCATTTGGATTGAGGATGGATGGATGGATGCAGGGACGATCACGACCAAGGAGCTGGGCACGGTGATGCGGTCGCTGGGGCAGAGCCCGACGGAGGAGGAGCTGCAGGGGATGGTGGACGAGGTGGACGCGGACGGCAGCGGCGCCATCGACTTCCAGGAGTTCCTCACCCTGCTGGCTCGTCAGATGCGGGAGGCCAGCGGCGCCGACGAGGACGAGCTCCGGGAGGCCTTCCGCGTCTTCGACCAGGACCAGAACGGCTTCATCTCCCGTGACGAGCTCGGACACGTGCTCCAGAACCTCGGCGAGAAGCTCTCCGACGACGAGCTCGCCGAGATGCTCCGTGAGGCCGACGCCGACGGCGATGGACAGATCAACTACAACGAGTTCGCCAAGGTCATGCTCGCCAAGTGAGTCGTCGTCTTTCATCCACTCTTCCTGAACTGTTCTTGCACGATTTGTCTGAAATGTATTAATGTTGGGTTCTTGTGCAGACGAAGGAACCAGGAGCTGGAAGACCATGCGAGTCAATCTTCTCACTCCAAGAGACTCTGCCCCTCCTGTACAATCCTCTGAAACTCAACTCACTCTGTCACCTTAGTTTAATTTCTAGCTGTCAGGAGAAACAAATGTAACTAACAGCAACCAAAGCAAGAATCTGCATGATTCACAGTGTAAATTGAAGGAAAATAAGACTATTGAAATGATGGCCAAATACCAATATGAGTTCCCAATTCAATAGTCCATTTTTTTTCATTGAAAATGCATGGCAGATTAAGCCCTTATGTTCAGGGCTGACAACTGGGGCAAGATGGCAAGAACATTCTCGGCATCATTTCGCAGATACTACTGATCATAGTGTTTCAACATGACTCATAGGCTTGTACGGATATACAAAACTCACATACTCAAAACCTACTGAATGAACTTCCCTTCAACTACAGCAAGCAATTGAATCTCTCAAAATGCAGCATTTACAACAATGGCGGAGTACCAGCATGGTTTCCCCGGCCATCCATCATTACATGCAGAATGCAGTGCACAGTACAGGCTACGGAAAATGGCATCTGCCTGGAAGAATGGTACACAAATAGTTTGCCATCCTTCCTCTTCCGAGGTTCTGCTAAGAAGCATGTACCGTTTTAATATCGTCAGATTTCCAGACGACGTCTTTTAAAGTCTTGGAAAGGTTCTTGTAGAACTGCAGAGAATTTGAGCTTACACATGTAAGTACACACTGTTCAAACAAAAGACGCTGAAAGAACAAAACAAACTATGAATTGCAGTGACTTCGTGAAATCAAACTTGTCAGTCACTAGACAAGCAAACGGATAGGGATTAATCAGCATGTTCAGCTTCTGAACAGTAGTACATAAATACATATGATCTTTGCATGCCGCATAGTTACCTTATGAAATTCCAGAGTGTCACCTTTTGCTTTCCGGACTTCGACCATGTGAAGAGAGGGTGCAACTTGCAGTATCTGAATCAATATGCATATAAATGTTAGGCAGAAGAAGCTCACAAAAAGAAGATTGCAGTTAAGGAAAACAATTAAGCTTTACCTCAGTAGCAACATTGAGGTTTCCCTTCCTCCCTGCCTTTACCTTTTCGAGCCTCAACTGATCACACAATGAAAAAGAGAACTTTTAGCATGCAGAAAGATATATTTAAAGTCTGTAGTCCTTTCGAGAAGTCATGCCCTCAAGAAAATATTGAAATAATAAGTTATTAGAGTTACATGTAGGTACCTTGTAATTTTTCTTCTGTACATCAAATCCTAGAGGTTTTGCAGCTTCCTCAATCTTGCGGACAATTTCTTTGGGAGGGCATTTTGATGTAAACCTTGTTTCTCTTTTGAACTCCTGCAGATACAGTGATTAAAAATTAGAGTAGAGACTACATAATAGTAAGGTTGTAAAATCATGATGACCATGATGGAAAATCCTAAACTGAGAAAAAAAATGTAAGTACTGTTGGAACTAGAGTTCCAACCACATAGGCATCTAGAGCTAGGATTAGCTTGCAACATCCTTTTTAATTGTGTAAATGACTTTTACTGGCATAATTCAAAGGAAACCTAGTGCACACCACACAGCAGGCAATGTCCTTAGAAATTCTAGGTTACTACAGAGCACTCAGGAACATCCTTTACCTGCTCTGAGTCAAATAAGTTTCCAAGGTTTAGGCCAGCTGACATTGAAATCAGTTCGAATGCGTTCAGAGCTACTGGTTCTTCCTCTTTCTTTTCTGTCACATGGTGCTCCTGAATGATGGCAAATAACAGTTGTAAAACTAGGTGGTAAGTACAATCTTTGACATTATGCATGAGAAGGAAAACAAAAATGGACCATTCACTCACTTCTGAATCATTGAAGACAGCATCCACATCATCCAACGTGGTGTCGTATTTTTCATCAAACTCTGGGCGCTTGTAGCCCTTTTTGAACCACTCATCCTCTAATATTTCTGGGATTGTTATTCTCTGCCATGGTTTACCAAAATGTGAGTCTAATCCAATGGAGTAAGATAGAATTATGGAGGCTCATTCATTTTGAAACAAGACTCAGGCTCAGCACATTCTCATCCCAACCTCAACTGGAAGTTGCAAATTTGCAATTTTTTACTGACACAATTTTGAGATATGTGCATTGTCAAATTGCCTATACTTTTTATCTAATAGAAAACTGATGTTTTTTTTCCATCAACCGTCACAGTGGCTGCATACTCGTATGTACATTAGGAACTTCTAAAATTTGTGTTAATTTGAGTTACATGACAAATGCTGGATTGATGGGAATACCATTTAACACCGGATATTGGCAGCATCAGGTGATCTATGAACCTACTGTGGATACATTATATGGTGAATGTAGATCTGTTCTATTCCATTATCTCAGGATTGTTTCACTAGCATTTTTATTTTCATGCAGTTTTTGTGCTGTGGCATACCGTCATTGATTTGGATCAAGGATTCTTGTTAACAACCTCTTGGCAGGAAAAGATGTCCATGGTGGAAATGTAAATTCTGCATTTGATATCTGCCAGGAAAAAGAAGGGTAAAGTCAAATAAGCATAAATAAGCAAGACTGCAGCAGGGACCTAAAAGCCATGAAATTCTCACTTTCTTATACAAAGTCATGAGATTAGAGTCCTCAAATGGCAAATACCCTGCTAGCAGAACAAACAGGATAACTCCACATGACCACAGATCAGCCATTGCACCATCATAGCCTTGATCTTCAAGGACCTATAATGAAGTTATATAGAAATTTAAATAACAGTAATTTCCATAATATGCATTGTTGGTTCATTTTATATACTTTTTTGGCATTACCTCTGGTGCAACATAGTTTGGAGTCCCACAAGTTGTGTGCAGCAGTCCATCATCCTGAACAAGATAAAAGAGACAAGAAACATGCTTAAAAATATGTTTGAGGGGTCTGAAGATTTTCAGGCTTGAAGGGCTATGGTTATTTGTTGAGCAAAACATGTGAACCTCTACTCTGTAATTACTCAAGTATCATTGGTAACTTGGAGGAATACAAGTAAGAAGTCGCTTACCTTCATCTGCTGAGATAGCGCACTGAGCCCAAAGTCAGAGACTTTCAGGTTTCCATATGAATCAAGCAGTAAATTTTCAGGCTGCAAGTATCATAGTTTAGATTCTGAATAGAGTTCTCAATTGCATAAAACACACACACACACACACACAGAGAGAGAGAGAGAGAGAGAGAAATTGAGCTCACTTTTAAATCCCGGTGGTACACACCCCTGCTATGACAATAATCAACTGCATTGATTAATTGTTGGAAGTACCTCCTAGCCTCATCTTCCCTCATCCGACCATGGTTAACCTTTACAACGAAGAATACATTTAATTAATGAAAACCTGTCGGTGAGACATTGAACTCTTGCTACTGTTGATTAAAAAAAAAAGGCACTGAAACAGTAGGTGGTGGGTATAGCAGAAACTGCACAAACCAGAATGGGCAATGTGCGTATCACTTACAATTGTATCAAAGAGCTCGCCACCGGTAGCAAATTCTAACACAATGTAGATCTTTGTTTTACTTCCCATCACCTACAAATTAATGAAAGCATCAATTCCCGCATACTCCCAGTGAAAAGAAAATGAGCATGCTAAAAATGATTATGCCACAGGAAATATTCTGACTTTTCTTTTCTGATCAACGACTTTGTGAGATCAACTAAAAAAACCAAGAAAGGTACCTCGTATATGCGGACAACATTAGGGTGCTTGATCAACTTCATCGTCGAGATTTCCCGCTTAATCTGTGTACAGTGAACAATGTAAACATTTCACCACTAAGGAACTGCTGATTTAATGCTGAACAAAGTTGCTAAGCCCATAGTAGACTAGTCAAAAGCAGAGACACTACAGAGGGGACAGAGACAGACCCCCCACAATCAACGAGATGTGAAACACCACCAAACTTTAGAAATAAAGAAAGAAAAACACATCAATAATTCAAAGTACGTGACCGAAAAGCGACCTGACCTGCTCAACCATCTTGTGCTTGAGTACCTTCTCCTTATCTAGGATCTTGATGGCTACGGCCTCGCCGGTCGCCGTGTCCCTCGCGAACCTGACCTTTGCGAATGTGCCCTCGCCTATGGTGCGGCCAAGCTCATACTTGCCCACACGTCTCTTCACCTTGGTTGTACTCATTCCCTGCCTTCTCACCACCTGTGGAACGGAACACCCAGGAGATCGATCAGGAATCTTCTACGCTTGGTCCTGTGGTTTCACTGTCCTGCGTGGAAAAAAAAAATTCAACCAGATCGTTACAGGCTTAGTGTACAGCTGACGGTGAAAAAGATGGCAGCAGGATAGATAGACACGAGTTGAATCAGGAAGCGTGATACATTCAGCATTCGCTGCTTGTCGTCTACTCATTTGATGAAACCACGGAAGGACAGTGATATGCAGTAGTCAATTCTTATGTTGGCCTGCAGAACTAGAAGGCGCCCAATTGTGAAAGAAAATCCACGACAGTCGACAGGTGAACAGCCGTCTGTTGAGATTGTTTGTTATTCTTCTCTGGCTCTCCCACTCCCCACAGGAAGCATAAGCACGCAAGTCATCAGGAAAATTGGTGAACAATTCAGTTCATGCATGGAGCTGCTAAGTACCAGGACAAGATCTCACTAAAGGCTCTAAGTCTGTTTTTTTTTTCTCGCTCACTGGAATAATCTAGTAATCAATTGGGAGTCAAAGAGAAGTTAGACCATCCTTTGGCTTTAGCTTTGGCTTTGCATCCTTGGGATCTGGACAGAATATTATGTGGCAATATGCCAGTATCATCAGATCAGACATGATAGTATGGGAACCTAAGTGCAGGCAATCCATTGAATTGAATATTCAGTAAGTCAGTCAGTCATCCCACCCACAAAGGGTAAGATAGCAGGCAAGTTGCATATTCATATCCATATTCCTGTTGGGCTGCTATTCCTACTCCATTCGTACCAAAAGTTGGGATAACATCCACCCCCAAGGCCGAAACATGGTCAGCAGGAAAGGAGAAAAAAAAAGCATTTTTCAGGCTGGGGATTGGGAAGGGAGGTGAAGCGGCAGGAGCAGGATGGACGGAGCCAGAAGAAGCTCTGCAGTGCAGCAGATGAAGGCTAACAACAGCAAGCAGGGGAGGCCAGCCAGATTTCAGCCTTCAGGTGGTAGAAATCCCTCCCCTTGTTGGTATTGGTATTATGTATATATCAATCAATCCAAAGTCCAAACACGAAAAGAAATCCCCTTTATTAGTTAGGCCATGGAACTGGAACTCTGAAAAAAAAAGGGGTGAGGGAAGGAATTCCATTTTCTGTGAATCCAAACACGGAATGGAATTGAGTTCAATTGGGGGAGGGTGGGAAGGAGGGAGGATGAGAATTGAGAGCAACGCAGGAATTAGTTGCAGAGAGGAGAGGGGTGGGCATCAGGGTAAGCGCAGGCAGCTGGATGGATGGATGAAGAAGAACTTACAGGCAGGTAGGTTGCTTGTCGAGCTGGAGCTCCGGCAGCTGGATTGATGAACTCGAACCAAGTCAAGTCGGAGGAGCAACGCCGATGTCCTCCTCTATTCTTGTGGCGAAAAAGGTTCCCCGGAAGCTGCTGCTGCTGCCTCTTCGGTGGCAGCTGCTGTCACGGCCTCACCTCACGGGAGGAGAGGCTGCAGAGCGAGCTTGATGGCTGGCCTCTAGAGGATTGTAGTGGCAGCGGCAGCAGGGAGGGAGATGAAGCTGGAGCGAGAGGTGGGGACGAAGACGAAGGAAGGAATGAATGAATTCCAACAGCAATACATCCACCACCACATGGACTGCTGACACAGAAAATGGACCAGCGTGCCAAGCCTTTCCTGTTGCAGAGAATTTGAGAGAAAAAAAAAAAAAAAAGGAGTGGCCTGTGATGTCAGTCAGAGGTGGTGGGCTGTGGGCAGAGGCGACCGGTACGGAACGGACGGACGGGTGCCATACTGCCATCGTGCGCCGTCGTGGTCCGCGTGGCGCACGGTGCGTCCATGCGGCGTGCTGCATGATTGGATGATCCGTCGCCGGCGACGGCAACGGCGACGGAGGCGTGGAGGGAGCTTTCGTTTTTACTATTATTATTCACTAGCGAGTCCGCGACAGCGGCGGTTGGCTGGCCGCTGCTTGATATCTCCGACGGCGACGACGGTGAGGCCGACAGTAGGTCCGGCTGGACGGGACGGACTCTGTGCACGTATGCTGTGGAGAGTCTGCGGGCGAGTCGCCGTTGCCAACTCACCGTCGTCGTCGTCACAGTCACTGACCGCCGGGAATCTCGCACGCAGATGCATGGCAATCACAACACTGCTGCTGCAGCGCCAAAGAAAAACGGAACTTTTTTTAAGAAAAAAAAAAAGAAAACTGAAATTAGGCTGAAGTCTGAAGAAAAGGAATGAAGGGAAAGGGACACTTTTTCGGGTAATAACTGAAAAATGAATCTAGCGGGAGGAAAAGAGCTTTTTAGGGAAAGCAAACAAATTGAAATGAAGCTGAAGGGAATGAAAGGAGATGTTTAATCCGAACACTTCATCAGCGCCAAAAAAAAGAGAGAACTTTTTTAATACAAAAACAGAAGTTATTTTTTCGATAGCGTATTGTGCACGCACTGTATTAAAGGAAAAATGGAGCTTTTTAATAAAAAAAAAAAAAAACTGAAATTAGGCTGAAGTCTGAAGAAGAAAAGGAATGAAGGGGAAAAGGACACTTTTTCTGGTAATAACTGCAATGAACCTAGCGGGAGGAAAAGAGCTTTTTAGGGAAAGCAAACAAATTGAAATGAACCTGAAGGGAATGAAAGTAATGTTTAATCCGAACACTTCATTAGCGCCAAAAAAAAGAGTGAACTTTTTTAATAAAAAACAGAAGTTATTTTTTTCGAAAACGTATTGTGCACGTATCGCATTAAGGAAAAAAAATGGAGCTTTTTTCCTCAACAAAATGAAGCTTTTTAATAAAAAAAGAAAAACTGAAATTAGGCTGAAGTCTGAAGAAGAAAAGGAATGAAGGGGAAAAGGACACTTTTTCTGGTAATAACTGCAATGAACCTAGCGGGAGGAAAAGAGCTTTTTAGGAAAGCAAACAAATTGAAATGAACCTGAAGGGAATGAAAGTAATGTTTAATCCGAACACTTCATTAGCGCCAAAAAAAGAGTGAACTTTTTAATAAAAAACAGAAGTTATTTTTTTTTTCGAAAACGTATTGTGCACGCACTGCATTAAGGGAGAAATGGAGCTTTTTTCTCAAAATGGAGCTTTTTTAAGGAAAAAAAAAACTGAAATTAGGCTGAAGTCTGAAGAAAAGGAATCAAGGGGAAAAGGACACTTTTTCTGGTAATAACTGAAATGAATTTAGCGGGAGGATAAAGAGCTTTTTTAGGAAAACAAACAAAAAGAAAATGAACCTGAAGCTGTGTTGAATCCGAACGCTTCATCGCCCCCAAAAAGGCAACTTTAATTTTCTTAATAACACTGAAATTGGCTTCAAGGAAGTGGGGAAAGGACACTTTTTCTAGTAATAACTGAAATGAATCCGGAGGAAAAGAGATTTTTACGGAAAGCAAACAAACTGAAATGAAGCTGAAGGGAATAAAAGGAGATGTTTAATCCGAACACTTCATCAGCGCCAAAAAAAAAAAAAAAAGGAAGAGGCGACTGGTACGGAGCGGAACGGACGGACGGGTGCCATACTGCCATCGCGCGCCGTCGGGGTCCGCGTGGCGCACTGTGCGTCCATGCGGCATGCTGCACGCCGGCGACGGCGACGGAGGCGTGGAGGGAGCTCTCGTTTTACCATTATTATTCACTCGCGACAGCGGGTGACTGGCCACTGCTTAATATCTCCGACGGCGACGGCGACGGCGACGACGACGACGGTGAGGCCGACAGTAGGGTACGGGTCCAGCCGTCCGGACGGACTCTGTGCACGTATGCTGTGGAGAGTCTGCGGGCGTGCTGCTTGCCGAGTCGCCGTTGCCAACTCACCGTCCTCGCCGTCACTGACTGCCGGGAATCTCGCACGCAGATGCATGCATGGCAGTCACAACACTGCTGCTGCTGCACCAAATCGGTGTGTTTAGTTCCTAGTCACATCAACCAAAAAACCAAAAGTTTTTAAAATTCCCATCACATCCCATCACATCGAAACATTAAACGCACCCAAAACGCTGCGTCACTATAAAATTTAGGTAATTAAAAACTAATTGCACAATTTAGATGTATATTGGTGACGATTCTTTTTTTCGGTTACGCCATGGTACGATAATATTTACCACTAACAAACGAAACGTGCTACAATTGTAATTTATGTGACATTTACAGGAATTTTGCACCCAAATTTTAGAATCTAAACACACCCGCTTTTTTAAGGAAAAAACTGGAATTAGGCTGAAGTCTGAAGAAGAAAAAGAATGAAGGGGAAAGGGACACTTTTTCTGGTAATAACTGAAATGAACTTAGCTGGAGGAAAAGTGCTTTTTAGGGAAAACAAACAAAGTGAAATGAACCTGAAGCTGTGTTGAATCCGAACGCTTCATCACCCCTTAAAAAAGGCAGCTTTAATTTTCTTAATAAAACTGAAATTGATTCAAGGAAGGGGAAAAGACACATTTTCTGGTAATAACTGAAATGAACCCGGAGGAAAAGATCTTTTTTAGGGAAAGCAAACAAACTGAAATCAACCTGAACAGAATAAAAGGAGATGTTTAATCCGAACACTTCATCAACGCCAAAAAAAAAAATGAAACTTTTTTTTTTTTTTTTTTTTTTTTACAAAACTGAAGTTAGCTTGAAGGAAGGAATAAAAAAAAACATTTTTTCCTGGTAATAACTGAAATGAATATGGTGGAAAAGAGCATTTTAGAAATTTGTTCCTTTAGTCACTGGGGTAAAGTTTAGGAGGCACCTTTTATGTTTGGTATATTTAAGGGACTAAAAGTGAATCTTTTTTTTTTAGAAAAAGGACTAAAAAGTGACTAAACACTAAAGTTTAGTCAAGCCAACCAAATATGCTCATGTTTGATCCATTACAAATAAGGCCCCTGTTTGGTTCCCCGTAAGTCGTGACTTATTAAGTCGTGTCCCTAGTCTCATGGGAACCAAACAGACCCTTAGTCCAAACACTTCATCAGCGCCAAAAAAAAGGAACTTTTTAAATAAAAAAAAACTGAAGTTAGTTTGAAGGAAGGAATAAAAAAAGACCATTTTTTCTCGGTAATAACTGAAATGAATATGGTGGAAAAGAGCATTTTAGGAATTTGTTCCTTTAGTCACTGAGGTAAAGTTTAGGAGGCACCTTTTATGTTTGGTATATTTTAAGGATTAAAAGTGACTCTCTTTTCTAGAACAAGGGACTAAAAGTGACTAAATACTAAAGTTTAGTCAACCCAACCAAATAGGCTCATGTTTGATCCATTACAACTAAAAAACTAGGAGCTATTTTTAGCTAACTAATTTTCAATAGGGGTTTGATTGTGAGTTGAATGTGCATGTGAACTGTTTTCCCCCTTTGTAGCATCATATCAGCTCGTTTAATTTCTTGACAGCTCGATCCGATCTAGGAGCAGGACTGAAAGAAGCCAGAAGGAATGAACCATGCATGCATGTCCAGTGCGTTGTCGACCTCGTGCCACGCATGCACGAACCATACCGATCGAGGACAAGTGTTTGTGGCGGGACGAGCGCCTGCTCTGCTCATAAGATTCCTTGTTTGAAACTGTTAACGAATAGCGAGCTTGTTTGCTTCCCGGTCCGAGAAACTCGATCATCTGGCCAGACATGCGTGCATCCTGGCCCGCATCCATCCATGCATTATTCCAGTCCGGATCGACTTTGTACTGATCTGCCTGGCACAGCCTACCATTTCCATGTAAGGGACTGTGTGAACCAAACAAGCAAGATCGCATATGTGCTTATCTCGCCATAGATATCATGTAGTGATATACATCAACAATACATGCATGCACATTATCCAAACAGGTGTGTACTGGGACGAGACGACGCATAGTTTAATTTGGTGAGTCTGGGAGGAGCCATTTACACTAGCATCTAGAGTCAGCACTCTCAATAACACACGAAAACGACTTAATACCCCAAACGACTTAATACCCCATCCGTCCTAAAATGTTGGTTGTTTTTAGGTTTCCGTGCCACAACTCTAACTCGATTTGTATAAAGTATGTGTAACATTTGTATTTTCAATTAAATTTGTTAAAAACCTAGATTCAAAGAATTTGTATCATTGGAAAGTTCTTTCTTAGGAAGCAAGCGATAAATATTTTGGGACAGAGGAGTATACGCACACACATTATCACGTATACTCTCAGGCTGTACACACAACCGAGGCCCTACATACGCACCTAGTACATATACAATCTATCAGTCTGACAATTGTGTCAATTTGGGCCTTGGGCCCTAGGCGGCGGCGGTTGGCCCCTTCAATTTGGCATATAACAGTTTCCGTACCACAACTTTGACTCGATTTGTATAAAATACGTGTAACATTTGTATCTTTAACTAAATTTGTTAAAAAAAAAAACTAGATTCAAGATTTTTGCAATGATGCTAATTATGTATGATAAACATTAATATTTTTAATATATAATTTGTCATAGTTATTTTTTGGAAAGCGCAAGGGACAAACATTTTGGGACAGAGAGAGTATATGCACGCACATTATCACGTATACTCTTAGGCGGTACACACAACCGAGGCCCTACATACGTACTCCGTACATATATACAATCTGTCAGTCCGACAATTGTGTCAATTCATTCATTCCAAATGCATAACCAGGGTGGTTGCCACCTGCTCAATCAGTGCTGTTTTTTTATTCGGCTTGCTTGCTGGCCGGCCGGCCTATAGATCCGGCATTATTGGTTGATGAGTACGTACTCCATCAATCTATTTTTATTTACATGTCATGTCGTTGGCTTTATTCCAAGTTAAGAATTTGTATCTTTGACAGAGGGATTACCATTAGTTTAAGTACAATCATAAGCGTGTGTGGCATATATATACTTCGATGATCAAGCTACTCACAAAAATACTTTATTACACAAGACAGGAACAACTGTCAAACATGAAACAACGTTAAACAAAAAGTTTGCGTTCTCAATTATTACGGAGCGGATCGATCGGAGGTTGGTGATTTTATATAGTATACACAATAATAATCATTCAGTCTGAGTTACATGACGTAGATACGTGTGACTTTTTATTAAATTATATAGTCAAAACGTACTGCTTACGCGCGGGAACGATTATGAGAGTCACACCAACTAGCTAGTAGCTCATCTCTAGTTTATTATACAAAATGCTATATGCCTTGCTCTCTGTACAAGAACATAGAGTAAAGTGTGTCGTTGTCTACTAGGTTCATTATTATTATATAAATCTCTCTTTCATAATCATATATATTTGGCTCATGGTTTCTAGCTTTCTACGGCTTATAATCGGCCAATGTTGTTCCGTTACGAGAAAAAAAAACATTGTAACATAGCTGATAAGATGGGACGATAAGTTCAAGTAATACATAGGATGATAGGATGAATAATTTGTAACTATTGTCAGTATCCATTTACGTTTGTCAGTATCCATTTGCGTTGTTGTGCGTTTGTTGATGATTGAGCTATTAATTATCTTATTAGTCATATATCTTCTTCAAATCATCATATCTCTCTGATGATTCCATTGCCAGTGTGTGGATAAGTGGATCTGTACACGGTGTTTGGTCTTTTGTGCTGTCTTTGATTTAGGTTTCGTCTTCTTGTAGCCAAATATATATGCATAATATGCAAGTACTGTATGCAACAAGCTCATGACAGTCGTCCGCCTGAACCTGCCCTAGATACGGCCGGGTCTCGTGAGGGCACAATCTCAGCTAGAGAATTTTTTGAGGGGTCGCCCTCCGCGTTTGCCACGCGGTGGGGGCACAATCTCAGCTTGTGTACGTATTTTGTTTTTGAAATACAGGTTGTGTTCGTTTAAAAGGACATTTCGGCATGCAGGCGCTGTACTACATTCTCCGTGGATCCATTATTGGAGGTTGCTATCACGCCGACAACTTGGCTGTGGCTTGTACATCACTACTACATTTCTCAACATTAGGGGCGGTTTTAGATGGACATTAGGGGCGGTTTTCCAACCGCCCCTAAACAAGCGCAACACCTAATGTTCGCCGACATTAGGGCGGTTGGGAAAAAAACCGCCCCTAATGTCTCAACGATTAGGGCGGCCTCTGCTTGAGCCGCCCCTAATGTATATAATCAGGGAGCGGTTTATCTAAAAACCGCCCTAGAGTTGAATTTCACAACAAAAAAATATATAAATAAATAATTCACAAATTCAATTAATAATTGACATAATGTCTCCATACTTCAAATAAACATATATGCATCATGCAAAACTCACATACTTCAACGTACAATTCACATAACATACGAAAATGTCGAGATACAATTCACATAAAGTCCACAATTATTTCCATCATACAACTCACATAAAGGTCACATAAAGTTTACAATTATTCCCATCATACAACTCACATAAAGTTCACATATTTCCCATCATAAGTTGATTCAACGCCCTAGGCCTAGCCTTTCCCACTCTCGAAGATGTTGATACTTTGGATTGTTTTGCAACTTCGGCGGTCCGGTCGATGAAGCTACCTTTATGATGTATAATTTGATCCAATATAAAAGTCACAAAGGCCACCAACGAGATCCAAGAGATCGTCATCTTTGTAAGGGTAACCTTTTTCCCTAACTCTTCTTTAGCCTACAAAATTTCCAATATAAGAAATGAGTGACCATATATATAGGAACACGGTGAGCATATATATATATAGAGAGAGAGAGAGAGGAGGAGCATGTATACCAAGTTTGGGTGTCTCGTGTAGGTGTGGCCGTTACTTATCGCCATGCATACATAATATCCACAATGTACATTGCCCCTGGTGGCTGTTTGGGGGACATCAGATATATAAAATTGTTAGTTATTGCATTTGAGATTATGCATTCAAATAGGTCATACTTACGGGGACGATCTGTTTTGACATGCGGCTTATCCTTCCTTCTTGGATTATGTCTCCCCGATGGTTGTTAACATACCGCTGGTACGCCTGCTCGAAAGGATACCACAAATGCCACTTGTTAGTAACCAAAAAGTTAGGTTAGGAGGTTGTATAGTAACATATAAGAGGGTTGTCGATATACATACGATTTGAGAATCGCTATGAAGTCTTTATACGTGGCTGGATCAAAGTTCATTGAATCATGAACCCACGCCGCCTATCTATGCCGACATCGACACATATAGCAATCCGGTGATTAATGCATAAATTCAATCATAGGAAAATGATGAGGTCGTCCGCGTAAAATATGTATTCGAAAAGCTTTATGTACATGTGGAACTTACTTGAAGTGGTATGGTAGCCATATCATATTGTTATGTTCGAGATTTTTGAAAGCCACGGCTATATGCGCGCCGCCATCCTAATGGCCTCATCCTTGATCGCCGCCACCGAATTGTCTCTTTCTCCGCCTTGGTCTTTCCAAATTCTAACTCTTTGCCATTCGGTCCCAACCCTTAGGATATGCAAAACGGGATTGTGCTATGTGTCGAGGGTCCACGTACCCATGTTTCAAATTAGGAACCTGTTTTTGCAAGGTGTGCTTGCATCCTAAAAAGGGACCGCTTAGGTTAGTTCCAACGTTATTATAATATCGCAATCATACCATATCAAGAGGGCAAAGGACTTACAGAAAAAGAGGTGTGAACTAGATTGATGTCCATAGAACCCAAAGCGATACAATGTATGGATGTCGCCGAGCTCTATGGCAATATCACCACCGTGTCCTCCGAATATACCGCTCGGGTAGGCACATCTTATCTCCTCGTTATATCCGTCGACGGGCGTGCAAAGTACCAATCGTGGAACTTTTTCATTCCACGTGGCATATCTTGAATGATATGGTTTGGTAAGAAGAGCTTGCCTCTCTCATATTTTTTTTTTTCTAGCATTTCTTTGTCCATCCGATTTCTTCTATCTTTGGATACTTCTTTGCTTGAATAGTGTTTACCTAAGTGATTGGTTCGTAAGTAGAACCATGTCGTGGTACTTGTTTGACTCGGTTCTCGGGCTTGAACTGGTCATGGGCGTACCACTTGGACACCACTTGTGGACGTCATTCATCGGGCGTAAAGGCGGCCTTACATTTTATGGAGGCTTTGTTCTATACACCAACTCGTCCCCATAGATTATCTATTGGATGCTCTTCAACACGAGCTTCTTCCAAAGGCACCTGCTTTCGTAGGAGGCACATTAGGTTGTACGACCTCGGCGGAGAAGAGTGTGGCACATTAGGTTGTATGGCAGCAGCGGAGAAGAGTGTGGCATCTTAGGGTTTTGTTGGTCGAAGTAGGGGAGTGTGTCATCTCTTCATCACAAGTCGGTGACATAATATACCCCCTCCTCCGCAACCCTCCGCCGTGGAAGTGGTGAATAACTTGGTGGGGAGGCGAAAACCCGTCAATACAATGTCTCGTTTGTGTCACAGGATGAACTGGCCCAATCACTTGACCGAGTTCGCTCGGTCCCTCGGGAGTTGGGTGTTCAAATATATAATTCTTGTAATGGGGCTCCACGGTATGCACCTCGACCCTAGTGTAGTCCGGCGGTATAGGCTTGCCGTGCCACCCGCCCCTGGGGATGTGCCACACCCGTTCGACAACCCGCATTATGTTTGCCCTTCCAACGAGAACCACCAAGTTGCAACTAGTTGGTTCCCCGTATGCGATCGACGGGGTTGTGCCTGCAGTGGAACCTTGGTCGCTAGGTACTTCCGGAGGGCTCCCTACTACCCCAAAAGTTGAGTCCGCGCGGGCCACATGCAAATAGCCGACTTGAGACATGATACCTCGCTTAATTGGCCTACCCGATACCCTTTCATAAATTGGCATCATAGGCAAAGAATCATAAACCGATTGTGTTCCAAGTATCAAAGGCAATCGGATTTCAAGTATCATAGGCAAAGTGGATTTCAAGTATCAAAGGCAATCGGATTTCAAGTATCATAGGCGGTGTCCCACAGCTCACCGGCGCAGAGAGTAGGGGGGAGTAGGGGAGGCACCACCACCGGCGGAGGGAGAGTAGGGGGAAGTAGTAGGGGAGGCACCACAGCCACCGGAGCAAAGACCACGCCCACGCTCACCGCCGGCGGCACCACAGCTCCCAAGTTCCGGCGGGGCGGCGGTCCTCCTCGCGGATCCGGCCGCCCTCCTCCCGGATCCGGCGGTCCTCCTCGCGGATCCGGCCGCCCTCCCTCCCGGATCCGGCGGTCCTCCCTCGGCACTGCGTCGGACGGCGGCGGCAGAGCAGCGCGGTGCCGCTAGGGTTTCGGAGGAGAGCGGCAGAGTCGTGGGAGGGAGTCGTGAGAGTGGGAGAGGGATGGGGCGTCGGGCGCCAAGAGGAGTGGGAGAGGGATGGAGCGCCGGGCGGCAGCCGCACCGATGGGGGCGAGGGATGGGCGCGTCGGCCGGCGGCGGTACGAATTTGGGCAGCCTGACGGCGCCGAGTTGAGTTCGAGCGCCCTGGACTTAGCCTAATCGGGCACCAGAAATGGGGAATTGAATATATACGAAGGGCACAAGTTTTATTAGGGGCGCTCGCTCCTAAGCCGCCCCTAGAGTGGGTTTTCATTTTTTTAAAAAACAATCTCTATATTGTTTGATAAATGTTTTTGAGAGATTAAATGGTACCTAATGAAAATTATTTTGAAAAACATAAACTTTATAACTCTTAAAGATCTACCACTAAAAACATAAACTTTATAACTCTTAAAGATCTAACCCCTATAATTAGTTTTCACTTTTTTTATTTTGGAAATTACAATATTGTTTAAAGTTTTATATTATAAATATATTATTTGATAAATAAAAACTAAAAAGATGGTTACAAATTAAAAAATATCGGTGCGAAATTATTGTGTTTTCAAAGTGTAATTCACCATATTTGGTCGCAAATCCAAGACGTGAAAAATACGGTAATTTCAAAATGACTAAAAAAAACCTAGGATTTTGCGTGGGGGCCATATTTTGGGTGTAAATGACCACAAAAAATTTGAGGAAGTTTGGACATAGGCGAGAGCGGAGCGTGCTTCATAGTGGTATACGGAACCTTTCATCGAACCCTATCCTCACACTTAGGTTTCTCATGGTTGTGTGGCCTGTTCGCTTTGCGGTGTGCTATCGGCCTCAAACTTTTTCTCGAGGCATCTACATGGTATGTGTGAAGGCACCGCCAAGTTTAAGAATTTTCTGAAATTGTTTGGTAATTTTCTCGATTATTTTAATTACCGCGCGACTTCTCCCAGTAATTATACGTTGAACTATGACCACCCCCAAAAAGACCTGAAACGGTGCCAAACTTTGCCGCAAGGTCTCTTGTGCCCTAGGAGGCAAAACTTGTGGAGGCCGGTGCGAAATTATTGTGTTTTCAAAGTGTAATTCACCATATTTGGTCGCAAAACGGCACGTGAGAAAAATACGGTAATTTCTAAAATGACTAAAAAAACCTAGGAATTTGCGTGGGGCCATATTTTGGGTGTAAATGACCATAAAAAAATTTGAGGAAGTTTGGACATAGGCGGAGCGACGTGCTTCATAGTGGTATACTTTAACCTTTCACCGAACCCTATCCTTACACTTAGGTTTCTCATGGTTGTGTGGCCTGTGGCGCTTTGCGGTGCTATCGGCCTCAAACTTTTTCTCTCGAGGCATCTACATGGCATGTGTGAAGGCACCGCCAAGTTTAAGAATTTTCCGAATTGTTTGGTAATTTTCTCTCGATTATTTTAATTACAAATACGACTTCTTCTAGTGTTTACTAACACTTTCTTAAAAGCCAAAATGACCCATATAACTAATGTTGATCTCGATGAGCTCTAAGACGCGTTTGTATTCAAATTTTTTTTCGATTTAAGGTCATTTAGTGCTTCGTTTCACCTCGTTTGACCAAGTTTGACTTTTCCAATTCAAACTAGAGACGCCTTTTGGAGCCCTAGATCTCTTCTTTTTCAAAAAAGTCACGAACACCAACTTTGTGTAGCTCCTCAAGATCTACACTCTATATATACAACTTTTTGTATTTAAAGTTTTTCGATTTGAGGTCATTTAGTGCTTCGTTTGACTAAGTTTGACCAAAAACACATTAGGGGTGACTATATATAACCGCCCCGATTTGAGGAGACATTAGGGGTGGTTGAAATATAACCGCCCCTAATGTGTCGTAACATTAAAGGGCGGCTCGTAACATGAGCCGCCCCTAATGTGCCAACAAAGAGGGGCGGTTTGTTCTGAGCCGCCCCTAATGAGCCAACATTAGGGCGGTTTGCATCTACCCCGATTTTTCGATACATTAGGGGCGGCTCAAATTATGAGCCGCCCCTAATGTTCAAGCCAGCGCTCCCTTAGTTCCCTTTTGTAGTAGTGCATACGCACATGATCGTCTTGATCCGCTGAGCTCAATGAATATTAAGGGCCCATTTTGGTAGAGCTCCAGCTTCGACCAAAACAAATTTAGATGTGGTTCGTACAGAAACTTTTTTGGGTTTCTGTTATATATCTAGTTAATATATATATATGGCTAGCTACAGTACTCCTATATATCTACTATACCTAAAGATGGCAGCGGTTCGGTTTCGGTTCGGATATCCGCGGGTTTCGGGTTCTCAGGGTTTCGGTTTTGGTCTTTGGAATTTCACCCGGGTTTTCGTGTTCGGTTTCGGGTTCGGTTTCGGTTTTGGTTTCGGGTTTAGTTTTCCACCCGTGGATATCCGAAATAAATCATTTAGAATTAAAACTCATGTTTTATAATATGTTAATAATAACTTATTTACTTAGATTATTAAATTTATTCAAAGTTGACTCATAAAAATATTTATTATTTGTTGTCTCTTGTTTATACATGTGAATATGTGTATATATATCTACGGGTATCCGTTCGGTTTTGGGTTATCCACGGGTTTCGGATAACCGTTCGGGTTTCGGTTTATCTGCGGGTTTGGTTTTGGTGATGGATTTCCACCCGAATTGGTTTCGGTTTTGGTTTTGGTTTTTCGATTTCGGGTTTCGGTTTTGGGTGCACGGAGACTCCACCCGATCCGAACCCGAACCGTTGCCATCCTTAACTATACCTACTAGTACGCTGTGCAGCTGGCTCTCGATCGATCTGTCTACACCACAAACTATTGAGTCCAAGTCAGCAGCTCGATCGTGGTCCATCGAGATATCATTAATTACTACCGTCGACGTGTCAGTGTTTGCCTCGTGGCACATTTGTGCTAATTAATTCAAATCATATCTTCATCCAAATTATCGTCGTCTCTAATATATAATCCGGCCATTTCCAGCCAGTGGACATACATGAGTTGCACGTATATATATAGTTATAACTAAAAATTTATTAGTCTCTTAATAAATTAACACCTATATATATCACAGTTGAATGATGCATCAGCTAGCTGCAGCCTGCCGTGCCGGGGGTCACATTTTTGGTGAATCTTGTTTATACTTTATATATATATGTATTCTCCACGAGATCGATCTTTAGCACTAGCATCCGGCAGCATATATATGAACGACGACGACGGCCACTTGCTTGGTCGTCTCGTGGCTTATTACGTATACGTCTGGTTCGACCAAGATCGGGCTGGGAAGATCGGTTTTTGTATGCGTCATGCGTGCCAACGTGCCCGGTGCCTATCTCTATCTGTGCAGGAAAGTTTGGCCACTTGTTTGGTCTCGTCTAGTGGCTGATATCAATTTTATTTCTTAAATATTATATGGGTACATTTAGTCAAAGTGGTTTATGGAGAAAAGAAAATAACAGTTATTTAACGCAGCATGGACATCCAAATAAAAATAAAGCTCGCTCATTTATCATCCTCACCATCCCCAGCCCATTTATGAGGAGGCGCTAAACGGTAGTACTAATTTTGGCCCATTCGCGTTCGCATCCCAGTTGGTGGGTCGGATGCCTGGTGCTGGGCCGGCCATTTTGGCCCAGTGAGTGGGTAACGATTTGATCCAATAGGCCCATTCGCTCATTCTTTGCTCGTTGCTCATGTATTTATGCACCGCTAGTGAAAAAATGAGAACGTCACTAGAAACTGTTTCTGCAACTAACGGAAATTTTCACGAATTTCACTAATCTTCTTACCATCCCTGTTAAGAGCATACATATGCATACCACAAATTAACTAAGGTATCAGGTAGGTCAATTAACTGAGGTATCATGCATCAAGTCAGCTATTTGCATATCTGTCAGCTCTCATTCACGATTGTCAGCTCTCGATATGATCTATCTATCTGCTCAACAAGTTAGTCATACCAAGTTATTCATCTGCTACATATTGCCCATCATGCCTGGCAACTGACATTGAGAACCTATTCCTATTCAGTAAATATGGCAAGTGAGTAAATTAGTTCTGACCTTTCTTTTTTGAATGCAACAAAATTATCTCTGAACTTACAACTTAACCTTTTGTATTCCAGTTGGGCTGTTGGCAGTGGCTTCAGAATTAAAATTTGAAAATGTTATGGGTAATTCACAACGCTGATCTTCACATCAGTGGACCATATTGCTGCAGAAGTATATATTATGATCACCAGGATGCAGATGGTGCAAGTTCTGAACTTGACAATCAAGAATTTCATGGGCGCTGCATAGTTGTCGACTTTGCAAGAGGGGTTAAGCCCTTGCCACCACTGTACTCTACTACACACATGTTATGTGACATCTATCTATACCATAAACAAATAATAATAATAATTTAAAAACTTATAGATACCACATTATCAAAAAAAATGTCGGATTAAAAAACAAAACGTGGACTAGCATAAGAAGATAATGTCAATCAAGCTAGAGAATGGAAAATAAAAACAACATATATTATCTTCTACGCACGTGTTCTTCTCTCTCTCTCATGATGATCTACAGGTTATCCCAAACTCCTCCCATCCCTGGTCTACTTATGGAATTGGTAAAGAGACAGACTAATAATCTACCCCATCGCAACAAGATAATTTATATCAGACCACTAGAAATTTTTATTTTATTTTTTTGACTTATTTGACTAGTCAAAAAATAAAGTAAATAAAAAATAGGGAAGAGAAAAGTCAAGGGGCCTCTAAGGAAAAGAAAGACAGATGAGCCAACTTGAGATTTTTTGGCATTATTATCACAGAGAATAAAACCCAATTCAAGTTATTTTGTAGATTCATTAATCATGGGTTGGTGGAAGAACTTGAGAAGTTTCCACAATTAAAGATCCAGATAACGAAATTGCATTTCAATTTTTGCGAAAAGCATATCAATTGCTAGAACCCTCGATAAAAGAAAGGAATGTTGTGTATGAATCACTCGATCACCTATTCTTCCAAATTATATGTATCCACGAGATTAATTTTTGGTTTCGATGTGCAAAAGCAAACCATTTCTATTGGAAACATTACTATAATGAATTCCTTAACCTCCATAATAAATGGAGTATACCAAATTACTATTCATTTTTGTAGGGTCTATCCCAAAAATTTGCCGGCTGCATGCGGCCGCAGCGTCCCAGTTGCGTGGAACTAGACAAGCACCCAATCCAGCCAATGATCAGTTGTGATCACTATCAGATTTGTAGTAACTGGATTTCTTTTTTTTTGGCGTAGCTCGTACTTCATCAAGTGGAAAATAGAAGTTACAAAATATCACTACTGCAAAAAAGACAACTAAGGGAGCGCGGCATTTATATTAGGGGCGGCTCATACTTTGAGCCGCCCCTAATGTATGCGAAAATCCCGGCCGTTGACAAACCGCCCCTTACTAATGAGACATTAGGGGCGGCTTGTGTACCAGCCTGCCCCTGTCAAGTATCGGGGGCGGTTCAATCACCAGCCGCCCCCTACTATGGTCCACAATAGGGGCGGCTCTATATTGAGGCGCCCCTACAAAGGGTTGCCGAATTTTAAAATGAGGCACTAAAAATTAAAAATTTCGTAAATGACCTCGGACGGAAAAACTTCCTAAATATGAAATGTAGATCTCGAAAAGTTATGAAACTTTGTAGTTGACCACTTTTTAGTTTGTGTCTGTTTAGGGCCTCAAATAGTCAATTTACACTTTCGAATTTGTATAATATATGAGGACGCAGAATGAGATATGGACACATATAAGTGTGTAGCGCAGTGGATGGAAGGGTCGCGCACGAGCTTGAGGTCGCGGGTTCAAATCTTGGCGGCCGCAATATTTGCAAAAAGCCTGAAAAAATCATCATGTGTGTAGGGATGTGGGTGGCCAGTGGGGTCCTACCCCAATTAAAAAAATTGTTTTTTTTGAATTTTGAAAATGTAAAATATGGGATTATGTGTTCAGATTAGGGGCGGCTTCTGTCAACCACTCATAATATGGATGAACATTAGGGGCGCTTGTTTAGGGGCGGCTGGGAAAACCGCCCGAGTCCATCACCAGCCGCCTCTAATGTTGCTCAATGTAGTAGTGTATTCACCAGTAATCCAAGAATTACCTGCGAATCCCACACCACAAACGAAAGCAAGAAAACGAGGGAGAGGGGAGGACCTCCACCTAACAACCCCGACCAACTAAACTATGCCTCGCAACAAAAAGACACATCCACGCAAAAAGTCGCCAAATGGGGGATCAAGCCGCGTGGCCAAGCATCCACCAGGGCCTCAAGCAACCAGGTAGTCGCAAGGCGAAATCGCCAGTGACCAGGTAACCACTGCGAAGAAGACATCGTACTCACCCGAACCTCCAACGACCAGGTAGTTGCGAGGTAGACCTCCAGCAACTAGGTAGTCGCGAGGTAGACCTCCAGCAACCAGGTAGTCGCGAGGTAGAACCGCTAGTGACCATGTAGCCATTGTGAAGGGGTTGAGGAACCGACAAGGCCGGTGTAGCCACTGCAAACTGCTGCGGCAACACCAACACTCGAGTAGGACACAACAAGGCGAGGAGGAGATGAAGCACAGGAAGGCATAGCGCCGATATCCAGGGCCGTGAACCGTGGAGGACGAGATGCAGGAGAGCTTCAGCACTTGCCTTCATGAAGGTCTACGACGTCCACTAATGCCGACATAGCGCCTGAGGAGAAGCCCTAGAAGGTCTTTCGACCCCAACCTGCCGGACACGTACCTTCGATGACGCCGCCAAGGCAAATGACACAGCTACGCCTCCGTCGCCGGCCCAAGGGAACCGGGCAGGGTTTTCACCCAAGAAGTTAAAGATCCTGTCCAGGCCACCCACGGTGCCACTAACCGAGGTTGGCCATCACCCCGTCTGCCGTAGATCCCGAAACATTAGTGGCAAGAGCATGTCCCAAAGGCAGACACGGTGCAATAAGAAGCATACACCACCGGTCGAGACACAATGGCGAGCTTCGCGCGCCAACACCGCCACCGCCCTCGCCACCACGACAACATCGAAGCATCGGGAAGCCGACCATTGACAGCCCCAACCCGCCCGCGCAGAGAGGGCATGCAAGATTGGGCCCCAACGGAGATGGCAGCCCTGTTGAACGCCCGGCAGGCACGGGGACACGGTGCCACATGGCGGCGCCGTCACCTTGCAGCGAGCATGCTGGCCCTACCATTAAAGCGCTGGATCAGGCCCGGTGGAGCCCGAATCCGACCATCCGCCATCGCGCCTTTTGCCGTCGAACAGGGCCGGAGACGGAGGGGCCGCTGCTAGCGGCGAGCAAGATGGATCCGCCGTGCCAGGCCGGCCACCCGCCGGGAACCCGTCGAAGAGGAGGAAGGAAAATGGGGAGGTGGGAGAGGAGGCCTGCACGGGTTCCCATTTTTTTAGGTGCCGCTGACCGCCGCTACCGCGAAAGCAGGGGGGCAACCGCGGCCGGGAGGTGGGGCGCTAGGGCGGCACTTTGGCCGGCGGCGAGGAGCCCCCCGAGTCGCCCGTGGGGAGCGTTCGGGGTGGGAGATGAAAAGAATTCTTACTGCAGAAACTGGATTTCATGCATTGAGATCAAGGCAGCAGGCTAACACAGGCCTTCAGAATTCACTAATCGTGCATGTTTCTTTGACTCATCATCTCAAACGAATAAAAAGACTCCACAGGTATGACAAGCAGTAGATACAATATATTCCTTCAAAATTGTACCGCGGATTGCACCAGAAACCTCAAGAGCAACAACTACAGATTTTAGAGCAGGCATAGGTAAGGGCTCCCTCAGCGCCTCAATTGTATAGGCTATGGAGCAAGCGACGAGCAGCTGAAAAACCTACAAATAGATGTCAACACTAGCTACCGGTAGCAGCTATTGTCTTGCACCATATTGTCAAACCATCAGACAGGTATTGTTCCCAACTAAAACACTGCTCTACCACCATGAAAAAGTCCTGAAGTCCAAAGAATATGTCAAGGGAGACGACCTACCAAAAACATCAGTGTTAGAATCGTCAAGAGGAGCACTAGAAAACTAAGCCATGTTAAGTGACAGTTACCGGATTGGAATTGTAAGGACTTGCTAGAAAGTTTGTAACCCTAAACAAAAATTTGCACTCCCACTACTCCGCAAATACAAGCACACACTTTTAGAACGATACAGGGTTGTAAATTAAGGGCATATATATGTTCTCACTAAACATGATATGTCAAGTTCGTGAGTAAGCTTTGTAGGAAATATATACCAAAAAAAGCAGATACGTAGATAGACACAACTGACAAATTAATATGTATACGATTATAACCTCCACAGATGTACATATAGATGCATGAGCTTATACTGAATAACAAGTGATGTCCTTACCGTTACATTTCATATGCTTGGTGGTGACAATGGTGGTGGGAAGCTTGCATACAAGTAATCATGGCTAGTTTCAAATTTCAACACACACAACCTCTCAAACAATAATGTCTTGAGCTCTAGCGTGAAATATTGTGCATCTGGGTTTTCTCTCAAAGAATATTGGTCTCGAGGAATCCCTCGTACGAGTACATAGCCCTCTGCTGCACCTCCTCTCGAGATGGAACAGTAACAGTCAGGCAAGGGACCTGCATTGTCGTGCCGCCACTCCTCTGCACCAGCACCATTGCTTCGCCTAGTCTTGCTATAGAGGTTGAACTCAAAATCCCCAAATATCAGCAAACCAAGCCTGTCTTCTGCCAGCTCCACAATGCATTTCTGTCTCCCCTTGCTTTCAGGAGGGAGGTCAACCATGGAGAATTTCATCTCAAGTGTGTCCAGCACGAGCATATCCTTCTCACTGTACTCTGTCCAGTAGAAGCAGCCATGCACGCAGTGGCGCCGCGTCAATATAGGGTAGGATCCCCATCTCGTCCATCCATGGCTTCCAATAATGCTAAAAGATGCGACGGCTTGCCACATTCCGGTGACTGAAGAGAAGGCAAAGGTCAAAATCTTGGTTTTTCGGACAGCACATTGCAGAACACACGGAGTGACGATTCCTCCTCCTGGCCAGCTGGAGCGAGGAAGGTCTCGAAGAGCATGTAGTTGATTGGAGTGCCAGCAGTAAACCCCGTTAGGTCGCCGGGGATGTGGGGATCTTGATGTGCCGGCGATGCAAGGGGTCGCAGACCACAAAGACAAACTCGTCGGCAGCAGTAGTCCGGTCGAGGAGGACGCGGCCGTCGCGGACGTCGCAGACTCGCCCGCGGATGGTGTCGGGGAGGAAGGAGAAGGTGAAGTCGGCGACCCTCGCGAAGGCGCGAGCGGCCGGGGCCGACCCGCGCGGCGACTGCGACTGGTAGAATTTGGTGGCCCGCCCGTGGCTGGAATCGAGGAATCCGAGGATCGGCGGCGGGTGGAGGGAGCGGAACCGGTGGAGGAAGCCGCGCGCGGAGACGATGCGGCGGAAGGAAACGCAGGACGCGGCGGCCCTGGCCAGGTCAGCGGCGGTGTCGAGGCGGAGGAAGATGTCCTCTACGAGCTCGTCGGGGAGGAGCGGCTGCTGCAGCGCCGGCGGCGGCATTGCGTGGTCGGACAGCGTGGTCCAACAGATGGCCGGCCTGCTAGCGACTAGCGTCCGATCGAGCCAGACGAACGCGGCTTCTCAGCATTATCGTTAGATTTTATAAGAGCGCATGTAGTACAAACTACAAACCGACTTGGGTTAGGTTTCTCCTTTTCCTCTTCTTCAAAAAAAGGTTTTCTCGATCTGAAAAAACTGGATCTGATGCATGCATCCATATATGCGTCGACCGTGCGCCGGCCTTCGTGATCTCCTATGGCCAAACGAACCATCATCCCACACTAGCTCGTTCGTGTCCCGCATCGGCATCTCCCAACGTGATCGGGAATATGGGATCGATCGGGTCATAGCGCCGCCAGAGCTTGCTGCCTGCGCCGTGCACTCCACCATGGAGACCCCGCCGCCGCCGTGCTCTTGGGGGATCGGAGAAACCAAAGCACCGCCGTCACCGCCGCCGCCCCACAGGTTTGTACCCGGCCGGCCTCTTCCTGTCTCCTCAGCACTTGGATGATGTGGATCCATCTTTTCTGATAGCTTAGATTTATCGAACCTGCTTTCAATATCTTGGTACTGCCATCGATCATGTTCGTTGTATTGCGTACGCACACATGCTCATGGTCTCGTCTTCCTCGTCGAGATCGATTCTTTAATTTTATTTGAAGAATCATGGATCGATTATTATTTTGCATGATTAATTAATTATATTAATTATTTGTAGCAGATGAACGCAGAAGCCGCCAGCCACAACAGACTGAGGCCATCCCTTCTTCCCAAGCAGCCACCGATGCAAACATCACTTTGCCATACCTTCCGGAGGTACTACTTAATTATGTATCTTTCGCAGCAGATGAATGCAGAAGCGACAATGGCGGCGATCTACGGTGCACCTCTCAACAGCCACACCACGCTGAGGCCATCCTTTCTTCTCAAGCGGGCACCTTGCCATACCTTCCAGAGGTACTATAGACTTCCATCTCCATAATATCGTCATTGATCTCCTCAGTTATATAATCATTTACTGATTGATCTAAAAGTTTAAAATATATGGGCATCTTTAAACCAAAAACACAAATTGCATCTCTAACATGATATAGATTGTTTGATTATAATGACACCACAAATTACAAAGCCAGTCTAAAAAGATAATGCATAATCTCCCTCTGTCCACGATTACGTCAAGTTCTAGCAAGTTTAGGACAGATTAATTAGTGCTACAGATAAAAGACTGCGTCCGCGTCGGGCTCGTCGGTGGCCGCGGTTCCGCTGCCGGGATCCCTTCACGGGCGCCCGACTCTTCCTCTTCGTCGCTGCCCCTCCTTGTAGCCATACCGTCGCCAGGTCTGGCCACGGTATGCCGCGGTCGAGGCCGTGCCGGGGGCAGCAAGGCTAGCTTGGAAATCTCCGTCGACCGCTCCTCGCCTGGGGCGTCGCCATGCTGCTTGCCGCTCGCTGCTGCCGCCCAGCCGCTGGAGCTCCCGTCGCCGGCACCCGCAGCTCCCCCAACTCCCAGCGGCGTCGGGGTGGTCGGGACCTCCGCGCCGCCTTTGCGCGCCATCTGCTCAAAGCTCTTCACGAAGGCCCTCTTCCCGACGTTGCCCCCCCTTGTTGTGGACGTCGAGGAAGGCGAGATTGAGGATGATGACTCTGCCTTTCAATGCGGCCACCTGCTCGGCGTCGCTGTTAGTGGGTGCAGATGTTGTGCTCGTGCATCCTTCCGCTCTGACGTCGCCGCCTGTCTCAACCCATCAGCGACTCCGGTGCCCCACAGCGCCGCCGAGCAGCCAACGGACCATTCCCCGCAGGTCTCTCTCTCTCCCGACGCCGCTCCTTCTTCCCGTCCCTCCTTGGGTAGATCGAAGGCGATGCAATGGGCTGAGGGCGTCGTCTCCCGACTGGGACAGTGATGACGACGCCGATCGCGGGTGAGACGGCGGACCCGCACTACCTTCGTATGGCTCCTCGAGGCCTCCCCAACTCGCCAGCCTCAACAACCGGCCATGGCTCGAGCGGCGCCGTGGCTGTTGACTCCGCCACGGAGTTGAGTCGGCACGGGCCGCTGTCGTCATGGTGGCCTACGCCCGGCGTCGTGTCTCCCACCCGTACGCGCGCAAGAGGCGGTGGGGCGTTGCCCGTCCTAGGCGGCGCGCCTCGGGGGCCCTTGGCGGTCTTGCGACGGTCCGGCCGTGCCAACGGCGCCGAGCGTCTGCCACCTACGCCTACCCGCCACGCCGCGTCTCCGCTCAACAGCGGCTGGGGCCGTGCCGCGGTGCAACCATGCCGGATGAGGCGGGCTGGAAGCGCCGTCCTCCACCACTCCCGAGCACGCCGCACATCCTGCTCAACCCCGGTCCGCGACGACCAACCTCGCCCGCGCCGTCGCCGCCGTGTACCAGCCTATCTTGTAGGCCTGTGCCCTCAATTGTCTCGCGATGGATCACGTCGCTGCGGCTTGTCGCCTGCCGTCATGCTGTCTCTTCTATAGAGGCGCTGGCCACCAGGCCTGCGACTGCAGTAGGCAAACGTGGGGCGCGGCTGACCCCTTCACTGCCACCTCGACCGCCACCATGGGAGCAGCCTCTGCTGCAGCGTGGGGTGTCGTCGACTGCGCCTATGTCGCCTTCCGCTGCTGTTAGGCTTTGCGTGGGCACCTTGTGGTGGATGTTTCGTGTGGCCTCCACCGGATGTTGGTGACCCGGCTTGCGAGGCCGTCGTCCGCGATGCGTCCGTTGTGGCTGCTGGCTACGCCGACAAAGCCACCTCCTCCTCGAACCTTCTTGGGCTTGCACCGCGGGTGGCTACGATGCCCCCCGCTCGGGTGGAACCGAAGCTTGATGAGCTTGTGGTCTCCCCTCATCGCACCGCCATCCACCGCCTTGCAGTTGGAGCCACCTTTACCTCTATGCATGGTAGTGCTACGCCCGCAGGCGGAGGCCTCGGTGGATCATGCAGTGCCGCCCGGACCCACCCCGTCACATCGCGCCGCCCAGCCCAGCCCCTCGCCGTCCGGGGTGGGGACTTACCACGACCAGACCGTGGCGGAGGCGCTAGAGGGGTCCGAGGCCCCGGGACGCCGGGCGTCCACCACGCCGCCGCCTCGCTTGGCTCAACTCATCCCCGCAGCGCCCGGCGTGTCGGGGGCGGCAGGTGTGAGCTCTGTGGCTCCTCGCACTCCTCCTTCGCTAGCAGCCGGCCTCCGTCCCGTGTCTTCAACAGTTTCGGTACCAACCTTCATCGACTTCGTTGACACCGCCATTGGCGGAACCTTCCAAGATTCCTCCTCGCAAAGGGAAGGTCAAGGGTTGTCGAAGACGCCTAGGTTGCGCGTGTCGCAGCGATCAGCTGGCCGCAAAATCTGCCTTCTGCGATTGCCGCCTGAAAAGCGGCGCGACTTGTCGGTTGAACAAGTGGGCCAAGCGACACATTGCACGTGGGGTGTACCCAAACCCCACGATCGTCATGATGTTGCATGAAGCGTTTAGGGATGTTGTGCCGTTCTCCAGGCGGGAGAATGTGCGCAAGATCCTTCCCTGTTCGTATCCGCTTTGCGGGGTGGACTCGGGGAGATGTCGAAAAGTCGGAGGTGGCTGCCGAGGTCTTTTCCAGTCCTGCGGTCGGCGTTTGAGGTGGCCATCGGGGACTCGCCACTCCCGCGGTCGAAGCATCGGGGGTGGCCGTCGGGGTCCCTGTCACAGTATCTTCGGTGACTGCCTTCATCGACTCCTTGTTACTACCATTGGAGGAGCCCTTGGTCGTGGACCTGCCTCGCCTACTGTCGTCAATGGTGTCTTGGCCGGGCACCAACGCCGTCCGCTTCGCCAAGCACTCCGAGGTGCTGGTGCCGCTACGAGCATTAGGCGCCCGGTGCTCCTCAACCGCTTGGAGGGACGCCGCCTAGACGACCCATCGGATAGCCCGGAACCAAAAATGGTGGTACGGTTCCATGAACACTTCGCAATGTCCCGTCCGTGTAGTCGAATGCCCTCCGCGAGTTGTTTCCGTTGATGGCCGAGGGGGCTCTCAACCTATAGCCTTCCTCTGTGCTGCGTCGCAAATTTGGTTTCTTAGTTAGGACAACCCTTCTGCTCCGCCGTTAGAGCCGGTGATCCGTGTTAAGTGTTGCCCCCTACCGGACTTTGGCACCTCGCCATTGACCGTTAGGGGTTGTAATCGCTTACATTTCTGATTTCCCTTAATTAAGTACACACACAATGTGCGCTTTCGAGAAAAAAAAAATAATGCACTAATCTGAATTCAATTTTTAATTGTGCACTAATTTCTGATGCCTCTTGGTCTCTGCAGGGTGTTTAATTGATCAAAGAATACTCATTGTGTCCTCAAAAGTAATATTTTAGCTACTAATAATTTTTTTCGTGACCGGGTCATTCACCCGTATTTCATTAAGAGGATGGAAAACCAAACGCTAATACAAAGACACACCTCGATGGCGAGAGGACATCGAAGTAAAACACTGACAAAGGGGCACACACCTAAGCTACTGAAGTTTTCCTGAAACGATTACATGGATGACCTATTAATAATATATCCGCATGGCCGCAGGATGTCCTCCAGCACATACATTCCCTGATGAAAATGCGAGACGCAGCTCGCGCAGCTTGCGTGTCCCGGACCTTCCTACGCTTCTGGCGGCTCTACCCGAACCTGCAGTTCACCCAGAAAACCCTAGCCGCGTGCAAGCAGCCATTGCTGCAGAACAAACACAGCAGCAGGGCCAGGGGCAAGTATGTTTTCAGCAAAGCACGGCAGGTGCTTGAGAACCACTCCGGTGTCGGAGTGACGAGGATCAACCTTAACCTCATAGCCTGCTCCATGGACGACCTTGACGCCAGCCTCCTCGACAGTTGGGTCCGGCGAGCCGTCAAGCCTGGTGTCGCTGACCTCGCTCTGAGGCTGCCGAATGGCTACGAGTCTCAATACAGCTTCCCCTACTCGCTCCTGCAATCAGATGATGATGTGGCCGACACTAACAGCTGCAGCTCGACGAGCTCATCAATTCAGTCTCTTCATCTCTCCTCCTGTGGCTTCCATCCCACAGCTAACGACATTCCAAGGCAGCAGCTGGCTTGCTCCCGGAGCTTGTCCAGAGTGCGGTTGCACAAGGTCGGCGTCACCGGAGATGAACTATGCATGTTTCTTTCTGGCTGCTTCTCTCTGGAGCAGCTAAACCTCCAGATGCCACAAGGTTGCCTCCCTGAGGATACCTCATGTTCTGCGGAAGCTCAAGGTGGTGTTCTTGATAGACTGCTGGGCGACGCCGACGATGACGTTTGAAAGCGACGCTCCGAACCTCTCTACCTTGAGGTGTGAAGGTTTGCGGCTGTTCAGGTTCACGCTTGGAGACTCGTTGGAGACCAAGGAGCTGGATGTGCACGTCACGCGCACGAGCAGAATGCATTGCTTACTCCAGTATGCAGGCAGCAACTTGCCAACCATCGCGCCAAATCTCGAAAGCCTTGTGATATCAACAGAATATGAGGTATAGTACTACATATATAAACACTATCTATAAATTTTATAAATGTTTGAGGATGTTTGTTTTTTTTTTTCCTTCAGGCCTTAAAGGTGCCAGCGATAACTGACAGATTCAAGAACCTCAAGCATCTTGTTATCTGTCTTGGAGAATGTGGTGGATTTTGCAAAGGCCATGACTTGCTTTCTTTAGCTTGTTTTCTTGATGCATGTGTTGCCTTGGAAACCTTCATCTTACGTGTGAGTAGTAATTGATCATCTCACCTCATGTATTTAACTCCTATATATATGCCCTTATGAAGTATTACTAGTAATATATACAATAATAACCCTAGAAATGCATGCCTTATTCATGTGTGCAGGTTGCAGATGGTTTAGGATGGTACAAGAAGTACCTCAATATTGGAAAACCAGACGAACATCCATGGCAATCCAGCAGCAGGCAGCAGGAGCTCCCAGGAATCCACTATGGCGGCCTTGGAAACCTGAGGAAGGCGACAATCACGGGCTTCTGCACTGCCAAGAGCTTGGTCGAACTGACATGGCACATCCTCGAGAGGTCGTCAGCGTCGCTGCAGTGCCTCATTCTGGACACCACCCCCGGGTACGACAGGAAGCACTCCTCTTCCGACAGGTGTCTGCCGATGCCGATATTCGCGCAGGCAAGTTGTGACGCTGAGAAGATACTCACCTGCGTGAGGAAATACATCGAGCCCAAGGTCCCTATCGGCATCGAGCTCAAGGTTCTTGGGCCCTGCAGCCGGTGCCACGCCATGGATGCCAAAGGTGCCCTTGGCTTTTAGCTCCTGCTAGCTGCGGCCTGTGATGCTGACCCTTGTGTGTTCATGTTTGAGTTTATTACTGCCAGGTGTTGAATATTTCATCCTCTCCTTTTTGCGAGGTTAAGTGTTTCCTTCTTATGAGTACCAACATAAAAAAATATATACAAGCTTAGCTTATACTATTTCTCGATCCTCCATGGACAATCAGTTGTAGAATAAAACCCTCTTGATGAAACCCAAAAATTGGCTAAATTTGTATGAGATCTATGATCAAATAGACTGGTATATAATTTACTGGTGCAAGTTTTATCTCTTAAACTGGTATATAATTTGAATATTTATTGATCAAAGTTTTAAAGTTTGACTTTCCATGTACAAAAATACCCCTCATCGTTCTACGATGGAGGGAGTACTTGAAAACACTTTTCTGAACTTTATACCTTATATATCAAAAGTAACATGGAGAGAGATTGATTCTGATATTCTCTTTTAACAAAAAGAATATAGATTGAAGAAAAAAAATTAAGAAACTATAATTTTGTCTAGCCAATATAATTGCAAATAATAATAATATTGCTGTTTACTATCAATGGAAGCCACAATTTATAAAACGGCGTCCAGTCATAGGCTACTAGCTATATATAGCTGCATATCGACCGAGACAAAAGGATGGAGCAATACTACGGCATGTCATTATATGCCGTCCTTGACCTGCCAAGATCTTCCCTGTGGAACGATGCAGCAATCAAAAAAGTATTCAAAAAAAGGCGACTAATCAATTTCTGGAAGAATTCAAACATGTTAGGCAAAGGCAATTTCTGGAAGAATTCAAATATGCGACGCTGCCACTGGCACCTCCTAATTTCCAATTCTGAATTCAAAAAAGTATCCACTGATACAACACGTTGCCCATGACAGCGAGCCGAGCGCACTAACCACTAGCAGATCGGTGGAGCAACATCGTCTGGTCCTAAATCAGTCGTGACAAGATGTGACGAGTGCCCGGCATTATTACCACACCGTACCTCATACAATCTATATTAGGCAGGGAACATTTTAACTAGTCATTGCCGTCCGTGACCGGCCAAATTAAAGGTCTTCCCTGGTGTTGTATACTCTATCATATGGAGCACTTTAAAGGGTATAATATACTCTCTATATTCCAAATTAAAAGTCACTTAGACTTTTTTGATACATTGACTTTTTTAACACATCCATTTTATATGGAAACTGGACTAAAAAACCATACAACTGAGGAGAGTGCACCACCCATCCTTAAACGAATCAGGTACAAACCTGGACAACTATCATAACTGACGCTACTACTTGCTCAAACTTGGTTGAATCGACCCAACTAACACAACGACCTACCGGATGACACCAAACGCATAGCATGGGGCACCATCTTGGACAATTGGTAGAAGCAACCGTGGAACTGTTATGCCTATCCATGTCTCCAAGGAGCAAGCGACGCTAAAAAGAACGAAAAGGACGAGATGGGAAGGTTTTCACATGTAACATCCAAAAACGAAAGGATGAGAGGTAGGAAAGGACGCCTCCAAACAGTAACGGCATCAACAGATGTCATCGGCCTAGCTTTCAATCCAATCTCATTTTACCTCCATAAGTGTCGCCACCGGAGACCGAACCGTACCAGGAAGGTAGTGTGCGGTAATGGATCAACAACATCCTCACTTGGCCGCCACCCCCGGAGACATGGCCAGGAGAAGCATCAGAGAAGCCAACTCAAGAGTCCGCCTCAGCCAGAACAGGTAAATCCGGCTAGCGGCCAGTATATCCAACTAGCTTCACCTTGGAAGCCAAACCGAGGAAGGAGGACCAATGTCGGGAGAAAAGGGTCAGCATCAAAAGAAGCCCCAGTCGTCCCAGCCCACCAACGTCTCTACCCCTACCGAGCCGGACCCGCATCAACCATGCCACGCAGACCCCAGCCACCTCTGCCGACTCCCACCGCCCACCGTGCCCATGCCACTCGGACACCGTCAAAGTCTTTTTGAACCGTGAGATCCTGGGTGGCCCGCTAGACCGACCCCCCCGCCTAACCACCATGTCGCAACAAATACAAAGATCGATCTAGCCGCCATCATCAACACCACCACGGTGGCGACGCTGCATGACCACCAAACTACCAATCTATTCTGGCGCGAATTGATGCACTTTTTTGCCAAAAGCTAACTCCAAGTGTCGGCTGAACGCCGACGCCGCCAACCAATACCACCACAGGAGTTCTAGATCTAGTCCCGCCAGGGCCAGATCTGGTAGCCAGGGCGCCCAATCCGCCCGCTGCCTCGATCACCGGCATGCTGCTCTATGGTGAGCAGTAGGCCCATCCCTGCGCCTCTGGGCATGGCAATCCGTCGCGCCCACTCCATGTCCACCACCCCGCATGGAGAAGCTCGCATGGCTGGGTGAGGACCATGGCGCCACCATCCTAGGCGGCACGTGGGCCTCCCAACAGCCTTGTTCGCCAGCGGCGAGGGGGAAGTGAGGAGGCGACGGGGCTTGCGACGATTAGGGTCTCCACCTCACATGCCACCACCTGTGCGGGCCTGTGTACCCGCTCCCTGTGCCTGAAATATGGTATAGTAATTAATAAATTTCGGAGATAAATAAATAAATTATATACATGTAAGTAATTACTATGGTATAACGAATAATCAAAGGCTTCACGCTGAAATGCTGGGGCTGTCTAGCCAAGGCACTCTTGTGCAACTTGAGCACGCTTCAGTTGCCTAACTGTAGCACCAGTCACAGTCTTTTTAGATAGTTTAAATAATTAATCAAAGATGAACACGCAAGACTGATCGTGTCGTCCTGCATGTAGTGTGCAGAGATAGATATATAGATAGAGTCGTTGCAACCGGTACGTTAGACCGGCCGGATATATATTGCATTACATAACATTGGTGGCGCACTACTCGTCCGTCGCTGGATGGACGGATCGGCGGAGTCCCGTCGGCAGAAGGCAGCTTCGTTGCTTGCAACGACGACGACGTATGTAACCGAAACCGAACAGTGCGTACGTCGTCTTCCATCGTCTGCGTGCACACGTTGCGCCGGCCTACCATCCTACCACTATAAAGAGCCGAGGCGCCAGAGGATGCCGCTGTGTGTGTGCCCATATACATGACCCATATTCTCTTCTGGCCGTACTCTCGTACTTTGGTCGTCGCCGTGATCAGCCGGCCGGCGGCCGAATCAGGCCACCGTGCAGTACGTACGCCAATCGGCCGACGATAACGCAAGGCAAGCTAGGGACGACGATCGCGCGCGTCGGCGTCGACGTCGCCGGCAGGTCAGGTGTATATACCGGCGCGCCATCAACCAATGGCCGCCGCCGCCGCCGCGGCTGCTGGTGGTGGCGCAGTAAGGCCGCTGATGCTGGGGGTCATCGTCATCCTGCTCACCGCCGCCATCGCACAGTCGTCGTCGTCGCCGGCGGCCCGTGATGTTACGTTACGTGTTGACCGTCGCCATCAGGTATGTATGTATGGTGCACTACTAGCAGCTATACTATCGGAGAGGGTAGTAGTAGCAGCAAGTAATTACATCCACTCCAGTATTGTACTAATCCACATAAAGATCGAGTTTTCTTATCATATTATTAGCACTAATCAATTTTCATAAGTTACTGTGCTATTAATAAAGTTTGCTTTATTTCCCTTTGAATCTCGTGATAAGTTATTACTGTGTATGCTATATAAGGAGCAAGTATTACTGATGAGCTAAACCTCTATTTATTTTGTGCTTAATTTCCACCCATCTCGATCTGCAGGTAGTGGTGGTGGACAACGGCGTGGTGCAGGTGACGCTGTCGAAACCGCAGGGCCACATCACCGGCGTCCGCTACAACGGCCAGCGCAACAACCTCCTGCAGTACAACAACGGCGGCGGCCAGAAAAACTCAGGAGGGTAATAGCTAGATTCTTATACTATATATATGATGAAATTCGGTCTAGTACTATTTTATAATGTGCGTTCAGAATTTCAGATGTAGTAATATATACATAAATGGTAAGGCGGCGAGCAGAAGAAGCAGGCATGCATGGACATGGATATATATTGGCGATAATATATATCATCTTCCTGAAAATAAATCAAACTCTGTTGCATGCATGCTTGCAGGTACTGGGATGTGGTCTGGAACTACCCTGGCTCCGGTCATCCAAGAGGAATGATCGATATGTGAGTGCTGCTGAATAATCTTTTACTCTAACTCATCATGCCCTTGGTGTGCTCAACTGAACTGCTGATCACTGTCTGCAACACACTGTTTCAAATTCCAAAGAGTGTGTTGCTGATCGATGATGTTTATGTAAGTTAATTAAATATTCCGGACAGAGAAGATTGCGCATGATTGCAAAGAGCACAAGGGCTAACCAAAGGCCTCATCCACATTCAGAAACATGCAAAAGGCAAATGACGATATAGAGAGGATATATTTCTTTTTCCAGTTCAGCAGATCTCAAGAAGAATATATAACGTATTTGAAATGCTCTGCAAATAACTGTTTTGGTGCGCACTCCCTCCATATTGAAAAGGAAGTCCATTTGGAAAAGGCTTCGGTCAAACATTGGGAACATAAATCATTAATAACTTTTAAGTCATTGAGTTTTGAAATGTGAAAATCATATCAATAGATTTGTCTTGAAAAATACTTTCATAAAAGTATACATATATAATTTTTTAATAAATATTTTGATAGAAAAGATAAGTCAAAGTTACACTTTGGAGACCGTGTCGATGTCCTAAAGGACTTCCTTTTCAATATGGAGGGAGTATTAAGTAGCTGAATCGTTATATTATTTGTACAGGTTGGACGGTACCGAGTTCAGTGTTGTGACCTCAAGGGAAGACCAAGTGGAGCTTTCTTTCAGGAGCACGTATGATCCATCACGCCAGGATAGTGTTCGCCTAAACGTTGACAAGAGGTATATATCTAGTGTTGTAGCTTTTTCTTTGCATTGCATTCACAATTTTCAACTTACTCGTTGTTCAACAATCAGAATGCATTCAGATTCAGATATTATATATATCACTAATTTCCACCAGATATGTTCCCTTTCCGAAAATAGCTTTTTAACTGTTGTCGTTGGTTCCATGAATTTCAGGTTTGTGATGCTGAAAGGCAGCTCTGGGTTCTACTGCTACGCCATCTTTGAGCACAACAGCAGCTGGCCTGCTCTCAACGTCTCAGAAGCACGGCTGGCTTTCAAGCTCAACGCAGACATGTCAGTATCAGACATTTCTCAAATCACACATATAAAAATGCTGTTTTAATTATTTACACGAGTGACCAATACCAAACTCAGATTAATTTTCCCTGCAACTAACTTGTGCATGAATGAATGATATACATGTAGGTTCAACTACATGGCGATCTCAGACGACATACAGAGGTACATGCCGAGCGAAGCCGACAGGGACGCGCCACGTGGCGCTCCGCTGGCCTACAAGGAGGCCGTCCTGCTGGTGGACCCCGTGGAGCCACAGTTCAAGGGGTGAGGTGGACGACAAGTACCAGTACTCGCTGGACAACAAGGACAACGCCGTCCATGGCTGGATCAGCAGCAGCAGCAGCAAGCACCCCAGCATCCCGGCCATGGGGTTCTGGGTGATCACCCCCAGCAACGAGTTCAAGAGCGGCGGCCCCATGAAGCGGGAGCTCACCTCCCACGTCGGACCCACCTCCCTCGCCATGTTCCTCGGCACGCACTACGTCGGCGACGACATCGTGCTCAGCATCGCCGACGGCGAGCACTGGAACAAGGTGCTGGGTCCGGTGTTCATCTACCTCAACTCCGTCCCCACCAAGCGAGGCGCCGGCGGCAGCGGCGGCGACGTCATCCGCGGCCTCTGGAACGACGCCAAGGCGCGGGCGCGAGCGGAGGCTGGCAGGTGGCCGTACATTTTCCCGGAGTCGCCGGACTTCGCCAAGGCGAGAGACAGGGGCACGGTCACCGGCACGCTCGTGGTCAGGGATGAGTTCGTGAGCAAGGGCGGCGGCGATGGCGTGCCTGCTGCAACTGCAACGGCGTTCGTCGGGCTCGCCGCGCCCGGCGGGCAGCCTGGTTCCTGGGCGACACAATGCAAGGGGTACCAGTTCTGGACGACGGCAACGGCGACGGCCTCCGCCGGCAGGTTCAGGTTCAGCATCGGCGGCGTCCGGGCGGGGTGTACGGCCTCTACGCGTGGGTGCCTGGTGTCCTCGGAGACTACGTGCACACGGCCACGGTGACCGTGACGGCAGGTGGGGCGGTCCACCTCGGCGACCTCGTGTTCGTGCCCCCGAGGTCGGGCCCGACGCTGTGGGAGATCGGCGTCCCGGACCGGACGGCGGCGGAGTTCTTCGTCCCCGACGCCGGTCCCCGACCCCGATACGCCAACAACAAGCTCTTCGTGGGGAAAGATAGGTACAGGCAGTATGGCCTCTGGGAGAGGTACGCCGAGGTGTACCCTAGGAGTGATCCTGTCTTCACGGTTGGGCAGAGCCATCACTCCAAGGACTGGTTCTTTGCCCATGTCACAAGGTATATATCCTGAATTCTTTTGTGAGCAATGTGTTTTTACTGAATTACTAACACGTACTGAGGTCTGAAGAACTAGTTTATTGATTGCTGGTTTGTTATGTACATGCAGAAAGGTTGGCAATCGGTACGTGCCCACGACGCGGCAGATACGGTTCGTGCTGCACGGCCGTGTCGTCGCCGCCGGCAACTACACGCTCCGGATCGCCGTCGCAGCTGCCCAGCTGTCAAGGCTGCAGGTAGTACAAATCAATAGACAATAGTCTTGATGAATAATTCTGAATTCAATTGCATTGCTGAATAACGACTCTGAATTATTGTTGAAACCAATAAGGTGCAAGTGAACGGCGGCGGCGGCGTGTTCACGACGGCGGAGTTCGGCGGCGGCAACGCGATCGCGCGGCATGGCATCCACGGCGTGCAGCGGAGCTTCGAGTTCCGTATCAGGGGCGACCAGCTGAGGGAAGGCGAGAACAGCATCAGCATCACGCAGACGAGGGCGTTTGGACCCTTCTTGGGCGTCATGTACGACTACATCAGGCTGGAAGCGCCTGCCTAGCTAGGACACTCAATGAGACTATTTGTAGTTGTTGTTGCAGGCTCAAGCAAGAGGGAAAATGTAGCCAAATCTGTGCTACCTAGCTAGAAATTGTATAGGCCTGGCAGTTTGGGGAACATACTGAATACTCATACAGAATTAGTTCAAAATTTTCCCTCACAAAATAAGAAGAATTAGTTCAGAACTATTCGAACGTGCACGCATATACATGTTCAAAATTATTGATGTTCCGAGCCATGATCTGAAGCAGGCTCTACACCAGTTTTAAATAGTCGCTGATTAAGGGTTGTGGTGTAGTGAACGGGCTATTGAAAATAGCGGCACCTTTTTTTCAGCAGGGCTATGACAAATAGTGTTTTTTTAAGAAAAACATGAAAACATCAGTAATTTGATTATAAAAACTTGGGAAATATGAAATTTGAAGAACATAAATATTTTCATACGAAACTAATAGCAAACGATAACTGATGAGTAGGGAAATATTAATTAAATTGTCACAGTTGTAATGCAATCTACTCTGAGACAGCAGAAACAACAAAATGAAAAATCGCCATAGCGGCACTATAGCAGTGCACGTAGCGGTGAAAATTGTCATAGCGAAAAAATACGAATAACTTAGCGCCAAGCCACTTGGGAAGCTATAGCGGTTTTATAGCCCGCTATTTAAAACTTGGGTGTTGCACCATCATTTGCCCATTATTCCACAACGATTTCAACCCATGTAACCTTTCCAACCCATGCCCTTCCTGGTGATGCCAATGCTGACCATCGAGCATGGCAGCGGGATGATGACGAGCATGGGGTAGGCGGACGATGATCGACGAGAAGCACGACAGCGGTAAGGCGGCAGCCCCACTGTGGCGCACCGGATCGAAGCGCTGGCCGAGCTTCACCAAAGACAACGACCACACCCTACTAATACTCGCTTTAACCAATAGAACATGCGGTCTCACCTCTCAGCTGCTCCCCCCACATCGGCGACTTGGGCGGTGGCCAAACCCTAGCCTCCGCGACGCCCTTTCCTCTACTCCTCAGCCATGTCGCCGCCTAAGTGGCACTACTACACAGCTGATTTTGCACAGCGTTTCCAAATCGTTTTCCATGGTGGTTATTTTGAAAACCACCACCGTTAATCGGTGCCCCATCATATCCCGCTTAGGATAAAAACCGCCACGGTTAATGCCTATTAACCATGACGGTTTTTTTTTTATTAACCGTGACGGTTAAAAATCGCCATGCAAAATCGGTTAATCGCGCATTTCTTGTAATGAAACCGCCACCGTAAATGTTTGAAATAGGGCTGGTGCATGTGGTGCTGGGCCCGTGTACCTGCAATAGCAGCCTGGTGGTGGCGTGCTGCGTGCTATTGCATGTCCTTGGGACATGCAACTGAGTGAGTGGAAGTCGGGCCCGGTGTCGGTGGCTTAGAGAAAGCACAAATGTGCCATGTCACCGATCCACATGTGGGGCGGTTGGCCACTCATGGCTTGCCACGTGTCCCGGGGTCCATTTGTCGGGGGCATAAAAGAAGCACAATGATAGACCTCTCTCTCCCTCTCAAATACTTAGATCCAAGCAGCAAAGCCATCTGCATGTCCATCTCCCTCTCCCTCTCAACACAACTCTCTCTCCGTCTTACGTAAAAAAAACTCTCTTTGTCTCCAAGCAGCAAAGCCGGGCGTCGTCCGTGTGCTCCAAATGAGGGGGCCGAGTGTCCGTGACAGGGGTGCCCTGCTGCTCGTGCGACACGAGGTCAATGGGCTACAGCGGTGGCGTGGGCATGGTGGTCCCGGCCGTCGGTGCGGGCTCGCGGATCCCGGCAGCGTAGGTGTGCGGATCCCGGCAAGGTGGAGCACGCGGCGCTTGGAGTGCGCGGGCCGCACACGGGCGAAGCGCTGGCGACGATGGCGGCGGCGCGAGATCCCGGCGGCGGCGGATCGGCGAGCCCCTGGCTGCGGGGCGGCGTGCGACCTGGTGGCGACTTCCACCGCCACGAGTCCCTACCAAGGTGGTGGCAGCCCGTTAGGGTTAGGTTTGGGCCTCGACGGTCCGTTAGGGTTAGGTTTGGGCTTTTTGTTTTTTGTTTTTCATTTTATTTACCATGGCGGTTTTTTAAAGATAACCATCATGGTTAATCTGATTAACTCAGAAGCGGTTATCTTTAAAGAACCACCACCATTAATAGATTAATTGTGACGGTCCTAAAAACCGCCACGGTTAATCATCCGATTAACCATGACCCTAGCTCGGTGGCGGTTTCAATAACCGCCACGGAAAACCAAAAACAAACCGCCATGGAAAAGAAATCCTGTACTAGTGTGGGTTGTCAGCAGGACCACACAATCTATTTGATGGCAGCGGGGGTTCCCTCCCCTTTTGGTGGTAGCAGTGCAGCGACCTGCGGCCTCGCTCCAGCAACATGGTGCTCGGTAGGCGCCGCTTGGTACCTATCGCGGCAACGCCGGGCCAAGCCCTTTCGACGAAGGTGGAGGTGGCAAAGTGCTTCTCTCCGCCCCATTTGGTGGCGTGCGGTGCCGCTTTGGCGGCGGCGGTGCGGGGAACTGTGGCCTCGCGCGAGCAACGCAGAGCTCGGCGGGCACACTTGCTACCTATTGCGGCAACGTCTGTCGGAGCCATTTCGATGCAAGGTGGAGACAACAACGCTTCTCTCCCCCATTTCCCTCCTTTCTACCATGGCATGGTGCGACGACAGCACTGGTTGGGGCCTCTTTAGTTAGCCTTTTCACCGCCTTGGTAGCCCGATCCGGTGCCTAGGCGGCGGATCCAACGCCTAGGCTTGGTGCGCCATGTGTAGCTGTGCTCACAAAGGGCGACTTGGGACATTAGAAACTCAACCCTAGTGGTTGGATCCGCATCCTCCGGGCTGGGAGCATGGTCCTCTCAGATGGTGGTGGGCGAGCACTTTCTCTTGGTGGTGGACGGTGGTGGTAGGCAACATTGGTAGCAGGTGTGGAGCAGGCGTTGGTGTCCAATGGCTAGTGGCGGCCATGGCGGTGCTTTCTGTTGGAGTGGGGATGGATCTGCGGCGGACATGCTGTTCGACCACGGGCGTGCTAGTGGTGGGGTAGTGTGCTCATTTCTTGTTTGCTCTTGTTTTGTAGGGGCACTGCGGTGGTGCAAAGGCGTGTAGTCTGGCCACGGGCTTGCCACCAGCGGGGCAACACGTCCGTGGGCATGTTGCTGGTGCACGCCTCCCACTGTCGCCGGCGAGTCCGGGAACAACTCTGCATGGTGTGGCGTCGGCGACCGACACATGCTGGCCGGTGCGCGCCTCCCACATTGCGGCCAAGTCAGAGAAGTGGTTCCGCGCAGTGTGCCGGGCGGCCGGCAACCCTGTGAGCGCTTGCTAGTGAGCGCCTCCCACTTTCGCGGCCAACAAGGCTCCCTTGAGCACACACACACCTCTGTCCTGGTGTGGTCGTTTGTCGGTGCGCGCCCTCTCACTATCGTGGGTGAGCCCGACAATAGCTCTGCGTGGTGCGGTTGGCTTCCACCTTTGGCCATGTGTGGCGGTGTGCGCCCCCTCCATCTTTGGGCGGGTCAACGGGCCAACGTTTTATGGGCGAAAGCTTAGCTCATATTAGTCTGGGCTAGTGGCAGGATCTCCTTCTTGAAGGCATCATTGAAGAACCTTAGTTATGGTCCCTTGGATTGACCCGTTGATCGACTTGACACAAGACTCGTGCGAAAGCCTTGGCAAGCTCTTTGCAGAGTCTCCTCTTCTTGGCTGGCCGACGATGATCACGTTGCGGCGTCATTCACCTTCCTGGAGGCACTATTGAAAAATTCTTGTGTCTCAGTGTTACCTTTTGTGCCTTTTTGGTTGTTTTGTGGCACTGTTTTGCCACAACGTACACGTTTTGCGCCGATATATGAATATTCAGGTGGGGAACGTCTCATCCCGGTGACATTCAAAAAAAAAAAAAAAAAAAAAAGTTATACTCGTTAGGCTTGTTCTGGGTGCAATGTTGTCTTCCTTCATGCGGAACTCGTGGAAAAACCTCTTAACCGCCCCAACCCAGAGATTCATGGAACCAACTCTGAAGCTGTATACACACACACATTATGTTGGTTCCAAAATTAGCCATAATAACCCGGAAAAACCCTAACCTCTGATCAACAAATATAGTGTAGATGAAAGTAGAATATATAGGCACACAGAGCTCTCATGTCTTCGGGGCACATTTAACTTTCTCATATCTTTAGAATTCAGTAAGAGCCTACGTACAAACCGATTCAGACTAGGATCTCTCACATCCTTTATTTGTTTAAAGGAGTTACCTCTACTTTTAAGATCGAAAACAGATCCGATCCTCCTTTTAGGTCTGATGAAGTTGGTATCTTATAATTTGTATACATACAAAAACAACCAAACCAGCCCAGATTTGGTGCGTCGACCGTTTGCCGGCCTTCGAGATCTCCAACAGCCTAACGAACCATCATCCCACGCTTGCTCGATCGTGTCCCGCATCTCCCAACGTGATCGGGAATATCGGATGGATCCGGTCACGAGAGAGCCAGAGCATGCCACCATGGAGACCCCGTCACCGCCGTGCTCTTGGACGGCGGAGAAGCCCAAGTGCCGCCGCCGCCATCCCACAGGTTTGTAGTTTGTACCCTCTTCCGCTGTCTCATAAGCACACGGACGATGTGGATCCAAGTTTAGCTATACTATATTCTTTTTTTTTTCTTGGTGCCATGTATGCATCGAGATTGGTCGATTACCTTGCATGACTAATTACGTATTTTCTTTTTTGTTACAGATGTATGCAGAACCAACAATGGCGGCCCGCCGTGCACTTGTCAACAGCCACACCAGGCCGAGGCCATCCCTACTACTCCTTCCCAATCAGATGCAGACATCACCTTGCCGTACCTTCCAGAGGTACTACTATATATATATAGACTGCCATCACCATAATGTCATATCTACTGATCTAATCATTTACTGAATGATCTGAAAGGTTCTAATATATGTACAACCTAAAACACTCGAATTGCATCTACATGATATGATCAAATTGTCTGATTATATAGACACAGTATAAATTAGAAAACCAGTCTAGTGTTACTATATCATACATACAAAGATAATGCCTAGTTTCCCTCCATCCATGATTAAACCAAGTTCTAGGTTTAGGACAGATTAGTGCACACGGAAAATATCACATACAGTGCCCTCCGTTAATCTGAATTCAATCTTTCAATTGTGCACTAATTGGCGATGCCTCTTAGTTTAACTCTAGGAGGGTGTTTCTTGGAATATGCTGATGAAACATTGGTAGTGTTTTTTTTTTTTTTTCTCAAATACGCAAAAAGGTTTTGTCCATCTTTATATTTAAGTACAAAAGTACTTTTACAACACTCTAGATCGCTTGGAGATGATTTTAAAAAAAGCACATCCTCCTCGTAGAAACCTCTAAGCTGATTGCTCACTGATTAGATAACTAAGCTAACTAAGCTTGCACGCCCCGGCTTCAATCCATAGATCGACGCTGTGTGCTTGATGGTGGCTAGGAATTGGGCGATAGTGGATGTGGCACTTCGAAAACATCGGTAGTGTTATATACACTCGGCAAAGCCTCCAACACTTGGCACAGTGACAGATTCCGGTAGTGTCACTTTGTCCTAAAATAGTTACTCTAGGGTAATGTTGTTATATGTGAACATTACATGTACTCCTAACGGTTTATTCCACCTAAAACCAGAATTTACATGTGTGCTAGCTATTCACCTTCTCCTCAGATGCACAGTTTTTTTTTTCACTCCTAATGTTTATACCCTCATGGCCGCAGGATGTCCTCCAGCACATACATTCCCAGCTGAAAATGCGAGATGCAGCTCGCGCAGCCTGCGTGTCCCAGAGCTTCCTATGCTTCTGGAGCCTAGGGAACAAAGAAAGAAACAAAAAAGATAAACACCAGGGAAGTATCTAGACAAATCTTTGAATCATGATGATAACTGCTGATCAGAGCCTTGCTTGACACGGTGCTTCAAAAGCGCCATCTCACTAAAGAGGAGTCGCCTGCAATCCTCAAGATTTAAGCTAATTCCCTTGAAGATAAGCTCATTTCTTGCCCTCCAAACTGTCCAACACACAAGAATGATTGCCTCCCATGAAAAACTGAGTTGACTTCAAAATGCTAACAACCTGTGGAAAATCGCTGTTCAAGGGGATATCAACTAAGAACGATTGCACAGTGACAGTTAAGGAACAGATGATTCATAGATTCCTCTATCAGCTCATTACAAAGAGCACAATGATAGGAGGGTAAGACCATGTTCTTCCGTCTGAGGATATTCCTAGTGCTTAATCTACCAACCATGAGGAGCCAAAAAAGACTCTGTGCTTAGGCTGACATTTACTCAACCAAAGCCATCTGAAGTTGAAGATTAGGGTAGAATGTCCAATAAGCATTTTGTACACCGTTTTAGAAGAACAGATATTAGATCCCCAACTGTATGTCTAGTAGTCATTGCTATTAACCATTGGACTGTTTATCATGAGTTGTTGAATGTCTTGCAACTGAGGGATCAGAGAGAGGGAGCTGGAGCAGATCAACCAAATCATTAGCTAGGAAGGCCTTTTTGACAGAAATTGACTTATTCATGGCAAAAGAAAACAGTTTAGGCACCAAGAGAGGCTGGGCAGCCCAATTATCTAACCAGAAGTATATACTTTCACCATTTTGAATGTGAGGTTTGGCAATCTCTTTGAAGTCAAGCAAGAGTTTCAGAGTATTCCTCCACCAAAAGAACCCTTTCTTATGTGATTTGGCAGTTTATCATTCTTATAATGTTTTTCCCAGACTAGCTCAACCCAGGGAGTGTCATGCCTATTAAAGAATTATGGGGGTTCTTGAGAATGAGGGCATGATTTTGCTTTTCAAGGTCAATGACACCAACACCCCCTTCAATCTTTGGCTTGCATACCATTTTTCCAAGCAGCTTTGGAGAACCCTCTAGCATCCGGATTAGAACATTTCCACAAATACTTCCTCCTATACTTGTCAATCTGCTTAATGATACCCTTGGGCAAGATGAGAGTACACATAAAGAAAGTTGGGAGGGAAGAAAGAACGTCATTTGCATCTTTATTGAGCAAACTATTAATACTAGAGAGTCTTTTTGGCACATTTGTCTACCGTAGGCAAGAAGTCTAGAGTTCTGGGCCTGGCAATACTAAGCGGCAGCACGAGGTAGGTGAATGGGAGGCTTCCTTTAGAGCAACCAAAGGTACCGGCCAGGATGCCAAGTTTTTCATCCGAGATATTTATGGGAATCATCATAGTTTTCCTGTAATTTACTTTAAGACTAATGCTCATAGAAAAGGAATTGAGAAGTGACTTGAGGAAGAACAACTACTTGGCATCACCTTCAACAATAATCAGAGTGTCATTTGCATATTGAACCACTGGAATTGTCTCTAACAACAAAAAATATGATATAGCAAAACACAAAAACACACTACAGAAAGGAACAAGTAGGTTCATACATCACATCGACAACTTAAGTTCGTTACTATACAGCATGGTGCAACAACACAAAAGCTGCGTTACATTGCATTGACAATCCAACATGTGAAGGTAACAACAAGTAATGTCCTTACCGTTACATTTCATATGCTTGGCAGTGACAATGGTGGTGGGAAGCTTGCATACAAGTAATCATGGCTAGTTTCAAATTTTGACACACACAGCCTCTCAAACAATAATGTCTTGAGCACTAGCGTGAAATATTGTGCATCTGGTTTTTTTTCTCAGGAAATTTCCAGTCGTCATATTGGTCTCGAGGAATCCCTCGTACGAGTACATAGCCCTCAGCTGCACCTCCTCTCGAGATGGAACAGTAACAGTCAGGCAAGGGACCTGCATTGTCGTGCCGCCACTCCTCTGCACCAGCACCATTGCTTCGCCTAGTCTTGCTATAGAGGTTGAACTCAAAATCACCAAATATCAGCAAACCAAGCCTGCCTTCTTCCAGCTCCACAATGCATTTCTGTCTCCCCTTGCTTTCAGGAGGGAGGTCAACCATGGAGAATTTCATCTCAAGTGTGTCCAGCACGAGCATAACCTTCTCACTGTACTCTGTCCAGTAGAAGCAGCCGTGCACGCAGTGGCGCCACGTCAATATAGGGTAGGATCCCCATCTCGTCCATTCATCATGGGTTCCAATGCTAAAAGATGCTACGGCTTGCCACATTCCGGTGACTGAAGAGAAGGCAAAGGTCAAAATCTTGGTTTTTTGGGACAGCACATTGCAGAACACTGGAGTGACGATTCCTCCTCCTCCTGGCCAGCTAGAGCGAGGAAGGGCTCAAGTCCAACCAGCTGATTCGAGTGCCAGCAGTAAACCCCATTAGGTCGCCGGGGATGTGGGGATCTTGATGTACCGGCGATGCAAGGGGTCACAGACCACAAACACAAACTCGCAGCAGTCCGGGCGAGGAGGACGCTGGCGCCACGGACGCCTCGACTAACCCATGGCTGGTGTCCGGGACGAAGGAGAAGGAGAAGTCGGCGACGCGCGGCGGCGTGAGCAGCCGGGGACTCGGGCGATCGCGCCCGGTAGAATTCCGAGGTCGCGCCGGGCTGGAATCGACATCGAGGAATCCGAGGATGGGCGGCGGGGGCCGATGAGCACACGACATGAAAAAGAAGAACGACAAGAGATAAACGGATGGTGCCGAGAGGTTCTTACCGCTGAACTGTCCGATGACGGATAGCTCGACAACGAAGATGCCGCAGGTGAACACGGGCCACGGCGGCTTCAGCGGATGAGGTTTTGCACTCGGCGAGATCAAAACGAGCGAGGGCAGCCCCACTCCTCGAGCTGTCGTTACAAAATTACCGTAAATAGAGGGACAGCGACCGACAAAGTGAGGCTGGTCCTGAACTTCCGACGATCACCGGCGGCGAACTCCATCGATTTCTCGCCCACAAAGTAGGAGAGTCGACTCGCTGGGACGACGCCTCTATCGATTGATCAGCGGTATTTTCCCTTCCCCTATTGTTTCCCTCGAATCTCGCATGCGAAGGGCGGGATTGCCTTAGTTGTCGGTTTGGGAGGGATTCGATTGGGGAATTGAGAGATTGATTCACCCATGCCCATCCCTTTCCCACCACAACGGTCGTGGAGCTCGCCGCATCATCAATGGCGGGCTCAACAGAGTCGGCAAGAGGGATTGGCCAAGGGGGGTCCAATGACGTAGTTGCTCTGAATAAGGTGGAATCTGAAGCACTTCCAGTGAGGCAATCCAAGGAGGATTGGCCAACTATTGGACAAAGCATTCAATAGGGCAAGGGTGCTCGGAGAAGATTGACTGCAGTTCCATGCAAACTCTCTGAACTCTTGAAGGATGACAAGGGGTACTGTCCATCCGCAAGGGGAGGAAGGGAGGCAGATTGCGAGACGTATAGCGATGATTTGAAAGCTCATCTATTCTCCAAAGGCAGATCCGGATCTATCCGAACTGGCTTTAGCCTGTGAGGAGCTTGAAAAGTCCATAGCCAGAATGTCAGAATTAGCTCAGCTCAAGGGGGATGATGAAATTAAACTATCATCTAATAATGTGAAGATTGATTCAACAAGGACAATGGATCTAGGGAAATTGGATACGCACAACCAAGGCAAGGAGCCTTCAATGGGTGTCATCTCTGCTGAAAAACCAATTTGGGGGGAAAAAGATGACATGAGGTTCAAACACTCATGGAGACCATTACAACCAAGTGGACCTGGGCCAGGATTTCACTGGATACCTAAAGGACGACTTACCTTGGATATCCATTACCCAGCCCACCCCAAAGACTGGCGCAGATGGGGACATCTTGCTAGGAAAATTAGACCTACCAAGAAACCGCCGCCACTCTCAACCTCGTTCGTGAGTGCTGTTCGATCTGAGATGGGGATGCAACAACGTCCGCAGGGAAGAGACGCCAAGAAGACTGGATGCAAGAGGATGATCCGCTTGGGCTTGAATTACAAAGAAGACCAAGATCTCGTGCTCCAAACCTTCCAGAGGGCCAAGAGCTCAAGGGGAAGGAGAAAGAGTTGGTTACAAGGGAAGGAGATTAGATCGGGTGATTCTCGTGCTGGCTATCAAGGGGGAAGCTCATCCATGGGTGGGAGCAGAGGGCCCTCGACTTATAAGGGAAACAATAGCCGGTACCCTCCTTAGCAAGGGGTCGCTCAAGACAAGGAATAGGGTCCGTGACAAGACAGAGATCAGGGAAATTGGCAGAGAGATGAGAGAAGGTTGGGCCAGCAAGAAGGAAAGGGGTACTACAAGGGGGCAAAACAATTTGAAGGTAAACAACCAATCCCCCCTGCTGAACAGAGATGTTTCAGATGTGGTCAGAAGGGGCATTTACAAGTTGATTGTAATGAGGAACCCCTTTGCTACAAATGTAAGCAATCAGACACATGGTTGTGGATTGCAAACAAGCATCTAAGAAGCTGAAAATGTTTGGTTTTGGATTACCAGGTCAGGGTTTCTATACCTTGGACATCCTAGAAACCACAGTGAAGAAAAGATTGAATACTGGGGTCCTGACCATACTGAGTGGGGAAGCAACTAAGGAGAAAATTAACAAAGAGCTGCAACACTTAGTCAAGGGGGATTGGGACTTCCAGGTCAAGAAGATGGACCTTCAGATTACATTGTGGTGTTCCCAGATCAAAGTTCACTTGAGACATTCACTAGACTGTCAGAGTTTAAGATGTCATTGTACAAGTTGACTGGTATCCTATTCAAATCTGAAATTAATCCAGCAGCATCTTCACATCTCCATACAGTTTGGATGAGAATTATTGATCTGCCAGGGGTGGCTAAGGAAGTAGATGTGGTAAAAGAAATTGCAGGCTTGGTAATGGAACCTCTTGTGGTGGATGAGTTGAGCCTAATCAGAGTGGGGGGCAGTAAGAGTACAGGGAAGATGTAGGGATCCTACAACAATTAATGGAGAGCTAGAAGTATTCATCAATGGAGAGGGTACAATGATCAAGTTTGAAATTGAGCAGGCACCAAGAGGAAACAGGGGATTTCAATACAATTCAAACACTGGTCCTCGAAAGTCAGAAGACAGGGATAAAGACAAGGCAAGCAAAGATAAGCAAAACCAGGGTGAGTCCAACAAGAAGGGAAGGGATAAGGGGCAAAGACTTGGTAACATGGACATGGAACTTGATTCAACTTATGATGACAACATGGAAGAAGCAGTAGAAGAGCTGCCAAAGAATGATGTGAGTGTTATACAACCTATTGCTGCATTTCACCCAACATTTGGAAATCTTCAGGTGGAACAACTTAGCAAGGTTGCTATAATGACTCCTCAGAAAGAGATAAAAGGTACAGAGACAGTAGACAGTACAACAATGGAGTCTCAGAAAGATCTGAAAGTGGGAGATGAGGAAAGTAAAGATAGTCAGGTGCTTAGCCAGGGCCACAATGACAAAGGGTGTAATACTCTAGATGACAACCAATTTGTGGTGTTTGGCAGAGAGGGCAAGTATCTCATGAACAAAGACAAATGGTCTAAGTTAAAGCTTCTAGAGGAGATTGAAAGCATTGAAGAGCCACTGGAATCCTTGACCCAAGAAGAGGATATACTGAAGCAGAATTACTCAAAATCACTTGAGAATATGGGGGTTGATGCTTTAACAGAAAAGGTAATTACCAACAACAAGGGAGTTCAGCAATCTGCCTCTTACTCTAAAGATGTATTAGATGAAGAAGATTTAATAGATAACATGTCTATGCAGAGTTGGGGTGCAAATAGGTCTGAGGAGGAAGGGGGTTGGGTGCCCTCCAAACTCAAAAAGACCAAAAAGCAAGAAGAAGATCAAGGTGGCAACAAGAACTAGCCAGAGGGTGCCAAGGGATGGCATTTCTATGGTGACTAAGGCTATGAGCAAGGTGGCTTCAAAAACAGCTTGACAGGTACTACCAAATCCCAGAATCCATTTGTGGTCCTTAATAATGCAGAAAATAGTGATTTGCAAAAAGTAATGAGGGATTTGGGTTTAGAAGGAGAGGATGTTGGGGAGCAGTTAGATGCTTTCAGGGCAGAAGAATTAGCTAGGGCGGCTATTGCTGAAGCTAATTTTAAAATCTTTCTGGAAAAACAATTACCAAAACACAATGTTGAAAAAGAAAATCTAAATCAAGATCTGGCCATGGAGGTCATTGACAATAAGAATAGAGAAGGTTACCAAGATCCCAAGGGAAGGGAATTGGTTAATCCTACTCAGGAGCGTATAGGGTGTTCAACAAAGAAAAATTTTCCAAATGAAGATGCTTATTTGGAATGTTAGGGGGTTGGGAACTGTGCATAGGAGGAAACTCATTAGGAACCATATTCTCAGGAGAACTTAGATATGGTGTTAATTCAGGAAACAATCAAACAATCTTTTGAAACTAAAGAATTAAGAGATATGGAGGGTTCAATAGAATTCAAGTGGACCTGGTCTTCTTCCGCAGGCCACTCGGGGGAATGGCGATTGGTTTTAATGAGGACATTTTTGAATTAGAGGATACTAGGGAAGGGGAGTATATGTTAAATATCCCGGTAAGAGTCAGACAATCCAATTTTAGATTCTGGGTGATAAACATCTATGGTCCAGCAAATCATGAGTTCTCTTATGAGTTTATCAAAGAAATTTCTTCTTTTTGTGAAGGTGAAACTCCACCAATCCTGTTAGGGGGGATTTCAATCTCATCGATCGCATAATGACAGGAATAGAGGTCAAGGTGACCCCAAATTAATGGATCTTTTTAATAATTTCATAGGGCAGTTCATGTTAAGAGAAATCTTTGTTAGTGGACTCAAATTTACTTGGTCTAATAACCAAGCCAACCAAACTCTTGTTAAGTTGGATAGGATTTTGGTCTCAACAGAGTGGGAGTTACAATATAACAACCTGCTTTTGCTTGGACAAAAGTCGACATGGGTCCGATCATTGTCCCATCATTTTAGATTTAGGGGACCAAGGGGCTAGAAGAGAAAGTTATTTTTACTTTCAGGAACAATGGTTACAACAGAGAATTTTAGAAAATTGGTTAATGATAAATGGGATTTTGATAGAAACAAAGGGGGATGTCAGGCCTACTCATTGGACAAATGGCATGGGTGCCTTCAGTCTTTGAGACAATACCCGAAAGGTTGGAATGCAAAACTTATAGGGGAACAAAGAAAGGCTAAACAGAATTTGGTAGACGGACTAGAGACTATAGACAAACCGGTCGAAACAAGACTTTTACCTCTACAAGAATGGGAGGAAAGAATTAGGGTGGAAAAAGATTTAGATAGTATCCATTCATTAGAGGAAATCCATTGGAAGCAAAGGGCCGGGAAAAACTCTGGATATTGCAAGGGGATGCTAATACCCATTTTTTCCATCAATATGCAAATGGTAGGAGAAGAAAAGGTACTATATACTCTTTGGAAGCTGATGGACAGGAATTTAGGGGCCAGCAGAATATCACACAGCACATTGTAGAGTTTTACAAGTCTCTTTTTGGACATAGTGAGAGTACTCAGTTAAGACTAGGTGCTAATTTCTGGCCATCATCTTACAAGGTTAAGAGTGATGATCAGATTTCTTTAACCAGACAATTTGAAGAGGAGGAGATCAAAAACATCATCATGGGGATGAAATCAAACTCTGCACCAGGTCCAAATGGGTTTAGTGTTGTTTTCTTCAAAAACTTTTGGAGTAACATCAAGGGGGATGTTTTACTTCTGTTTAAAGATTTCTGGGAGGGAAATTTGGATATTAAGAGATTAAACTATGGAGTCATCACCTTGGTTCCTAAAACAAAAGAGGCAAACAATATAAAATAATTTAGACCAATATGTCTGCTTAATGTAGATTTCAAAATTTTCACTAAAACATTAACAGACAGATTGGTACCTATAGCTGCAAAAATTGTGGGTACCAACCAAACAGGCTTTATCAAGGGGAGAAACATTCTTGAAGGGGTTGTAGTTCTTCATGAAACCCTACATGAGTTAAGGAGAACCAAGGAAAGAGGGTTAATCATGAAAATAGACTTTGAGAAGGCTTATGACAGGGTGAATTGGGATTTCTTAGAGCAAGTACTGATTGGGAGAGATTTCCCGTGAGAAATGGGTCAAATGGGTAATGCAAACTGTAAGAGGAGGTCAAGTGTGTGTCAATGTTAATGGGAAAAGGAGCCCTTATTTTAAAACTTTTAGAGGACTAAGGCAGGGGGATCCTCTCTCCCCAATTTTATTTGACATAGTTGTTGATGCTCTAACCGTCATGCTAGAAAAGGCAAAGTGAGTCATGGACACATTAAGGGAGTGTTGAGTCATTTGATCCCAGTGGGGATTTCTCACATCCAAAGATGCAGGATGACACGGTAATAATGATTGATGGATCAGATAAGTCTATTAGGAATCTAAAATTGATTCTTTACTGTTTTGAGTGGCTATCGTGGGTTAAAAATCAACTTTCATAAGAGTGAGGTCTTTGTCTTTGGAGTTTCACAGGGAAGAGAAGTATGAAATGGCTAACAAATTAAACTGTGGTACTAGGAGATCTTCCTTTAAAATACCTTGGGGTCCCAGTGAGTGATAGACATCTCAACATGCAGAACTTTTATATAATAACTGAGAAAATGAGAAAGAGATTGGGCCCATGGAAGGGTAAACACATTGCCTCGGGGGAGGCAAATCCTTTCAAACACATGCTTAGGTAGCATTCCCATGTATTGCATGGGCTTCTATAATCTCCAAGGGGGAGTACATGAAGACATGGATGGTATTAGATCAAATTCTCTTTGGCAAGGAGCTGTCAAGAATTTCAAGTATCATATGGCTAAGTTTGAAATGGTTTCTAGACCTAAAGATCAAGGGGGATTGGGCATAATAAACACTAGGATTATGAATGACTGCCTTTTAGTCAAATGGATCCGAAGATCCATCAAGAACCGATTCTTTGTGGTTCAAAATCCTGAAAGCTAAATACATGGAGAATGGGAATTTTTTTAATTCTAGGACTATGGGTAGTTCTCAATTCTGGCGTGGGTTACATAAAGTAAAACATCTATTCAAGTGGGGTGCCATTTTCAGGGTTGAAAATGGGAACTTATGTAGATTCCGGCAAGACTGCTGGGTAAAGCAAGTCCCACTGAAAATTGCTTATGAGGATCTGTTTTTGATGGCTAGAGACCCTGAGTGTTCTGTCAGTGATTGTTGGGTAGATGGAGAATGGCAAGTAGATTCCAAAAGAACTCTTTCTGTTCAAGAATTAAACAGATGGTTGGAGTTAGAAGAGGAACTGACAAACATTACCCTGACTGATAACAAAGATGTTGTAATCTGGGCCTTGGACAAGTCGAAGTGTTTTACTACCAAATCTCTTTATCGATTCATTACTGATAGGGGAATGCCAAGTAACATGGCAGGTCATATCTGGAAAGCTAAGATCCCTATGAAGGTTAAATTTTTCTTATGGCAAGTTTACAATAACAAACTTCAGGTGGCTCAGTCATTGATAAAAAGGGGCTGGAAAGGTAAAGGTGATTGTTGTTTAGGAGACGGTACTGAAAATGGCAATCATCTTTTATTCAGGTGTCATATGGCTAGATTCGTTTGGAACATGATTAGAGAAGTGTGGCACTTAGATGATAGTCCTGTGACGTTAGAGGATATGACTCACAGATGGCTATACAACAAGGGGCCGTTGCCAGCCAGACTATTCATTGTAATTTTTTCTGCCTTTGCATGGGCGCTTTGGCTCACTAGAAACAAGATGGCAATTGAAAGAAATTATCCAAAATCTCCTATTGATGTGATCTACCTGGCCATCTCATTGTTACAGCGATGGGAGGCATTGCTTAAGGAGAAGGATCAACAAAGGATGCAGAAGATACGCGAAGCCATTTTGGGATGGGTCAGGAACTTCAAGCCGATCGATCTCATATCAATAGACATTGTAGAACTTTAGTTGTTTTGATTAGCTGGCTATTTCATTCACTGTTTTTTCTTTCCCAGCATATGCTGCTTTGAACTGTAATGAAAAGCTGGTGATCCCAGCGATGGATGACTGGTAGAATTTGGTGGCCCGCCCGTGGCTGGAATCGAGGAATCCGAGGATCGGCGGCGGGTGGAGGGAGCGGAACCGGTGGAGGAAGCCGCGCGCGGAGACGATGCGGCGGAAGGAAACGCAGGACGCGGCGGCCCTGGCCAGGTCAGCGGCGGCGTCGAGGCGGAGGAAGATGTCCTCTACGAGCTCGTCGGGGAGGAGCGGCTGCTGCAGCGCCGGCGGCGGCATTGCGTGGTCGGGCAGCGTGGTCCAACAGATGGCCGGCCTGCTAGCGACTAGCGTCCGATCGATCCAAACGAACGCCCGCTTCTCAGCATTATCGTTAGATTTTATATAAGAGCGCATGTAGTACAAACCGACTAGGGTTAGGTTTCTCCTTTTCATTTTCTTTATTTAAAAAAAGTTTTCTCGATCTGAAAAACTGGATCCATATATGCTTCGACCGTGCGCCGGCCTTGGTGATATCCTAGGGCCGAACGAACCATCCCACAGTTGCTCGTTCGTGTCCCGCATCGGCATCTCCCAACGTGATCCGGAATATGGGATCGATCGGGTCATAGCGCCGCCAGCTTGCTGCCTGCACCCTGCACTCCACCATGGAGACCCCGCCGCCGCCGTGCTCTTGGGGAACGGAGAAACCAAAGCGCCGCCACCGCCGCCGCTCCACAGGTTTGTACCCGGCCGGCCTCTTCCGCTGTCTCCTCAGCACTTGGATGATGTGGATCCATCTTCTGAGAGCTTTAGATTTATCGAGCCTGCTTTCAATATCTTGGTACGCACACATGCTCATGGTCTCGTCTTCCTCGTCGAGATCGATCCTTTATTTCTTTTGAAGAATCATCGATCGATTATCATTTTGCATGATTAATATAATTATATTATTTGTAGCAGATGAATGCAGAAGCCGCCAGCCACATCAAACTGAGGCCATCTCTTCTTCCCAAGCAGCCACTGATGCAGACATCACCTTGCCATACCTTCCAGAGGTACTACTTAATTATATATCTTTCACAGCAAGCGACGATGGTGGTCCGCCGTGCACCTCTCAACAGCCACACCAGGCTAAGGCCATCCTTTCTTCCCAAGCAGGCACTGATGCAGACATCACCTTGCCATACCTTCCAGAGGTACTATAGACTGTCATCTCTATTATATCGTCATTGATCTTCTCAGCTAATGATTTACTGATTGATCTGAAGAAAGTTTGAAATATATGGGCATCTTTAGACAAAAACACACAAACTGCATCTCTAACGTGATATAGATTGTCTGATTATAATTAATGACACCACAAATTACAAAACCAGTCTAGCTGGCGTCGTTACTTGTATTCTACAAAGATAATGCATAATTTCCCTCTGTCCATGATTACTCCTGTTCTAGAAAATTTAGGACAGATTAATTAGTGCTACTGATAAAGATCACACACAATGATGCGCTCCGCTAATCTGAATTCAATCTTTTCATTGTGCACTAATTGCCAATGCCTCTCTTAGGCTAGTCTCAACGGATGGTTTTATGGCACAGTTACCAAGTCTATAAACTAGGTAACCGAGCCAGAGGATGAAACTCCTCTGTCATCTCATGAAACTGCCTCATTTAATTACCCTGCCAAGTCAGTAATTTTTTTGACATGACACCCTATTTAATGTGCATGACACCCTTATGAAACTTGCATTGAGACTGATGACACACATGTTATATGACTTATATATCCGCATGGCGCAGGATGTCCTCCAGCACATACATTCCCTGATGAAAATGTGAGACGCAGCTCGTGCAGCCTGCGTGTCCCGGAGCTTCCTACGCTTTTGGAGGCTCTACTCGAACCTGCAGTTCACCCAGAAAACGCTAGCCGCGAGCAAGCAGCTATTGCTGCAGAACAACCACAGAAGCAGGGGTAAGTATGTTTTCAGCAAAGCACGGCAGGTGCTTGAGAACCACTCTGGTGTCGGAGTGAGGAGGATCAACCTTAACCTCATAGCCTGCTCCAAGGACGACATTGACGTCAGCCTCCTTTTTGACCGAAGTCGGAAGGGAAACCCCCACCCTTATATTTTTGTTTTTTTAATAAGCCCCAGCCTGAAACCCGCTCCCACTGGGATTTGAACTCAGGACCTGAGGGGTGCCTCTTTGGCGACGTCAGCCTCCTCGACGGCTGGCTCCGGCAAGCCGTCAAGCCTGGTCTCGCTGACCTCGCTCTGCGACTGCCGAATGGATACGAAGTCTGAATACAGCTTCCCCTACTCTCCCTGCAATCAGATGATGATGTGGCGACACGACAGCTGCAGCTCGACGAGCTCATCAATTCAGTCTCTTCATCTCTCCTCGTGTGGCTTCGACATTCCAGGGCGGCAGCTTGCTTGCTCTCGGAGCTTGTCAAGAGTGTGGTTGAGCAAGGTTGGCGTCACCGGCGAGGAACTATGGATGTTTCTTTCGAGCTGCTTCTCTCTGGAGCAGCTGGACCTCTCAAGATGCAACCATGTTGCCTAACTGAGGATACCTCGTGTTCTGTGAAAGCTCAAGGTGGTGGGTGTGCAAGAATGCTAGGCGATGAGGGCGGTTGAGAGCGACGCTCGAACCTCTCCACCTTGAGATGTGAATATTCGCCATTGTCGAGGTTCACACTTGGAGACTCGTTAGAGACCAAGGAGCTGGATCTGCAGACCAACGCGAGCGGCATGCATTACTTACTCCAGTATGCAGGCAGCAACTTGCCAACCATCGCGCCAAATCTCGAAAGCCTTGTGATATCAACACAATATGAGGTATAGTACTACATATGTAAACACTATATCTATAAATTTTATACATGTTTGAGGTTGTTTGTTTGGTTTCTAATCCTTCAGATCTTAAAGGCGGTAGCGATCACTAGTACCGATTTGATTTTCCGAGCAGGGGCCATATCTTTTTCCGTGCGGGCACAATTTGCACCCGCCACGTAAATGATCTGGCCCCGCCGCCGCCAGCGAGCGCGCACTTTTACGTGGCGGGCGCCGTAACGTGCCCGCCACGCAAAAGATGATCTTAACCGTGGCGGGCGCCTGCAACGCGCCCGCCACGCAAAATATATTAAGCGTGGCGGGCGCGTTGCGGTGCGCCGCCACGCCCTCCTTTTTCTTTGCGTGGGCGGCAAATTAGGGCGCCCGCCACTCAAAAGGCCGAGGCCTATAAAATCTGGGCGGCCGCCCTTCTTCTTCCTCCATGGATCTTCCTCTTCCAACTTGTGGGGAGGTTTTGACCAAAATTTTGACAAAAACTTTGATTTGGGTCTTTTGGCTTTGATTTGGGGAGGAGAAGACACTAATTGGTCGGTAAATGCCTCTTTTCATCTTTCTTTCCCTCTTTTTCATCCCCTCTCTAGATCTAGATCCATGGAGGAGAGAGAAAACTGCCTTTCTCTAGATCTAGATCTATGGTGGAACTTCAGAAGCAGGGGCAAGTATGTTTTCAGCAAAGCACGGCAGGTGCTTGAGAACCACTCCGTGTCGGAGTGAGGAGGATCAACCTCAACCTCATAGCCTGCTCCAAGGCCGACATTGACGCCAGCCTCCTCGACGATTGGCTCCGGCGAGCCATCAAGCCTGGCGTCACTGACTTCGCTCTGCGGCTGCCGAATGGCTACGCATCTGAATACAGCTTCCCCTACTCGCTCCTGTCGTCGGTTCAGTCTCTTCATCTCTCCTCATGTGGCTTCCGTCCCACAGCTAACGACATTCCAGAGCGGCGGCTTGCTTGCTCCCGGAGCTTGTCCAGAGTACGGTTGCACGAGGTCGGCGTCACCGGGGATGAACTATGGATGTTTCTTTCTAGCTTGCTCCCGGAGCTTGTCCAGAGTACGGTTGCACGAGGTCGGCGTCACCGGGGATGAACTATGGATGTTTCTTTCTAGCTGCTTTTCGCTGGAGCAGCTGAACCTCTCCAAATGCAGCATGGTTGCCTCCCTGAGGATACCTCGTGTTCTGCGGAAGCTGAAGGTGGTGTGCGTGCGAGACTGCTGCGAGATGATGGTCGTTGAGAGTGACGCTCCGAACCTCTCCACCTTGAGATGTGAAGGGCAGCCGCTGTGGAGGTTAACGCTTGGAGACTTGTTGGAGATCAAGGAGCCGGTCGGGCTCGGGTACACCACGCGCCCGAGCATGCAGGTCTTGCTCCAGTATGCAGGCAGTGACTTGCCACCCATCGCGCCAAATCTTGAAAGCCTTGTGCTATCAACAGATCATAAGGTATAGTACTACCTATATATACACAGGCTATATCTATATATACAATGCATACATGTTTTGAGGATGTTTGTTTGTTTGTTTTTTCTTCAGATATTGAAGGCACCAGCGATAACTCACAGATTCAAGAACCTCAAGCATCTTGATATCTGCATTGGCAAATATGGTGGATTTTTCGAAGGCTATGACTTCCTTTCTTTGGCTTGTTTTCTTGATGCATGTGTTACCTTGGAGACCTTCATCTTACGTGTGAGTAGTGCTTGATCATCTCCATGCACGCGGAAGTGAAACACCGAACACCTCATGTATTTTAACTGCTATATATGCTTTGTATATATGCCCTTATTAATTAAGTAACTATTACTAATAATAATATATGCACTAATAACCCTAGAAATGCATGCATTATTCATTTGTGCAGATTGGACATACTCTCGGATGGCACTACTATCACCGCATTCTCCAGAAACCAGACGAAATTCCATCGCAATCTAGCAGGGTGGACATCCCAGGAATCCGCTATGGCGGCCTTGGAAACCTAAGGAAGGCGACAATCACGGACTTCTGCACCGGCAAGAGCTTGGTAGAGCTGATATGGCACATCCTCGAGACGGCGTCGTCATCGCTGCAGTGCCTCGTCCTCGATGCCACCCCCGGCTATGACATGAAGCGCTCCCCCTCCGACAGTTGTCAGCCAATCTCGTGGCATGCGCAGAAGCTTTGGGACAATAAACAGATACTCACCTGCGTGAGGAAATATGTCGAGCCAAAGGTCCCTATCAGCGTCAAGCTCAAGGTTCTTGGGCCCTGCAGCCGGTGCCACGCCATGGATGCATAAGGGCGTCCACAGTAGTCCTAGATAGCAGCTGACGACGTCGCCGGCTGAGCTGTATTTTACATACTAAATTAATATAGGTCCGGTTACCATGCCTCCTTTCCTATTGGTCGTCACAGCATAGCAGGGGACTCTGACCACACACGCGCTCGCACTTGATGCTCCGAGCTAGCGATTAGTGAGTCGCCAGCGACTAGTATTTTAATCAATTTAATTGCTCCTAGATAGCAAATAGCCTGCCGTTGGAGAGGCCCTAAGGCGTGGAGGAAGAGGCTGGTTCAGAAACTCCGAGGAGGTTCTCGTAGCGTCAGGAAGACAACAGAGATTATAATATGCCAGTGTTAAGCGCTACTGTTGTGTGTTCACCAGGATAGACTCTGGACGGCGGCAAGGTTGCAGTTAAGAGGATGGGAGAATAACTACTTTTGCGGGCTATGTGAAAGGAACCTAGAGACAGCGGCTCATTTGTTCTTTGATTGTCCTTTCACAAGATCAGTATGGCACCTGCTAGCAACCTGGGGAACTTGTAGCCGTTTGGAGCCAACTACCTGGCATCAACAGCCGGGTATGGAGGAGTGGTTCTGTCAGGCTTTAGGAGCAAGCAAGTAGCACACTCTACTGATTCTTGGGCTGTGGACTACCTGGAACGCGAGGAATGCGGCAATCTTCAGACAACAACGACGCACACAGCAGGACGTTCTCAGAGAAATAAAAGACGAGGCGCAGCTTTGGTCCATGCATGGCGGGATGTCAGGCCCTCAGGCCTTTGTTTGTTGATTATTTTGTTAGTGAGTAATCAATTTATGTAAACAAGCCCGACAGCAGCCTAGGCTGGTCTGCGGGAATGGCGCGGCTTGCGCCAAAACTGTTGTTAAATTCTCCCTACCTTATTAATATATGCCGGCAATATGTCGGATCTTTCAAAAAAAAAAAAAAATACTGTTGTGTGTTCATGTTTGAGGCGGGCCGCTGGTCACGATTAACAGAGGCGGGCAGCTGGTCCAATCAACCCTGAGGCAGTTTTGAAACGGTCGTAGTAAATATTTTATGTAGTAGTAGTTTCTTTGTTGAAATTTGCAATTGCAGCTAGGTGTTGAATATTCCATACTTTCCTTTTGCGAAGTTAAGTGTTTCCTTGTTAGAAGGTGAGAAAAAAATTATAACAATGGTCAGGTAATATAATAATTAAGAAAAGATCTCTCGAGAATAAAGCCACCAGCTACCTTGCTTTTGCAGTTCTCTATCCTCCACGGACAATCAGTCGTATATAGACTATAAAACCCTTAATGAATGAAACCCAAAATTTGGCTAAATATATATATGGTGATAGGAGATCCATGATCGAATAGACACCTCAGAAGTCAAAACCCACTTCAATTAGTGTATTTATTTATTTATTTATTTCAACACGAGTTTTGATGTAGTATCCATAGGGAAATTTATTCTTAATAGATACTATTTTGTTCCGAAATATTAGGCGCATTTGGGATTTGAATGTCAACTTTTGCAAGTTTTGCCATTAATTAAACAAATTATATACTTTTCCAACGATGATGGAGCAATAAAAGAAATGACGGAACAACACTACGGCAGGTCATTGTGCCGTCCTTGACCTGCCAAGAGCTTCCCTTTTGCAACGATGATGGAGCTAGCAATAAAAAAAAGTATTCAAAAAAGGCCAGTCTTCAATTTCAGGAAGAATTCAAATATGTTAGGCAAAAGCGAGTCTTTCATTTTCTGGAAGAATTCAAATATGTGACTGCAAAGTTGATGAATATTCAAAAAAGTATATCCACTGATGCAACACAGCTTGCCCATGACAGCGAGCAGAGCACAATAGCCACAAGCCATTATTATTATCACATCCTAGCTCCTATACCTTTGGTCTTTATCTTTTTGTGTGCAAGTACTGTTACTCTGGTTGGCCCAAGTCGTGGCTTAATCTCGTGGCAGCTACTACACTATCTTATCTTAATCAGCTGGGTTTGCTATTATCTCTTTGTTGCTTATGTTGTTCCCCTTTTGGTTAAGCCCCTGTGGTTTTTGGATATTGCATGCGTGGAGGCTTGTCGCTCCCTGATTAATCACTTTGTGATTAACCTTCTGTTCCATCCCACCCCGCTGTGATCAATGAATAACAACAGAAATCATAAAATTCTAGTCTAACGTGGGAGATATCAACTCCCAGGATAAATGGGATACTATAAGGGATAAGATTGCAGAAAGTAATTGCAATATTCTTTGTTTGCAGGAAACAAAAAAAGAATCCTTTGATTCAAGTTACATCAAAAAGTTCTGTCCCAGGCAATTGGATAGTTTCACCTTTTTTTACTCTGTAGGAGCTTCGAGAGGTTTGCCCTTGGTTTGGAATAGTAGCATGTATCATTGTGATGTGGTTGACTGCAACAGTTATGGAATAACCAGTAAAATCACTTGTTTACTAGAGAGTTCTTTTCACTTGTCAAACATTTATGGCCCGGTGCATTTAGCAGGGGAAAATGGCCTTTGTCACCTGGTTAATTAACTTGGACACCTCAAACTTTGATGATTGGATTCTAATAGGGGATTTCAACTTATACAAAGGCCATGTTGGGCTAGGCGCTAGGCGGAATCTAGGCGGTGACCTACAGCCTAGAGCCTAGTCGGGAGTAAGCGGAGCCTAGGCGCTCCTAGGCGTTTTGCTAGGCGGTGCCATCTACATACATATACCTTGCCATATACATCATATATACCTCTAAAACAAAAGAAAAACAGGGGACTAGTGGGACTTTAGTCTAAAACGAAGCCCATCAAAGCAGCCCAACTATTCAACAGCCCCACCTACCACCTTATCCTCTCCCCCCGATGCCTTCCCTCCCCTCGTTAAGCCCCGCCGCTCGCCCCTGCATCGCCGCCCTCCTCTACCCCGCCATTTAGGCCTCTTCCGCAAACCGCTGGTCTCCATCCGCTGCCTCCGCCGCCGCCGCCGCACACCCGCCTCATGCTCCCATCGTCGCTCGACCTCCGCGCCACCCCCACGCGTCTCTCGCCATGGTGGATCGGGCCGCCTTTCATCAGCAACAGGGCGGGCGAGCCTAGGTACAAGCCTACCCCCTAGGGCGGGCGGAGGGCCATCGCCTAGAGCTTAAAAGCGCGCCTAGGCGCCGCCTAGGCGGCCTAGCCCGAACAGGGTACAAAGGTCTAGAGAAACGAGAAATAAACCGGGGGAATATTTCGACATGCGGTTGTTCAATGACACAATTAGGGATCTAAATCTTGTCGAGTAATATGTAGTTGGATCCTTTATTAGTTAAACTGGATTGGGTTTTGGTTTTAGATGGTTGGAGCCTCTCTTTTCCCTCAACCTCAGTACAACCCCTAGCAAGACTACTATCAGACCACATTCCCTTTGTCATAAATATTGACAAAAAAATTCCAAAATCCAATAGCTTGATTTGAATCCAATAGCTTCATGTGCCTTCTATGCTAATATAGACAAAACCCTAGCCGGAAAGTTTTAAACAAGTCAGAGCAGGCCTAAGAAAATGGAGCAAGAACCTTTCCAACCTGAACAGATTAATCCATAACTGCAATTGGGTAATTCTTCTCATTGATGGCTTGGAAGATCAAAGATCCTTGAATTCTCTAGAAGTGTGCCTGAAAAACTACTGGTGAAAGCTCATTTAGCAAAGCTCTTGGAAGATAAGAGAATCTATTGGAGGCAAAGAAATACCATTAGATGGGCCACTGGGAGATGAAAATACAACTTTTTTCCAAGCTAGAGCCTCTCGAATAATATCAAGAAACATATTGCCCGTCGACCACTACGATAACATTTTGATCTCGATCATGAACAAAAGGCTGCTCTTTTATGGAATGCTTACAAGAACAGGGATGGGGATCTCTGATTTTACGGCATTTCATATAATCTTGCCACATTGCTTATCAACAAGGAGGAAGTTTTGCAAAATTTAGCCGATGACTTCTCTCGAAGATAAGATTTTCAAAGTAATTAAGAGTCTACCCAATAATTATGCTCCTGGACCGGATGGTTTCAATGGCTATTTCATCAAGAAATTCTGGCATATTATAATACGTGATTTTTAAGATTCCCGAATGATTTACTGTTCTTCTAACATGGATATACAAAGTGTCTTATTGATTCTCACATCACTCTTATTCCTAAGAAGTCCATCCCAACAACAATTGATGATTATAGACCAATTTCTCGGAAGAAGTGTCGACTAAGATTCTTTCCTCAAGATTATAGGATGTAATCACTGATCTTGTACATGATAATTAGTATGGTTTTATTAGAGGGAGAACAATCAGGACTATCTTGCTTGGGCATACCAATTTTTACACATTTGTCATAATTCAAAAAAAGAAATCATAATTCTCAAGCTTTGGATTTTGAAAAGGCCTTTGATAAAATTGAGCATCAGTGCATTCTTGATGTGATGACTCATAAGGGCTTTCCCGAAAGGTGGATTAAATGGATTGACAGAATCTTGAATTCAGGCTCCTCCTCAGTTCTCTTAAATGGAGTCCCGTGAAAGAGTTTCAAATGCCCGAGGGGGGTCGAGATAGGGTGATCCACTCTCTCCTTTACTTTTTGCATTGGCAGCTCATCTACTTCAGTCCATTGTTAATAGTGCCTGGAGAAATCGAGTGATCAAACATCCTTTAAGTGAGAACTTTAGAGGAAGCTATCCTATCATCCAATATGCTGAGGACACTCTTCCGATCTTACCAGCTGATGGAAGAATCCTCTTCAATTTAAAAGCCTTGCTTAGATCTTTCTCAAACTCCACTAGCTTACATGTGAATTTCAATAAATCATTCATGGACCCAATCAACCAAGAAGAATCTAAGTTTATTCACTTGGCCAGGACTTTTGGATGTACCACTGGCAGTATGCCTTTTACTTATCTAGGGCTTCCTCTGGGGACTAGTAGACCTTCTTCGCTGATTTTGCCCCCTGTCATCCGTAGAATAGAAGCTAGAACCATTGGTTTCAGCAGACTGTTGTCTTACCATGGGAAGCTGATTCTTGTGAACTCAGTGCTATTTGCAATTCCTACTTTTTATTTGTGCACTCTCATCTTTCCTCCTTCTGTAATAGAGATGGTTGACAGGTACATAAAGCACTGTCTTTGGAGTAATGGTGATATTAGCAGGAATGGAAAATGCTTGGTAGCCTGGGATTCTGCCCGGAGGCCTACAAAAGAAGGTGGTCTAGGGATTATAGATATTGAAACACAAAACAAAGCTCTCCTAATGAAATTTTTGGATAAATCTATAATTATACAGAAGTCCCTTGGGTGCAATTAACTTGGAGCAAATTCTATTCCAACTGTAATAGTCCCCTCATGCAAAAGGACCTGTGGGCTCATTCTCGTGGAGGGATGTGATGAAATTGTCGCCGGTTTTTCAAAATCTTTCAGTTTGTCTTCTTGTGTCGTGGAATTCAATTCTTCTTTGGTCTGACATTTGGAATATGGTCTACCTTAAGGACAAGTTCCCAAGACTGTTCTCCTTTTCAAAAAAAAAAAATATTCCATCAAGTACTTTCTGAACAATGCAGAGGACAAGAACTTTTTCCTCCCTCTAACAGAACAAGCTCTCTCTAAACTACATGATCTTCAAACTTTGCTAGAATCTGTGGATTGGGATATTGATGGGTTTGATCAATGGACTTATATCTAGAATTCTCACATTTATACTCCCAGGAAAGCATATAATCTTCTGAGAGGCCATCCGCCTACTTCACCTTTGTTTGAATGGCTCTAGAAAGGTTCTAATTTAGGCAAGCATAAATTCTTCTTTTGGTTACTTCTCAGAGATAGGCTAAACACGAGAAGCATGCTCAAGAGGAAAAATATGTACCTACCTAGCTACTCTTGTGCCATCTATGATGCAAATGGGGATGAAACCATTTGGCACCTTTTCTTTGAGTGCCCTTTTAGTCAAGCTTGTTGGATTGTTCTTGGAATTAATTGGAATCTCGCCCTGCCCCCACTTGTTATTATTATTCAAGCTAGATTGGATTTTGGTGCACCTTTCTCCAAGGAAGTTGTCATCACTGCTTGCTGGTCAATATGGAAAATGAGGAATGACTTGATCTTTGTTAAAATTCCATGCACTTATTCAAATTGGAAGAAGTTTTTCAAGGATCAGATTGGTTTGATTTGCATCAAAGCCAAACCTAGCCTTGTAGGCCCTTTAAATCTTTGGTTGGAGAATATCCCCTAATGCATGTTTGTTTTTCTCTTTGAGCTTGAGTAGCTCTGTTTAAATTCTTTTTGCGCCCTTGTGCACTTGTAAAACTGCTCATTTATTTATTAATAAAAAATATTAGGTGGGTGGGTGGGTGGGGGGTTCCCCACTGATCCCTCAAAAAATATATATTAGGCAGTAGTAGGCAACATTTTAACTAGTCATTGCCGTCCATGACCGGCCAAAGGCTTTTCCTTGTGTTGTTTATGTACTCTCTATCATGGGGCAATTAAGAAGCGTCTACTATACTTTATTTATTATGCTAATATTACGCGGTAATACATACTCCATATTCTTTTCACTTCCAAAGGAGGTGTGCAAGGGGCTTGATTCGATTCGATGGGGGTCTAAAAGAGTTATTATATGACTAATCATGTGATCAACATGTTAAGCAAACCAGTTAGTCATTCTCTTTGCATCGTTCCATCCACCAAAATTAAATCCTTTTTGTTCCTATCCAAAGAGGGGCTAGGCCCAAACATGGCAAAAATAAAAATGTTGATCAAGCGAGAAAATTACACAGCTTGTAGTATATAATCATCTATTAGGACCTTTTAATTGCACATCTAGGCATATCTTTTTTTGAACCATTTATAGAAGGTAGTAGTGGTGTTAAGAGCATGTTTGAATATCATACAGCTAGCAATTACCTGCTAACAATTTGGTGAGATTTTATTTTTTTTTTTGACAAGAAACAACAATTTCATTGATCATCAGCAAATTGCCAAGAGCGGAATAGTACATGTTGTAGTGTGCAGAAAGCATCACATTTGACAAGTTGCAGCTGCTAGAATGGCTAGGAATTAAGCAGGTTAAAAAGTACCAGGCGAGATAAGCTTTGACCTAAAAGCTCTATTTGCTACGAGATGAGCCCTGACGTTCTGGCTCCTATCTAGCTTGCATATCTTGTGATCTATTGCACTAGTACAGTTGAAGAAGCGTTGGTGAACGGCTTGATCTTCCAATCAGGGGGCCTTTGCCTCCGTCCCCAGCTAAATAAGCCGATAGGATTTGACTGTCTGTGTAGAAGGAGACCGCTGATGTGCCTAGTTTGCTTAGCACATCCACTGCTAGAGCAATAGCAGCTACCTCACCCATAAGCACAGAACTGCAGTTAGGAAGCTGGGCCTATATGTCTATTCTGATATTGCTCATAGAATCAACAATATGAATTCCAAGACCTGCCGTCGATGGAGCCTGCAAAACATTATCTGGAATTGCCGAGGCATATGTATAGCATTCGAAGTACAAGTTTGGTTGACCATCTGTGAGATTTTATTTGGATTCTCAGCTTAGTCGGCCAGTGTTTTACCTACAACTAAACTAGTTAGTTTTTAAAAGCTGGTTATTCTGACTAGTACAACTAATAATTAGTTAGTGTGGATCGGATTCTATTGGAGCTTAGAAGTACAAATAATTATAATCTAAAATCTCTAACAATAAATGGCGGCGCTTGCTAGCTGACAACTAAGTATATATAAAAAAAATGGATACCCAAGGTGTAACTAATGCTTGGTAGATTTTTCAAGAATGGTAAAATAGAGGAATCTTAATTTAATTTCAGAAACTGAATTTTCTGAAACGGTTAAAACTGAAGTTGACCATTCAAAATAATCTAAAGAAGGTGACTTTGATTTACGTCGACGATGACTTTAGCAGTTGATGATATATATATACAGCAGCACGCATCATATGCTGCAGCTTCCTTTCCTAAAAAAAAAAAATCATATGCTGCAGCATCGTCTGCGCCTTCAGAAGAAAAAAAACGCTGAGATAGTGTATATCTTTGTAGTTAAAACTTAGGTGAGATTTCTCTTTGGATTCTCAGCTACAAATTATGTGATTTTATTTGGATTCTCAGCTAATATATAAGTCACCTAATGTTTTACCTACCACCAAACTTAGTAATTACTTATTAGTTGCTTTTCCTGGCTACATACAACTCTAGGTAGTTGTGTGGATCCAAGATGAGCTCGAGAAGTAGAACCAAATATATATAATAACTCAAAATCTCCAACAATAAATGGGTTGCTAGCTGGGTGGCAACAAATAAAGTGTACCCAAAAAATGGATACCCCCAAACCTTAGTAACTAATGGTAGATCTTGGTATATTTTCAAGAATGTTTGAAAGGAACTAGTTTAATTTCAGAAACTGACTTTTTATTGTTAAGTTTGAAACTGAAGTTGACCATTCAAAAAATCAAAAGAAGAAGCTGACTTGATTTACGTCGACGACGACATTTTCAGCAGCAGCTGGACTCTTCACAGCTATATCTTTGCAGCAGCTAGCTTAAGCTTATATATACAGAGTATATCTTTGCAGGTTGACGACGACGCTCGCAGCCATCCACCAGGAATCCACCATGGTCGCCATGGCGCCTGATGTTGTGAGGTCATTGTTGTGGAGGATGGTGGCCTCGGCCATCGTCCTGCTCGTCGCCGTTAGACCGTCGACCGTACTGCACCTGGCCGCCACCGCCGCAGTGCCACCGCTGGACGCAGCCCACCAGCATGGTGTTACAGTAAGCGTCAGCCGGCGCCAGGTGCGTGCAATGCGTACTACTCCTCTTGCTCTCTTCTAGGCTATCGAATTAGAAGTAGCACATATTTTTCATTTTATTTTTTTATCTTAATTTTTTTGTGCATGTGGTTGTTTGAAATGTTGTAGTTCAGTGTATGGACAACAAGAAACATTATTTTTTCTGAGCACAATATATTTAATCACAGTAGTTTCTGGGAGTAGTAGGTCCTATATATGCCTCCTTTTTTTTTTTTGTTTATTCTCCCATATTAATAAAATGAGATGCAATCTCCTAGGCATCTCAGGGATGTAGAAATATTTTTTTCCCACGAGTTCTCCATGGTTGTTTTGTTACCCATGAAATTGTTCAGAAAAAATGTTTGTGTAAATTTCCAGATAGTAGGATGTCTCCTCAACTCTTTTGTAATTTTCCATGTACTCTTTCTTTCTGTAATGTATTTGTTTTTTTATCTTTTGTGTTTTCCATATATATATTTCAGTTCGGGGAGCCAGCCCTTACTGTTTATTTTAAAATCCAATACTTCAGAATCACTGTTCTAAAAAAATTGCATATGTAGTTCTTTGGAACATTTTATTTCTCTACCTGCTAAAACAATTAATCTCTTTAATATTTTTTGAATTTTTTTTCTTGACTACAACATTAACAAATGTGAACAGGTAAATAACACAAGTCTAGTAACTTGGTCATGGATTCCTATTCCTATCATATATGTAAACCTACTAGGTTGTTCTTAAGTTGGACAATTTTGGATCAAATCTTTTGATGCAATCTTTTAACACTAACATGTATGCAATTATTTGGTTAAGGGTTGCTCCAAAGTCCAAAGTTTGGCAATTTTAAATTGCAAAATCAATAAGCATGTGTGTTGATGTCTGCGCTTAAATTTGCAGGTAATTGTGGACAACGGCATGGTGCAAGTGACGTTGTCAACGCCAGAGGGACACATCACCAATGTCCGCTACAACGGCCAGCAAAACCTTCTGTACTACACTGGCGAGGGCAACACTGGAGGGTAAATTAGCTGCTATTTAACAGGCACATGAGATATTTGTTCTTATTAGGCGGCGCGGAGTGTATGATAGGCATCAGATTTTTCTGATGAATGTATGATTTTTCTCCATCTTTCTTGAGTCGACACGTGGCAGTTTTTGCCGTAGCTCTGATCCTCCAGCCATACCTTTTTTTCTCGATCGGGCCATTCACCCGTATTTCATTAAGAGGAGGGAAACCAAATCCAAGTACAAACTAAGCCAATGCCGAGCGGACATCAGGCTGGGGAAGAGAAACAAAACAAAAAGAGAACACAACAAAGCAAAACAACTCAACGCAAAGCAAGCAACCTAACTACTGGATGCAACACGGCAGACGATTACAAGATAACCAAATGTCGCGACTATACCGTAAAGCGTCCTCAGGCCAGACCGGCTGCACCGACACCCGCTTCTTCCCCACCTCCATGGCCTCCAAGTTGGCCTCGTGTGAGGGCAGACTCTTAACTCATCGAAGGAGACAAGATCCTCATGCTCGGCCTCAACCTCGATCCCCATCTTCTTGAGCAACACTCTCCTTGCCTGGTCCTCTGGCTTAAGATGTCTAACCCCACTTTTGCAGCGAGCCGTGCGCTGCGTTTGGGCATTCAAATCTTTTCTTCCTCAAGACCGGCGTGGAGAGAATGGATGGTTCCAAAGAACTCGTCGACCGGCGGGCGCTATCATGGGGATCGAAGAGTGTGCGGTGCACCCATCTTCGTCACCACGAAGCGTATTCGACCCGACCTCGACCTCGGTTAAGGCGCAGGCTCATCGACCTGAGAGCCACTTCGACGCTGACCGTGGTGTTGCGGGTGCAAAGTCCGGTGGGGACGGCGAAGGCCCTAACCAAGCTGGCCCACCCGCCGTCCATCGGCCCCGGAGCGGTAGCCGGTGTAAATCAAAACACCGGGTAACCATCCCTCGGCAGTGGTTGGGCGCCGGCAAAGTACGTGTTCCCCTCCGCACATGTCCGCGCTTAAATTTACCAAAGGATCAAAGCCGCGGTGAAGGTATCTTCGGCATTGTGGACAACCCTAGAAAGGTGCAAGTGACGTTGGCTCAACGCCAGAGGGACACGTCGATCACCAATGTCTGGCGCCTGCTCACAACTGATGGGTGCTCGGGTGGGCGGCGAAGGTGACAAAACCTTCTGCCTACTACACTGGGTCGGCCGGGGAAGCCCGGCCGACGTGAGGGCAACACTGGAGGTGTAAATGGGGTGGAGAAAGACGGCGCCCATTCTGCTATTTGCGTGAAGCCATCGGCGGCGCTGATACCCGAGCCGGAGGGCGGCGGGTTCTTATTGGTGCCGAGGCACGATTGGCTGTGGACCAAGTCGCTGATCCGGCACACGAGCGGCGCGTTCTTGGATGCGGCTGATCGCCCCTCCTGGGGATGGCGACCGGCGTGGCGAGCATCATGGCACCATTTTTTGCCACCACGATCGACAGCAGCTGGGAAGTGGAGACCTCTCGCGCGAAGTGTCACCATCGTCGTCTGCCCACCGTCTCCCATCTGGAAGGGCGCGGCATCTGTGGGCGACCGGCTGAGTGCGTCGGTTGAACGATGAGGGCGTCGGGCCGGGACATCGTCGCGGCTTCCTCGTCCGGGACTTCCTCAACGCTGAGTAACGAGCCATCCGGACGAGCGTGGCTGCCGATGCGGCGTTGGAGGCGACGAGCAGCCAAGGTCCGCAATCATCTCCAGCTGCGGCGGCGTGGGGAAGAAACAGTGGAGCAAGGGGCCGCAGCAGCGGGCGTGGCAGCCCTTGCCGGCGACACTGGTGCCTTGCCTGGCCCTGTACGGCTCTATCCTCCATCGTCGAGGTTCAGGCAATGGCTCGTCGACCGACTGCTGCAAAGGTACGGCCTTGGAGGAGGCTGGCTGCTTGGACGGGGACCCGTTGCCCGATCCGGCCCTCTCCGTCGGCTCGCCTCTCCAGCGCCCGTCGACGGCTCGACGGCGACATACGGCCCAAGCTGCCGTCCGAGCAGTGGTGCCGAGACAAGAGAGGAGCTCCCACGCGCGCGCGTCATCCCCGTGGTCGAGCTTTGGTTCCGCTGGAGCACCGACCGTCGGGTGCCGGCGCTGTGCACCGGCAGCAGCAGGTGTCGGGCGCGGCGTGACCCGGAGCCCGGGCGAGGTCCCGCCGGCGGCGATGTGGAAGGAGGACCCTCGGAGGTGTCGTGGAGGAGGCCAGCGGCGTCGGCATCACCGGCGGCAGCGACCCCCGGTAGCGCAGCGTCGGGCGGGGGCGAGCGCCGATCTCCTCCATCCTGGGAGGCGGAAGTCGAGACAGCGCTCTGCGAGGATGCCGGATCTGCTGTTGGTGTTGGACGGGGAGCAAGGAGCAGCAGGGGCTGGCCGGCGGCGGGGGGAGGAGGCGGCGGGGGCGTTGGGGTCGCCCCCATCGCCCCTGTAACGGTCACCCGAAGCACTCATAGTCGCCACCTCCTCCAGCCATACCTAGCGATGCTAACATCGCTTATGTGTCGACAGTGGTTCTCTCTCTGTCTTACTGCTCCCCCCCCCCGTGCTCGTCACCTCTGCCGCATGTCTTCCCTTAGTCCCCTGAATCTTTTTGAGCTCATTGCACTCTGGAATCCTCGACCCCTCGTCCCTAATCCAGGTTGTAGCACACACTACCAGATCACATCCCCCACCCCCCCGCCCCCCAGTCGGGAAAAGAAGACTAGTCCTAAGATATCTGAAAAATCCCATGCTCCTTTTTAGTTTAGGAGTAGTGGACAACCTATTGGCCAATATAAAGGGAAAGGTCGGCAACACGAATTATTTTTGACTAGTAATTTGCATAATCTTTTTTTTCTAAAAGGTTGTCCATTAATTATTTGGTGTAATTGTTCATATGATATAAATAACGCGATGCAGCAGCTGGGGACTATATATATACAATACATATGGTTCATCGATCTTTGTTTCTGATTTCCAATAATCTCCTGCAGGTATTGGGACGTGCTCTGGGACTCTCCCGGATCAGATCGGCCAGGAATGCTCAACATGTGAGTTCATTACCAATAATTATTGCTTGATGTGTGCTGGCTGTTGAGTGACTTTGTTTCAAGCAGAGACATACGGGTTATTAACATGATATATAAATAAACATAGAAGAATAACTAGCATGAGTTGTTTGTGTACAGGTTGGACGGTTCAGAGATGACGGTAGTATCCTCAAGCGAAGACAAAGTGGAGCTTTCTTTCAAGAGCAACTACAATCCGTCGCTCCCAAACAGCATCAGACTAAACATCGATAAAAGGTAGTAATGCACAATGGATGGAATCTACCAGCAGTTCAATGCAAATCCCCTTTTTGTCCTTGCCGAATCCGATCGATCCTATGAAATCGATCTTGAGAACGAACGAAGAACTTGCTAGTGAACTACTACTGTTGCATGCTGTTTCTTTCAGGTTTGTGATGCTGAAAGGCAGCTCTGGTTTCTACTGCTACGCCATCTTGGAGCACGCCAGAGGCTATCCTGCTATCACCGTCGACGAGGCTCGGATCACCTTCAAGCTCAACACGGCCATGTCCGTCCCTTGAACAACTTCACACCAAATATCTACCTCTACAGCTGACCTCGCTAAAATGGCCGGTGTATATGTATATATAGGTTCAACTACATGGCGATCTCAGACGATATACAGAGGTACATGCCCAGCATAGATGACAGAGTTGCGCCACGTTGCGCTCCACTGGCCTACAAGGAGGCCGTCCTGCTGGTGGATCCCGTGGAGCCACAGTTCAAGGGGGAGGTGGACGACAAGTACCAGTACTCGCTGGACAATAAGGACAACGCCGTCCATGGCTGGATCAGCAGCAGCAGCCACATGGGGTTCTGGGTCATCACCCCCAGCAACGAGTTCAAGAGCGGCGGCCCCATGAAGCGCGAGCTCACCTCCCATGTCGGACCCACCTCCATGGCCGTAAGAACAATACAAAACATTCTTCTTCTTACTACTACTATTATGGATTTGTCACCATAATGTATAATATGCATTATATATTTTTTTTTAGTACTAGGGCAGGACCCCGTGCATTAGCATTAACCAAAATAGACAAATTCAGTTATTACAGCACAGGGAGATGTAAACATCTCAAAGACAGCAAAAACCACGTTCCGATCGATAAGACTCAACGCCTCAAACCCCATCTGAATTACAAGCTAAGTTCCCAGGACACAAAAATTTCCACGCAGCCATAACAGATGTCCTACTTGCTTCACCTTCATCTTCCTCCCGTAGGACAGCTCATATGGTTATCTTCGTCAGGCTTGTCTTCAGCTCCCAGGTGTCTTCTTCCAGCATCAACAAAGCCAATGCACCTGAGCAGCCTCCCGCTTGTTTAATGTCACCTCCTGAAGAAGGGTAGTTCTCTTCTCCTCCGGGCACAACAGTAGCCACCTTTGGGCTCTTAGGGCGATCTGGTAGAGAAGCATATCCATGCCTCTCCACTATTTCCTCCGAAAACAAAAGTCATTTCTTAATTTCCATAAACTCCAAATGGTAGCAGAGGATATGATGTTCAGGACACCATTCCTTTTATTACTAAGCCAAAATTTTCCAACAACATCAAAGGAACTTCCTATGTCAGTATCAAAGATTCTAGAGATAACAACCCACATCTGGCATGCAACAACACAGTCAAAGAATAAATGGTGAAAAGATTCTTTTTCTGAACAAAACAGACAAGAGGGATCTTTTACTTTCCTTCTTTCTCTAAATTATCCCTAGTCAGAGCCTTGTTTTTACTAAGAAGCGACAGAAAAACACTGTAACCTTGGAGGGATTTTCAATTCCCAAATAGCAGAGATATAAACAGTTTGAATGCCTCTAAAATTAACTATTTTATACAAAGATTGCGCATTATACACTCCATTGGAGGAGAATTGCTAGATGAGGGAATCTTCTTCCTCACTAAGGTAATAGTAGTGGCTAGTTGATTTATTTCATCCCAGAGGTCTAACATCTGTTGATCACCAGTTCTACTAAATGTGCATTTCAAATTAGTGCCATCCCACAACTTAGCAACAGAAGTATTTTTCTCATTAACCCATCTATATATGTTCCAGTATTGAATAGCTAGACTAGAGGAGCCAATTGTCCTCGCAAAACGTAACTTTTTCTCCATTTCCTATTTTCCATTTATATCCTATTCTAGTTGCTTGAACAGCCCACGTAAAGCCTTTAAAAAAGGGGCACATTTTTTGTTTTATATTTGTAGTCTATCAGCTCTGTCTAGAGTTTGTGTTTATCCTGCTCATATCTCTTAAGCCAAGAGGAGAGGAGACATATATTAAGATCTCTAAGATTAGGGACACCTAACCCTCCAAATTCTTTGCATATAGCAACAGATTCCCAGTTGGCAAGATGATATTTATGGGCATTTTCTACATCATTCCATAAGCAATTACCCATTTGAGAGTTGAGAATCTCTAAAGCCCATCTGGGAAACTAATATGCATTATATTGTCAGGTGTTTCTAGGGACGCATTACACTGGGATCGACATAATGCTGAACCTAGGCAATGGCGAGTACTGGAAGAAGGTGCTAGGCCGGTGTTCATCTACCTCAACTCCAACCCCAACAATGGCAGCGACATCCGGGCTCTCTGGGACGACGCCAAGGCACAAGCGCACGAGGGAAGCCGGCAAGTGGCCGTACAGCTTCCGGAGTCACGGACTTCGCCAAGGCGGGCGGCGAGAGGCACGGTCACCGGCACGCTCCTGGTCAGGGGACACGTTAAATTCGCGAAGCAAGGGCGTGCCTGCTGCGGCGGCGTTCGTCGGGCTCGCCCGCTCCCGGCGGGCAGCCTGGCTCCTGGGCGGCGCGGTGCAAGGGGTACCAGTTCTGGGCGAGGGGCGGCGGCCGGCGGCCAGTTCAGCATCGGGCGGCGTCGGGCTGGGGCGTGCAGCCTCTGGCGTGGGTTCCCGGGTTCCTCGGAGACTACGTGAAGACCTCCACGGTGACTGTGACGCCAGGTGGCGCCGTTGACCTTGGTGATCTCGTGTTCGTTCCGCCGAGGTCGGGCCCGACGCTGTGGGAGATCGGCGTCCCGGACCGGACGGCGGCGGAGTTCTTCGTCCCCGACGCCGATCCCAGATACTCCAGCAAGCTCTTCGTGGGGAAAGACAGGTACAGGCAGTACGGCCTGTGGGAGAGGTACGCCGAGCTGCACCCTGCTGGAAATGACCTCGTTTTCACGGTCGGTCAGAGCGACTACTCTAAGGACTGGTTCTTTGCCCATGTCACGAGGTAAATATATACTCCTATAGTCCAGTCCTATTATGGATAGTGCTGTTCGGTTGATGGTTTCTGGGTCTGAGCGACTTAGTTGTTTTGTTGTGAGAGAAAAATATTGTACCATCTCTTATATGCCAACATGATGCATGTGTTTTGCAGGATGGTTGGCAACGTCAGTACACCGACGGCATGGCAGATACGCTTCAACCTCAACCACGTCGTGGCAAATGGCACCTACACTCTGCGCATTGCTCTTGCTGCTGCTCAAATGTCCAGACTCACGGTACACTTGCATGTTACATATATACAAATCTTAAGTTTGTAGCTTAGCCAGCCGATCAGCCAAACATATGCATGCATGTCTGTTGATACAATGTGCTCGTCGTCTTTTTGAATTCAAATAAGGTGCGCGTGAACGGCAGAGCATCCAGGGAAGCCGTGTTTAGGACACCGGAGTTCGGCAACGGCAACGCCATCGCGCGGCACGGCATCCACGGCGGCGTGCAGTGGAGCTTCGAGTTCCCCGTTAGGGGCTACCTGCTGCGGCAAGGCGACAACAGCATCAGCATCACGCAGACGAGGGCGTTTGGGCCCTTCTTGGGGGTCATGTACGACTACCTCAGGCTGGAAGGGCCTCTGCCGGCATGATCAATCAGTCCGGCGACTCCCACGGTGCCGCTAGCCGAGAACATTCACAACATCCTGGCTAGTTAGATGTGGCAATGTAGTCAGTAGTCACAACATGATGGATTCCCGTTTCTGTTTTATTGTTCTATTAATTCTAGCAGTAGTGTGGCAGAACACAGTAGGAGAAGTCTGTTCCAGAGTGAAATTATTAGTTTGGAAGATCACTATGTTTCAAAATTCAACACAAACTAGCCCATCGAACCATGCTGCAAACTGTCAGCGGCCTGGTCTCTGGAAGCGGCATTGGGCCTCGCATTGGAACTCGGCCCAGGAAGGTCAACACAAGATACAAGGGAGCAGATTGGGCTGCGTAATTGGGCTTATGCCTGCGTGCGTGAAAGGGAAAGGTTCCTTGTCTTTCGTATATGAGCTGAGGCTCTCCCTAGAGAAGGGTATCGATTTTGTAACCAGAAACATTTGAATTCCTAAGCATTCATCTGAACTCGCTTATGCTTCTTCTCCAAGCCTATGCTCCAGTCTTCTTCTTCTATCCCGCATTCTCCTCTTGGTTCCCCGGCTCATTGGGGAAGACATTGCTGGTAAGAACTGTAGGTCAGCATCATCCTCATCCTCCACAGCGGCTTCAACCTAGGCTGCCACAAGTTCATTCCCAGCACCCGCTACCTCAATGTGTGTGTCATCCAATGAAAGTTGTAACTCTAAAATTGTTGGCAATGCATCATGGTTGGTAGGAATTTGTGTATAAAACAACGGATTGTCTATGTCAACATCTTCAAAGACATTGTATGCCTCTAGAGGGAACTCATTCAAATCCATCCCAGCTACGACCTGCAAGGACATGCAAGTTACAAAAAGCAATTACATGTTATTATCCAAGCTCTTTACTACAAAATTCTAGGCAACTACTCAGAAAACTAATAGTACTTTCATAGGAAAATGACAAAATCTAATATGCTAGTTCAATCTGCTAGTTTGTTTTCTCTATGCAAGCAAGCTAAAAGCTGGTACAAATATGCAATCTTCTAGTTTTTGTTCTCTGTGCAAGCAAGCTACTGTACAAAGTTCCTAGTGTTGTCTATTGGAATACTTGAAAATTCCTATTTGAAAACCTGAATGTGTTGATACCTGATAGTAATGCTAATGTGTTGATACCTGACAGTAATTCCTAGCTGAAAATTCTCTAATATGCACTAATGCTCCTTTTTTTTTCTTGCATGTTGGACAGCCATCTGAAGGCATCTGCAAATGACAATGTCAAGGCAATTTTCCAAAGCAATGTGAAGGCACCACCAATGTTAAGGCAAGCTGCTATGAAGACATGAAAATCTGTTAATAATACCTAGCAATCTGTAACTAGCCTACCAACGTACATGTGACTTTTAGTAATCCGTCAATTCCTGATGATATGTAGAGTAGCAATCTATCACTTGGTCTCATTGAAGGATCTAAAGCAATAAGAAGAAAGTAAATTGGGAGGATGACTAACTTGAAATACCTGTTCCTATTGATACTTTGCCTTCATCAATCTTGGATGTATGAGATTTCCTTCATCATCTTAGGTTTTGTGAGTTCCTAGGTGAAGGGCCTGTTGTTGTTACTGTTGCTATTGATACTTGGCATCTTGCTATGTGAATTTCTTCATGATCTTGGCATGTTGCAATCCAAGACAACCTGCTAATTTGTAGCAAATGTGTGTGTTTCTAGCACATCTCTGATTTCCTAATAATTTCTAGCAATCTGTCAAACACCTAACTTCAAATACCTGATACTTTTGCCTAAATAAATGCTTCAATAGTGGATGGATGTTCCTGTCTTCATCATATTGGGTTCTGTAATTTCTAATCTGGGGTGGTTAACTGTGGGGAGAAGACCTGTTTATGTTGCAATTGATAGATTGGGAGAGAAGATACCTGTTGTTTGATTGCTTGGAGGAAAAGAAGATCCGATCGGAGTGGGATAGGCTTGTCCGGCGGTGTACTGGATCCGACCGAGAAGTGTCCAGCGTGGGTGGCATCTGGGAGGTGGAGGGGAGGAGGAAGTCGCATGTCTGGGAGGAGGAGGAAGCCGCGGGTGCGCACGCGAGGAAACGTGACTGACCGGTGCGCACAGTCCTGCTCTGCTCTGTTAGTTAAATTAAGGATTGGTTTCCTAAAATAAAAGTGTGCAGCCGAAAAGTGGAATTCCTGCGCACGCAGGCCCTAGTGAACTCCAAACAATTAATTTCGTGTTTGGAATGATCTTTTGATTCAATTAGCTTAATGGAAATTATAAATCGTAGATTTATAGTCCTTAGTCCAGAGTCCTTACCTTAATTTGTTGCTACCTTCCACTTGACTACAAGTCACTTGGATGTTCCTTGGTGTCCTTATCGCCACCCCTCCGTCCCGGCTTCACTCCATAGGTGCTCCACGCGGGAATTGGCTGATTGGGGATGGTCAACAAGCACAACCTTATGGGCCGACCTAGGAGTGTGGGAGGATTGAAATGGTGGTGTTGCTTTGGGATCGTTTTACTCCCAAAATAGAGTATATATAGTTTAATGTATACTTTAGATAGAAATACCGAAATAGGATTTGTGTTAATTAAAATTTATAAGTTAGCACCTAATCTAGTGGAAATGTTACACCGCTTTGCAGGAGGTGCAATGTTCAAATCTCAAACAAATTCTCCATTTTTAAATTTTGAGAACCGTTTAATTTCCTTTAATCAAAATTGATTTAATTTCCTTTGGCTGAAGTGTAGCACTGGAATTCCCAAAATTTATGGTAGAAACATGTAAACCAACATGAGTAAAAATATAGGATTGTGAGGTGCATGACGACAATAACTCATACAATGGTAAAATAGTTGTCTTATAGTCCTAAATTTTAGCTCACGAGGCAGTTGTTTCGCGAAGCAACTATCTCATTCTCTCTCACACCTCTCTTTCCTCCACATCATCAGAAATCCTACGTGGCGATGCATGAGACGACGCATGATACCGCTCACATATAGCAATGTACCTGCCCTTATGTAGCAGGTTCCTTATATTTCGGGCCCGATAGACACTTAATACCTGAGAATGTACATGTGACTTGGCTCACACGTACCAGCATCACCCGTGTGGATGGAATTCCATACTTAATCATGTTTGGAGCATGGATCGATGGGCTAGTTTGTGTCGAATTTTTGAGACATAGTGATCGTCCAAACTCATAATTTCACTCTGGAACAGACTACTCTACTGTGTCTGCCACACTACTGCTAGCGGCGCTGCTGTGGCCGGGGGCCGCCGGAGTGGGGGTCGCCTGAGTGATTGATTGACGATCATGGTGCCGGCGGAGGCCCTTCCAGCCTGAGGTAGTCGTACATGACCCCCAAGAAGGGCCCGAACGCCCTTGTCTGCGTGATGCTGATGTTGTTCTCGCCTTGCCGTAGCAGGTAGCCCCTGACGGGGAAGTCGAAGATCCACTGCACGCCGCCGTGGATGCCGTGCCGTGCGATGGCGTTGCCGTTGCCGAACTCCGGCGTACTGAGCACGGCTTCCGTAGCCGCTCTGCCGTTCACGCGCACCTTATTTGAATTCAAAGATGACAAGAGCACATTGTATCAGCAGGCATGCATGTTTGCCTGATTAGGTTACAAATTATGAGTTGTATGTAACATGTAGGTGTACCGTGAGTCCGGACATTTGAGCATCTGCAAGAGCAATTCGCAGAGTGTAGGTGCCGTTTGCCATGGCGTGGTCGAGGTTGAAGCGTATCTGCCGTGTCGTTGGCATATTGACGCTGCCAACCATCCTGTAAACACATGCATATGTTTGCATATCAGCCATGATACAATGTTTTTTCTCATAACAAAACAATATCGGCCGCTTTATCAGTACCGTAGGGTTCTTGTCCATTATAGGACAATAGAAGTATTACCTTGTGACATGGGCAAAGAACCAGTCCTTTGAGTAGTCGCTCTGACCGACCGTGAAAAAACGAGGTCATTTCCAGCAGGGTACAGCTCGGCATACCTATCCCACAGGCCGTACTGCCTGTACCTGTCTTTCCCCACGAAGAGCTTATCTGGGATCGGTGTCGGGCACGAAGAACTCCGCCGCCGTCCGGTCCGGGACGCCGATCTCCCACAGCGTTGGGCCCGACCTCGGCGGAACGAACTCGAGATCACCAAGGTCAACGGCGCCACCTGGCGTCACAGTCACCGTGGAGGTCTTCACGTAGTCTCCGAGGAACCCGGGAACCCACGCATAGAGGCTGTACGTCCCAGCCCGGACGCCGCCGATGCCGAACCGGCCGTCGGCAGTCGCCCTCGTCCAGAACTGGTACCCCTTGCACTGCGTCGCCCAGGAACCAGGCTGCCCGCCGGGCGCGGCGAGCCCGACGAACGCCGTCGCAGCAGGCACGCCCTTGCTCGCGACGAACGCGTCCCTGACCAGGAGCGTGCCGGTGACCATGCCCCTGTCGCCCACCTTGGCGAAGTCCGGTGACTCCGGGAAGCTGTTCGGCCACTTGCCGGCTTCCGCTCGCGCCTGCGCCTTGGCGTCGTCCCAGAGAGCCCTGATGTCGCTGCCATTGTTGGGGTTAGAGTTGAGGTAGATGAACACTGGGCCCAGCACCTTCTTCCAGTACTCGCCGTCGCCCAGGTTCAGCATGATGTCGATCCCTGTGTAATGCGTCCCTAGAAACACCTGCCAATATATGCATGTTGTCGTCAGCAGCAGCAATAGTAGTATAACAAGAAGAAGGTTTTCAGGATGTTCGGCTGATGGTTTCTGCGAAGCCGGTAACTTCTTACAGCGATGGAAGTGGGTCCAACATGGGAGGTGAGCTCGCGCTTCATGGGGCCGCCGCTCTTGAACTCGTTGCTAGGGGTGATGACCCAGAACCCCATGTGGCTGCTGCTGCTGATCCAGCCATGGACAGCGTTGTCCTTGTTGTCCAGCGAGTACTGGTACTTGTCGTCCACCTCCCCCTTGAACTGTGGCTCCACGGGATCTACCAGCAGGACAGCCTCTTTGTAGGCCAGTGGAGCGCAACGTGGAGCAACTCTGTCTTGTATGCTGGGCATGTACCTCTGTATATCGTCTGATATAGCCATGTAGTTGAACCTATATACACATACATATACCAGCCATTTTTGGTCAGCTGTAGAGATCGATCAAGGTCGAGGCAGAGGTATTTGTGAGTGAATTTCAAGGGACTGACATGGCCGTGTTGAGCTTGAAGGTGATCCGGGCCTCTTCGACGATGAGAGCAGGATAGCTGCTGGCGTGCTCCAAGATGGCGTAGCAGTAGAAACCAGAGCAGCCTTTCAGCATCACAAACCTGAAACAGCATGCAAGATCGATTTCATATTTAGGATCGAATTTGGATGGGACAAATTTAAAAAGGGGATTGCATTAAACTGGTAGATCAGTGCTTCTATCCATTGCGCGCATTACCTCTTGTCGATGTTTAGTCTGATGCTGTTTGGGAGCGACGGATTGTAGCTGCTTCTGAAAGAAAGCTCGACTTTCTCTTCGCTTGAGGATACTACCCTCAGCTCTGAACCGTCCAACCTTGTACAAAAACAATTCAAGTTATTCTTGTATATTTGTTTATGTACCTTTTTAAGCGTTGTATTATATATCTCTCTGCTTGAAATAAAGTCGCTCATCAACAGCCAACACACAGCAAGCAAGCTACTCCCTTTTAATTTTGTGAACTCACATGTTGAGCACTCCTGGCCGACCTGATCCGGGATAGTCCCAAACCATGTCCCAATACCTGTAGGAGATTATCTATAATCAGAAACAAGGATCACTGAACCATATCTATTGTATATATATAGTCCACGGCTGCATGCTGCATTGGTTTATTCATATCATTGAACAATTACACCAAATAATGGACAACCTTTTAGACAGAAGATTATGCAAATTAGTAGTCACAATTTAACTTGTGGACCAACGCTCCAATAAGAACAAAGATCTCAGGTGCATGTTAAATAGCAGATCCCTAATTTACCCTCCAGTGTTGCCCCCGCCAGTGTAGTACAGAAGGTTTTGCTCGCCGTTGTAGCGGACGTTAGTGATGTGCCCCTGTGGCGTTGACAGCGTCACCTGCACCACGCCGTTGTCTACAATTACCTGCAAATTTAAGAGCAAACATCAACACCACATACTTATTGATTTTGCATTTTAAAATTGCCAAACTTTGGACTTTCAGAAAAAAATCCCTACGTGAGGATACAAGACCATCCGTTAATTTGGTCAGAAGAAACTAAAGATGGTTCCCTTTTACATTTTCCCCAAGAAACTAAAGATGGTTCCCTTTTACATTTTCCCCAATAAACTAAAGATGGTTCCCTGCTTATACGTTTGATGAGATATACGTGAACTATTTATTTTCTAAAACGTCTCTGAGCATCTCTCATTGTCATGTACTCTATACGGTGGAGACATCTACAACCTAGTGCTACGCTACAAATAAAGAACAAGGACAGGGAGAACAGTGGCATCATTGAATGATAATACGACGAACAACAGGTTTTCTTCCTTCTTGTCTCCTTCCTTCCTTTTTCCCAGCTGGCTCGCTTCTCCTCTGAATCTCTGATCTCGCTATCCTGTGTCTTCTTTGCTATCCTCAAAATCCTCCGGTCCAATGCTTATTCAGATTGCAGTGGAGTATATATCCTTTGTATCTCTAGCACTCACAATTTAGGAGACAAGCTGTCCCAGCTTGTGAAGCGTTGAGTGATTATGACACGGAGGTTTTTAGCATATATAGTCCACATGTTCATCCTTGTTTTAGCATAAGCTAGCAGGTTTACATATGATAGGAACCCGTGACCAAGGTGTACTAGACTTGTATTTATTTATCTGTTCACATTTGTTAATAAGTTTGTTGTCAAGAAAAAAAAAAAAGGAAGCAAAGAGATTCAACGTTCCAGCAAATATAGAAATAAAATATCCAATGAACTAATATATAGAATTATTACTCTGCAGCTGGCTTTAGAATAACTTATTCTGTAGCCACTTTGAGTTCGATAATTACTATACTAATTTAGGTAGTAACTCGTTACTAAGTGGTTTACTATAATGTTACAGTAAATATCCCCATGTGTTACAGTAACATAATTATCATAACTCATTTTATAGTAACTTAAGTATAAAAAATATCATAACTGGAGGTGGCTACAGAATAATTTATTCTATAGCTAGAATGTACTCTCCCTATTACATAAAAGAAATAGTACATGGAAAATTACAAAAGACTTGAGGCATCCTATAGTATCTATGAAATATATATACATATTTTTTTAACAATTTAATCGGTAACCATGGAAAACTCGTGGAAAAAATATTTCTACATCCCTATGATGCAGGAGGATTGGATATCACTTTATTAAGATAAAATAAAAAAAAATAAAAAAGGAGGCATATATATAGGACCTACTCCCAGAAACAACTGTGATTGACTTGTGTTCAGAAACCAAAAACAAAAAGTTTCTTGTTGTCCATACGCTGAACGACCCAACAATATATATATAGGAACAAAAAGAAGTTGTACGCAGCGCACGCACCTGGCTTTGGCTGACGCTTAATGTAACACCATGCTGGGCTGCGTCCGGCGGTGGCACTGCGGCGGCGGCCAGGTGCGACGGCGTTCCAACGGCGACGAGCAGGACGATGGCCGCTGCCGCCACCCGCAACAATGACCTTGCAACGACATCAGGCACGGGGGCGGCCATGCTCGATGCCTGGTGGATGCCCGGCCGGCAACGCATGCGGTACGATCAAGGTCGTCTCTCTACAGGCTAGCTGGGAGCGTCGTCGTCGACCTGCAAAAAGATATACACTGTATATATATAATCTAGCTGCTGCATATGCATGAATGCATGTGTGGAAGAACTTCGACTCCAGTGGAGTCCAGAGCTAGCGAGCAATGGAAAAGATGAAGCAAGTGCACATCACACACCTCTATCTCACTTCTTTTTTCTGAAGGCGCAGACGACGTTGCAGCATATGATGCGCTGTGTGTGTATATATATACATATACCATGGGCCCTCAACTGTCCTTGAACTTTAAAAATGCATTTCTGACTCCGTAAACTTGTTAAATTGTACATCACAGAGCCCTAAACTTTGAAAATACTCCCTCCGTTCCACAAAACAAGCAATTCTCACGTCCCGAGGAGTCCAACATCATGAACTTTGACCAAGTTTATATGAAAAAGTACTAACAATTATGAGACAAAATTAGTACTTTTAGATTTGTTATGAAATATATTTTCATAACAAATTTGTTTCAAAACATAAATGTTAGTAGTTTTTGCTAGAAACTTGGTCAAAAATGAAATAGTTTGACTGGCACGCTTCCCATAATTGCATGTATTTTTGGAACGGAGGGAGTACATCTCTGGACCCTAAACTTGTTAAGTGATACACCACAGGCCCCTAAACAGTAACCTTTGACATTTTACCCAAAAATTTAGAAATTTAACTTAAGAAGTAAGGATGGGGGTACTTAGAGAGCTCAAAAAAAAAAAACTAGATATTTTTGCAGCTTGGTAGAGTGAATAACAAGAATGATAATGACATAAAACATGCTAATTTTTTTAAATTTGAATTATTAAATTTTAAAAATCAGCAAACTTATATATTCTACGCATTTTTAAGGTATTCAAATGGCAATAAAAATCTCAAAAAAAATTATATTTGTGTCAAATAATAACCAAATTTTAGCTTTACAAATGTTATTATTTGAAATTTTGCTTAAATTTGATGTTTGTAAAGCAACTCAACTTTTACCCATGTAACATGTGTTGAACAAACATATATACCAAAATTAACTAGGGTTCAAATGAAGCACAAATATATGTTTGAAATGCAATAATTCAAATTTTAAAAACATTTAGCATATTCTATGCCATTAATCATCCTTGTTATTTACTTACCAAGCTACAAACTATTAAGATTTTTTGAACTCTCTAGGTACCCTTCCATGCCTCTTAAGTTATATTTCTTACTTTTTTTTTACTACACAAAAATCCTTTGCCCGGCGTTAAGAATTTTTTAATCGTGACAATTTTTTAATTAATCTGCGTGGTTTAGCGCCACGATAAATTGATTAACCGTGGAAGTTTTTATAATAAAACCCCCATGCAAAATCAGCAACCTGAGAATGTAAGGCTGAAGTGCAAATAGGCCCAAATTGAGACCCGATAGCCGCCAATATCTATATTGGCACCTAGGGTTTCCTCCCTCACTCCCCACTCTCCCACCCAACAAGATCTCAGCCCGACGCATCACACACTTGTTGACACTTGTTAATGCATACTTTTAATTGTCAATTAAACATGGAAAAGGACTAAAATATAATTAGACAACCTTATTAGGGGTTTATACTAATGATTTCCATGAGTTTTGGTAAAGTTGTGATTTGCGGGGACTTAACGAAAAAAACGGTAGAAATCGTAACGCAATCCAACTCGAAGCAAGACTAGAAGGCTCGGAATACACCCGGCGTGAACGAAACTTGGCACCGAAGAAAACATCATCTAGAAGATTCCGGAAGCCACGGCGCATCGCGGGGCCCGAGTGGAACCCACCACGGGCGATCGCCCAATAATCGGGCCGATCGGCCTGGCTTGGCCCCCAAGTCGTCCCCTGTTTCGAAACGTTCCTCCACCGCCTCTAAGACGCAATCTAATCCGGTCGTTTGATGTCGGTTTGATCCGAGGGCGTCGGTTAAGCACGAGATGCATGAAGATTAAGTACCACATTGCTGGGGCTTTGAAGAAGAGACATAAGAAGACCCATATATATAGACCCCTAGGCCTCCCTGATTCATCAATCTCAGTTCAATCTTCAATTCAATCAGATCATCAACGACGACAAGAGATAGAAGCTCTAGATTAGAATTAGATTGAGAGTTAGTTTTGCAAGTTGAGAGAATTAGAGTGCGGTTGAGGCGGAGTAGAAGGAAGGCCCTGAGGCTGTCGGCGCCTCCATCTTCTTCCTCCTGCGAGTTGGCGCCTCCATCATCGTCTCCCACGAGCGATGCCATTGGAGCACGACTCACGAGATCTTGTGGATTGTTCGAATTCCATTCGAGTAAGTGATATTGTCTCTATTGTTCTTAAGGTTCGTATTTCTTTGATAAGATTACTTTGATTCCTGTCGCTCTTGAATTAAAGTTGTTAGATTAATGTAAGCGTGGTGCTTAGATTGACTAGCTTATTACGAATACCTTCTATAGGCCGGGGTGAAGACACTTGTTAAGGCTGATCGTAGTGGTGACAAAGACTATTGAGTCCTTTGTTACGCCCCCCCCCGTTTATAGAAATCGTAGGAGACCTGCTGTTGTTAGCGTAGAATCCCTTTATTAAGAGTTTCTTCATGACAACCCCTCTTAAGAACAATGTGCAAATGATTTATTTGAAGTGAGAACAAGACCTTCCTACTAGAACTCCTTATCTTTATTATCTATCTAGTTTTATTAAACCACTCGAGGGGATCGAGTAGTAAATCTCAAGAACCCTTCTCTACGTTCTCCCCTGTGGATTCGATATTTAAAACCCATCACCCCGGTGAAGTGCTCACCCAGTATCCGTAAACTTTGGGATTATCCATCATAATATTCACGTAGGTTAACAAATACCAACAAGCATTTACGGCGCCGTTCTTGGGAGAACGGTTTAGAGATTTCTTGAGTATACTTTTATCTTTTCTTTTTTAGTTTAAATTCTTATCCTTTTCTTTTATCATGGATAATACGTCCATTAAAGATTTTTCGGCACCCTCGGAGCTTAGCCTTAGGCCCATTCTATCATCCAAACCAATTCAATCCGAGGCCTATGAGCTACGCCCGCAGTTAATAGAGATGGTCCAAACCAACACTTTCTTAGGAATAGAAGACGAAGACCCTTATCATCATCTCCAACAATTTGAGCAAACATGTGACCTTCTTCATATAGAGGGTATGTCGACGAGACTATCCGTTGGAAGCTCTTTCCATTCACACTTTGAAAGGAAAAGCTCGCCAATGGTATGACGAGAACCAAGGAGAAGAAGAAAGGCGATTGGGGAATTCTCCGTGCAGATTTCTTTGGACTTTTACCCGTTTCTAAAGTAGTCAACCTTAGAACCCGGATCATATCTTTCAAACGGGGAGGATAGTGAGTCGTTGAGTTCATCCTGGGGAACGTTTTGAACTTCTTTGCAAATCCGGACCAGATCTAGGCCTTCAAGACCACATTTTACTTCAACATTTCTATATTGGTCTTAATAAAGAATCTAGAGCCTATTTGAATACCTCCTCACATGGATCTTTCATCCATCTTACATCTAGTGAAGCTAGAACCATCTTAGACAACATTCTAGCCAAAGCACCAATGATGATCCAAAGAGAAGAGAAATCTTTAGAAGAAGAAATTCCAGAAGTAGCTACACCTGAACCTATGCGAGAATCATCTCAACCCGTAGCTACTGAGAATCATTAAAGGAAAAACATTCTTTTCCCGATTTTATGAATGATATCGAGGATGATTTATTTTTCGATTTTGGAAACACCTCGAATTATCATCAAGAGAAGAAACCTCAAAACGCAAAATTATCTTCACAAGAAGAAATTGATCACGTTGAGCAATACTTCTCAAGACAAAACACTAGGAAGCTTGCATCTATCATGAGTGCGAGAATGGTTAGAAGAATCGAACTTTCTTACGTGTGATCCGTTTGGAATCACCTTACGTACCAATTCAATGCATAATTAATGCAATCACTTATGATGCACTTTATAACCCTGTCGTAGGAATAAATATAATGGCTTTATCCTTTTTTCGAGCAATTTAGCAAGAACATGCCATTATCTCCTACTACTAAGTTATTAAAGCACTCCTCACGGGCAAATTGTCCAAAGTTCGAGAATTCTTTACACTCTACCTATTCAGGTAAATGACATGTTAATCAACCTGAGCTTTTATATCTTTGATATTAGGGAGTTTGACCTTTTATTAGGCCATCCGTTAGAAAGACTCCTTAAAGAAGGACATACGGGAAAACTAGACATTTGTCTAGGCGGAGATAAATTTCCCTTACACTTGCACATTCAATTCATACGAGACCGAACCCAAATCGAGCAACCGGACCCAATGGAAGAGGTGAAAAGAGCATCTATAGAACATTTCGTAAAATCCAATCAAGAAGATGTAACTGAATTCTTCATCGAGGAAGAGGAAGAAAATCCAACTGAATCCGAACCTCTCGATGAATTCGAGGAAACCTCGAGACCTCCCATTGAACTTAAACCTTTACCACCTGGTCTTAGATATGCCTTTTACGCATAATGATCCCGAGTCCCCTGTGATCATTAATGATAAACTCACTCAGGAAGAGACTTACAGGTTAATTACTGTCTTAGAACAACATCGTTCAGCCTTCGGCTACTCACTCCATGATCTAAAAGGCATCAGTCCTGCCCTTTGCACACATCGTATACCTACAGATCCTGATGTTCCACCATCTAGAGAGCCTCAACGCAGACTTAATAATGCGATGAAAAAGATGTGGTAAAGAAAGAAGTTCTAAAACTTCTGCCCGGGATTATATATCCCCGTGCCACATAGTGAGTGGGTAAGCCCTGTGCAAGTTGTGCCTAAAAAGGAGAGCATGACAAGTAGTTAAAAATGAAAAGAACGAATTAATTCCTCGAAGAACCGTCACCGGGTTGGCGTATGTGCATAGACTATAGAAAATTAAATAAAGCCACAAAGAAAGATCACTTTCCACTGCCTTTCATTGATGAAATGTTAGAACGGTTGGCAAACCACTCTTTCTTTTGTTTTCTCGATGGATATTCGGGGTATCATCAAATCCCGATCCATCCCGATGATCAAAAGCAAAACCACTTTTATATGTCCATATGGAACTTATGCATATCGTAGAATGTCTTTTGGATTATGTAATGCTCCAAAATTCTTTTCAAAGATGCATGATGTCTATATTTTTCGATATGATTGAAGAGATTATGGAAGTTTTTATGGATGATTTTTACGTTTTATGGAAAAACTTTTGATGATTGTCTAGAAAACTTAGATAAGGTTTTGCAAAGATGTGAAGAAAAAAGCACTTAGTCCTTAATTGGGAAAAATGTCATTTTATGGTTAGAGAGGGAATAGTGCTAGGCCATCTAGTTTTACGAAAGAGGAATAGGGGTAGACCGAGCTAAAATAGAAGTAATTGAACGACTACCTCCACCTGTGAATGTTAAAGGAATAAGAAGTTTTTCTTGGCCATCTTTGGTTTTTATAGAAGGTTCATAAAGAATTTTTCTCATATTGCTAGACCTCTTACAAACTTGTTAGCTAAGGATGTTCCTTTTGATTTTGATGATGCTTGTCTTAAATCTTTTGAAACTCGAAAAATGCTCTTATTTACGCACCCATTATTCAACCCCCAGTTGGTCTTTACCTTTTGAAATTATGTGTGATGCAAGTGATTATCTTTGTGGGGGCTGTTTTGGGACGGACAAAAGACAAGAAACATCATGCTATTGCTTATGCTAGTAAAACTTTAAGCTGGACCTCAACTTAATTATGCCACAACTGAAAAAGAGTTACTAGCTGTTGTTTATGCTATCGACAAGTTTAGATCTTACTTGGTAGGAGCAAAAGTTATTGTTTACACCGATCATCTTTGCTCTTAAATATTTGCTCACTAAGAAAGATGCTAAACCAAGATTAATACGATGGATTTTGCTTTGCTCCAAGAGTTTGATTTAGAAATTAGAGATAAGAAAGGAGTAGAAAATTCATTTGCCGATCATTTGTCTAGAATGCATTTTGAGAAACCACGGGAGTTACCCATTAATGACTCTATGAGGGACGACATGCTCTATCGGATCTCCCGATCCGATCCCCGGTATGCAGATATTGTTAATTTTATGGTTGCGGGATATGTACGACCCGGGGCTGATAAGAAAAAAAGCTTATTTATGAGAGTCGCCATCACCTGTGGGATGAGCCATACCTCTTCCGAGTATGCACCGACGGCTTACTCGGGAGGTGTGTACCGGCGAGAAGAAGGACTACAGATTATCGAAAAGTGCCACTCGGCACCATATGGGGTCATTATGGAGCATTCCGCACACATGCAAAGATCCGGCAAAGCGGATTTTTACGGCCAACCATGTATCAAGACACACGAGACTTAAATGCGAAGGTGCAATGCCCTGTCGAGACATGGCAATATCAATTCTAGGGATGCCATGCCGGCGGCGACCAATCTTCAAATCGAGCTCTTTGATGTGCGGGAATTGACTACATGGGACCATTCCCAAAATCCGGACCCTACGAGTACATCCTAGTGGCGGATTGACTATGTTTCTAAATGGGTTGAGGCCATGCCATGCAAGACTCTGATCACAAAAGCTCAATCAAGATGTTTGAAGAAATAATATTTCCAAGATTCGGTACACCAAGGCTAGTGATAAGTGACGGAGGGTCCCACTTCATCGACAAGAATTTCGAGAAGTACCTCTCATCTCATGGGATCCAACACAACGTCGCTACACCTTATCACCCGCGACACAAGTGGTCAAGCGAGAAACGTCAAACAAGCAAATCAAGAACATCCTACGAGAAAAACGGTTGACCAAATGGGAACTAAATGGAAAGACAAAGGCTACCAAGCTCTTTGGGCTTATCGGACCGACTTACAAGACTCCCATCGGAATGTCTCCCGACCACCGGGTCTACGGAAGACATGTCACTTGCCCGTTGAGCTAGAATTCAAAGCTCAGCGGGCAATCAAAAGGTGGAATATGGACCTTGATGAAGCGGAACAAAACGAAGAATGCAACTATCGAACTAGAAGAATGGAGAGAGAAGGCGTACCATAGTGCCAAGATCTACAAAGAAAGAACCAAAAGATGGCACGACAAAAGAATCAAGAAGAAGGAATTCCACCCGGGTGATCGGGTATTACTTTTTAATTCCGAGTGCGACTTTTTCTGACATGGAAAAACTACTGAAAGCAAGTGGGAAGGACCATACAAGGTGGTGAGTTCATCATCACACGGAGCTGTCACTCTTCAAGACAACGAAGGTACGCTATTCAAGGTAAATGGTCATCGCCTCAAAATATTTTTAGAGCCCAATAAAGATTTAGAAGAATTAGATGTTATCGAATTCTTCGAATTACCCAAAATATTAATTTTCACGAATAATGGGCCGACACCGGGTTTTTCGGGATAATAATAGAGTTAGAGCACCCCCGACGACGAGCGGCGTCGCGAGGGCGACACGTGGCGGAACCGATCGGCCAAAATAACAGCCGATCGGCCCACGTGTCCCCCTCTCGTCTGTGTTTTGTCCCCCCACACGGTCTCTTGCACATTTAGTTCTGAAAAAAATCACTTTCCGCATTTGTTTTAGTACCGTAAACCCAATCTCTCGTCCCGAAAAATCGACCCATATATAATCAAGGATAGACCCTCCTCTTTTCTCATCTAATCTCCAAATTAGCGACCATGGCTGAAAAGCAGCTTGTCCCCTTCAATGAGAAAGCCAAGCAAGTTGTTCCTTCCATCAAGCAACCCAAGCCGCTCGCCCGTCATACCACCCGATCATACTCCAATTCCTTTCGTTCCACTTCGTCGTCCTCGCACACCGCCGCCACCGCAAGGGCGCAAACAAGTCATGTATGCTCACCAGTATGATCGTCGCCCCTTGAAGCTACCTTTGAAGAAGCCGATCCATGTTCCTAGTTACATGGAGGTTGAAGAACGAAGAAGGGCGGCGTCTCACACGAAGTTCGCATGGGCGCCAACGGCAACACGAGGGAGCACAAGTACACTACAGCACCTCCACGCCGCACTACCATTAATGGAATCCGCGCTAAGGAGTCACATCAAGAGGATTCCGTTATCGAGGCCGGCCACAATTAGAAGAGCACATAAGTCTTAGCGTTTGAGTCTTAAAGATTAGTTAAATTAAAGTCGTTTAGTTTGGTTTAGATAATATTAGTTTGCTTTAAATTTTAGGAAGTTCGAATTATATAATAAAGTGCTCTCTCTTTTATCAATAAAGTAATCCACAAGTTGAGTCAAATATTTCTTCTATATTTTTTCTGGATATGTTTTTGTCTCCACCATGCTTTGTATGCAAGATAACAGGAATTAAGTGTGGGGGAGAGACATGCCGACCAAACAGAAATTTTCGCGACAAAATCATCAAGAAATTTGGAATAAAAACGGAACCATCGACTCGCCGACGGACCGCGGCCCGACACGGACGAGGCGGGACCGATCGGCCCAAATAACAGCCGATCGGCCCTGGCCCGGCCCCACTAAGGCCCAGCTTAGTCCACCGCTTCGGTTAAACTTCCTAAAACTTTTTAATTTTCGCAATTTATTTTCCGTTCGAATTAAATAAGCCTTCTCATTTATGGTATGTTTACCTATATGAAAAATATGTCTTGAACAAAGTTTTGCATGATTAAATTCCTACATATATCTGTCACTTATTGGGATGCTTTAATTGCTTAAAACATGAGAAAGAATAAAGTTAGAATAAGATCTTCTTTCTTTTATCTTGTCTTTGGAGAGTTATTTATTTCAAAATATTAAAATCATTAGTTATGCTTCTCCTTTGTGATCAATGATACATCCTAATAGAGCCGTAGCAATCATTAAAGATATATCTAATTAATTGTTGCTTTCTTGTCTTTGAGCTTTGTCAAAACCACGACCCATGTTGAAATCTGTCTAAAAAGTCTACGATCAAGATCACATACACTTTGCTTTCACTAAAGTATCCATGCTCTAAAAAGTGTTAATCTCTATCTTCCATAATTTTAATTGTTGAAAAAAAGGTACAGCTATGAAAAAGCCAAATGTTCAAAATTCTAAGAGTGGAGAGAAAAGTGAGAGAGAGGAGAAAATGAGCAAGTGCTCTACGGGTCAGAAGAACCCCCTCTCTAAGAAAGGAAAAAAGGCAAAAATAAAGAGAAGAATAATGGACAAGTGTCCGGGGTGAGTAGGGCCCACTTCTCTAATAAATAAGAGAGTAAAAATGGACATGTGTCCGGGGGTGAGTAGAACCCACCTCTCTAATAATTAGCTGGTTACCTCTCAAAAAAAAAAAAAAAAAAAATATAAATAGGGAGATAGAAGATTTTCATCTAGAGAGAGCCATGGTGATAATCTTGATTCACATGCACATCTTGATCTGTGACTTATGACATCTATCTCCATGGATCCACAATTGACTTCGGCAATAAATACAAGGTAAGTGTGCTACATGTTCTTGAGCTTCACATATGATATATAATAAACGAACTATGAGGATATAATATACTTTGAGAGACTTGAGAGTGTCACAAAGGAGTAAGTACAGCTATGCTTTCTTTTCAAAACTTATGAAAAACCTCTCCAATAGACTTGATTAAAGAATAAAGGTGATCTGTTTCTAACCAATTCAAGCTCGAGAGATCCTAAAGTGCAGGTATGACCATGGAAATATAATCATGATCCATGCTTAGACCATCCTTTTATCGAGGGCAGTAAAAGCCTAAGTGTGGGGAGTTTGTTGACACTTGTTAATGCATACTTTTAATTGTCAATTAAACATGGAAAAGGACTAAAATATAATTAGACAACCTTATTAGGGGTTTATACTAATGATTTCCATGAGTTTTGGTAAAGTTGTGATTTGCGGGGACTTAACGAAAAAAAGCGGTAGAAATCGTAACGCAATCCAACTCGAAGCAAGACTAGAAGGCTGCGGAATACACCCGACGTGAGCGAAACTTGGCACCAAGAAAAAACATCATCTAGAAGATTCCGAAGCCCGCGACGCATCGCGGGGCCCGAGTGGAACCCACCCTGGGCCGATCGATAATAATCGCCGATCGGCTGGCTTGGCCCCTAAGTCGTCCCCCTGTTTCGAAACGTTCCTCCACCGCCTCTAAGATGCAATCTAATCCGGTCGTTTGATGTCGGTTTGATCCGAGGGCGTCGGTTAAGCACGAGATGCATGAAGATTAAGTACCACATTGCTGCTGAAGGCGAAGAGACATAAGAAGACCCATATATATAGACCCCCTAGGCCTCCCCCGATTCATCAATCTCAGTTCAATCTTCAATTCAATCGGATCATCAACGGCGACAAGAGATAGAAGCTCTAGATTAGAATTAGATTGAGAGTTAGTTTTGCAAGTTGAGAGAATTAGAGTGCGGTTGAGGCGGAGTAGAAGGAAGGCCCTGAGCTGTCGGCGCCTCCATCTTCTTCCTCCTGCGAGTTGGCGCCTCCATCATCGTCTCCCACAGGCGATGCCATTGGACACGACTACGAGATCTTGTGGATTGTTCAATTCCATTCGAGTAAGTGATATTGTCTCTATTGTTCTTAAGGTTCGTATTTCTTTGATAAGATTACTTTGATTCCTGTCGCTCTTGAATTAAAGTTGTTAGATTAATGTAAGCGTGGTGCTTAGATTGACTAGCTTATTACGAATACCTTCTATAGGCCGGGGTGAAGACACTTGTTAAGGCCGATCGTAGTGGTGACAAAGACTATTGAGTCCTTTGTTACGCCCGCCCCCGTTTATAGAAATCGTAGGAGACCCTGCGTTGTTAGCGTAGAATCCCTTTATTAAGAGTTTCTTCATGACAACCCCTCTTAAGAACAATGTGCAAATGATTTATTTGAAGTGAGAACAAGACCTTCCTACTAGAACTCCTTATCTTTATTATCTATCTAGTTTTATTAAACCACTTTCGAGGATCAGTAGTAAATCTCAAGAACCCCTTCTCTACGTTCTCCCCGTGGATTCGATATTTAAAACCCATCACCCCGGTGAAGTGCTCACCGGTATCCGTGCGCTGCGGATTATCCATCATAATATTCACGTAGGTTAACAAATACCAACACACACTAGTGAAGCACAACTTCCCTCCATCCCCTTCATGACCCGACGACGCCAGCGCGCCTCCTTCGATCCTTCCCTCCCCACACTATTTTCCTCCCTCCCTCCCCTCACCGACCTCCTCCCTCCCTCTCCCCTCACGGATCGGCCATGGCGCGGGGCGCAACAGCGGCTTATCTCCCCTCGCGGATCCGGCGTGTTGTCATGTTGGCCCCGATGGCGAGTGGTCATGGCGAGGGATGAGGCAACGGTCGTGGCAAGCTCCCGGCGGCACCCTCTCTCCCTGAGCCGGCAGTGCGACTAGCTCCCTCACCAATGCAGCGGCGGCGCGCGCCGCTCTCACCAACGCAGCAACCTCCTACAGCGGCATCGGCGGCGGCGTTGATCTAGCATGGGCGGAGCGGCATGGAATAGCGGCGCAAATCCTTCTACTCCTCCAGCGCGAGCGAAGCGGGTTGGGCTACGATGGCGGCGGATCCAGCAGGGTGGAACACGATCCGGCGAGTTGGAGGTCAATCCAACTGTGATGACGGAGGCAGCCCAGATCCGACTCATTAGGGTTTAGGATGGGCTTTTTTTTTCTCTTTTTGTTTGTTTTTTCTAATTAACCGTGGCTGTTTTTTGGCTGATCTGAAAAAACCGCCACTTTGTTAATCAATTGATTAACTTGTGGCCTTCCATTGGTGGCGGTTTCAAAAAACCACCATGGTAAATAAATAACCCACCATGATTAATCTTTTGTGTAGTAGTGTTTGCAAAAATAAAAAAAAAGTTACCACTTAACAAGTTTAGGGGCTCGAGATGTGTTTTCAAAGTTCAGGAGTCTCTGGTGTACCACTTAACAAGTTTAGGTGGCCAGAAATGCATTTTCGAAGTTCAGGGCATATGTGACACAGGTACAAGTTCAGGGCCTGTGGTATATCATCAACTACAAAAAGTCGTCGTCAACACAAATCAAACTCAGCTTCTTCTTTTGATTCTTTTTTGAATGGTCAGCTTTAGTTTCACCTCTTTCACCAAAATGTCAGTTTCTGAAATTAACTAAGGTTCCTTTTTCAATTTTTGAAAATCTACCAAGATTGTAGCATTAGTTACTAAGGTTTTGGGGGTATCCATTTTTTTGAGTGTAGTTGTCAGCGAGCTAGCACGCACATTTATTGTTGGAGATTTTAAATTATATATTTGGTTGTACTTCTTGAGCTCATTTTGGATCCACCCATCTAACTAAATTTGTACTAGCTAGAAAAACCAACTAATAATAAGTAACTAAGTTTGGTGGTAGGTAAAACATTAGTTGACTTATTAGTTGAGAATCCAAATAAATCTCACATAAGTTTTATCCGCTAATTGCTAGCGGTATCACTGTATGAGATTCAAATATGCCCTTAACACTACTACTACCTTCTATAAGTAGTTAAAAAAGATATGCCTAGATGTAGTGCAATTAAAAAGCCCTAATAAATGCTTATATACTGCAAGCTATAGTAGTTTTCTCGATTGATCAACATTCTTATTTTTGACATGTTCTGGCATTGCCCCTCTCTGGAAGTGACCAAAGTTTGACTTGGTCATTGTAGTTATAACCAAGCATATGCCCTACCTATTTAGTCGCATTCCTTATAACATGATCCTATGATGGGCTTTGGCTATATGCCTTATAATGGTAAAAGTGTATCTAGTCCTTATATGGATTTTGGTGGATGGAATGATGCAAAGGGATTAAATGACTAACTTGTTTGTAAAAATGTTGAGTAGGTGATTAGTCATATAATCTCTTTTAGTCCCCATGCACACCTCCTTCATAAGTGAAAAGTCCCCGTGGAGCAATCATAGGCACCCATTGTGGATTCATGATCTGACATATGTCCATGTACATGCATCTAACACATGGGGTTCTTGATCAAATTTAGGAGAAATAATTGCAAAGAAAAACAATTACTCTCATGTGTTGGATACATGTGCTTGGACACATGTCGCAAATCCATGGTAAGTTCCCACAATTGCTCCATGGGATCGTCCCCATTGATTTTTTTTTTTCCTCAATCAGGTCACCATGTCTCCTCATTTTTTGTCTCAAGTTTCAGAAGCTTACAAGTGGGGCGTAAGTCATCATCGTCATCGTAAGTAAATCAAAGTCATGATTGATGTAAATCAAAATCAGCTCCTTTTTTAATGGTCAACTTCAGTTTCAACTTTTCAATGAAAAAGTTAGTTTCTGAAACAATTCTTGAAAATCTACCAGGACATGTAGCATTAGTTACTAAAAGGTCCTAAATGGGGGGGGGGTTTGAAAAGCCTAATAAAAACTCTACAAAATCACTAGAGCACAATGTTAGGCAATAACAAGGCGTAAAAGCGTTTGCTCAAGCTCTACTTGTCGGTAAGCCACCTAATAGCAATTCTAGGATTTACAATCTCTACTTCACACAATTGCTAGGTCACTACTTCTACTACCTAGGTGAGCAAGCTAAAATACACTACACAAGCACTAATATATCTCAATGTAATTGCAAAGTAGATAGAGGGTGTTATACCGACACGTCGAGGCAAGTCAACCAATCACTGAAAGATGATATACACAATATGAGCACGATGAAACTAATCACCGGGAGACAATCAAACACAAGATGTAGACACTTGATTTATTCACCCGGAGTTCACTTGAGCACCCTCAATCTAGTCTCTGGTTGTGTCGACCGTCTCAACGGTGGATCAAGGTGGCACGCATGCCTTGCCTCACTAGGCCCTCTTGACACCACACAATTAAAGGGGTAACTCAACGACGCACACAATGTATTAGAGTATGAATTCGGCACTCCGTCAAGGAAGATCAAAAACCCATCACAAATCACTAGGAGGTGGGCAAGAACAATCACCTTCTCCTCCTAGCGCCTCCAACAATCACCAAGCCGGTCTAGGAGTGGTTCTCTCCAAGAGCAACAAGAAACCACTCGGCAATGACGACCCTCAAGTGCCTCTAAAAGCAACTCTCAAAGCAATGCACTTGAATCTCACCCAATCTCTCAAAGTTGTGCTCTCAAGCAAGTAGGGAGAGAGGAGAGAACTTTTTCTCAGCTCTAGAGGTATAAAATGATTCAAAATGTCCAAGAGAGAGAGATAGAGACGGCCACACACATATATATAGGGGTGGGGGAAACCCCACTTCAAAAACAGTCTCCGGTGAGGCCGCCGGACGTGCCGATGTCGACCGGCCGGGCGCGCCGCACGGTGGCATCCGACGCTCCTCGTTACGCCCGTGTCAATAGCCATTTGAAATTTAACCATTGCCACGCCAAGACGCCAGAACACGTCGGACGCACCCATCGACGCGCGCCCGGATGCACCGTCAAACGCGCGCTTCGAGAGGGTATAAAATGTCGCCCTTTGCCGACGCCTGGACCCGACCGTCGGAAGCACAACCCGGCGTCCGACATTCAAACGGCGCTTGGCTCAATGAATTTCACCAACAGCGCTAGACGCTGCCCAAGTGCCAACCAGCCTCCGACGCGCGAGCCCGCGGACGCCGCTGCCGCACCCGCTCTCCACGCCACCACCGGACCTCAACGCGCCCGAACGCCCCCTGGCGTCCAGCTCACGTCGGCGAGTCCGATGCATGTAAAACCTTGTTTTACAGCCCGTCGACGACGCTAACTTCTCCACCTTTGCACAAACATGCTAGCCAACAAGTAAACCAACTTGTGGTCCAGAGATAACATGTTTTCACCAACAAATTGCATCCAGTGCAATAGAAAATAAGCGTTTCATTTTCTCAAAATCACCGAATCCACCCAAGCTTGCGAATGTGCTAACACCACCAAGTGTACATCACCATGTGCTTGTGTGTTAGTGTTGACGGTCACCAACGACATATTTTTAACGTCAACATTCTACCAATAAGGGGGTGAAACTATACCTTACTACACACATATACATTTATTACTGACATAATTCCACTTGTAGTGCCAAATAATGTTTTGCAGGATTTATATAAAAACCAAGTGGAAAATGCACCAAACGGCGCCTCCCTGGAAAGCGCATTCCTGAGAACATCAAGCCCAAGGGAGAAAAGTCCATAAAATATCAATATCCAAGCACAAGCCCAAGAGGTCGAGGCCCGAGTCCAACATGAAATGATAAACGGACCGCAGGACATGGGTTCAATATTTTGGGCATAACTTTCTCATACGAAATCGGATTTCAGCGAACGAATACTCGAAACGAAGCTAACTCCGAGGCCCACGTGCTCATGCAAATTTTCAGCCCAAACGGACAAAATATTGGTGCGGGCGCACCTTAGGGTGTAGCGCGCACCCTCCCCGAGAGGCCAAATCGGCCCATCTTCGTCCCGGCGGCCCATCTCGACCTGAAAAGTTTGGAAGCGGTGTTTGCTTGCCCAGAAAATGGTGCGGGATTAGTACCAAATGGCTTAGCCAAGAGAGGATCCCATGGTGAAGGTCCTATAAATAGATGGGCACTCCCTCACTTGTAACACACACCACACAATGTAGCCTCTCTCTTCTTCTTCTTCTTCTCCCTCTTCTTCTTTTTCTTCTTCTTCTTTCTTCTTCTTCTTCTTCTCCCTCTTCTTCTTCTTTTTCTTCTTCTTCTTCTTCTTCTTCTTCCTCTTTCTTCTTCTTTTTAGTTTGTACTTAGGAGGAGTTTGGCAAAAGATAATAAAAGAGAGCAAGACATTTTGGAGCTATGCGGTATGAGCAATTTAGGGTTCTTCATTTTGTTCTTGTTCTCTACTTATCAATATAGTCTTGTTCTTGAATTAGAGTAAAGTTCTTGTGATATAATCTTGGTTGAAGAACTAGTCTATAGTTCCTATATCATGATCTTGTCTTATAGAACTTCGTGCTTAATTTATCATACATACATGTTTAGACCAAAGAGCTAGATCGATATGATGAGTTCTACCTAGAGTTAGCCTTGGTTGATGTTGGGTTGCGGGATTGATAGTCGTTCCTTCGGGCGGTGCTGCAGTAGAAGGACCCGGGGACGGGTAAGCCTTGTTAACACATCGAGTAATAATCACTAGTGTAGGCGTGGTGTCTGCGGGCTAGGGTTGCCTATCTTTTGTGGCGCATCCCACGGTTGAGGGGTAGGGCGCTTGGTCGTGACAAGCCTTGTCCGTCCCTTGAAATCCCCCCGTTCGGGTCTTGGCAGCGTGCTAATTGCCGGACACTGTTCTTTGGGCGTGGGCCGGTGCCCAAGTAATTCGGCAGAGACCTTGGTGATCTTGAATTAGAATCTCTAACAGTTGAACATGTGTGTATCTGCTATCTTGACATGACTATCTAGGATATGCCCGCTCCATATTAGATTTATTCTTTTATTCATTCTTTTATATTTATCCTTGAGATTGGCTCGAGTGTGTGTGTCAAGTTATCCTACTACCTATTTTATTTTACCCCTATTATGAGCATTGGTCTATTATACATTCGTGTCATCTTGACCATGTCCGAATTAGAGACTTTTACACCATGCCTTCCTTTGGGAAAAATATAAATAACGATACCACAATACTTCCGGGTGAAATGCTACAATGATAGATCCGTGGCGCTTGCGGATGAATATCTTCTTTGGCAAGATCTATCACCGTTGACGTTCCCATTCGGATCACCGACATGGTGGTTTTACTTGGGAATGTCGGTGGCGCATTTCGGCGCCCGTTATTAGAGATGGGTTCTAAACCTTGTTTCTAGTGATTGCGCTTAAGAAATGCAACGATTAGCATTTTCACAATCAAATTTTGAAGGTTTGGTTAGCTCTCTAGGTTAAGAATGCATGTGCAAGATTGTTGAACCTAGAGGCACATGAGGATCGATGTTCCTAATGTTTTCCCCTCTTGATAGTCCGGCTATTGATCCTAAACCACTCACATCCTCTATGGTGTCTTGAGTGTGAAATCAAAATAGCCCTAACAATATACCTTTGCCTTGAGTGCATTTTGATCCTCTCAAATGCACGCCAAGCAAGCACTTGATCATCTTTTGGATCACCTCAATCCATCCACCATGACCACCATGCTTCACACTTGGTTGGACCAATCTTCAATCTAAACAAACACTTAGCATAGAGAGATCAATTAGCCAAAACCAAACTAGAGATCTTCAGTTATGAAGGTTTTTTTGGGTATCTAGTTTTTTGGTATACTTAATTATCAGCTAGCACGCCCATTTATTGTTGGAGATTTTAAATTATATATTTGGTTGTACTTCTTATGCTCTTTTCGAATCCACCCAACCAACTATTAGTTTTTTTAGTGACTTGCTTGCTTTGTATTAATCTGATCTGGCTGGTGCCTCAAACAGCACAAGATCACTTACACATGATGGAGTTACATACCACCTCTCAGGGCCATGCGTCTCGGTGACTTGTTTGGTTAAAACATGATCTACTTTATTACAACTTCTATTAACAAAGGAGATAGAGCGCTGGGTCTGCTTTTTCTTCTAGAGCTGGACAATATCCAAGTAGTCGGCCTCCAGATGTATTTGTTGGTAGCCAGCTTGCACCGCCATCTTGAAGTCATCATGACACGCCATTGCTTCCATGGTACACGCGTCAAAGACATTCTCATACCATCTGGCCTACGCCTCCCTAAGCATTCCGGTGTGATCTCGGAGGAACCAACTATTAGTTTGGTGGTAGGTAAAACATTAGCTGATTTTTAGCTGAGGATCTAAATAAAATCTCACCTAATTTTTAGCAGGTAATTGCTAGCTGTATGTATGAGATTCAAACATGCCCTTAACACTGTTACTACCTTCTATAAATGGTTAAAAAAAAGATGTGCCTAGTTTTAGTACTGTAGTTTTCTCGCTTGATCAATATTTTTTTTATTTTGCCATTTGTTTGACTTGGCCACTGAAGCCAGAACCAAGCATATACCCTCTCTATTTAGTCGCATTTCTTATAACATGATCCTGTGATGGCCTTTGGCTATATGCCATATAACGTGTTCTGTTATGTAAAAGTGCATCCCCTTTATGAATTTTGGTGGATGGAATAATGCAAAGAGATTAAATGACTAACTTGTTTGCCAAAATGTTGAGCAAGTGATTAGCCATATATTCTTTTTTAGACCCCCTATGGAATCGATTCTCCCCACACCTCCTATTTCAAAAATCAACGGTATAACCTAGGAGGTATAGCACAAGATAAAAATTTCAGTGAGGACAGTCCCATGGAGCAGCCATAGACACATGTTGTGGATTCATGACATAGGTCCATGTGCATGCATTTAATAGATGTGGTTCTTGATCAGATTTAAAAGGAATAATAAAACAATTATACTCTTGCATGTGTTGGATGCATGTGCTTGGACATGAATCCATAGTCATAAGTGACCAAAGTTGCTCCATGGGACCATCCCAAGAACAAAAGCACTATTTCAACCACTATTCTTCCTCCCCAAGCTCCCACACACACACACTTAGACAAGATGTTGTCCAAATGGAGGTGCTCTAGGAGCTTGAAAAATTATTTTTCAAAAAGGGAGTTTTTTTTTTTTCTTCTTTGGAGAACTTGGATCTAAGATTTTAGTTTGGGCTTTGTTATGCCTTTTTGTGTTGTTTTTGTTTTTTTTTTTTTTTTTTTTTTTTTGCCTCTTTTGATGGGATTTGATCTAGAGGTGGCATGATATGCAATTTCCTCCAATGTTATAGTATCCTTATAGTTTTCTACGTAAAGCATTTTCATATAGTTGGTCAAATCTAATCATTTCAATGATGAGGCCACAGTAATCGCCTTAGAAACATGGACTATGTTAAACAAATATTACAGAGGCAATCATAGTTGTCGCTAAGTTCACATTTATAGAAGCTAATGCTTAAGACGCCCGTCTCTATTAAATAGACTTAACAATATCACCTCTTCTCATTTCCTGCCTACCCAAACTACAGCAGCCACTACTGATGACGAAGGAGTCATAGGGGTCTGATTTCGGATCTAAAAGAACAAGTTAGGAAACACTGCACTTCATGAAGAGGTAGAGGAAGAAAGCAACAACATAATGGATTTAGTGGCTTATCGAAGAGCAGTCGAACTTGAACTCCATGTATTGTAACCGACCCTAGTTCCCTTGCCCCGCCACCGCTACACCTCATATCCACCGCTATGAAAATATCACTTATTTTTAGATGGACTGCTTTTAAGAGGATCACTTTTGTTAACTAGACGAATCGATTGTTTCTAAAAAACATTTGGTATTTTTTAGAAGAAGACACTTTTGGCCTACCTCTGTAAAATAAAAAAATGATTGTGTCCTAAATTATTTTTGTAGTAGTGTCAGTAGATTCCTAAATTTTTCCCATATTATAAGTTTAGATAAGGAAAATGAAATTGCATTGATTTAAGTTCATAAATTAACAAGGCCATATAACGTAATCATTGGAGTCTCAAGTTGAAATTCACATTTTGTATTAACACGGTTTATATTGTTGTAGCTTCTCTCAGTTCATATTACAATATTTTTATGGTTTTGTCCACAGAAGTTGACATATATATTAGTTCATATTTTTCCCACTCCAAACTAACACATGAATAGACAAGGATGTACAAGTCTACTGTTTTATTAGTTTGTTGTTGTGTCGTATACAGGTAGAGCTTAATTAATTAATTTTCGTCGAAGAGCCTGTCTCTCTCAGCTCCGTCCTCTAAGATGTTTACTTATTATTCATATATGTACATATCTCGCTCAGCTCCGTCCTCCTGGGATGTATACTTATTATTCATATATGAATATGAATTGACCGAATGTTGTTGATGCACATATAGATGTGATGCTTTTGGTGTTTTCTGCTATACTTAACTTCAATTTTGTAGAGAAAAATGTGTGCATACATCATATATGTTGATGCATATATAATTGCTAGAGACATCTCTATGTGGATTGTATACTTGCAAGTTCATCATATAGATCGAGATGTCCAAAAAAAAAAAAAAAAAAAACTCCCCGGCTGGTAGTAGGACCCGCTATTTGGTGCGTGTAAGCTATAAATAGCTATTTAGAGCGCCATTGACATCTGACAGCCAAAGCAGACCGTGCTTCATAAACCGTAAAAGGCAAAGGAATTACAACCATTTTTGGTCCGCATCAGTAACACGTGCAATTAATGATTTGGTAATTACTACTGTGCTGACTCGTTGCATTGACCGTAAAAACATGGAAAAATTGATCCCACGAACGTTAATGCATTTGTGTTTAAATGATGTAAAGGTAGGTTGTAAAGTGTCACATGATATTGATCTGGTGCACATTTGAAGTACTAAACTTAGACTCATTACAAAATAAATAATTACAGAATCCGTCATTAGAGCATGTGCTATTGTAGCAGTTTAGTGTCTAATCACGGCCTAATTAGACTCATTAGATTCGTCTTGCGATTTACAAACAAACTGTGCAATTAGTTTTTTTTTATTTCATCTATATTTAATCCTTCATGCATATATGTACCACCACATTCGATGTGATAGGTTTTGAAATTTTGAAGTTTGGATCTAAAGTCGCCCTGAAATGCTTCTGCAAAAAGTAAAATTTCATTGAGCGTAAATGTCTTATTCAAGTAAAATTGGTCACATTCCGCCACTAGTCACTCATTTATATTCGAAATGTACTAAAATTTAAAACCTAAATGGCAAACATGTGGTTACATCTTTTTGAGTAAAAGGGCAACCGCCCCTGTCATTGCATTAGCAAGGACAAACATTACAGTTGTTAAGTTCTCAGGTGGGTTTCACCTGTCCATGGATACAAAAGACCAGAACTTTGCTCACATCAAACAAAGAACATAGACATAAAAGCCACATGAACAGCTAATAACACGAGAATGCAGCTCTTAGAAATTGCTTGCGTCAAGTAGCAGGCTGATCGAGCGTCTTCCAAGTACCGTCAGGCCATCTCCCTCTGTGAACTTCTTCATTACTTCACCCGTAACCTTGAGATCATCCAAGTCCAGCACCTTGGCGAACATGTATGAGTCCCAGACATCACCCAGCTGTGCTAGGCACAAATTCTGGCAGGAGCTGATGCAATCAGTTTCAGTCTTGCTAGTCTTGATGCATATTCCTCCCTCTTCTCCTCTAGACAGAGTATAATCCCGGTGTGGAGTAGAGCTACGATGTTGAATAGCAAATTCCTCACATCTAGCCAAGGCCCCTTTGGAAAACAAATAAAGTTCCTTAGTTTCCAATGCCCCCACAGGGATGCAGCACAAAACACATTATGCACTAAAATTTTTTTATGACTAAGCCATATTTGGCCTATTGACAAGAAATCTTCACCTACTTCTCTATCTAGCACATTAGAAATGGCTAACCACATCTGTTTAGCCACAATGCAATCAAAAAACAAGTGGTTTCCATTTTCATTTTCAGAACAAAATAGACAAGACAAATCATCCAACTTCTTCCTAATATTTACATTATCCCTGGTGAGATTCCTATTTTTGGACAACCACCACAAAAAAGAAGTGTACTCTAGGCAGCACCTTAATCTGCCAAAGAGCAGGGACATGTACAGGGATTATCCCACGACAATTCACAATCCTATAAAGAGACTGGGTGGAATAAGTATCCCTAGATTCAAATTGCCATACTAAAGAATCCTCATTATCAGTAAATGTGATTGTGGAGGCTAACTGAACCACTTCCTCCCATAAGCCCATCAACCTCTGATTAACACCTCTGCGAAAGGTGCAATTTAGGTTCAAACTATCCCAAAGATTTGCCACTATATCATTTTGTTCTTGCACTAACAAATAAAGATCCCATATGGCTAGGCTAGAAGGCCCTGACCAATTATCCTCACAAAACTTAACCTTTTTACCGTCTCCAATTTTCCATCTGTAGCCTAGTTTGGCAGCAGTAGCTGCCCACATGGTACCTTTAAAAAATTGGGAAGCTCCTAGAGTAGGGCTATATAAAATATTTGGTTCCTTGATCTTATACTTGAAATCTAAATATTGTTTCCACATTTTATTCCTAACTAAATTGTATCTCTTAGTCCAAGATGCTAAAAGAAAGACATTCAAATCCCTCAAACTTGGGATGCCTAAGCCACCAATATCCTTTAGCACAGACAAGCTATCCTAATTGACTAGGTGAATTCTATACTTTTCTTCACTGTCATTCCATAGACAGTTGGCCATATGAGTGTTTAACATTTTGATAGCCCATTTTGAGAATTTAATAAATGAAAAAAGGTAGATGGGTATACTAGTCAAATATGATCTAATCGAGGTAACCCTAGCAGCCGGGGAGAGCAACTTCCCCTCCACCCAACAATTCATCCAATAATTTATCTACCAAGGATTGTAAATCTTCTCTTCTCATATTGTCAAAATGTAGAGGGACTCCTAGATATTTTATAGGAAAATTCCCTAAAGGACAAGAAAAGATGTGAACTATATTATTTGCTTCTTCCTCTAAACTATTTATAAGGCCAGTCTCAATGGGGGTTTCATAGGCGTTTCATGCACATTAAATAGTGTGCCACATCAGCAAAATTTCACTTTTTGCATGAAACTCTGAGGAGAGAGAAGGGAAAAATTTCATCTTGGTGAAACTCTCTTGGCACGAATACCAACTATCTCTGAGTCATGAAATTAAATGCCTATGAAACTATAAGATGAAACTCTCCATTGAGAGTAGGGGTTTCATTCAAGTTTCATTTCATTTTATATGACAGGATAGTCTTGGAAACAACGAAATGAAACTCACCATTGAGACTGGCCTAACAACTTCACTCTTGTGGAAGTTGACTCTCATGCCTGAGATTTGCTCAAACCACATCAATATGCCTTTAAGATTAATTAAATGCTCGGGGTCATTATCGAGAATAAAATCGTATCATCAACATATTAGAGGCCAATTATACACCACCCCCCCTCCCGGCCTAAAGTTGGTGTCCAGCCCTCTAATCAAATTATGTTCCAAACCTTTCTCCAACATCTTAGATAATACATCTCCAACTAAATTAAAGAGAATGGGGAAAATGGATCCCCTGCTCGGGCCCTTTCCTGTTTTGGAAAACTTACTCTCTTCACCATTTCACATTACACCTACAAACCCTTGCTTTAGAATATTGTTAATCCACTCAATCCATTTTGCACAAAAACCTCTAGAGGACAAAATTTCCATGAGGAAGTCCCAGTTAACTTTGTCATATGCCTTCTCATAGTCTAGTTTAATGACACATCCCTTTTCTTTACTCTTATGGACACTATGCAATAACTCATGGGCTATGACAACACTCTCTAATATGTATCTCCTCTTGATGAAAGCACTTTGATTGGGGGATACCAACTTATCAACTATACTACCTAGCCTCAGTGTTAAGGCTTTGAAAAATATTTTAAAACTACAGTTGATTAAACTAATAGGTCTAAATTTCTTCATAGACTTAGCATCTACCTCTTTAGGAATCAAAGTAACCAAAGCAAAGTTTAACCTATATGAGTCTAGTTTTCCTTAGTGAAAGTCATTGAACAAATCAAAGTCTAATTTTTTCCTAGACTTAGCATCTACCTCTTACCATAGCAAAGGGAGTTGCTGAAAAGAGACTGTCAATCAACTTCTATCAGGTTCCCCAGAGTAAGACTACTTCTCTTAGTGTCAGCCAATCACACCATCAACATGTCGTTACATCTGGACAGGGATACATTGTTAGGTACCATGTTCCTTATATTTCGGGCCCCGATAGACACTCACAAGTGAGATTTAGCATACGCACATAACTAACCGTTATATTTTGGGCTCCGATCGACTCGATGACATCTACGAATGTGACTTGGCTCGTGTACCAGCATCACCCATGGATTGAATTACCATACGTATTAGCAAAATGGTTGGTAAATTTGCTAAATAGTGATGACATTTGGTAAACTTTACTGACAAATAAATGTCTAAGATCTAAATCACTCACTCGGGTTAAGGCTAAACCCCATGACTCACATTTTTGGAGGGGTCTAATGCAAATTAAAAATGAGGTGATGGCCAAAGGTTTTGATGGGAACAAAACTTTATACGGGAAGACACTTGGATTGGGGGTATTCCTTTCAAAGATAGATATCCATCGTTATACAACATAGTGCGTGACCCTCATGCATCTGTGGCAAAAGTGATAGCCACGATCCCTCTTCACATATCCTTCAGAAGGGCACTCGTAGGTAACAAACTATCTGATTGGATTAATCTCGTAGCACAGATCAATCACATTGAGTTGGTGGAGGGTTCAGATACTTTCAAATGGAACTTAACCAAATCTGGGTTATACTCTGTTAGATCTTTGTACCTGGACCTCATGAACTATCAACCACCTTTTCGACATAAACTGATCTGGAAGTTGAAACTTTCTTTGGTTCCTCCAAAGGGGAGTTGTTTTAACAAATGATAATCTTGCTAGCAAAAACTGGAAAGGAAGCCAGAAATGTGTTGGATGTAATATGAATGAGACCATCCAACACCTTTTCTTAGATTGTCCGTATTCGAAAATGGTATGGAGTATCATCATTTATGCTACGGGCCTAAACCAGCCTAGATCTATAAACCATATATTTGGTACCTGGCTTACTAATCAGAATAAAAGGATTAGAAACTTGATTTGGGTTGGCATCGCAGCTATATGCTGTGGGCCATTTGGCGCTGTCAAAACGATATTATCTTTAACAAAATGAAAGTTTTTTCGTTGTCGCAGATTATTTTTAGAGGAGCTTATTGGTTGCGGTACTGGGCCCGGTTGCAATGCGATGAACAAGACAAAACACACTCTCGCAAATTAGCAAAAACTAGAAGTGATTACTTTAGAGTTTTCCAATAGAGGGTGAAAGCATATCTATCATTTACATTAGTTCTCTTTATACATTCTACAGAGACTTGTTTCGCTCTACCTTCTTATCCACTACTTGTAATAATTGTCTATGTCCATCCTCGGATGTAGAGGCGGATGCTTTTTCTCATCCATTATCGAAAAAAAAGGTAATTGCTAGCTGTATGAGATTCAAATGCTCTTAACACCACTGCTACCTTCTATAAATGGTTGAAACAAAGATATGCCTAGATGTGCAATTAAAAGGTCCTAATAGATGATTATATACTATACTACAAGCAGTGTAATTTTCTCGCTTGATCAACACTTTTATTTTTGCCAAGTTGGATATGGACAAAAAGGATTTAATTTTTGTGGATGGAACGATGTAAAGAGAATGACTAACTAGTTTGTTTAACATGTTGATCACATGATTAGTCATATAATAATCTCTTTTTAGACTCCCATCGAATCAATCAAGCCCCCATGCACACCTCCTTCGGAAGTGAAAAGAATATGGAGTGTGTTTTTTTTTTTTTTTTTTTTTGAGGAGTAGAATATGGAGTATGTGTTACCTCAAGGGGTGATTGGGCTAGCAGCCCGCCTCGGTTAATCGGGGCCGTGGCCCGCCTCAAACATGAACACATGTACAACGGTAGCGTTTAACACTGGCATATTATTACCTCCTTGGCAGGAGACAAACCAAGGCAACGCTGCTGTCTTCCTGATGCCACAAGAATCTCCTCGGAGTTTCTGAACCATCCTCTTCCTCCACGGCTTATGCATTGGCATGGCACCGGCTGCAGGGCCCAAGAACCTTGAGCTCAATGCCGATAGGGACCTTGGGCTCAACGTATTTCCTCACGCAGGTGAGTATCTTTTTAGTATCCCAATGCTCCTGCGCATGCCGCGAGATCGGCTCACATCTGTCAGAGGAGGAGCACTTCATGTCATAGCCGGGGGTGACATCGAGGACGAGGCACTGCAGCGACGACGACGCCCTCTCGAGGATGTGCCATATCAGCTCTACCAAGCTCTTGGCCGTGCAGAATCTCGTGATGGTCGCCTTCCTCAGCTTTCCAAGGCCGCCATAGCGGAATCCTGGGACCTCCAGCCTACTGGATTGCGATGGAATTTCGTCTCCTTTCTCAAGAATGCGGTGATAGTTGTGCCATCCGAGACCATCTGGAACCTGCACGTATGAATAATTCATGCATTTCTAGTGTTATATAGCAGTCAAAGTACAGGAGGTGCACTCCGTATGGATTATAGAAGAGAACATCGATCAAGCACTACTCACACGTAAGATGAAGGTCTCCAATGCAACACATGCATCAAGAAAACAAGCCAAAGAAACAAAGTCATAGCCGTTCCTCCAAAATCCATTATATTTGCCAAGGAAGATATCAAGATGCTTCAGGTTCTTGAATCTGTCAGTTATCGCTGGTGCCTTCAATGTCTGAAGGAAAATAAAACAAATTAAACAAACATCCTCAAAAACATGTATGAATTGTATAAATATAGTGTATGTCGTATCAAACTATCAATAGGTAGTACTATATACCTCATGACCTGTTGCTAGCACAAGTCTTTCAAGATTTGGCGCAACGGATGGCGAGTCGTTGCTGCCTGCTGCATATTGGAGCAAGACCTCCATTCTCGTGCGCGTGACGTGCACGTTCACGCTGTCGTCCAGCTCCTTGGTCTCCAGCAAGTCTCCAAGCGTGAACCTCAACAGAGGCAGCCATTCACATCTCAAGGTGGAGAGGTACGGAGCGTCGCTCTCAACCGCCGTCATCGTGCAGCAGTCTCGCACACACACCACCTTGAGCTTCCGCTGAACACGAGGTATCCTCAGGGAGGCAACCATATTACATCTGGAGAGGTCCAGCTGCTCCAGAGAGAAGCAGCTAGAAAGAAACATCCATAGTTCATCGCCAGTGACGCCGACCTTGTGCAATCGCACTCTGGACAAGCTCTGAGAACAAGCAAGCTGCCGCCCTGGAATGTCTTTAGCTGTGGGATGGAAGCCACACGAGGAGAGATGAAGAGACTGAATCGATGAGCTCCAAGAGCTGCAGCCGCCAGTGTCCGCCACATCGTCATCAGATAACAGGAGAGAGTAGGGGAAGCTGTATTCAGACGCGTAGCTATTCGGCAGATGCAGAGCGAACTCAGCAGGCTTGACGGCGAAGCAATGCCGGACCCAGCTGTCGAGGAGGCTGGCGTGAATGTCGTCCTTGGAGCAGGCTATGAGGTTAAGGTTGATCCTCGTCACTCTGACACCGGAGTGGTTCTCAAGCACCTGCCGTGCTTTGCTGAAAACATACTTGCCCCTGGCCCTGCTGCTGTGTTTGTTCTGCAGAAATGGCTGCTTGCTCGCGGCTAGGGTTTTCTGGGTGAACTGCAGGTTCGGGTAGAGCCTCCAGAAGCGTAGGAAGCTCCGGGACACGCAGGCTGCGCGAGCTGCCTCTCGCATTTTCATCTGGGAATGTATGTGCTGGAGGACATCCTGCGGCCATGCAGGTATAAGTAGTGAAAAAAAAAACAATGCATCAATAAAACATTAGGAGTACATGTATTGTTCACAAACAGCAACATTACCCTAGATCGAGTAACTATATTTTAGAACAAAGTGACACTACTAGAATCTGGCACTTTGCTGAGTGCCGGAGGTCGTGCCGAGTGTATATATATATATCACTACCAATGTTTGGTCAGCATATTCCAAGAAACACCCTCCTAAACCTAAAGGTCATTACCGATTAGTGCACAATTAAAAGATTGAATACAGATTAATGGAGGTCATTGGACGTGATCTTTTCTCTATAGCTCTAATCTGTCCTAAACCTAGAACTTGGTTTAATCATGGATAGAAGGAAACTAGGCATTATCTTTGTATGATATAGTAGCAGCACTAGACTGGTTTTGTAATTTATGCTGTGTCTATATAATAATCAGACGATTCGATCATATCATGTAGAGATGCAATACGTATATGTTTTTTATTTATAGAGTCCATATATTAGAACCATTCAGAATAAATGATTAGCTGAGCAGATGACATTATGGATATGACAGTCTATATATATAGAGTAGTACCTCTGGAAGGTATGGAAAGATGATGTCTGCATCAATGGCTGGTTGGGAAGGAGTAGTAGTGATGGACACAGCCTGGTGTGGCTGTTGATGAGAAGTGCACGACGGGTCGCCATTGTAGTTTCTGCATTCATCTGCTACGAAAAAAAATGCAATTAATCATCCAAGATAATCGATCCATCAGCATGCATGTGCTGTATATATATGAACAATAATACAAATTAACATGATCGATGCATGATGGCACCAAGAATAGTATATTGAAAGAAGGCTAAACTAAAGCTCTCGGGTGTGGATCCACATCGTCCGTGCTGATGAGACATGCATCGGAAGAGGGTACAAACTACAAACCTGTGGGATGGCTGCGGCAGCGGCGGCACTTGGGCTTCTCCGCCGTCCAAGAGCACGGCGGTGGCGGGTTCTGCATGGTGGCATGCTCCGGCTCTCTCGATACCAGATCCATCCGATATTCCCGATCACGTTGGAAGATGCGAGACACGATCGAGCAAGCGTGGGAAAGGAGGAGGATCACGAAGGCCATAGGGAGATCACGAAGGCCGGCGCACGGTCGACGCATCACATCTGGCCGGGCTGGTTGATTGTTTTTGTTTGTATATAAAAAGATACCAACTCAGACCTAAACGGAAAGGAGGAGGATCGGATCTGCTTTCCTAAAACTAGGGGTAACTCCTTTATAAATAAACAAAAAGGATAGGAGAAATCCTACTCGGTTTGTAGGTAGGCTCTTACCAAATTCTAAGGATACTCTGAAGACAGAGCTCTATATATGTTCTACTTTCATCTGCACTATATATGTTGACTAGGCCGCCGCTACACGGTTAGGTTTTTTCCAGGTTATATTATGGAACCAACAACATGTGTGTAGGGTATTGGACGCGCTGGGTTGGTCTGTGACACCTTTAGAGTTGGTCCCATGAATCTCTGGGTTGGGTTGGTTAAGTGATTTCCACAGGTTCCGCACGAAGGAGGAAAAACATTGCAGCTACCGGCGACGCCCCGGTCACAGGTTGTCTGCTGGCTGGAACAAGCTAGATGGGCATCATAAACAACTGTTAGTTTTTTTTGGACCGGGGATATAGCCCGTTTTTCATTAAGTAGAAGAGATGGTAATAAGACCTACACACAGTTGATACAAAAGGATTCGTAGGTAATCCATGGTAATAAGACCTACATACAGTTGCAACGACTCTATCTATACATCTATCTCTGCAGTACATGCAGGACACGGAGTCTTGTGTGTTCATCTTCGATCTTTAATTAATTAATTAATTATAAAAAGACTTACTGGTGCTACAGTTAGGCAGCTGATGCGTGCTAAAGTTGCACAAGAGTGCCTTAGCTAGACAGCTCCAGCATTTCAGCGTTAAGCCTTTGATTATTAAGTATACCATATTATAATTACTTACATGTATATAATTTATCTCTGAAATTTATTAATTACTATACAATATTCCAAGCATAGGGACGGTTCGCAGCCCCACACAGGTGACATGTGAGGTGGAAACCCTAGCAGTCGCCAGCCCTTTGCCGCTACCGGAGGAGGTTGCCGGGAGGCCCGTGCTCCTAGGATGGTGGCGGAAGGTCCTCACCTAGCCATGTGAGCTCATCCATATGGGGTGGCGCTCAGCGCCCATGGCGGTAGTTGCTATCTTGCGCGGAGGTGCGGTGGAGTGGGCGCGATGGATTGCGGTGCACAGAGGGACGCTGGATGGGGCCTGCTGCTCACCAATAAGAGGCATGACAACGACGGCGGTAGCGGCTCTAGGCACTAGATCAGGTGCCCTAGGTACCAGATTCGTCCATCACGGGACTGGATCTAGAGCTCCGGCGGGCGGTATTGGCCGGTGGCGGCGGTGTTCGGGCTGGCACTAGCGTTAGGTTTTGCCCTGGCAAGAAGGTGGATCAAGCGCGTCGGAATGGATTGGTGGCGTGGGGGTTATGTAGCGAAGGCACCGTGGTGGCATTGACGGTGGCGGCGGCTCATCTTCGTGTTTGTTGCACCATGGCAATGACGTACGCGTCAGTTGAGCGGGCCACTCTAGACTCTCACAATTCAGCAACTTTGATGGTGGTTGGATGACATGGCGGAGTGGGCGGTGTGATTCAGTGGAGGTGGCTGGGGGCTATGTGTCGTGGTTGATGCGGGGATGGCTTGGTAGGGGTTACAGCATTGGTGGGCTAGCCGACCAAGTTTCTTCTGATATCGGCCCTTTTCTCCTCACCATCGGCCCTCCTCCTTCCATGTTTTGACTTTCATAGTGAAATTGACTAGATTATCTTGCCATCGGCCAATTTTACCTGTTCTGGCGGGGGTCGACTCTTTGGTGGGCTTCTCCCATGCTTCTAGTGGCTGTCATCTCTAGGGACGGCGGCGGACAAGGACAATGTTGATCCATTGCATCACCCTATTGTCCTTGTAGGCTTCGGTTTCGGTGGCAACGGTTATGGAGGTGAAATGAGATTGGGGCGAAAGCTTGGGCGGCGGCGACGCCTTCTTGTTGTTACCTTCTTGGAGGCATCCTTTCCTACCTCTCCTCCTTCCCATCATGGGCTAACTTGTCAGTGTGTGCTTTAGTGTCGTTAACTCCTTGGGGGCATGGCAAGGCTTTAGCGTGCCGCGGTTTCTCAAGCGGTTGTCCATGACGGTGCCCAAGGTTGTGCTGTTTGTGTCATCTGGCAGATCGTTTGGTTTGAGTTGTGTTAGTTGGGTCAATTCGACTAGGTTAGAGCAAGTAGTGGCGTGTGTTGTGATAGTTGTCCGGGTTGTACCTGACTCGTTTAATGATGAGTGGTGCACTCCTCAGTTGTATGATTTTTTGGCCCAGTTTCCATTCAAAAACTAGGTGAGCACTTGCCTTTTTTTTTTTCTTTTTTTCGCTTCCTAATAGAAATCACGGCAAAACTTTTGTCGTCCTTCTAAAAAAATATACTAAACACAGGTACATTGTGATTTATTAGGATTTGAAGTTGTTGGAACAAGTTTCTTTATTTTACTAAAAAAATCAAGATAAGAAGTATGTTCTACCAAATTGTTAGAGATGCTCTAAGAATGGCTCACATGCATTGAAGATTCCTAAACCCTAATGATGTGAGTTAAATTGCTCCACCGATCTGCGCCGCTAGTGGCTAGTGTGCTCGGCTCGCTGTCATGGGCAATGTGTTGTATCGGTGGATACTTTTTTGAATTCAGCAACATATATATATATTAGGAGTGTGTCGGTCACATATTTGAATTCTTCCAGTAATTGAAGAGTCGCCTTTGCCTAACATATTTGAATTCTTCCAGAAATTGAAGAGTCTTCCTTTTCAATACTTTTTTTTTCGTGCTGCATCGTTCCACACAAGGGAAGATCTTGGCGGGTCAAGGATGGCATAATGACATGCCACAGGGGCGGAGGGAGGGAGGGGCTGAGGGGCCAGACACCCCTATGCTAGCTAAACTTTCTTGTGTATTCAAGATTTCACCATGTATTTGAAGCATGACATTTACCCCTCCTATAATTCATAGCTTATTACTTGCCCTCCCCCCGCTTCATGGTATTTTTCTGGCCCCGCCCTGCATGTAGCGAACTGGGTGAGGGAAGGATCAGCCCAAGGCTGATAAGAAGCCAAGCAGAAGGTAAAGCCCTCGGCGAGGCACTCCGGGCAGTTGGTTTTGCAGCTACCCAGGTCCCAGAAGGGACAGATCCTCCTCTAGCGCCGGCGGTGGAGCAGCACGCGGGGGAAGGCGAAAAGTCATCGTCACCATCATCCCGTGCGATTGCACTGCTTCCTCCGATCTGATCTGCTGCTGATCCCGGGACCGGGCGAGAAACCAACAACAGGATCAGTATGAGCCCGACCTGGAACGTCGACAATCCAGCCATATGCTTGCTCTCAACTTGGTATGGTGCTCGAGCTAATTTGTCTTGTGATGTGTGTGTACGTGGGTGTGGCCGGGATGTAGATGCAGAAGAGGCGCAGCAGTGGCAGAACTGAGGGGGGTTGGCAGGGGCCATGGCCCCCCTCAACAAAAAAATCCCTAATACCTCTATGTTTTTTAGCCAAAAATCTTGACGTCCAGTCCAAATGCCAATGACGCATAGTAGTGGTAGCTTGCTGCCTAACAAAGAAGCTATGAACGTCAAAGTCCAACACAAATAAATGTATAGAACACACATCACACGCATATCTCGACATTCGTGAGTTATCACTTGTTGATGCTTCACTTCAATCTGTCGCCTTGAGGCTGGCGCGTAATGGCAACAAAGTGATCCGCGATGGGCGGCGGCATTGTTCGCGAGCCCGTAGCGGTGGGCAACTATAATGGCAAGCAGTCAGGTAGGCAAGAATTTACCAGTTTTGATGTTCCTCCTCGAACTTCGAACTCAAATCAATGTATCATTATGTCTCCAAATTATTTTTAATTTTATTTGTTGTCTCATAATAGCATATAGGATTTTGTGATGATATTAGACCAGATTCTTGTAGTAAAACAAACCAAAATCTATAGTCATGGTTAGCTATTATATGCTTGAAAAACTTGGGTAAATCATCAAATTATTGAGTCGGTGAATATTTGTCCCTCCCCCCCACCCCTTTAATTTTCTCTCCAGTTCCGCCCTTTGCTGAAGCAGCCCTCCCGATCACCCTCCCCCGACGGCGTGTAGCGAACTGCAGGGAAGGATCCGCCCAAGAAAGATAAGAAGCCAAGCGAAGGTAAATCCCTTGACGAGGCACTCACGGCGCTTGGTTTTGCAACTGCCCAGTCCGGAGGGTCAGATCCTCCTCCGGCCGACGCGGGCGTAGCGTAGCGTGGGGGGGGCAGCGAAAAGTCGTCATCGTCATACCGTGTTATGGCGCTACTTCCTCCAATCGATCCTACGCAAATCCGGGACCGGGCGAAAACCAAGTCTGAGCTTCGACATGGAACGTCGACACTCCACCATATGCTCGAGATAATTCTTTTTTGTGATGTGTGTGTACATGGGTGTGGCCGGGATGTGGATGCGAAGAGGCGCTATGTCATGAACCAGAATTGGGCCGCCCGAGTGGCTAGATGGGCCTACAACGCAACGCCGCCGGCCCGGGGGAGGGGCCGGGGGCGCCTTGTGCGTGGGGGCCGGCCCCGCCCGCCACCTCCTCTCTCTCGTGCGAGTCCAAGTCTGCTTCATAATCAAGTTAGGATTATCTTAGGTAATTTTTGGTGTGCAAGGGGATATCTCATCTATAAGGGAGACCCTTATTAGGAAAGAATAAATTAGCATATGCTTGTAAAAAGGTATTCGATTGTATAAGGAAACCTTATAGAGATTGCTTAGATTACAAGTCCCACTAGACGGGCTATATAAGCAAGATTCATGTAATCTCTAGGGGATAAGCAAGCAAATAAAAAATCTTTCGCCTTCGGCCTCCCAGGCCCAATCGCCGACGCCACCCTCGGCGCCAGCGCTCGCCCTCACCCCAGCGCTGCTGCGCCTCCCCGCTGGCGGCGCCCGCCGGCGCCGCCACCTCATCACGACGGCTCCTCCCATCTACCTCGACCCTCGTCTGCTGCGCTCGTCGCCCGGCCGGCGAGCCGCAGCCCCGCACGCCATCTCGGAAGCTTCGTCGAGCGAAGAACACGTGTCAATTCCGGCCCAATCTGGCCGGAATCGGCGGTGTATCCGGAGACCGGGGCGATTCCCACCACCTATGGCTTCGAGATACGGGGAGTTCAACGCGGGCGCTGAGGGGAGCTCCTCGGCGTCCCACTGCGCCCGGATCGGCAAGCGCCGGCGACATGGAGGACCGCCTCGGTCGGATGGAGCACGCCTACACCACCTCGAGGATCCCAGCCGCGTCACGGCGACCCGCGGCGGAGGGCGGCCCTGCGGCGGCCGCCGCCGCGAGCACGGGGCGGCCACGGCGCCGCCCCCCCCGCCTCGGACCTCGGCGTCGGCTCGACCTGCTATCCTCCATTTCGAGGAGGCGGATGGCGTTGTACTTGACGCCGCCGGCCGTCAACAACGTCGCCAGCAACGGCGACACCGCAACATCGGCTGCCCCTCCTCCCCTCCAACACCCATGCGCACGGGACTCTCCGGCGAGAGATGGCATCACCAGCGGCGCCCCGCCCTACCCGGGCGCCACCAGGCGCCCCCAAGCTGTCGCTTGTCGGCGCCACCCGCGGCGCCCGGACCGTCTTTGCCCATCGGCGTTGCACCCTCCCCGCTTCGTCCACGTGCCTTCAAGTCCGGGAGTTCGACGGCACCGACGACCCCGATCTCTCGGATTCAAAGGCGGAGCTCTTCTTCGAGCTCAATTTGGACATCGACCCGGACTACTACGTGAGTTATGCTGCTTTCCACCTCACCGGTCTTGCTGCGGTTTGGTACATCGACACGTCCAAGAAGAAGTCCCCCGAAAGTGGGACGAGTTCACCAGCGCCTGCGACATCACTTCGACCGCCACGCCACCTCGATGCCATGGCGGCATACGGCGCCGCCATCCTGAGGGGCAAGTTGGGCGACTACATCGACGCCTTCGTCTATGCTTCACGCATGGATTTTTTGGGACAGCGCCACCGCGTCGCCCACTTCATTGAAGGCCTAAACACCCATTTGCGGATGGCACTTGAGTGGTTCGAGCCCGTTCGATGGAGGAGGCCATCGACCTCGCCCCGCCGGTACAACGACGACGAGCCGGGCGACGCCGATCGGCGCCGGCATTGGCGCGGCGGCAACGCCGCCACCACCAGCGGCACCGCAACATCGACAATGACATCATGGCCGCCACGGTTGATCGCACACACCTAGCCCGCAGCGTCTCGGGCCGTTGCTATGGACGACATCGACGGCCCGCGTCGAACGACATGATCACGGAGTTGCACTTTGGCCACGACGACCAACATGAAGCTCCGGGATCATCTCCAACGCCATCGAGTCAGGGGCTCACGGTGCGAGTGGAGCCTCCACTATGGCATCGTGAGGTACTTCCACCGCTACTACATCCCCGCGCCTCGAGCTTCTTCGAGACTTCATGATGGGGAGGACGCCCGTACGCATGGCGTAGCGCTTTCCACCTTCCCAACGCCCCGGAGGATCAGGCGTTCCCAAAGATATCGTCCTCCTTCTTCGAGCACGCCCGACGAGCGGATCGAGGGTGTCACGATCCTCCTCTTCGACAACAACGGCGACATCTTCTTCCGCATGGGGAACATCACCGTCGGTGCGGCAGAACGCAGGCGATACAAACCGGGGCGCCCGTGAGCATGCCCCCGTGACCTCCTCTACGGCTGCCTCCTCGACTTCACTTCCCTCGCCGCCCACGTCGATCCGTCACGTCCTACCGCCGGCAGACTCCATGCTAAGGTGACGGTCGCGGCGACCTACACCTACACGTCTCCTCCGCCGACCCGCCGGATGATCGAGCTATCGGGGACCCTCGGCGCCTCCGTCATGCATCGTGCATGGGCGGCATGTCCCTCGTACAGCCCGCTAAGCTTCAAGTTCAGCATCTACTTGGCGACCTCCACATCGACTTAAGCGCCGGCGACGGCGACGCCCGATTAATGCGCAATGACAACAACGACAAGTCGCGGTCCTCTCGTCTTCTACTTCGGGCCTGGAGTGGTCACCTCTCCGTCGGGCTGCCCTTCGCCCCCGTGGTGGGTTGGGCACGTGGGCAGCGCCCCGCATCGTCGAGCGGTGGGGAGATGTCATGAACGAGTGGGCCGCCCGAGTGGCTAGATGGGCCTAGCATAGCGCGCCGCCGCCCCGGGAGGGGCCGGGGCGCGCGTCTTGGGGCAGGGGGCGGGCCTGCCGCCGCCACCTCCTCTGTCTCGTGCGAGTCTGAGTGCGCTTCATAATCAAGTTAGGACTATCTTAGGTAATTTTTGGTGTGCAAGGGGATATCTCATCTATAAGGGAGACCCTTATTAGGAAAGAATAAATTAGGATATGCTTGTAAAAGGTATTCCGATTGTATAAGGAAACCTTATAGAGATTGCTTAGATTACAAGTCCCACTAGACGGGCTATATAAGCAAGAGGCATGTAATCTCTAGGGGATAAGCAAGCAAATAAAAAAATATCTTTAAGCCTTGACCTCCATTGTCGCCGCCGCCACCCCTTGCGTCTTGCGCTATCGCCCGCCCCCGCTACTGCGCGCCGCCCGGCGCGCATGGCGCGCCGCCGGCCGCCCGCCACCTCGTCCACGACGGCTCCTCCCATCTACCTCGACCCTCGTGCCGCCGCCGTCCCGGGGCGCGAAGCAGCCCCGTCGCCATCTCGAAGCTTCGTCGAGCGAAGAACACGTGTCAATTCCGGCCCAATCTGGCGGAATCGACACGCTAGTATTGCTCTATCCTTTTGTCCGATGGGCGGGCTGGGGGCTAGCGGGGGCCATGGCCCCTAACATGTGGCACCAAAAATTCTAAGTGTGTCTTTGTAATTTTTATTTACAATTAAAAAGAGTGAATATAACAAATTGTTATCATATATACATATTAATATCCTATAGATCATAAAATCATACTAAGCACAACTATATTAAATTAAAATAACTTATATGAACACATCTAGAAGACATTAGATAATAAAATTTCCCTATAAATACATGAAAGACTAACACACTGGACCTTGATGAGATTTATGAAATCATCATAGATCTTTGTTGTTAACGGGCATCTTTGCCTAACACTGAAAAAATAGCATCTTAAATCTTAGAATACATATAAAATTAAATGTGGACACCCATGTCAAGTCGATAAATTAGCCTAAAAGGTCACCATAGAAACTTGACCAGTTGAGTTGTGTTCATTTTTAGAAGTTGGACTTTTGTAGTTGGCCCCTTTTTTTTATATATAATTTTTGGCTCCGCCACTTTGCTTTTGTCTTGGTCGATATATAGAGGCAGCTATATAACTAGTAGCCTACTCTCAATGGCTCTCTAAATGACACTTTAAATTCCCCACTTCTTCAAAACTATATCTTTTTTTGTTAATTTGAGTGGACGCCGTTTTATAAATTGTAGCTTCCATTGATAGTAAACAGTGCTATTATTATTATCTGCAATTATTGGCTAAACAAAATTATAGTTGCTTAATGTTTTTCTTCAATCTGTATTTTTTTAAAAAAAAGATCATATCAAAATCAATCAATCAATCAATCAATCTCTCCATGTTACTTTGAATATACTCCCTCCGTTCCACAATACTTGCAATTCTTTGACTCATATAAACTGTGTTTGAGTGCTCGTCTTATTCAAATTTTTTTTTGTAAATTATAAAACAAACAAAATATCATTACAATATCTTTAGTGATGTAATAAGTCATAACAAAAGTGATAATATTTATTAAAAAAGTTGAATAAGATGAGAGGTCAAACACAGTTTATATGAGTCAAAGAATTGCAAGTATTGTGGAACGGAGGGAGTATATAAAACATATTGAAATTTAGAAAAGTGTTTTCATGTACTCCCTTCATCGTAGAATGATGAGGGGTATTCTGTACATGGAAAGTCAAACTTTAAAACTTTGATCAATAAATATTCAAATTATATACCAGTTTAAGAGATAAAACTTGCACCAGTAAATTTAGATTAAAAGTGCCTCTGATATGTATATTTGATGCTCTATCAAACGACAACATGTTGTAAGAGAAATTTTGTCAAATGCTATTTTATATATGACTATTCCCTTCATTTTTCATCTACTAAATATAATTTGTTTAGTTAATTTTGAAAATTTGCTAAGTTTGACTTTTAGAATCCCAATGCGCCCAATATTTTGAACACAAATATCCATCAAGAATAAATTACCCTGTGAGATACCACGTCAACTCTTGCTCCAGTAAATACAGTAAACGAAGGCAGTTTCGAGGTCTATTTGATCAAGGATCTCCTATCACCAAATTCAGCCAAAATTTTGGATTTAATCAAGAGGGTTTTAGCCCAAACTGATTGTCCGTGGAGGATGCATATGTTGGTACTCATAACAAGTAAACACTTAATCTCGCGAAAGGAGAGGATGAAATATTCAACACCTGGCAGAAATAACAGATTTTAACAAAGAAACTATAGCTCAAAAAATGAACACAAAATAATGGTAGCGCTTAACTCTACTAGCATATTATTAGCTCATTGGCAGGAGCTAATTAAGCCAAGGCACCTTTGGCATCCATGGCGTGGCACCGGCTGCAGGGCCCAAGAACCTTGAGCTCGATGCCGATAGGGACCTTGGGCTCGATGTATTTCCTCACGAAGGTGAGTATCTTCTCAGCGTCACAACGTGCCTGCGCAAATATCGGCATCGGCAGACACCTGTCGGAAGAGGAGCGCTTCCTGTCGTAGCCGGGGGTAGTGTCCAGAACGAGGCACTGCAACGACGCTGACGCCCTCTCGAGGATGTGCCATGTCAGCTCGACCAAGCTCTTGGCAGTGCAGAAGCCAGTGATGGTCGCCTTCCTCAGGTTTCAAAGGCCGCCATAGCGGATTCCTGGGAGCTCCTGCCTGCTGGATTGCCATGGATTTTCGTCTGGTTTTCCATCAATGAGGTAGTTCATGTACCATCCAAAACCATCTGCAATCTGCACACATTAATAATGCATGCATTTATAGGGTTATTATTGTATACATTACTAGTAAAGTAGTAATAGTTACTTAATATAAGGGCATATAGCAGTTAAAATACATGAGGTGCGGTGTTCCGCTTCTGTCGTGGAGGAGATGATCAAGCACTACTCACACGTAAGATGAAGGTCTCCAAGGCAACACATGCATCAAGGAAACAAGTCAAAGAAAGCAAGTCATAGCCTTTGCAAAATCCACCATATTCGCCAAGACAGATAACAAGATGCTTGAGGTTCTTGAATCTGTCAGTTATCGCTGGCGCCTTTAAGATCTGAAGGATAAAAACCAAACAAAAACCTCAAATATGTATAAAATTTATAGATATATATAGTGTTCATATATGTAGTACTATACCTCATATTGTGTTGATATCACAAGGCTTTCGAGATTTGGCGCGATGGATGGCAAGTTGCTGCCTGCATACTGGAGTAAGCAATGCATGGCGCTCGCGTTTGTCTCCACATCCAGCTCCTTGGTCTCTAACGAGTCTCCAAGTGTGAACCTCGACAACGGCAAATATTCACATCTCAAGGTGGAGAGGTTCGGAGCGTCGCTCTCAACCGCCCTCATCGCCCAGCATTCTTGCACACACACCACCTTGAGCTTTCGCAGAACACGAGGTATCCTCAGGTAGGCAACATGGTTGCATCTTGAGAGGTCCAGCTGCTCCAGAGAGAAGCAGCTCGAAAGAAACATCCATAGTTCATTGCCGGTGAGGCCAACCTTGCTCAACCGCACTCTTGACAAGCTCCGAGAGCAAGCAAGCTGCCGCCCTGGAATGTCGAAGCCACACGAGGAGAGATGAAGAGACTGAATTGATGAGCTCGTCGAGCTGCAGCTGTCAATGTCTGCCACATCATCATCTGATTGCAGGAGAGAGTAGGGGAATCTGTATTCAGACTCATATCCATTCGGCAGCCGCAGAGCGAGGTCAGCGAGACCAGGCTTGACGGCTCGCCGGAGCCAGCCGTCGAGGAGGCCGGCGTCAATGTCGTCCTTGGAGCAGGCTATGAGGTTAAGGTTGATCCTCCTCACTCCGACACCAGAGTGGTTCTCAAGCACCTGCCGTGCTTTGCTGAAAACATACTTGCCCCTGCTTCTGTGGTTGTTCTGCAGCAATAGCTGTTTGCTCGCGGCTAGCGTTTTCTGGGTGAACTGCAGGTTCGGGTAGAGCCTCCAGAAGCGTAGGAAGCTCCGGGACACGCAGGCTGCACGAGCTGCGTCTCGCATTTTCATCAGGGAATGTATGTGCTGGAGGACATCCTGCGGCCATGCCGATAGATAAGTCATATAACATGTGTGTCATCAGTCTCAATGCAAGTTTCATAAGGGTGTCATGTATATTAAATAGGGTGCCATGTCAGAAAAGTTACTGACTTGTCAGGGTATTAAATGAGGGAGTTTCTTGAGATGAGAGAGGAGTTTCATCCCCATGAAACTCATCTAGTTTACAGACTTGGTACCTGTGCCATTAAACTATATGTTGAGACTAGCCTAAGAGAGGCATCGACAATTAGTGCACAACTAAAAGATTGAATTCAGATTAGCGGAGCGCATTATTGTGTGTGATCCTTTATCTGTAGCACTAATTAATCTGTCCTAAATTTGCTAGAACAGGAGTTAATCATGGACATGCATTATCTTTGTAATTTGTGGTGTCATTATAATCAGACAATTTATATATTTCAAACTTTCTTCAGATCAATCGGTAAATGATTAGCTGACAAGATCAATGACGATATAATAGAGATGACAGTCTATAGTACCTCTGGAAGGTATGGCAAGGTGATGTCTGCATCAGTGCCTGCTTGGGAAGAAAGGATGGCCTTAGCCTGGTGTGGCTGTTGAGAGGTGCACGGCGGACCACCATCGTCGCTTGCTGTGAAAGATATATAATTAAGTAGTACCTCTGGAAGGTATGGCAAGGTGATGTCTGCATCAGTGGCTGCTTGGGAAGAAGCTGGGATGGCCTCAGTCTGATGTGGCTGGCTGCTTCTGCATTCATCTGCTACAAATAATATAATATATTAATCATGCAAAATAATAATCGATCGATGATTCTTCAAAAAAAAAAAAAAGATCGATCTCGACGAGAAAGACGAGACCATCATCGAGCATGCGTGCGTACGTATGAACAACATCGAACATGATCGATGATGCATGCATATGGTATAGTATACCAAGATATATAGATAGAAGGCTCAAGAGGGTACATTGAGGAGACAGCTAGCGGAAGAGGGTACAAACCTGTGGGATGGCAGCGCCGGCGGTGGCGGCGCTTTGGTTTCTCCGTTCCCCAAGAGCACGGCGGCGGCGGGGTTTCCATGGTGGAGTGCACGGCGCAGGCAGCAAGCTCTGGCGGCGCTATGACCCGATCGATCCCATGCATATTCTCGATCACGTTGGGAGATGCCGATGCGGGACACGAACGAGCAACCGTGGGATGGTTCGTTCGGCCATAGGAGATCACCAAGGCCGGCGCACGGTCGACGCATATATGGATGCATGCATCAGATCCTTTTCAGATCGAGAAAACCTTTTTAAAGAAAAGGAAAAGGAGAAACCTAACCCTAGTCGGTTTGTACTACATGCGCTCTTGTATGACGACTGCGGGAAATTTCCTGGGAGAAATCCAGATGCACAATATTTCACGCTAGAGCTCAAGACATTATTGTTTGAGAGGCTGTGTGTGTCGAAATTTGAAATTAGCCATGATTACTTGTATGCAAGCTTCCCACCACCATTGTCACTGCCAAGCATATGAAATGTAACGGTAAGGACATTACTTGTTGTTACCTTCACATGTTGGATTGTCAATGTGATGTAACACGCTTTTGTGTTGTTGCACCATGTTGTATAGTAACGAACTTAAGTTGTCGATGTGATGTATGAACCTACTTAGTCCTTTCTGTAGTGTGTTTTTGTGTTTTGCTATATCATATTTTGTTGTTAGAGATAATTCCAGTGGTTCAATATGCAAATGACACTTTGATTGTTGAAGGTGATGCCAAGCAGTTGTTCTTCCTCAAGTCACTTCTCAATTCCTTTTCTATGAGCATTGGTCTTAAAGTAAATAACAGGAAAACTATGATGATTCCCATAAATATCTCAGATGAAAAACTTGGCATCCTAGCCAGGACCTTTGGTTGCTCTAAAGTAAGCCTCCCATTCATCTACCTCGTGTTTCCGCTTAGTATTGCCAGGCCCATAACTCTAGACTTCTTGCCTCTGGTAGACAAATGTGCTAAAAGATTCTCTAGTATTAATAGTTTGCTCAATCAAGTTGGGAGGCTCCAAATGACAAATGATGTTCTTTCTTCCCTCCCAACTTTCTTTATTTGTACTCTCATCTTGCCCAAGGGTATCATTAAGCAGATTGACAAGTATAGGAGGAAGTATTTGTGGAAATGTTTTGATCCAGATGCTAGAGGGTTCTCCAAAGCAGCTTGAAAAATGGTATGCAAGCCAAAGATTGAAGGGGGTCTTCGTGTCATTGACATTGAAAAGCAAAATCATGCCCTCATTGTCAAGAACCTCCATAATTCTTTAATAGGCATGACACTCACTAGTTGAGCTAGTCTGGGAAAAACATTATAAGAATGATAAACTGCCAAATCACATAAGAAAGGGTTCTTTTGGTGGAGGGACACTCTGAAACTCCTACCTGACTTCTAAGAGATTGCCCAAACCTCACATTCAAAATGGTGAAAGTTTATACTTCTGGTTGGATAATTGGGCTGCCCAGCCTCTGTCAGTCTTGGTGCCTAAACTGTTTTCTTTTGCCATGAATAAGTCAATTTCTGTCAAAATGGCCTTCCTAGCTAATGATTTGGTTGATCTGCTCCAGCTCCCTCTCTCTGAGATTGCCTTCTCTCAGTTGCAAGACATTCAACAACTCATGATAAACAGTCCAATGGTTAATAGCAATGACTGCTGGACATACAGTTGGGGATCTAATATCTGTTCTTCTAAAAGGTGTACAAAATGCTTATTGGACATTCTACCCTGACCTTCAACTATGGCTTTGGTTGAGTAAATGTCAGCCTAAGCACAGAGTCTGTTTTGGCTCCTCATGGTTGATAGATTAGGCACTAGGAATATCCTCAGACGGAAGAACATGGTCTTACCCTCCTATCGTTGTGCTCTTTGTAATGAGCTGATAGAGGAATCTGTGAATCATCTGTTCCTTAACTGTCACTGTGCAATCGTTCTTAGTTGATATCCCCTTGAACAGCGATTTTCCATGGGTTGTTAGAATTTTGAAGTCTCAGATTAACAATCAGTTTTTCATGGAGGCAATCATTCTTGTGTGTTGGACAGTTTGGAGGGCAAGAAATGAGCTTATATATCTTCAAGGGAATTAGCTTCAATCTTGAGGATTGCAGGTGACTTCTCTTTAGTGAGACGGCTTCTGAAGCACCATGTCAAGCAAGGCTCTGATCAGCAGTTATCATCATGGATTCAAAGATTTGTCTAGCTACTTCCCTGGTGTTTATCTTTTTTTGTTTCTTTCTTTGTTCCCTAGGCTTGTAATTCTAATCTTTGATACTCTTTTTTTAAAAAAAAATTATATATATGCTCATGTTGTAGGGGCCTCGGCCCTCTAGATTTTTTAAAACATAAACATGCCTGCATTTTCTTTTTGTGTTGCTAAATTGGATAGCTAGTTAACGTAAGGATAGGACTAAACCAATATGAAGTGTGATACTCTTGTATTCATTTTTTAACAAAGTCCTTATAGGCAATTGGCATTTTGTCTAATATGTTATATGCCCATGTTCATGTCTAAAGACAATACAAGCTTTCTAGCAAGTCCTTACAATTCCAATCTGGTAACTGTCACTTAACATGGCTTAGTTTTCTAGTGCTCCTCTTGACGATTCTAACACTGATGTTTTGGGTAAGTCGTCTCCATTGACATATTCTTTGGACTACAGGACTTTCAACGGTGGTAGAGCAACATTAGTTTGGTACAATACCTTTTTGATGGTTTGAAATTATGTTGCAAGACAATAGCTGCTACTGGCAGTGTTGACATCTATTTGTAGGTTTTTCAGCTGCACGCTGCTCCATAGCCTATCATTGAAGTTTCTCTGGTGAAAATCTGTAGTTTTTGCTCCTGGAGAGGTTTCTATGGTGCAATCTGCAGTACAATTTTGAAGGAAACGAACGCAAGCATTATAACTAGCTTGTATCTACTGCTTGTCATACCTGTGGAGAGTCTTTTTATTCGTTTGATATGATGATGGATGAATCAAAGAAAACTGCATGGTTAATGAATTCTGAAGGCCTATGTGTTAGCCTGCCTTGCTCAATGCGTGAAATCTAGTTTCTGCAAATCTGATAGTGATCACAACTGATCGTTGGCTGGATTGGGTACTTGTCTGGTTCGTGCGCCTAATCGAGCCACACACAACTGGGACGCTGCTGGCGCGGCCCCGTGCAGCAGCGGAGGAGGCTGTTGTTGCGCCTCCACAGTGCAGCCGGGAAAATTTTGGGATAAAACCCTACAAAACGAATAGTAGATTACTAGTCTCTCCCCCTTTTTTTTTTTTTTTTTTTTTTTTTTTGAAAGTTACTAGGCTCTCCTTTACCAATTCTATCAGTAGATCAGGGATCTGAGGAGTTTGGGCTAACCTGTTGATCATGGGAGAGAAAGAACATGCGCGCGCGCAGAAGATAATATATGTTGTTTTTTTATTTTCCATTCTCTAGCTAGCTTGATTGTCGTTATCTTCTCATATCCTAGTATTGCCACACTTTTTTGAATCCTATATTTTTGATAATGTGGTATCTGTAAGTTTTTAAATTGTTATTTTTTGTTTATGGTATAGATAGATGTCACATAACATGTATGTAGTATAGTACAGTGGTGGCAAGAGCTTAGCCCCTCTTGCAAAATCAACACTACGGAAACTGGAAAGTCGCCGACCGTACTGCGTTTCGCCGACCACCAAAAGTTGGCGGCGCGCTTGGCAAAGTGCCACGGTCGGCGAAGGGTCTTCGCCGACCGCCAAGTGGTCGGCCGAAGAGCAACGCTTTGGCAAAGCGCTCTCTTTGCCGACGCCGGCGGGCGGCGAAGATAAACCGTCGTCGTTCCGGCGCGACCCGTAACGGTTACTGTCGCGCGACACTTCGCCGACCGCCCACCGTCCGTCGTCGGCAAAGATCAACATCGTCGCCGACCGCCCGTCCGGTCGATGGTCGGCGTTTTTTTTAAAATTTATAAAAAACAATGCCCGCATTGCCACGTGGCAGTCCAAAAATACCGAGGGGGTTGATTCTTCGCCGACCGCCGTGCATCCGGCGGTCGGCGAAGAAATCTTCGCCGACAACCGCCACCGGCGGTCGGCTTAAGATTTCTTTTGCCGGTTAACCTATTTCGGTGCTCGGCGAAGTATAAATTTTTTTTTGAATTTACCATCACAACTTTTTCTGTGTCTTAGCTACAATACATTGAGTTCATTGTTCAAGTTTGGGATTTTTAAAACTTTTACTATATTTTATGAGTTTTCATGTTATATTTGAATTTCTTTCGAAAACTAAAATTTGAACTGCAAGTGATTCGAATAATGGGTCTAAATGATTCAAAAATGATAAACATGATTGTGAGTCTATATTGAGTCCTCATCCATGGCCGATTAACTGAAATTCAAATATCTTGTCTTGTGGCTCACGCCGACTCACTTGCGGGTCGATTGTTTTAAAATTCTATAAAATTCAAACGGAGTTGAAAAATCATGAAACTTGACGAGTTGTCCTTATATCACATGTGTACACTATGAAAAAAGTTTGAGTCGATTTAGGTGGACGTTTGCATCTCGGGTGGCGTTACCAAGACATCTCCAAGATGTGATAACGTAAACTCTAGTTGAGATGTCTAGGTTTCAGCGATCCGGGATGCAAACTTGCATGAAACCTTTTCAAATTTTTTTTTTTCCACAGCTTAAACATGCAATATAACGATGCCTCGTCAAATTTCATGAATTTCCGACTTTCGTTTTCTTTTAGAATTTTAAAATGATTCGCCAGCAGACGGAATCGGAATGTCTCACAAGCGCACAAGATCTTTTGATTTTCTCACGTGTCCATAGATGAGGGCTCAAAATATACTAACAAACAAGAATATCATTTTTCCAATCACATAACTCCATTTTTCTAAGGACCTGATTCAAATTTTAGGTGGGAAAAAATATTCAAGTAAAAGAAGAAAAGTATTAAAAATAGTAAAATGTGCAGAAAATGTCCCAATTTTTGACATGTACTTGTAAACACTCTATCTAAGCTCCGAGAAAAATTTGAAGTGAAAAATCAAAAAAAATTACTTTGGAAGCGCAAAACATGCCCTCGGCGAAGTCCTCTTCCGCCCGACCGCCATGCCTAAGGGCGTCGCGAAAAGCTCCTTGTCCCTAGCGCTCCCCATGTTCGGTTTAAAAAAAAAACAAAAATCTCGCCGACCACCAAGCCTAAGGGCGGCCGGCGAAGAAAAGTTTTCCGCCGCGCCCCGCCCCTTGGTCGCTTTAAAAAGACAAAAAAACCGCCGACCGCCGGATCGGGGCGGTCGGCGAAAGGCGGCATATACGCCCGACGGCCCCCCGATCCGACCGTCGAATATCCAAAAAAAAAAAAAAAAAAAAACCCACCCACACTCGGCTCACCCTCGGCACACTCCACACTCCCACACTCACACACGAACACACACACGCCGCGCTTCCCTTCCGCCGCCACCGCCCGCCGTCGCCGGCCGAGCCCGGGCCAAGGCCCCGCCCCTCGACGCCCCGCCTCCCCGGCGACCGCCCGCCGCCCCCCCCCCGACGCCTCGCGGCGCGCCGCCCCCCCCAACGCCGCCGGCCACCGGCCGGCCAGCGTCGGCCCCGACGCCGGGCGCCCGCCCCCCCGACCCGGCCGGCCCCGACGCCGCCCGCCGGCCCGGCCGCCCGCCGCCCCCCGCCGCCGACGCCGACGCCGCCCGCCGCCGCCCGCCGCCGCCCACGGTGAAGAGAAGAAGAGAGGAAGGGGAGGGAAGAGGAGGGAGAGAAGGGGGGCCGGTGCTAGGGAAGAAGAGGGAGGGAGAAGAAGAAGGGGAAGGAGGAGGGAGGAGGAGGAGGAGGGAAGAGGGAAGAGGAGGAGGAGAAGGGAGGGAGGGAAGAGGAGGAAGAGAAGGAGGAGGAGGAGGTGGAGGAGGAGGAAGAGGAGAAGGAGGAGGAGAAGGTCGACGCCGCCCTCGTGCCGCCTCGCTCGTGTCCGTGCTCGTGGTTCGTCGTCCGTGCCGCCGCTCGCCCACCGCCTGCTAGGTGAGCGTATTCGTGCCGCCAGCGACCGTCGTTGTATATGAATGTGTGCCGACAATGAAGAATTGAGTTCGATGTGTATGCATATGTGTTGGTCGGCCATCGTGGTTGTTTTTCTTGCGGGTATTGAAAACCTCGGCGTGTAGGGAGGTTACGTCGAGAAATTTCTAATTGAACTCTTTTTTTTTTTTTTTTTCGTGTGACGACCCGTCGGTGCAGCCCGAGTATGCAGCGTGACTTCACCGCCACTGGCTGGTGCTGCACCGCTAGGTATAACCCCTCTTTACATATGATGGTGTGATCGCGTAACCTAGTTAGGCGTCTCCCGTCCAAAAAGAGATACGGTTGGAGGTATGGTTTCTTTGCATATCTACGACCGTGTATGCTTCGGATTGTCCACGCTTTGGACAGCCCCACGGATACGTAGATGGGTCGATTTCCATGTTCTGCTCCGGCCGGCCAGTTTCGGCATCACCTCCCCACCGTTCTCCTGGATACACACTCTCCCTTCGGGGACGTGTATCGGGAGAACAACGAGGTGTGCTGCCGAATTCTCGCTCCTGGCCGGATCGGAGCATGGAAAACTCGACCCATCTACGCCGCCAGTGGGATTAGGACCTATCCCGGCCTATTAGAGAGTAGGAACACCATGTAGATCAAACTCATGGTTGGAATTACGTGGTTGCTAAAGGATGGACGACATCACGGTGGATGTACGCGGCGGTTGGAGAAGTAAGCGCGTGATTTTGACGAAGAATGGATGGACAAGACCAATGAGTTCTTGGAAATGGTATGGGGCAACGCTGCGTGCTCGTGGTCATTTGCTAGTTTGGTGTCCCCGCAGAAATGTGACAACACGAGAAGAGTCAGCCGAAAGGATATGCAACGTCATCTTCTAGATGTTGGATTCACCAAGAACTATACCGTATGGGTATACCATGGTGAAGCACAACATTATGAGAGAGGAGGAGGAGGTGAGAGCACGCCTCGAGGATTGTGATGGTGATGCCGGGGTTGTAGATATGTTAGATGATGTCCACCAAGGACTTTTCAACGAAGCACGTGACAAGGAGGCGATGGAGAAGGAGGCAAAGAATTTCTATGAAATGTTGGACTCGGCGGCGAAACCCCTTCATGAGAACACAACGGTTTTCGCAACTGGATGGCATTTGTCGCTTATTAGGGCTGAAGTCCAATTGAACATCACGGTCGAGCGGGCTTCGATAGGGTGTTGTCCATTGTTGGCACCCCGCTTCCAAAGGGCCATAACCTACCATCGAGCATGTATGACTCCCAAAAAACTCTTTACGGCACTTAAGATGCCGTATGAGCAGATACATGCTTGCGAGAATGGGTGTGTCCTATTTAGGAAAGAGCACGCCGATGCAAAGCACTGTCCAAAGTGCAAAGCCTCTAGGTACGAAGAGGTCCCAACTAGAGATGGTCAGATGAAGCGCGAGTAAAAGTCGCCAAAAAAATACTACGGTACCTACCGTTTGTACCGAGATTCAACGACAATACATGACCGAGGAATCCGCTAAAACGGATGACGTGGCACAAAATGGCAAGCGATACACTCCGGACAAGATGATACATCCATCGGATGGTGAAGCATGGCAATACTTTGATGGAAAACATCCCGAGAAAGCAATGGAGGCGTAATATGCGTGTCGCCGGGGCAAATGATGGGTTCAATCCCTATGGAATGAGTACGGCCCCATACACTTGTTGGCCCGTATTCGTTATCCCCCGAATCTCCCCGTGTCGCCTTTCAACGGGACACCATATTCTTGTCGCTTATAATTCCGGGCCACCCGGGAACAAGATGGGTGTGTTTATAGAGCACATGATGATCGATGAATTGATCAAGGCTTGGGATGAAGGCGTATGGACATACGGCCAGAACTCTGAAGCGGTGTTCAAAATGCATGTTTGGTACCGATTACTCAATTCATGACTTCCTAGCGTATGGGTTGTTCTCGTGCCGGGTGTTCATGGAAAGTTCCGTGCCCGGTATGCAAGGAAAGTCCGATGTTCATCGGGTTGCGGCGGGTGGTAAGTTTTCGCCGTTCGACCTACATCGTCGGTTTACGCCTCTTGACCATCCATTCAGACAAGACACGAAGAACTTTACAAAAGGGGTTGTAGTGACGAACCTCAACCGCAGATGAAGATCGGTGCCGAGGTCCGTGCTCGGCTAGATTCTCTTGTGGCCAAGGCCCAAGGTGGTGGTTTTGTGGGGTATGGTCGGCGGCATATGTGGACTCATAAGTCGGGGCTTGGAGAGGCTCCCCTATCATGATGACCTTCTTGTGCCACATCACCTTGACAATATGCACTGCGAGAAGAATATCATTTGAAGCACTTTTTTGCACACTCATGGACACCGAAAAGTCTAAGGACAACCCTAAGGCTAGAGTGGACGTGGCAAAACTTTGCGATAGACCAAATCAAGAGATGAGGCCCTCCGCGGGCGGCAAGAGATGGCGAAGGCCCAATGTCGATTTTGTCTTGTCTAGAGAAAAAAGAAAGGAGGTACTTAAATGGATGAAGACATGAGGTTTCCGGATGGGTATGCACATAATGTGAAGAGGGGAGTCAATTTAACTACTATGCGAGTCAATGGGATGAAGAGTCATGACTATCACGTATGGATTGAGCGGCCGCTTCCCCACGATGGTTCGAGGCTTTGTCCCGAGAATGTATGGCTAGTCTTTGGCGAGTTGAGTTATTTCTTCCGCCCACCGTGTGCAAAGGCGATCTCTCGCACCGTTTGTAGACGCTTGGAAAAGGCGGCACCCCGGTTACTACGTAAGTTGGAGAAAATCTTCCCACCCGGCTTCTTCTTGTCGATGCAAAGATATGATTGTGCACCTCCCGTGCGAGGTACGTATGGGGGGCCGGTCTTGAAGTACCATTGGTGCTACCCAATCGAGAGAACTCTAAAGAGTGTCTTGTGAAAAATGTAGAAATAAAGCCGAGAATCGAGCCCGTCGATTGCTTGAGAGGCATACCTTGTGGAGGAGGTGTCAAACTTCACGAGAAAAGTACTATACGAGAGAACATTCCTAGCGTGCATGATCAAATCCTCGTTACAATGCTTGACGAAAATCGGTCGAAGCTTCGGCCTTTTCAAGGTCAATCACGAGCGCCGGTGCATCTACCGATAGCGGTTGAGCAACAAAGAGTGGCACGATATCATGCTATATGTCTTGACCAACTTCGCCCGAGGTGGATCCGTACAAACGTGAATTCATTCGTGAGACTTGGTGCGGATCAAGGGATCGCGAGCCACACGAAATTGATACTCTTCTTTCACAAGGTCTTTGGACCACGAGACGCGATTTCATTTCGTGGTTCAAGAGAAGGGCCCAAACCGATCGCTCTATCTGTGGCGAGCTAATTGCTGTTGCAAACGGTTGTGATTTGAGGGTTAGGTCATTTCCTGCTTATGATGTGAATGGATATCGTTTCCACACGACAAGCTACGAGCGAGGGCGACCCAACCGAAGTACCACGAGCGGGCGGGCGTGCTAACGATCGATAATAATGGGAATGAGTACCATGGCGGTCGAAGAAATATACGAGCTTTCATTTTATGGCGCCCGCGATCCGAAACCTGTGATATTCAAATGTCACTGGTTCGACCCTGAATGTACTAAACGTACGCCGGCAATTGGGCTAGTCGAAGTTCGACCAGATTCCGTGTATCCACGATCCGATATATACATTGTGGCTCAACAGGCCGTGCAGGTTTATTACACGTCATATGCCTGCAAAAACAAAGATTATCTTAAGGGTTTGGAGGTTGTGCAGAAGGTAGCGCCGCATGGTAAATTACCCGTCCCAAATGATGAAGATTATAACTTGATCAACCCAATCACATATGAGGGAGAGTTCTATCAAGAAGAGGGTCTGCGAGGGAGTTTTGTGATAGACCTATTTGGAGATATAGGAATGGAAGTAGACGATGAAATGTCTAATGATGACGCATTCACGGCATTGAGGTGTTCGACTTGAAGGACATAGAAATGCTAGAAAGATTGAGCACGGTCAATGAAGGCAACAATCCTAGTTCGATTCTCTTAGTGATTTCGACAATGTTGACAAATGATGACGAGTGGAGAAACGCTCAGGAGGACGATGATCCCGATTACTTCTAATACATGTAATACTATGTTATTTTGTTTTTTACCGTAATTATATCTTATTTATATTTTGATTACAAATGCATGTAAATCTAATTATGCCTTGTTTATGGTTTGATTACTGGTGATCGAACAAAGATGGCGGGAGGTCGCGGAGGTCGTGGAGGTCGTGGAGGTCGCGGAGGTCGGCGACCCCGAGAGGTCGTCCGTGCCTTGACCAGGATTTACAACCGGGGCGAAGACAAGGCCGGCGGGAGCGGGCGGAGGGTTCACGGGGCGGCCTCCTCGTGTCGTGTCGAGAGGCCTCCCGGCTCCCCGCCCTAGGCCCGAGGTGGAGGAGGAGGAGGACGGCGACAAAGAGGGCGGTGGCGGCGGCCCGGCCGGGTGGCGGCCCAGGACCCACCGGCGGGGGCGCCCGGCGCCCGGCGTCACCGGCGGACGGGGAGGGGCGTCTGGTGGCTCCAGCCCCTCGGTGGGGGTTGGACTCGGCGGCGCAAGGGCTGCGAAGGTCTACTGCGAGGCCCCTCACGACTCCACGAGGCTCCGCTCTCCATCACAACCGCCACTGTGATTCGCCCCCAAGGGACAAGGTAAGTAGATTTAGATCGTACATCATTGTCTTCATTATGCCTACTTCATGTCTTCATTATGCCTACTTAGTGAAACTAATATCGTGTCTTCATTATGCGGGAGATGGATCGTTGTGTCGGGCGGTGAATCACGCAAAGCCCGCCCGGCATCATCGGGTTCTTGTCGCGGCGGCACTACCCCGGCGTCGTCCGTACCACGGGCATACGGGGCGGCTGCTGGGCTTGACCTACTACCAAGGAGAAGACTCGGAGTACACCCACAAGGCGAGAAAGGGTGCTCACGGAGTTTTGGGTAACTTCGACCTCAAGCACAAAGCATTTTTCTCAATACATCGCATTCTTGAAACCATGAATTTGATATTGTATTTGTATGCGAGAACTTCTTCAAATGCGAGGAAGGGAGGAGGAGCGAGCTGCAAGGGTGCTTGAGAACGCTGCAAAAAATGCGTCCACCGATATGCTTTCGGATCACGAAGCACCGTGGCCATCATAAACTACCATGCAACGGTCTTTGGGTCGAAAGTATCAAAGGAGGATGCAAGGACTATGATGTTGACCCGCCACGCAGTTCTTGGAGGTACATGAACAACACTAAGCGGTGCTTGTTTTGAGATTTAATATAGTTAATGTGATCTTCTAATCGACATTTTTCATGACGTGTAGATGAAGCCAACTTGGTTACGCGGCCATGGGGATTGCCGGGGATCAGATCGTGGACAAGTGGTTCCGCGGAGGAGTGGCAAAAGGTGCACGGCGATGCGGGAAAAAACGTTTGGTGATGCAAGGTCCATCACACCACCAAGGCGATCGGCGTTATGGAGTACAAAAATTATGGGTAAGCGCTTTTCTTTTGTTAAGCTCAATCTTATTTTATCGTCGTTCGGCTCACTAATCCTCTTCCTTTGTTTCTCACGGTGAAAGACACATCCGGCAAGACACACCGACGTGGCGAGCCTTACGCATGGCGCGCAAGAAGAGGGCCGCCTCGATGTTTCCTATGGCGTCAACGACCCGGCGGGCGTGCACGGCAACTCAATGTGGGCCAACGGATCGTTGAGTACACGGCGGCGACTTCGGCGAAATATGGGGAGGACTACGATCCGGGCGCCCATGACATTGATACGGACATCGTCATGGCCACTTTTGGAGGCAAAAAGCACGGGGAGGTTGGGCGTCGCCGGCGGCATCATCGGCGGCTTCCGCATGAGACTCTCCGACGTCGAGAGCACGGAGGGCGGACCGCGGACCCGCCGTCGGCCCCGAGCAAGCGTGGCACGGGGCGTTTGGTGCCCGGAGTGGAGGCCCGGCCCGGCTAGCCCGGCGGCTAGCGGAGGAAAGGAGCCGTCGTCGGGAGGTGGAGGCCCAAAGGCGACAATGGCGGCCAAGTTCGAGGAACTTACTAGGTTCCTTGCCACGGCAGTGGATTGAGTCTGCCACACGGGCTCCTAGGTCGGTCGTTCCACGGCGGCGGACTCGGGCCGTTACGGGTACTCTGTGAGTATGATAGCAAAGAGTTTCGATTTTAGTTTCAAATAATCATGTCTAACACCTCGCAACATTGTCTTCTTTGCGCAAGGCTTCCACTCGGGGATCGGCGGGTCGAATCAGCCCTTTGCGGGTGCTCCGGTGTTGAGCAAGGCTTCCCGTCCCGAACCATCAAGTTCCATCTTTCCCACCCTTCCCGCCCGGTTGCATGAACTTGTGAGACTCCCGCGACTTCTCGGATCATTTGTGGACTTGTTTCTCTTGTAAACTTGATGTTGGACTTGTGGACATGATGTTCGACTTGTGAGATTCGATGTAGACTTGTGCAACTTGTTTTATGTGATATATCGTTGTGTTTCATGTGCCGGATGTGTGCAATGCGATATATATATGTTACGTGATTGAATGGATGAGATATATATTATACATGTGTTACTTTGTCAAGGGGGAAAGCGAAAACAAAAAAATTTTTCGCTTCTTCGCCGGCCTTGGTCTTTCGGCGAAGGAGCCTTCGCCGACCGCTTTTGCAATTGCGGTCGGGCGAAGCCGGAAGGGAAAAGGCCGACCGCGGACACATTTCCGGCTTCGCCCGACCGCTATTGCCACGCCCGTCGGCGGCCGGCACCTTTGCCGAGCACCATGACAGTGGGCGGTCGGCGAAGTTTTTCAAAAAATTCAGCTTCGCCCGAGCATCTATATGGGAGGTCGTCGGCGAAGAAATTGTTAAAAAAATTTAAAACACCTTTGCCGACCGCCCACCTAGGCGAACGGTCGGGCGAAGAGGAAAAATGAAAATACCTTCGCCGACCGCCCCACGACAAAGTCGGGCGAAGACGGCGTAACGGCCGTCCCCTTCGCGCTCCGTTAACGGAACTTTTCTTTGCCGACCGTCGTTTTTGGTGGTCGGGCGGTCGAGACGCCGGCGGGTGATATTTTGGGCGGTCGGGCGAATCGCCTATGCCGACCAATAATTGCCCGACCGTCGCCGCCCGACCACCACGGTCGGCGAAGCCTTCGCCGACCGTTTTTCGGCCAGCGGTCGGGCGAAGGACCAGTTTCCTGTAGTGCAACAACTATGCAGCGCCCATCACCTATGAAATTCTTGATTGTCAAGTTCAGAACTTGCACCATCTGCATTCTGGTGATCATAATACTCCTGCAAACGAAAACACAGGGTGAATAATAGAAGCGAGAAATTTTACTTACAACAGGATTTTCCGCGCCAGTGCATTAAGTGGTAGGCGACGTCTCCGTCGATAGCGAGGCACCGGTGGTGACTTCGAACTTCAAGATTTGCCGCTCAGTCCTTCGAAGGTGCTCATAGGGGTAGGGTTTGCGTGCGTGTGTTCATAGGGGTGAGTGTGCGTGCGTGTTGAGCGTCTGCGTTGTACTGTGTAATCTCAAAAAGCTTTAGATCCCCTTCATATAATTTCCGCAGTCTGGGGAATTAATAAGCAGTAATGCCATCAAGACTGAGGTAATGAAAATGCATTTCTAGTCATCAGTAATAAAACTACACATCACTTTTTCATAAGAGCTATTTTGATAACATTTTCAAAATTTCATTCAGGAACCACTGTACAAAAGGTTAAGTTGTAAGATCAGAGCTAATTTGTTGCATTCAAAAAAAAAGTTTAGAACTAATTTACTCACTTGCCATATTTACTGAATAGGAATAGGTTCTCAATGTCAGTTGCCAGGCACATCATGGGGAATGTAGCAGACGAATAACTTGGTATTACTAACTTGTTGACTAGATGGATCATATGGAGAGCTGACGGGAAGAAAACAACACAAAAAAATAGCTTACCTCTACAGCTTGGACAGAGCCCCCGAGTGACCCACCGCCACTAGCCCGCTGGCTGCCACTCCGGCGCCGTCGATCACCAAACCACCGCCCTCCCTGGCCTCAGGCCCATCGGGCACCTACTCTCCCCCCCATGCAGAGTCGTTCTTCACCTCGGGCTCTGATGGATCCCTTCACCCATTGTGTGACCTATCCGACCATTATACCTGAGCATTTTTAGCCCAGCCCGACCTAGCCCGCAGGCCCGACCTGAGCCTGGCCCGAGCCCGACTCGCCCATGGACCTTACTAGACGGTCCTAGACATAGATCTTGCAGCCCAAAAAAAATCTTGGCCCAAGCCCGACTCGAAATACTGTTTTAGCTATTTTACAGTATAAAATACACAGGCGGCCCGCCCAAGCCCGGGCCTGGCCTAAAAATTAGGGTCCAACGTGTCCAGTGGGATGGTCATGGGCAAGATTTTCTTAGCCCGAAATAACTAGGATTTTGTCGGCCCGGCCCAAACCTGACCCGCTCGCAAAATGCTCAGGTATACCAACCATTCTGCATCTGGATGTGAGTATGACTCCCCACGCCCGCCGGCCTGTCTCCAAGGTAGGCCACCGGAGCTCCCCAATGAGCGCGACCAACGCGGTCCGCGCTCGTGGTTGAGCTGCCAGCAGTGACCGAGGAAGATCAGTGTTGTGAGTGGGAAAGAAGAGGCGCCGGCGAAAACGGTCCCGTCGGAGCCGGCAGGAGGTGGCCCACTGGCCACCAGGCCGAGGTGAGCCAGGCCTGTCGCATCCCTGCACACCTATGCCTGGTTAGTTGCATCGGAGAGCGCCAATATTCCGTGCCTCATCAGGTAGGGTTGAGTGGGCCGGGCAATGACATCGTCCCCACGCCGTTAAGACAGGGGCGGTGAGCGCCGACACGCGGGACCCGCCTGTCAACCCTCCTACTCTCCCTCTCTCAGGGTGCCAGTAGGTGGGCCGTGGCCCAGCTGCACCGCCCCGCGGGCCATGAGCCACAGACAAACTTTCCTGCGCGTCAGCCTCGGTAAGCTAGTTGAATCAAAACATCATTCCAGACATGAAGTTAATTGTTTACTAAGCTAGTTGAATCAAAAGATCATTCCAGACATGAAGATAATTGTTTACAAGCTTGTCAAGTCTTAAAAAATTGAAATGCTCATACTATACTTCCACTAGCAACTACTACATAGGATCTTTTTTTCCATGAATTATGTGAAGAATAAATTGAGGAATGAGATGGGAGTTATTAATCCTTGAGTGATTACTTGGTCACATTTTATAGAGATAAACATCTGTTTTGCAAATTACAAAGAGTTTTCCCTACAAAATTTCAAAACATGTTTACATATTGATTAGATTTTTTTTTGCATTTTTCTATTTCTAGATAATTTTCCATTTTAATGGTGCTAAAACTTTTTAAAGCATACAGAGATATTGGTGCATGACTCGTGTTTTTAGGGAGGATATTGGGTCAAAACTCATTTCCAAGCAGGCCCTTCCAAGTAGCGATGTAGATGCAGGCCCAAAACTGATCGAAACGTGTTGGCCACTTTGCAGGTCATTGCCAATTATGTACTAGTGCATTTTTGACCTTATTTCACGATGAATATGGTGATATTAATCTAGCATGATAAATATTATAGCATCTTATAAGTTTGTTCAAACTTTAAATACATGAATTTAGAATTGTGTCATTTTTTAGATGTTAGCATCTTAGAAGTTTGTTTAAACTTTAAATATATTAGTATCTGATCGAAACGTAAGTTTGACTAAGACATACATGTACACGCTCCCAACTAATATACATTTAAGATATATTCCACGATGAAGGTAACGATAATTATTTAGTATGATAAATTAATATTAACTAGCAAATATATGCCCGTGCGTTGCAACGGGACACATATTTAAAGATTTTTCTTACCAACTGATAACATATCTTGTTGGTCCGGCCGTGCGTCATGGCAACACGCTGGCGCTGCTTCGCGCCTCGTCGACAGCAGCCTCTGCTGCCGCCTTCTAGGGTCTATATTTGCGGCTTCCGTGTTCTTGGTATCTCTCTCAAGTCTCTTCGTCTGACCCGCCTGATTCCTGATTGATATTGTATTGGACTGTGTTCTTTTTTTTTTTTCCCAAAGACTCTAGAAGGGCAGTGGACACAATTTCTGGTGAATTAAAATTCTCTCTTTATAGAAACATGCCCGTGCATTGCTACGGATCAAGAAAATCCATATTATATTTTGTTACCTTAAATAGAATTTTTTATTTATTATTTCTCTCTATACTCTTTAGATATTCCTAGGATATTGGTTTTCATTACTCATCTTAGAGTCCATTTGTGTGTTACGGTCACATAATTTCTATTTAAAGTATTGCAACTACTCCTCTATATTAGTCTTATGCTCTCTACATAAGTCTTAGAAAACCGTGTTGTATTTTTTTTTTTCCATTAACGGTAAAAACCGATTTTCATTAAACTTGTAAATCGAAAAATACAGAGTTTTTGGAACCTATTGTCTCAGTTTTTGAATATAAAAGCTACCCACCCCTAACTAAGAGCGCACAGGGAACTTAGCTAGGGGGCAACCTTACAGATAAACGAGCATTATAACACGTTATTTAAACGCATACAGATATATAGAAGCTAAACAGCAGAAACAAAAGTGAAGCCAACATCAGACTGCTTCATGTAGATATCAGGGTCCAAACAACATCGCCAACTGCCTTCCAACCGAGATGTTTCCCTGGTATCCACCTTCTTCAGTTTGCATAGGGAACCAACTGATTGTCTTGGCCCTCCGTTTGTTGCTGGAGCTTGTGGAAGCTTAATGCTGTCTTCTTGATCACCTCAGCGCCATTGACGACCTGCTGTTTCATCTCCTCCTGTAGTAAACCTGTCCAGTATGTAATAAAGGAGCACATTAGGCAAACAATCTCAGTAGGAGATTGCATTTTCTTTTTATCAAAGCACACCCTATTCCTAGTGCGCCAGATGGCCCAGCACACGGCTGCTAAGCCAAACATATGCATGGACTGACAGGAAGGGAGAATTTTCTGCACCCAAATCCAATATTGCTCAAAGTTGGCAGGTCTATATGTTATTCCAAAAGAATGAGCTAAGAGGCTCCACACATATTTTGCAGAAGCGCATTCAAAGAATAGATGACTGATGGATTCTTTCTCATTGCAGAACACACAGTTCGGTTCCCCTTTCCACTTTCTCCTAATAAGGTTGTCCCTAGTGAGAATAGCATTGTTATTTATCAGCCACATAAAAATCTTAATCTTGAGGGGTAACTTAGCCCTCCAGATCCATTTATGACACTCCCCATAGTCACGCCCGTGGCCACCGGAGAGACCCCGATGACGTGAATCGCACACAGGTGGTAGGAATCAACGAGGAACCCGGCAGGGCAAACCCCTCTGCCTTGGTTCGAGTTCTGAATTCAGAATGAGTAAAGTTTGATGCCGACCCAACGAAGGGAACCCGGCTTAATACAGACGCTAACACACCGAGTGACACTGACAAACTGGTCCCACAAACTGGATACAAGGACTCGAAAACGTAAATGCGCTAATGCGCTAACCCGAAGACAAAACACGTCCTGAACTTGTCGCCATCTGGTACTGTTGCTCGTCCGGCACCATCAGGTAGTGGCTGTAGCCGCTACACCTCCCCCCGCTTGAGATGCTGCTTGTCCCCAAGCTGCTGCAGAAGGAAAGCGTTGCCGCAGGACATTGTAGTCTTCCCACGTCTTGACACTTGCTGGAAAATGAGTCCACGTCACCTGCACCTGTGGAATTGCAGAGTTGCCCTTCTTGACAAGGCGACGATCGACAATGGCCGCCGGAGTGGAGTCTTTGGCCTGCAGATCGGTGGTGACTGGTAATACATCATAAACAGGAGAGAAATCAGGGGTAAATGGCTTAAGTTGGGAGACGTGGAACACGGGATGAATCATCGCCCCAGGTGGCAGTTCCAAGCGATATGCCACTTTGCCAATCTTCTCCAACACCTTGTATGGTCCATAGTACTTATAGGCTAATTTAGGATAAGGTCGGTTGGCCACTGTTGATTGAGTGTAAGGTTGGAGCTTCAGAAGAACTTGATCACCTTCCTGAAACTGACAATCAACCCTCTTGCGATCAGCAACCAGTTTCATGCGGTTCTGAGCCCGAGCCAAATTACTCCTTAGAGACTCAAGATGGAGTGTACGATTTTCCACTGTTTCTGCCACAGCAGGACTGGTGCCCAGTGGTACTGTTGGAGTGGCACCCAAGTCAGGCTCATAGCCAAACAGTGCCTTGAATGGGGAGCAACCCAAGGAAGAATGTAAAGAGGAATTGTACCACAGTTCTGCAAGTGATAACCAGGATTTCCAAGATGCAGGACTATCATGTACTGCACATCTTAAATACATTTCCATACACTGGTTAACCCTTTCGGTTTGGCCATCAGACTCTGGATGGTAGGCTGTTGAGAAGTGTAGGTCCACTTTGTACAGTTTGAACAACTCATTCCAAAAATTGCACACAAAGACTGGATCTCTGTCTGACACAATAGTCTTTGGTAGTCCATGGAGCTTGACTATGTTATCTAAGAATAACTGAGCAATGGAGGTTGTTGTATAAGGATGCTTGGTTGGTATAAAATGAGCTGACTTGGTGAATCTGTCAACCACCACCAGAATCACTGTATATCCTTGAGATGGGGGAAGACCTTCAACAAAATCCATTGACAGGTCCTACCAGGTACCAGAAGGTATAGGGAGAGGTTGGAGCAATCCTTTGGGATGTGTATTGCTATGCTTGGCATGTTGACAGACTGAACATTGCTTCACAAATGATTCTACATCCTGTTTCATACTCCTCCATGCAAAATGCCTCTTGACCTTGTAATAAGTAGCTGTGATCCCAGAGTGACCACCTACTGCACTTGAATGACAGGCAGCAATAAGCTTGGTTTGAAGTGCTGAATTTTGGCCAATCCAAATTCTGTCTTGGAGCCTAATCAATCCTTTGTCCAGACTATAGCCTTGAGAATCTGGGTTATTCATTGCCGGTCTCTCAAACAAATTCCGCGTGCTTTGGGATCAGGTTGTGTAAGAGTTCATGACCTCCCCGAATCCATAGTGGCTGAACAGCCAGAGACCGCCCGAGAGATAACAAATGAGCTACCCGAGATAAGGCATCTGCAGCAACATTTTCTTTCCCCTTTCTGTAAACAATCTTGAAGTTGAGTCCCATGAGTCTTGTCATTGCCTTTTTTCTCGCATTTCCCCGAGTGTAGGTTCTGCTCATTCAGATAGGATAAGGATTTGTGATCGCTGATAATCACAAACTCATTTCTTTCTAAATAGTGCCTCCATTTCTCAACCCCCATGATGAGAGCTAGGAACTCTTTTTCATAAATTGACAGTTCCTTGTGTTTTGAAGAGAGAGCCTTGCTTAAATAAGCTATAGGGGCGACCATGTTGCATCAATACAAAGACCTACCCCATCTCCACATGCATCGCTTTCCAATGTAAAAGGCTCCTTGAAATCCGGAAGGGCCAAGACAGTGTGCGAGTCATTGCTTGCTTGACAAGTTGGAAAGCTTGCCGTGCTTCAGGATTCCATTGAAACTGCTTTTAGTCCTCAAGAAATTAGTGAGTGGTTTGGTGAGGATGCCAAACCCCTTAACAAACCTCCTGTAATAGCCTGTAAGCCCCAAAACCCCTCTAAGCTCAGTGACATTAGTGGGCACTGGCCACTTGAGCATAGCTTCAATCTTAGTATTGTCAGTGGACACCCCATTATCAGAGATGATGTGGCCCAGGTATTCAAGAGAGGTTTTGGCAAAAGAACACTTGCTAGTTTTCAAGTAAAACTGGTGCTCCCTCAATGCTTGTAGGACTTGTCTGATATGGGATACATGTGCTTCCATAGATGGACTGTATATGAGAATGTCATCTAGGAAGACCAAGACAAATTTTCTGAGAAAGGGTTGAAGAATATGATTCATGATGCACTGAAAGGTTGCAGGTGCATTTGTGAGCCCAAATGGCATCACCTTGAACTCATAATGGCCCTGGTGAGTCTTAAAAGCAGTCTTGTGCTCATCTGTCTCCTTCATTTTGACCTGGTGGTATCCAGCCCTGAGATCCAATTTAGTGAAAAACTTGAAACCTGACAGCTCATCAAGTATCTCTTCTAGTATGGGCATTGGAAACCTATTTTTGATTGTCATATCATTCAATTTCCTGTAATCAACACAAAATCTCCAGGAACCATCCTTTTTTTTTTGACTAACAAAACTGGGGAAGCAAAAGGACTATTGTTGTGAGTAATCAGACCAGCTTGCAACAGCTCCTGCACTTGGCTCTCAATTTCATTTTTGTGTAGAGGTGAATAATGGTAGGGCTTGGAGTTTACTGGTACAGATCCAGTGAATAAAGGTATTGAGTGATCATACACCCTGGCTGGAGGTAATACCTTAGGTTCAGCAAACACATCAGAGTATTCAGTGAGCACCTGATGAATTGGTTCAGTTTCCTGGGAGAGAGAGTTCCCTTCAAATTGCTCTGGAGGTGGCAGGGACTGAACTAAAGCATAAGCCCAAATATCATTTCCCTTTGCTGACTTGAACACCTTGCTAGCAGACATGGCAGTTAGCATTGATGGAGTTGGTAGAACACCTTGTAACTGTATTTGCCTGCCCTGTTCCTGAAAACCCATAGTGTATTTGGCCCAGTCAAACTGCATTGGGCTGTGTTCAGTGAGCCAATCAAAACCCAAGATAGCATCATAGGGGTTCATGTCCAAGACAATCATATCATATACCATTGTATGTCCTTGGCAGTACCAGTGCAACCTGGATACCTTCCTGTTAGTGATGAGCACCTCTCCATTTGCTAGTTTAACTCTCTTGGCTGGGATGGGCTCTGTTGGTAGTTTAGCAATATCCACAAATTGCTGGCTAATGAAACTATGTGAACTTCCACTATCAATCAGAATAAGCATTGTCTTGTCTTGCACTTTAGTTTTGAGCTTCATGCATTTGAGTTGATCAGCTCCTGATAGTGCATTTACTGATAGCTCTCCTAGTTCTTCATTTTGAATATCCTCAGCAGCCAAGTCATTCAAGACATCATCTAGTAACTCCCTGTCCAGATCATTAACCAAGAGTGCATTCACCTGTGGTTTGTTTCTTTTAGGGCAGACCTCTAAGTGACCAGGTACATACTTCTCACCACATGTATAGCATAGACCATTGGCCTTTCTGTAGTCCCTGAGCTGCCTATCCCTCCAATTAACAGTAGACTGTGCTAGAGGTTTGAATTCCTGCTTGCCTTTATCAAAGTGTTTGAAGGAATTGTACTGTTTGTGCTGCCTGGATTTTGCTCTATCCACCACTCCTTGCTGAATTTTAGTAATAATGGAAGCCTTGAGCACTGTAGATGGCTGTTGTGCCTCAACCACTCCTCTCAACTCATCTTTAAGGCCTTTTATGTACTGGGTTGTGAAGAACAGATCATCATACTGAGAATTATGCATAGTAACCTGGTACTGCAGATTTTGGAATTTAGTTGTATATTCATCCAAGTCCTGATCATGCTTTAACTCTAGCAGGTCAGTGAGTGCACACCTAAAATCATCAGTGCCAAATTCCTCCTCAACCTTGGAACAGAAATGGGCCCAGTCCCTGAATGTGTGTTGTTGCTTGTAAGCCTGGTACCACTGAGCAGCTTTACCTTCAAAATGGATTCTGGCTGCAGTGATTCTCATGCCATCTGGAATTTGGTACAAGGCAAAATACCCTTCACAATTGTCTTTCCAGATTTTAGGATTGGTGCCATCAAACTTGGGAAACTGCATCTTTGGAAGGAGGTGGGGTGGATAGGAATTAGGATCTGGTTGTCTCCCATGACCAGGCCTTGGGTGAGGAGGCCTGTGCCTGTTCCTGTCAATCCTGGCAGTGCCCCTTTGGTCTGCAAATACATTGTTGAATTCATTCTGATCTTCCACCATAGATGAGTGACTGCTAGAATCCCCACCATTCAAACCAGCCTCGAGATCAAAATGTCTGACAGTCAGTTGGGCCACTACTGCTCCATTGGACCTGACTTGTGCAGCTATGCGATGTTGCTCAGCTGTAAAGTCATCCATGGCCGCTGAACTGAGATCCATCTACTGTTTCAACTGAGCTTGTGTAATCCCAATCTCATGAACTCGAGCAATCAACAGATCGAATTGCTCCATGACCCTATCCATGAACTGCTGATCGTCGTCATTACTACGAGACATGGCTTCGAGCAGGATCTCGGTCTGTTTAGATGGTCTGACAGGCGCCACCCTGACAAATTTTGAAAAATCTGTGAAACAAGCAACTGGTTTGGACTGAATCCTCCCCACTAAATCTGCCTGTCACCAACACACCGCCGCCTGAGATCGAGGAACGAGCCTTGGAATTTCACGTGAGGACCTGCCTCACAACCCGAGCTCGAGGACGATCTCCCACCAACGCCACCGATCGGAGTCACCGACAACAGCTAAGGAATTTTACGTGAGAACAAGCGCCCCACAACCCTGACTGTCCGCGATCAATCCGTGTCCCAATGAATTAGGACAAATATCTCACAGAGTCACCGACAGCGATTACGAAATTTTACGTGAGAACAGCTGCCTCACAACCCTCACCGCCCGCGATCAATCTGTGGAAACGTGGATGAACTGAACACCGCCGCCCTAACACCGCCAACAGCAACACAGGATGAATCGAGATTTGGCTTGCGAGATCCGTGGACGGATTTACGGTAGCTTCGGTTAGACGTGTGCGGATTTCTCAGACCACACGTCCTACCAAAGTGAACCCAACCGGAGCCGTTTGGATGCAGCGCGAAAGCGAAATCGACGAACACCAAAACTCAGGACGATGGAGACCTTGGATCGAACACGTGGAGTACCAGCGAGGAAGACGGGTAGGGATGGGTGGGTAGCATCACCTGAGGAACCGTAGTCGCCGCAGGATGATGCTGGTAAATCGACGAGAAGACGAGCTCGACGAAGTCCGCCGCGGTGCTGCTGCAACGCTGAGAAACGCCGCCGCCGCGCCGATGCTGGAGCTCGCGAATCTCGCCGCTGGAGGGCTAAGTTATGCACTCAACTGCCAGATGATTACAAGATATGCATTGCTTGGACATAGCAAAGGTCTTGAAATGGTTGTCACTTCTTCAGTCCAATCTATCAGGTTCAGGGATCTTCAATCATCAGGTGATAGAACTGGAGCTCGAGGATGGTACAACCAGCCATTGACTTGTAAGTGATGACTAGCATAGTTCTGAAGTGATGACTTACAGATGCACTAACAGGACTGAGAGGAACCCAAGGGAGCACAAAGTTAATAGCATATTTGGGTACAGATACCTCATTGTGAAAAATGATGCATGGAATTATCCTTGAACTTGAACTTTTGTCCTCCACACGCTTGATAATAATAATATGATGCTAGGGTGCAGATTGAGTACACAAGTAGTCTGTATCTCTAGATTCTTGTTGATTTGTATATGGCATAATCTCAGATAACTGCAGCAAAAATACTCCATTCAGATAGTTAGCTGAAATCTGCTTTAGTGTTCCAGTAAGAGGTAACCAAGGAAATATGCAACTCCAAAACAGGAAAGTATGGTTCTTGGTGTATCCAGCCCAGTGCAAAATTAGCTTGGCATCAATCTGGTTTACTCTGGGTAACTTTCGCACTCTGGAGACACATAGCAAAAGTACTTGGCCATCAAAATCCGATGTGACTGTCCATTCTCTGAATATGTACAGAGTGAACACCATATCAGTGCCATGGCTCAGATGTTTCTTGATAATATTCAGTGCAGGTGTTAGCCGCCCAGCAATTATCAGGTGCTTGTGCAATACCAGCACTGGACATAGGTTGAAGTGGAACCAAACCTTCATGTCAACATGTATCACTTCAAGAACCTTGTTCTCAGGCAGCAACAAATGTTTAGCCATCCATCTTGCAAGGCAAACAGTCAACAAGGAAGTATCTGCAGCACTTCCACTCAGAATAAGAAAGAAAAACTGTGAAGTCCATGGTGATAGCAAATGAAACAGCCTGATAGGGTGAACCAACCCATAATTAATGCAGCATGGACTGATAGAATGAAGCATATAAGGTTCAGGTTGTGCAATAGCGGAGGAACGCAGGTAACCACCCCATGAAATTCTTGACTTGAGTTCAGAAGCAAACAAGTAGGTATTGTCATACCCAGTGAAGCTCAAAGCAACATTAAGACCAATCAGGTATATGGGGAAAGATGCATATGCAGGATGTTGTGAATGACACCACTTCTGGACTAGCCAAATATTGAGCTGCAGTGTTTCAGTCCTTAAATGTCTTGACGACTTTTGTTGCCATCTCTGAACTGAAACCAACAAGCCTTTGACAGGAACAAAGAAAATTCCTTGTACAAGCAGTGGCCACCAGAACACCTGGACCACGCTTTCGCGATGCTTAGTCAGTACATGACCTTGATAGGACCATGGTGGCTTCCATAACTGACTGCAGTAATTATGCAGCCATAGAGAAGCATACTGACCCAAGCTGAATAACATCCCAAGCATGATAGATTTGAGAATATGCACCAAATGATTCTCAACAAATCTGGAGTATATGCACTGACCCATTACCTCTCCAAAAAATTTCTTGTGTTGGACATCCCAGAATTTCCACTTAACAGACACTGACCACCTGAAAAAATAATGCACTCTAGGTGTCCTGATCCTGAGGATGCCATAGGTGAGCAACAGACAATACAACTCTGTGACTGGAATAGCAATATGCAACTGAATCAACCCAGTGGGCTCCATTTTGATACAATCAACTTGCTCTGCACTTACAAGTAGCTGAACACAATCTGCGCAACTGTCCAACCATGACTCGCAATGAAGAGACCAGACTAGGAGCTTATGCACTGAGTAGCTGAACTGAACGCATATCGCTGTGCTTGATCGCGGACAGACAAGTGCCACTATGGGACTGCCCAGATGTCCATGCCAATTAGGCCATGGCTTCAACTCAACCAGCAAGGTTAATGAGGGAACTCCCAACAAGGAAACTAAGATGCTTGCAGTGATGGCCAATATGTGTTTCCTATGATGGTGAGATGTCTCTCCCCACTCTTTCCCCGATCAAACACACTGGAAGCAGAACAAGATATCTGTTGATTCAGAGGAGGTGGCCATGGTCCTTTGTCCAGCAAGCTAGCAGGTAATGGTGCTGACATCTCTAGACTCATATGGGTAATTCTAGCAAACACCTTAGGTACCTCCTGAATGTTTGCACTCACTGTCCACTTGCCCCTTCTACTCTTCCCACGGTCAAACACACAGGGAGCAGAGTTAAACCTCCAGCAACTCAGAGGAGGTGGCCACCACATCACTGAGTCATAGCGCTGGTCATCACTGACTGAGAAAGGATAGAGACTGGGGAGCGTCACCTGGCGTGCATACTGAATCATGCCAATAGTTGGAGCTGAAACTTCTGTGGGCACGTGCGTTGCTGGGGATGGCCTCATAGCTGAGATGGTGGTGATGGTGTTCCCAGGCATCATCCTGTTGGTGTCGCGGTGGAAGCCATCCGTCGAACATCTGGTGGGCGTGGTGGTGAGGACGTCCGCCTCTGCACCCAGGACGGCTGGTGACAGTATGGGTGTTGAAGCTGCGATTGGAGCAGTTGATGAAGCAGTGGGGCAGGAGGTTGGTGCGGTAGTGGGCTCAGTCGTCGGAGTAGTTGGAGCGGTGTATGCCGACGAGGTGGGCGAAGACAAACGTGGCCTGCCCAGCCTGACTTCGTCGATGGCACCGAGCAAGGTGGTCGATGTAGGCGCTGCCGTCCGTGCTGGGGCGGATGGTGGCGTCGGCGTCGCCATTGCTGCCGTAGCGGTCGGAGTCGAGGATGCCCGTGACGTGGATGAAGCAGACGAGGGTGCGGACGACCCTGGTGCAGATGCGAGTCCGCTACCCATCCTCGCACTCGCTTTCTCCATCATCTGGATCATGTAGTCCATCTGCGCGGACAGCGCATTCAACTTGTCCTGGATGGTAGCCGTACGGGTGGGATTGGGATGAATCGAGGGGATTTGGTGGTGGATTTGGTCCTCGCGCCGGCGGTGATGATGGAGGTTGGTGGGGAAGATTAACCTGGCTCTGGTACCAAATGTCACGGGGAAGATTTGGTCCCTAGTGAGAATAGCATTGTTGTATTTTTTTAAAAGCATAAAAGAATTTAGTTTTTTTTTTTTTTTTTGAGAATGACAGCATAAAAGAATAAAAGAATTTAGTTGCCTCGGACCAAGTGGTGATGGCAGGCCTTGGGCCGTGAGCGTGGTACCTGCTAGCCCGGCTCTGTTGCTAGCTCTTGGAGCTTGCATGCAGCCCCAATAAACGGAACGTCCATGCTTACGTATGATTCCAGGTCATATTTCAACTAGACTCATAGTTACGGGCAGATAGAAAAGTCAGACGGAAAAAGGAGGTGGACAAGAAATTTTCTCTCGTTATTAGTAGATATAGGTATAGACTAGAATGATAATTATTTAGCATGATAATTATTTATCATGCTAGATTAATATTAATATAAGTGAGTTAGAACATTGACTACAAAAGATTAGGAGATGAATGCCTTGAGTATTGAGATTAACAGTGATCACAGTGATCTTTTGTATGATCAACGAAGTTGTCACTGTGATCTTTTGTATGATCACAGTGATCTTTTGTATGATCAACGGAGTTGTCAGCGTGTCCATGTCATGCTCTACTGTCATCAAACCATGGGGAGGCAGGCATGCATGCCCATCATTGTGCATTGAGATTAAGGGACAGTAAAACACTTTCTGTTGTATTGGGACAGATAGAGACACGCGTCAAGATGCTCTTCTCCGTCCAAGATAGAGACATGCTTATTTTTCATTGAAAATGTGAGAACTTTTTGGTAGAACTTTGATCAAAATTGAAACCAATCGACAAATCGGGAAACAAAGAATCGTATTATTTTGGACGGAGTACTTTGTACATATATGTATGTATGTACTTACTACATGTATATGCCCTTGTGAGGGGTGGGGCCGTGGGGGTTGGGGGTGTCCACTAGCTAGCTACTGTTGAGCAGCGTGCTCAAAAGGCAACAGTACTGTACGTAGAAAACTACGCGTGCACTGCAGGCGGATCAGCTTTTTAAATTAGTTAGCAGCAACTTACAGTAGCATGGATGGATGGATGCATACTGTATTTAACAATGCCATCATCCATCTCCCTAGCTAATGCTAAGTTTAATGTGACCATGATCGATCAGCCGAGGGGAGAAACATCGGCGCTGCACCCCAGCCACCCAGGCGCTCTTCATTTTCCGTCCGCCGATTAGCCTAAGAGGCAGAAGGTTCCCTGCACATGCAGCAAAGCAAACATTACACCATTGGTAACCATCCGATTAAAAGGGCGCCGTGCTTTGCTTCGGCCTCCCCAAATCTGTTCTCCGTATCTAGAGTTGGAGCAATTTACTTGAAAAGAAAAAATGATGCACAATTTTATTCCCATAAACATGAGATATCTTTACTCGGAATGGTTTACCTGTTTGATTCTGTAAGCCTGATCCTCATCACTGATCACTGGATCAGCCATCAAACACTCCGTGCTTTAGACCTTCAGAGGCAACTCTAATGAGAGCGATGCAGGTGGACCAGAGGTGTGGTTCATAACTCGAACAATCTAGTCAAAATGGTGAGTGCAAATTGCAAGTCAAAAGAATCTGAACTGAATAACTCAACTGTCTTGAAAATGGTGAGTGCAAATTGCAAGTCACATGAATAAAATGGTGGTTGGTTTCAAAAAAATATATACAACGGTGGTTCAAAGCAGCGCGTTCCATGGACAACAAAAGTGATGCACACATGCCACATTTTATGTCTCAGTACTGTTACAACAGCAGTGCCGTGCAAAAATCTGAACTGAATGCAAGATCCAAGGAAAAAAAATCCTCCATCAGCCTCTATGATTCATTCTCTTTTTTAGCACTTTCAATAGGGCTGGAATCCATGATTACATGGGAGAAAAAAAAAACAAAAATTCTACCAATTTGGGAATATACTACCAAGACATACAAAACACACAAAACATGACTAGTTAAGATTGTTATCTAGGCATTACTATCATACTCCACGTAAAACTTCAACAGCCAAGGAGTTCACTGTTTCCTGAGTTTCAGAACAGAGTAGAGCTGACAGCTTTTGGACAGTAACTGCTTCTACTGTCTTGAAGATAAGGCTGTTTTCAGTCATTCACCCTATTATGTCCTAATAATAATATTGTTTTCACCCACTTGTTTATCGGAAAAGGCAAATTTACTTACATGGCCTTGTTGAGATGGTGTGCTCAATTCAAAAACTGTAACCTTGAATGTACCACAGAATTGATCAACTACCCAGGTTCCCTGCACATGCAGGAAAGCAAACATTACATAGGATAGGAACCATCCAATTAAAAGGGCGCCGTGCTTCGGCCTCCCCCAAACCTGTTCTCCCTATCTAGAGTTGGAGCAATTACTTGAAAAGAAAAACCATGAACATTTTTATTCTCAGCACTCCCATAAACATGAGATATCTTGAAACAGTTTACCTCTTTGAACCTGTAAGGCCGATCCTCATCACTGATCACTGGATCAGCCAAGGAGACCTCAAACACTCTGTGCTTTACACCTTCAGAGGCAAGGCAATCTGAAAACGGAAGGAAGAAATGGAGACACAGGCAACTCTAATGAGAGCGATGCAAGTGCAGTGCAGGTGGACCAGCGGTGTGGTGTATAACTCAAACAATCTAGTGGGGCTCCAAAAATATATGCATACGACTAAGGGGTGAGGATACTTATGCAATGCAAGGCTGTTGAAAAAAAACGTCAAAAGAATCTGAACTGAATGATACTCAACTGTCTTGAAAATGGTGAGTGCAAATTGCAAGTCCCAAATCTGAACTGAATGCAAGATCCAAGGAAAAAAAAAAAAAAAAATCTCCATCAGCATCTATGATTCATTCTCTTTTTTAGCACTTTCAATAGGGCTGGAATCCATGATTACATGGGAAAAAAAACAAATTCTACCAATTTGGGACTATACTACCAAGTACCAAGACATACAGAACACAAAAACATGACTAGTTATGATTCATAAAACTTTAACAGCTAAGGAGTTCGCTGTTTCCTGAGTTTCAGAACAGAGTAGAGCTGACAGCTTTTGAACAGAGTAGGCTGTTTTCAGTCATTCACCCTATTATGTCCTAATAATAATATTGTTTTCACCCACTTGTTTATCGGAAAAGGAAAATTTACTTACATGGCCTTGTTGAGATGGTGTGCTCAATTCAAAAACTGTAACCTTGAATGTATCACAGCATTGATCCACCACTTTTTTTCAGAGAAATGTGAAGCAGGGTGAGCAGAGGGAGAGTCCGGGCAGGGACAGATGAAGCCCAAGCTGAGCAGCCACAGTTTGCTCCATGGCATCCCTGCACTACTGCTTTTCTTGCTAATGCTCCTGTGGTCATTCCTGAGAGTTCTACTGTTCTTGGCTTCTTGCTGGTCATACCTTCATGAGGGGACACACATAAATGGACAGGGACACAAAAGGCACGAGAAAAGGTAAAACAGATAGCAACCAGTACTCCCCTCTCATAGTATGCCCAAGCAATCATCAATTCATTATGGATCCAAAAAGTATTGGTCAATGGGAAGGGCAGATAACTCAGTCTGAGATTTTTTTTCCTTACCTTTTCTACTGTTGTGGAAATCATAAGTTCATTTTCCTAACCGAAGCTCAAAAAAATAATCATTTTTCAATCTGCATGAAGGGAGCAGTAGAAAAAAAGATTCTGAAAAGTGAGAAAGGAAGTACTCTTGCTTACCAATAGAATTGGCGATCATCAATAACAATACATGGTTGGCCACAAGTCTAGTTAGCAATGGCTTTTTAACAAGTCTAGTTAGTGACAGAATTGGGGATCATCAATAACAACGCATTTTCAACCAGGATGGTGCTATGTATCGACAAGTACTCTTCTGGCAATGGCTTTTCTGTCACTAATTATCAATCTAGTTATTGAAACATAAGAATAAGTAATATAGTTTTGGATAAATGTGTAGAGTTAATGCTTTTCTTTGCATGAAGGAAATCTGTGTACAACACACAATCATTTATCTGAGCCTGTCTTGGCTGCAGATTGGATCAAATGAACTTATAATTTTCAAGAAAAAAAAAAAGTAAGAAACTTAAACATCTGTAAAACTCTGAAACCCTTGTACTGACGTGGTTAGGACCAGATATGGCTGTGAGAAAAAAATATGTAATGTTGCATTTTTTTTTTTTTTACCCTTGGAGCCAAGTTCATACTTCATACAGGGGGTACTTTTGACTAAAGTTTCAGGATGTCTACTGAGAGAAAGCAGAGTACTTTTAACTAAGTTGAGAGTATTAAGCTAGCACTTGTATCTTAACTAAGCTTCATGATGTCAGGAGAGTTCAAGCCAAAGGAAAATGACCTAACACAAAAGTAAGCCAGAATTTGAGGGAGTTCAGCAAATGTGACAGCACAACATGGCCAACAAATGTAACAGTACAACATAGCCAACAAATTACAAAATGAGGTAGACATTACCAATCAGCTGAGAATTTATTCCGTTCGACATAACGCTCATTTGTTGACCTTTTCGAGAAAATGGTACTTCTTAGGTAGGGATTTTGCATGGTGCTCATATTCCTCCCTCGACAAAAAGTGATATTAGCATGGAAGTAGTGGAAGCCTGAAGTGAGAAGTTCATCTCATCAATTTTGGAGAGGTAAGCCCCAACCCTCATTATCTCGCCTCGACCCAACAGCCTCCTAACTATACCATTTAGCATGCGTGAGTTTGGAGTGCATCCACTCTTTTCCATTGCTAGAAACAGCTTGTCAAACTCATCTAGCAGCCCTTCTGTTATGAGATTTTCCATCACTAAGCGATAGGTCACCACATTCGAACTAAACCATGGGAAGGGATAGCAGCGAACAGATCCATGGCGTCTTTTTCCTTCTGCCACTTTTCAGCAAAGAACCGATCATAATGTTGAAAGTAAAAATGTTAGGTAGAAGATCCATAGAACACAGACTCTGGAACATTTTGAATCCTTCATCAACAAAATTATTTTTGCAAAGCCCATTTAGAACTATGTTATATGTGTGAATGTCCCACTGTTTTCCACTTTCCATCATATTGAGGTAGAGTTCCATTGCTTCAGAAAATCTCCAAGTCTGAAATAAAACCGTGTAGTATAGTGTTGTATGTCAGAGCATCAGGCGAACTCCCTTCCTCAACATTTCTTGTAAAAGACAGTATGCATCGTGTATCCTGCCAACTTTACAGTAGCCATGAAGCAATGTATTATAGGAGACTAAGTCAGGCTTCAAGCCAACTGAGACCATACCATCAAGTAACTTTGCCGCTTCATCAATTCTACCAGCTATGCAGTGGCCATCTATTAATGTATTGTATGAGATAACATCAGGCCTCACGCCCACATGTTCCATCAAGTCAAAGACACTCGGGGCTTCCATGACCCGTCCTTGTTTGCATAAGTTACACATTATGGTGTTGAAGAACACAACGTTAGGACGGACTCCTTGATCCAACATTTCAAAAAATAATTCATTGGCCTTCTCCCATCTGTCAGCGGCACACAATCCATAAACCAGGGAGCTAAAAACAAAAATGTTAGGATTCACCCCTTCGTTGATCATCTCATTGAATTTAAGCTCAGCATCATCCACTCTTCCCAACTTGCAAAGTGCATCAATTAATGTTCCATAAGTGACTACATTAGGACTCAGCCCTTGGTGCCTCATCTTGCTAAGTATATGCATGGCCTCATCTATCATTGCCTTTTTAGCAAATGCACATAACACAGTGTTGAAGGTGTAATGATCAGGTGGAATACCATTTGCTACCATCAGATCTAGGAGATGAGGCAAATCAGCTAGGGCTCCTTCAGAAGCATACCCGTGAAGAAGAATGGTGTAGATAGTTACATTAGGTTTTATGCCCTTCCTAATCATAGTATGAAAAATATTCCTGGCTTCTGTGCATTTTCCATTCTTGCAGAGATAGTCCAGCAGCAAACCATAAGTAACAATATCTGGTTCAAGACCACACGCGTCCATTTCTTCGATCCTTCCAACGACCTCTTCCCACTGTCCTGCAGAGAGGTACCCATGGATGAGACAGGTATATGTCTGGATGTCCGGCTTCACACCTCTATCAATCATCTGCTGAAGGACACCCTCAGCCCTCCCAACTTTTTTAGCTTTGCAGAGGCCGTCAATCATTGTGGTGTATGTCACAACATCTGGTGTGCAGCTTCCATCTCCATCATCAGCCATCATGTCCAGCAGCTTAAGTGCCTCCTCAACTCTCTTTTCATTGCATAAACCCTTGAGAAGCGTGTTGTAGCTAACTACATCTGGCCTGCAGCCAAACTGAGGCATTCTTCGGAACAGTATCTCCATGGCCTCGTCCACCCTCTTGGCATCGCAGAGGCCCTTGACCAGTTGATTAAACACTAATTCATTCACCCTCCAGCCCCTCTTAACGATGAGGCCAAAGGTGGCAAAACCATGCTCCATGCAACCAATGCGACAGAAACAGGCAATTAGGATGGTGTATAGGTTAGGAGCCACCTTATTGGAGCTGGCACGGACCATCCAGTTGAAGAGGGAGGCATCTAGGTGAAGACCACGTGCAAACATTTCTTCGATCCATTGAACTACCTCTTTCCACTGTCCTGCAGAGAGGTACCCGTGGATGAGACAGGTATATGTCAGGATGTCCGGCTTGACACCTTTATCAATCATCTGCTGAAGGACACCCTCAGCCCTCCCAAATTTTTTAGCTTTGCAGAGGCCATCAATCACTGTGGTGTATGTCACAACATCTGGTGTGCAGCTTCCATCTCCATCATCAGCCATCATGTGCAGCAGCTCAAGTGCCTCCTCAACTCTCCTTTCATTGCATAAACCCTTGAGAAGTGTGCTGTAGGAAACTACATCCGGCCTGCAGCCAAACTCAGGCATTCTTCGGAACAGTATCTCCATGGCCTCGTCCACCCTCTTGGCATCACAGAGGCCCTTGACCAGTTGACTTAACACTACTTCATCCACCCTCCAGCCCGTCTTAAGGATGAGTCCAAAGGTGGCGAAACCATGCTCCATGCGACCCATGCGACAGAAACAGCCAATTAGGATGCTGTAGGTGCATAGGTTAGGAGGCACCTTATTGGAGCTGGCACGGACCATCCGGTTGAAGAGGGAGACGGTGAGCTCGGAGCATCGGGCGTGAGCGAGAACGTTGAACAAGTGGTTGAAAGCATGAACCGAGGCAGGCCTGGCGTAGGGCAACAATTCGTCGAACAGCTTGGGGCGTCGTCGATGCCAAGGCTCCTCGACCAGGCAAGGCCGGCGATGATGCGCTCCAGCTTCAGGCACCGGTCGAGGGGCGGCTCTGGCGCCGCGCGACATGCCGATGGGACGGGCGCCGGGTGGCCCGGCGACGAGGAGCACGGACGGCGCCGCGTCCGCCTCCGGGTCGTTGGAGCAGAGCAGCTGCCGTGATGAGTGGAGCAGCACCCTGCGTGCCGCGTCGAGAAGCGTGTTAGGGGCGTGAGGGGCTGGGGGCTGGTGGGCGGCGGCGCCGGCGGCGTGCCGACGGGCGCAGGTGCCGCTGCCGAGGACTGCGGCTCTGCCGACGAGCAGACGAGCAGCTCGCCTCGCGTGGCGAGTGGCTGGTGCGTCAAAACTCGTGCCAAGCAGGCCCAGCGATAAGGCCCAGTTAAGTAGCGATGTAGACGCCGGGCCAATACTGATGAAAACGCTGCTGGCTGGCCACTTTGCAGGTCGTCGCCAATTATGTACTTGTGCATTTTTGACCTTATTACACGATGAATATGGTGATGTTTATCTAGCATGATAAATATTAGCATCTTGTAGTTTTTTAAAAAAAAAATAAATACATTAATTTAGAATTGTGTCATTTTTAGATGGAGTAGTCAAACTATTTTAAGTTTGACTAAGTTTATATGAAATATTAGAAACATGTATGTATATATAGGTTCCCAACTAATATACATTTAAACTATATATTCCACGATGATGAAGCTATATGCATTTAAAATATACTCCATGATGATGAAGCTAAGGATACTTATTTACTATGATAAAAAATAATCAAGATGATTCTCCGCTCGTTATACCGTAGGTATAATTAGGAGGAATAAAAATGAGTTATTAGAATGTTAAACAACTAAAGATTAGGATATAAACGTCTTGCGTGCTGCCGCGGGATTTGCATCAAACGTGGACAAGGTGAATTGTAAGGGACACATATAATGACTTTGCTTGACATGACTTCATAAAACATGACTTCATAAAAAAGACGTAGTGGGACATTAGTGAGGGCCGGTGGATGACGTGGCACAAGTAGGTTCTAGAGAATTAGCTAGGCTAGTGGGATATATTTATCTTCATAGGAGATATAAATATCTTTTTACATAAATTTGATCAAATGTCAAATAATATGACTTATAACATCATTATTCACGTCTTTTTGAACAGATGGAGTAGCCAGCTAGCGTGGTTTCCAAGTATATAGATCCAGATGGCTTCCCAAGATGTCGACACACGCGCGTGTGTCTATATCTGTCCCGATACAGACACAAGTGTCCCTTAAGGGCTTCCCAATGCATGCTTTTTTTAAAATAGCCTCCAGTGTCATGTAGGATCGGATAAAAAAGTAGGTGCTCTATTTTTGTCATAGTAAACAGCGTTGCTACATGTGCTTAAGAAGAGAGAAGATGGTCCATGCTAAAAAAAGTAGAGGGAGAGGAAATAAAAGGTGTGGCATGATGAAAGCAAAAAGGTTATGTGCAAGCCACAAGCAATAATTTTTGCATTGTGTAAATAGTAGTTTCAATATTTCCTCATCTATGTAGATCACTTTATTTCATACTGTAACCACTACCACTTGTAGCCTCCATTGGTTGCCCTAATCTCAATGCACAATGATGCCTCTCAGCTGCCTGCCCTGCCCATGGTTTGATGACTGCTCTGGCATGACATTGACAACTCCGTTGATCATACCAAATGATGGTCCCGTGCCCGACCAATCACCACACAAAAGATCACTGGCTCTGTTTAGTTGCTCCAACTCCCTCTCCAAAATTCACTATTCATCTATCACATCAAATCTTTTGCCTTACGCAAGGAAGCAAATAAATGTAGGTAATAAAAAAAACTAATTACATAATTTTGATGTACACGCGGCGAGACGCTTCTTTTGAGTCTAGTTACGTCATGGTAGGATAATATTTACCACAAACAAACGAAAACGTCTTCTACAATAGCTTTTGATTCGAACAGTGCTTTTTTCAACCAACTAAACACGGCCACTGTCAGATCGAACTCATCAGAAGGGCTAACTAACCTATAGTAGTAGTAGCTGCTCCATCATCATACATTTTGCTAGAGAATCATCATACATTTTGTGGAGTATTATATCATCTACTCCTTTTGTCCCGAGAAATGCAATTATAGGAATCGTGCCACTCAATTTTAGTACGTTTAACCCCAAGTTTTTAATGAATATATTTATGTCTTAACCAAGATTCATCGTGGAAACATATTCCATCCTCAATATATCCATTGATGTTTATTGTGTATTGAAAATGTCAGTACTTTCTGGTACAACTTTGATCAAAATTGAAACCAATCGACTAATCGGGAAACAAGAATCGTATTATTTTGGACGGAGTACTTTTTGTACATATATGTATGTATACTTACTACATGTATATGCCCTTGTGAGGGGGTGGGGCCGTGGGGGTTGGGGTGTCCACTAGCAAAGCTACTGTTGAGCAGCGTGCTCAAAAGGCAACAGTACTGTACGTAGAAAACTAGGCGTGCATGCAGGCGGATCAGCTTTTTAATTAGTTAGCAGCAACTTACAGTAGCATGGATGGATGGATGCATACTGTATTCAACATTGGGTGTGTTTAGAGTCCAAATTTCCCTCTAAAATTTTCTACACTCTCATCATATCTCATCACATGAAAAAGAAAGATTCTCCATCACATCGAATCGCCAAAGACACGTATCGAAGTAAAAATATGGGTAAAAAATAAAATAATTATACAGTTTAGATGTGAGACGATTCTTTTTTAAGCTGGATTACGCCACTAACAGACGAAACGTGGCTAAACACACCCAATGCTAGCGAGAGTTAGCGTGCCATTCCCCTAGCCATCATGCTGTCTTGTATTGGAACGGCATGCATGTCAGCTTGTCACCCATCGACCATCACACTCTTTATCCTCGCTCATGCATGTACTTATACCCCTATCGAGAGTCGAGACTGATGAGTACAGGCATTACAATAATAATAATAATAATAATAAAATTCCTTGGATTATGGCCCCCAAGCTTAGAGCCCCAACTTTCTCCCCAAATTCCACTAAAAAAAAAGATTCCCCATCACATCATAATGCTTTGGCACATATATCGAAAGTACTAAATGTAGGTAAAAAAATAAACTAATTGCACGGTTTAGATGTACGTTAAAAGACGATTCTTTTGAGCCTAGTTACGCCGTGGTAGGATAATATTTACCACTAACAAACGAAACGTCTTCAAATTAAAATTGTGACATGCTACAGGATTTTCGCACCAAATTTTTGGTGATCTAAACACACCCTATCTTCTCAATCGTGACCCAACACATGGCCAAACATTGCATTGGTCATCAGGTAGCTCGATCAGATAGTACATTGATCATCAGGTAGCTTGCAGCAGGGAGTGAGTGAGTAGTAGTTCATCAGTGTTTGTTCACCACCTGTACTGATTAGGTAGATGGGAATAAGCTGCTGCCATCTTGTCTGGTTACCAGCTATACTGATCTCAGGCTGTCTCCAACAGCCTAGGCATAAAAAAAGAGAGGCATTCGGTATATATTGCAAAGATACACGGTGAAAGTTTGCCCACCTAAAAAATACTCGTCTCCAACAGAGTAGGGAAACGCATAAATGCAGAACTTTGCACTTAGGCCCTTGTGTTTTTCATAAATCAGCTAAGCCTACATATAAGAAATCTTTCTCTCGGCACTTTTGCATCGGGGAACCCCGAGAGTGAAACAAAATTAATTTTCTACCCTTCTCCTTCCTCCCGATGCAATGCGCGTAGCGCCACCGTAGTTCGCTTCACAGCGCGTCGTCCCAAGGCCACCGACCCACCGGCCGCCGCCGCCCAAAGGCTCACCGTAGCGCCCCTCTGCGCCTCCTCCGCCGGGAGCGCCGGAGCCACCATGACCTCCTCTCACGCCGGGAACCCGCCTCAAAGCATCGCCTCCAAGCATCCCTAGCGAGCCCACCTCACACGCGGTAGACGACCCATCGACGGGCGGCGCTTCCCCGGCTCAGCGCCCTCTCTCCGCTCCGGCCCCGGCCCTCCTCCTCTCCGCCTGACGACCTTCACTCCGCCGCCATGCGTCTCTCCAAGCAGGTGGGCCCACCACAAGCGGGCACAGGACATTTACGCCGAGCGTCTGGGAGGTGGCATATTTGCCAACCCTCTCTCCTCCAACCCAAAACGCGTCCATGTCTTTACGTCATCTGTTGGAGCCGGATTTGGAGATGCAAAGACACTGTGGCCAATCCATTTTTGCGTTTGGGGCATTTGTTGGAGTCAGCCTGTCGGCTTCCCGTCCTCCATACCGTACGGTTCTCAACACATCCTGCAAAGATTTTCCATAAATGACAGCAGGTTCTTTTAATTTCTTCTTAATCAAATCTTAAACCCACATCAGCTGAACATTGCATTGCATACATCGAGCATCCTAATCCTAAAATAAATAACCAAATAATCAACCCCCATCATCCATCTCATCTTTGCAGTTGCATCCAATCCAGCCAGCCAGGCAACAAACGAACCAACAAAGAGCAAAAGCCCAAAACAACACAGCTCATCTACAGCGCACTCATCACTGCACCTGCACGCACAAAAAGGTGACCTCTTCTCTGCTCTGCTCCCACCTCCCATCCCAGTTAAAAAAAACTAAAGTCCACTGGGGTCGAGTCCAGCCAGCTGTCTTGGGAGTTCTTGGGAGTTCAGTTCACGGGAGAACGGAACCAGTCAAGCTCCGTCTCTCGCTCACCACCGGAATTCGGGGGGATCGATCCATCGGTGGAAAGAGACCAAAGAAATCCGATCGATTTTCATTTTTCCATAAATAAAATAAAAACCCCACCTTTTTCCATCGCCCCCTTGCGTCTGTTACCGGAGGGGAGGGGAGGAGAGGGTAGGCGACGGATGTCTTTTCTTGGGGCTGGGGCGGCCGTCCAGCGACCAGCGGAGGCAGTTGGGATTGGGAGAAGTAGTAGTCGTCGCCCTACTGCTCCTCCAATCTAGCGCCGCCGGTCCGCCCTGGGGACGAGGACGACGGACGACGACCCGGCCGCTCCGCTCCATGGAAGGTACCAACTACGACCCCTCTCCCCTCTCTTGCTCTCCGCACCACTTCTTGGTTTCCTTCTTGGTTGGACTAGATTCATTACCTTCCGTTCTAGATCTGCCCCGGGTCTCGGTTTTGCCCTCAGCTCTCTGTACCAGTGGTTTCGCCCGCCCCGGATTTTTCTCCCCACCCCACTTGTTAGGCCTGCATCTTTGTCCAAGCACAACAAATCCTTGGTGGCGGATGGATTGCTTGTGCTGCTCTTTGATTCTTTTCAGTGGATGTGTGTGGCGGTGGGATTTGGGGGAGTTGAAGGGAAAACTTCAATTTTTGGGCAGTGCCAATATATGGCTTAAGACTCTTAATAGGGGTACCAAGCTTTGATTTTAGTTTCGAATTCGGTGTTTGATGCGGGTAGGTGGCATGGTTGATGTAGGGCGGAAGTGAGTTGTTCCGCATGCTATGAGGTGGGCTGTGAATGTTTTGCAGCTCATGTATGCTCACAGTCACTGATAAGATTTAACTTCCTATTTTAAGGCTGGAGCTGGACCGGTTCAGTTTTGGGAATGTATCGAAATATTGGAAATACTCAGTTTTTAGGTTTCATGAATCAGGATCGTGTGTGAACGAAATTGAGATGGGTATCTTCTTCTATATATGCAGAAAGGAAATGCAAGTCCATTTACAGTTCCAGTCCTGTGGGTTAGCTTGTAAATGGGATGGTATTTCAGAACATACAAGTCCGCAGCTCCCCAGTCACAAGTTTAGTTGAATAATCAGCAGCAATGCTATGTTCTTGTGCCCCTCCCCTTGTGACACAATATATAAATGAAGTAAAGATTGCAAAATGCAGGACTGTCAATTTAGTTCATTTGGAATTTCAGTCATTTGAGATCTATAATATAAAAGCAGAAGTTGATATTGCATATTGTTAAAATGTAAACATCTATAGTGTCCTTGCAGCAGTGGCTACCATAGTACCATCTTTGGCCCAGGCAGAATGGTTTTTTGTAATGGTGGTGGGGACTGAGGCTAGAGGGTGGGGGGGCTGTGCTCATGTGAAGCTTTGTAAATAAAAAGAAATGAAGGATAGGATGGGATTAGTACATTTGGTTACTCATAATTTCATTGTTCAGTAAATAATGTTGCTGCTTATATTCTGTTATGTCTGATTCTCTGCATTTCTTGTGTTTCTAATTCTAGTGATCATTGTGGTAAATTCAGGTTGATTAGATAAGTCGTTTTTGTCAGTACATTGGTGATCGTTCTCTGATCGTCCTGAATATTGGATCCATATTTAAGTTTCTATGATTTTTTGATTTGACTTGCATGTATTTGTTGGGCACATCCAGAAAAATCTCCAAAATAAATCATACCCATATATAATTGTACTTGTATTTTGTTTCGGTATTGATTGATTAAACCAAGTAGACATCTTTGTAGAGCAACTTTTATGTGCCAGATTTTCTTGTGATGTATTGTTTCATGCTACACTTGCTATCTTCAGTACCCTATTGTTTATCTGCTACTTGTCCTTTTATTGCCCACCTTGGATCCTGGAGTTTCTTGAAGTTTTCTTATTATATTATTTGAACATCCATTTGTACAAGCCTTACACTTAGTTACTGAGGGATTTGACGTAATTTTGCAGACCAATCGCCTGACCATGTATCAGTCGGTTCAGCACCAAAGAAGTCTAGTACCTCATCACGAGGCCGGCACCGTAATTTCTCATCATCAACATGCAAAGATTTTCTCCGAAGTTTGTGGACAGTGAACTTTTAACTTCAAGCCTAGAGGATTGGTTCTCTGGTCACAGTGAAGATTGTGGTTTCAGGAAGCCGGCTTTTGATGTTCCTTTCGACCTTACAGAATTACAGAATTTTGATTATGCTCTGAGGGTGTTACTTTTCAGCAGTTAGTACGGATGCCAAATGCTCTATATGCATCGACATCAGATGTTTTTGAAGCCACTGCATATCTTGCTCTAGAAGATTTCCTTCATGCAGGCATTAAAGGATTGTGGCAAACTTTCTGGGGTCCTGATGAAGCAATGCCATTCTCAGTTGCCTGTATACACAGCACAAGCTCAAAATTTTATCCTGCTGAGAAGGCTATTAGCAGTGGAAAACTTCGATGGTGTTTGTGCAACCGCTGTACTGCTGAAGAATTTGAAGCATTCACAAGGAAGATGGGATCATATTGTCGTGTTGGCTTTGTTGAGACCTGATATTGGAATGGTTTCCGTACAGGGTGACCAGGAGCCATCTCCTGCTGTCTTAGGGGAGGCACTTTTCTTTGCTTTGCGTGTCCTACTATCTCGAAGCCTTGGCAGATCCTCCACTGTTCTTCGCAATTCAGACTGTGTTTACTTGCTTCTTGTTGATTCACAGTTTGGAGGAGTGGTTAAAGTGCAAGGTGATTTGAACAAGCTGGATTTTGATCTGAACAATGTTTATGACTCTGCTGCTGAATGGATAAAGAAGCATGCTAAAATTTCTGTTTCTTCCATAGATCGAGTATGGAACAAACTTGGGAATGCTAACTGGGGAGACATTGGGACCCTTCAGGTTCTCAATGCAATATTTCACTCAATGATCCAATTTTATGGAGAGCCTAAGTATTCTCTTGATGAACTGGCAACGGAACATAGTTCGAGGCTACAAAGTCGAAGATCAGAAAGACATCTGGTTGACAGACATGCTAATGGTAATGGCTTATTTCGATTCCAACAGCAAAGTCATTCTCCTGAAATCGCCGGGTTCAGGAGGAAGCAGCTGTTGATGTGAAACCACATGAAACCCTAAGGCTTGAAATAGGATCAGTTGTATTGATGGATGATGCTTACACACAGAAAGGTTTTGAAATCAATGACATCCTAACAGACAGTGATCCTCCTATTTATATTTCTACTCCTGTAGAAGAATCTACCAGAACCTATTTGCTGTATGTAGGCTCCAGCCCTTCTCATTTGGAACCGGCATGGGAGGATATGAACTCCTGGTACCAAGTACAGAGGCAGACCAAAGTACTGACTGTGATGAAGCAAAGATGCATTTCTAGCAGATATATACCACAGATGGTATCTTCTGGACGGGTCATTCATCCAGGCCCATGCAACAAGCCTAACTCAAATGGAAGTTGTGGTCATCCATGGTGCAGTACTCCAATGCTCGTCACCTCACCAGTTGGTGAGACCATTTCAAATCTGATACGGAATGGATTGTTCGGTGTCGAGGAGGCTCTGAGATGTTGCCATGACTGTTTATCTGCTCTTGCTGCAGCAGCATCTGCAGGAATCCGTCATGGTGATATCCGGCCAGAGAATGTGATCCGTGTCAATAATGGTTCAAGGCATCCATATTTTGTGCTTATTGGATGGGGTCATGCTATCCTAGAAGACAGGGATCGGCCAGTAATGAATCTATTCTTCTCATCTACATATGCACTCCAGGAAGGAAAACTATGTGGAGCATCTGACGCAGAAAGTTTAATTTATCTTCTATATTTCTCTTGTGGTGGAGTTTGCCCTGAGCTTGACTCTGTTGAAAGTGCACTTCAGTGGAGGGAGACATCATGGTCGAGGAGAGTTATACAGCAGAAGTTGGGCGACATCTCAGCAGTGTTAAAAGCTTTTGCAGACTACGTCGACAGCCTTTGTGGAACTCCATACCCGATGGACTATGAGATCTGGTTGAAACGGCTGCGAAGAACAATAAATGAAGATCATGGGAAGGAGGTCGACACGTCGTCGAGTTAACACTGCAGCACATTTTCTTGCAAACCCAAAATTTGGAAGAACAAGAGTGATCAGTACATTACCTTTTGTTGTTGTAGATAATTTATTTGTGAAAGGTCCATAGGTCATAGTATTGTCCATCGTTTTGCAGCATTTCTTGGATATAAGGGTATTTCAAAGGTTGCAATCTGCTGCTGCTATCCTCAATGGGATCACTGTCAATGTTTACTATCCCGTGGTCTGAGCCTTCAGCCCTTCACACAGGAGATCCTTGAGGATAGCAGCAACATGATGTATTTTCCGAATCTTTGGTGAATTGGTGGACCTCTGTTCTGGTTGCCCTCAGAGATTCTGGTCCCATTTTATTCGGTTCTGGTAGGCTTGAGGATGATGATTTTGTTTATCTTGTGATCAGTGTCTAAACTGTTAATCAGTTGGTAAATTTGTAAGTGCTCTAGAATAGAGTTTGCATAGTAGCATTTTGAGCTTGACTAAGTTATTGCGATGGTTAAGTTATTATTTGTGGGGTGCGATGTTCAAGGTCTTGTAAATGATGCTCCATTGAGCTGCTCAAACCCTTATCCTGTTACTGTTCTTGAATCTTTGTGTGTGGGCTGTGGGGGTACTACTTTGCCCCATGCATCAAGAGAAGGAAAAAGTCTGATTTCCTCCCCCAACTATCACGAAAGTTCACTTTTCCTTCCTCAACTCTAAAATCGACAAATCACCTCCTCAAATTTTTCAAACTATGCAAATTACCTCCCTCGAGCGGTTTTGAAGGCGGATTTGCTACAAGAACCGAGGTTTTGCTACAGTGTCAGCGGGTATTTGCATGGTTTGAAAAGTTGAGGGAGGTGATTTGTCCTGCTTTGGAGTTAAGGAGGAAAAGTGAACTTTCGTAATAGTTGGGGGGAGGAATCCGCACTTTTTCCTCAAGAGAAACACATGCGTGTGCAATTGTTTCACCTTCCATTTAACACATCCACCAGGTCTGCGCGCACTGGCGAGGCCGCCTTCCGCCCGTGGGTCGTGGCCCTGGCCCGCCGCACTCGCCAGAGCAGCAGCCTGTGTTACGGATTTCGGGCCGAAATTCCCAAAATCAGCGATTTTCGTTTCTATCGGCCTGGCCCGATAAAAAGCCCATGTAGGTCAAAAAATTCGGCCCAATTTGAATGTTTCTTTGGCCCAACATAGTCTCAGCAGCCCAGCAACTCCTACCCATCAGTACGTGACCTGAGCTGGTGGCAAATTCATCTCTCTCTCCTCAACAAGTCTCAGCAGCCGCCGCCGCCGCCGCCCGGCACCTGCCTCCGCCCCATCCAGCTCCGGCCCGCGTCCTCCCCTACGCCGTCACCTCGCTTGCCTCTCCTGCGCCAACCGTCGACAAGCTCGTAAGCGCACCGCTCCTCTCGCTCTCCTCCAGCTCTTGGTGTGTGGATCCTCGACAAGTTACTATCTTGATATCTTATCTTACTGATTGACACTTAGTGTGCCGGTACATGGATGATAGGAGGGGAAGAGATGATGGCGCATCAAGAGGACCTGCCACCATGGAAGCTTCTGTAGGAAAGGGTAACAATGGTACGGTTTGTTTCTACTAGTCTTCTCCTTTGTTGGTCGGTTCTTGCCTTGTTGGATTTGGATAGGATAGCTACTTAGCTAGTAGGTGGTTAGCAGTTTCTAGTCTAGTAGATAGTGCAGTATGAGAAGGAGAGCCAAAATGGTGAGGGAGGATTCCCCTGGTTGCCTGAATGAATGTCTGGAATAATCATATGCTATACTCTGATTCTAGGGAACTGAGCATAGCTCAGTTGGTGAGCACTCCCGGTTGGGAGGCCACCGGTCATGGGTTCGAGTCCTCTCGGACGCATGATTTCCCACAAAAAAATCCCCTCGCCGGTTCCCGTGTGCCAAAGCATGGTGTGAAGCCCGATCCTTCTCACGGGTCCGTGGGGCTCCCATGTCGTGGCTGGGACTGGGTCTGTGGGGCTCCCATGTCGGGGCTGGGGGCTGGGACTGGGGTTCGGGGTTTTCCAGATCCGGTAAGTGAAATACGGGTGGGAACATCGCTCCCCCCAGGTCCTGGTTTTTTATACTCTGATTCTATGCTATCTACTAGTAGGTAGGTTAGTACATGTAAATTTTCAGCCTCAACGCCTTTTTTGGGAGAGAACATACTACAGTCCACAAGAGTCGATACAGAATGCATGCTCTGTTCTCTGAATACCAAGATCCTCTGTTAGTATTGCAGTTGCAAATTTTCAGTAAACTGTTCCTTTGTGTCGATGTGTTTCAGACTTTCAGTAACCTGTTCCTTTGTCTCTTCCTGTGATGTGCACCTCAGCAATTTGGGGTTGGAGGAATGGATTGAACCATTGTGTTAGCTGCCTTCGATGCGCCGTCATTTAGGTTTCGTGGATCAATTGTTTTTCACTTGCATTCTTGTAGGTTTCGTGATCGATTGTTTTTCACCTGAATTCTCGTTTGCTTTCTGGCTTGGATCTTGCTGTGTGGAGGCTGTGATGCATCATGATAAGGGATTTTCTGAGGGATGGGGTTCCGACCTGCTGATTGAGAATAACCAATGGATCCTTCTGAGCCTCTCTTCCCGATCAAAGCGACCTTCCAAGCTTCTTAATTTTTGTTTGTTTGTTGAAGTATCCTCGATTGGTTTGGCTCTTGCAGTTTTATCTTTTCCGTTTCTTCTTGTAAAACAAGAACACAAGAATTTTGCCCAGTTGATGAGAGGATAAGGCTTCACGGAAACACATAGGTTGTGTTGACCTCAGACTACAGTTCTTGTTAACCATCAGTGAACCTTGTCTTAGCATCACCACCAGATTAGAATGTTGTATCACATTAAATATGTAAAAGGATGATCACTATAACTTTTTTTCTGACTGCCTTACATGGAAAGTGTGATGCCAAAATGCAAATGTATTTTTTAAAACATTAATGTAACATTCATTTGATTTCCTTTTGTCCCTGGCTGGCTAGCTGTATTAATGTTTTTTGGCACTTAAGAACAGATGGTGGAACTCAAATGTCAAGTGTATGACGAGAATTAACAATATTTTGACATTTTTTACTAAAAAATATGTAAGTTAATAAGTGGCATTATTGTTCATATTTTCTTTATTTTACAATATGCTTTCAAACTGTATGTACCCACGAGTCTAAATTTAGCTGCATTGAGCAGTGATACTATTAGTTCTGAACCACACATGTACCCACGAGTCTAACCATAGAGCATACTTATCATAGAATTTGGTTTTCTTGCAGCCACTTGGTGGTCTCTTTATGGAGGAGATACCAAAGAACTACAAAAATATGCATTGATGATTGTGTCACAATGCATTTCTTCAAGTGGCTGTGAACGAAGCTTTAGCAAATTTTCAATGGTCCAAACAAAACTGAGAAACAGATTGTGCTTTGATAAACTTCATAAGTTGGTCTATGTGAATCGTAACCTGAAGCTACGTGTGCTTTGATATCAATTCTCTTTTAGGTGTGTTTTTAGTTCACTACATGTTCTTAATTGATCAGCAGCTGTTAATTTTGCTTGCCTACCTGACTTTGTTTGGTTAGTTGGCATATCAAGTTTCCTAATCTGATGGCATAACTTAGTGACAGTTTTGTTAATTAGCTTGATATGTTGATCTGTTATTGCAGCTGATTGAACTAAGAAGGGCTCTGACCTCCGGCCGTGAGCAGAGGAAAGTAAGGAAAGCAGGCAGGCACCGGGTGTCTCCTTCCATAGGGCTCTGACCTCCAACTACAAACAAACGCCGATCTGTGTTGGCATGGCCACGGCGGCCGGCGGCTCCAGCTGGTCGTCCCTCCCTGGCGATCTCCTAGAGCAGATCTCCCACCACCTGTCCACCGATGCCGACCACCTCCACATCCACCAGGTGTGCGCCAAGACCGGGCGAGCCTCCACCTCTCCCCCCCGCCTTCTCGCCCGTGGGTCGGGCCCCGCCCGCCGCACCGCCAGCAGCAGCCGCCTGGTTGCCGGCACCCGCCGCTACTCCGTCCGGCAGCCTCTCCCAAGGCGCCCAAAGACGAGGTGGAGATCCGCGACCGCCCGCAGGGCTCCGTGCTTCTTCGCACGCCCGCTCCGGGCTCGCCCTCTGGGCGACATCGTGCCGCCCCCCCACGCGCTCGTGCTCGGGACCCGGCCTCCGGCGCCGAGCCCGGCTCCCGCCCTTGGCCAATCTCGCCCAGGTCTTCCTCTCCGGAGACCCGCTCGCCGCGCCGCCGCCGGACGTGTGGCGGTCGCCATCCAACTCTACAACAGCCCGCGGGCGCAGAAGTCCTTCTTCGCCGCCTCAGGACGCCGCCTGAACGCCCCCGTCCGAGCAGGCCACGGCAGTGGATCGAGACCGCCACGCTCCACGGCGGGGAGGGTCTACTACATGGACTGGAGGAAGGTCCTCATTGTTCCGCGATCAGCCTCAGCCCGCCGCCGCGCCTGGCCCATGAACATCACCCGACACATGTACCGGCGCTGCAACTGCCAACACTCCCATGGCATGCGCGGGGCGCACATGGTGACGTGTGCCGGTGAGCTGCTGCTCGTCATCCTGCGTGTCGTGGGTTGTGGCCACCAGCCCTTCGCCGAGGTGTATAAGACGGAGTGGACGCCAGAGAATATGCTGGAGCTCCGGGACAGAGTGACGGACCTCGGCAATCACTCTCTCTTCGTCGGTCGCCGCGAAAGCTTCGCCCTTTCTGCCAGGGAGTACCCTGCTATCAAGAGAAACCATGTCTACGGCTTGGCACTTCAAGCACGTAATGGTGACGGCACTCTAACAGAGTGGGCATTTGTGTATGACCTGAGCTCAGATACTTTGAAAGAAATTCACCTCCCGGAAGAGCTCAGGGAGGATGTGACTGAAATTTGGCGCCCAAATTACTGGTTGTGCCTCAGAAGCTCGTACAAGAAGAACCAGCAACAATAAACTCAGCAGCTGGTTCCAAGATGCTCCGAACCTATTTGCTACTAGATGCATTTTGGCCTTTTGGGCGTGTGCAATCCTGTACAGTCCTATTTATGATGTTTGTTTTGTCAGAAGGTCTGATGGGACCAATTGGTGGCCACATTACAATTTACAATTATCAATTCTGGCATTCGTGACTGATGCTTGGGAAATTCTGCTGGTAATCTATCCGAGGTGCCAAATGTTACTGTTGGACAGATGAATTTATGAATGCACTATGAAAAACATCAAGGTGCCCTGAAATGAGATTCAGCATATCAGCACTTGGAGCCCTGCTAGATGGTGATTAACCTCTGTAACACTCCCTGTTTGTCGTCAGATTTGATGAATTTTCCCTGAAGTCATTGGGATTTTGGGAATATAAGTTACATCATGCATTCAGGGCTTGTTCAGAATGCAGTAATCTCCTTCGGAACTTACTTAGTTTTGAATAAATTTCTACCACCATTAGTGTTTAGATTCGATCAGAATAGCATCAATTGATGTCTGGTTAAATTTCTTCCTTCAGACCTTTGTACATGAACAATTAACCTTATATTTATATTTATTTATAAGTAAAGATATTCATGTTGTTATTATAAGACTTTGTACTTGATTTGAATGGGAAATTGTTATTAAATAGCATCCTCTTTAATCATTAATTCAGACGCAAATAGATTTGTTTGCTGCATTTTCAAACTTACCCTCTCTTTTTCTGCATATCTCTTTACACACGATGACTACTGTTTTGTTCAACATAGTCTAGTTTTAGGTCACTGACGATCGAGATGACCACTTGAGTCATAATCAAGTTAGATCAAAGACATACAAGTGGACGAGATGAGCGCCTCGTTCTGCTTCATGTAAAGCTCGGGGAGTGCCTACAAACAAAAGAGTCTGAAGAATGTGGTTGCTTTATTTTGATAATCATCTCTTCTATTTGAGACTTAACTTTTTTCATCTAAACTTAATAAAAATTTTATGTTGTTCTTGTATAGTTGTATCATGAATGTAACTGATGGTTTGGGAACGCTCCTTAGTTTATAAGTTAACTAATTGACCAGGGTCCTTGCACCCTTCTTCCAAGCAAGGGGTGGCTCCTGTAGTCCTGTTCATCAAGAGCTCCCCGTCCGTCCTTGACAAAGGTCTGTGCCTTGATGCTTCTTCCAATCAGATCATAATTTCTTGCAGGGCCACCGTCCCTATGTATGAAAACAACAACTTTTTTTTAAAAAAGTCTTTTTGTTAATCCTGTTAGTAGTATAACTTTTTGATTATGTATCTTGCCAAAAATATGGACTTCAGCTCTGCAAATTGAAGACTGTAACTGAGTTCAAAACAAACTATTAGAACAAAACATTCATTACAGCAGATTTTAGGAGCATGTGACATCATCCCAGGAAGTAGCTGAAGGTGCAACAATTGCACAGCCACAAGCATCAGTGTTTCCTCTTGGAAACAAAGACGACATCACCACCGGTAGGCATTTCCTGATGCATGGGGAAAATCTGTGCAGTACACATACAGACCGAGGTCTAGAATACCAGTAGTAGGACAGAGCTTGGGCATCACAATCAATAGAACAATATTTACATTTCCTTTAACAAATTAACATTGCACCCAACAAATGGCTTAGCCTTCTTAAATAAAATAAATGCTACTATGCGACACCACCACTAACCGCATATCTATTTTTGAGCAGTTACAAACAGGAAGTGCCCAAAATTAATCGACTATACCACACACTCGAGGTCCACACATTTACCTACCTGTTAACATTCACAAGCCTAGCACAGCACCAAATAAAATTTGACATGAATCCCAGAGGGCAACCAGGGCAGAGGCCAACCAATTTACCAAAGACCATTTACAAAATTCATCATGTTGCTGATATCCTCAAGGATCTATATACTGCACTCCTCTATGAACCGCTGAAGGTGGGAGCACATAATAGCAAACAGTGACAGTGATTTCATTGAGGATAGCAGCAGCAGATTGAAATTTTTGGAATACCCTTATCAAAGGGCAAAGAAATGCAAAGAAATGGTGCTGGACGATGGACACTACTATGACCTATGGACCATCTTTCACAAATAAATTATCTACAACAACAAAAAGTAATGGATTGATCATTCTTGATCTTCCACATTCTCGATTTTGCAAGAAAATGTTCCATCGTATTAACTTGATGTGTCGACCTCCTTCCCATGATCTTCATTTATTGGTCTTCAATCTTTTCAACCATAATATGTCACCCAACTTCCGCTGTATAACTCTCCTCGACCATGATGTCTCCCTCCACTGAAGGGCACTTTCAACCGAGTCAAGCTCTGGGCAAACTCCACCGCAAGAGAAATATAGATAGATTAAACTTTCTGCATCAGATGCTGCACATAACTTGCCTTTCTTGAGCGCAAATGTAGATGAGAAGAACAAATTCATTACAGGTCGAATCCCTAACTTCTAGGATAGCATGAATGACCCCATCCAATAAGCACAAAATATGGATGGCTTGAACCATTACTGACACAGATCACATTCTCTGGCCGGATATCACTGTGACGGACTCCTACAGATGCTGCTGCAGCAAGAGTGGATAAACAGTTATGGCAACATCTCAGTGCCTCCTCAACACCGAACAATCCATTCCGTATCAGATTTGAAACAGTCTGACCAACTGGTGAGGTGACAAGAATTGGAGATGTCCACAATTTCCCTTTGAGTTAGGCTTATTGCATGTGCCTGGATGGATAACCCGCCCAGAAGATGACATATGTGGTATATATCTGCTAGAAATACCTCTTTGCTTCATCGAAGAAAGTACTTCGGTCTGCCTCTGCACTTGGTACCAGGACTTCATATCCTCCCATGCTGGTTCCAAATGAGACGGCCTGGAGCCTACATACAGTAAATAAGTTTTGGTTGGTTCTTCTACAGGAGTAGAAGTATAAATAGGAGGATCACTGTCTGTTAGGATGTCATTGATTTGAAAACCTTTCTGTATGTAAGCATCATCCATCAATACAACAGATCCTATTTCAAGCTTCAAGGTTGCCTGTGGTTTCACATCAACAGCTGGTTCCTCCTGCACTTCCACAATTTCAGGAGAATGATTTGGCTGTTGGAACTGAAATAAACTATGACCATTAGCTTGTCTGTCAATTAATGTCTTTCTGATCTTCGACTTTGTAGCCTTGAACTGTGTTCTGTGGCAAGTTCATCAAGAGAATACTTAGGTTCTCCATAAAATTGGATCATTGAGACTTGACAGGAATATAGCCATGAGAATTTGAAGGGTCCCAATGTCTCCCCAGTTAGAATTCCCAAGTTTATTCCACACTCGATCTATATAAGAAACTGAAATCTTGGCATGTTCCTTTATCCCTTCAGCAGCACAGTAATAAACATTGTTCAGATCAAAATCCAGCTTGTTCAAATCTCCTTGGACCTTTACCACTCTTCCAAACTGTGAATCAACAAGAAGCAAGTAAATACAATCTGAATTGCAAAGAACAGAGGAGGATATGCTAAGGCTTCGAGATAGTAGGATACGCAAAGCAAAGAACAGTGCCTCCCCTAATACAGCAGGAGATGGCTCCTGGTCACCCTGTGCCGAAACCATTGCAATATCAGGTCTCAACAAAGCCAATATGACAATATGGTCCCATCTCCCTTGTGAATTCTTCAAATTCTTCAGCAGTACAGAAGTTGCACAAACACCATCGAGTTTTCCACTGCTAATAGCCTTCTCAGCAGGATAAAACTTGGAACTTAAGCTGTGTATACAGGCAACTGAGGAAGGCATTGCGTCATCAGGGCCCCAGAAAGTTTGCCACAATCCTTTAATGCCTGCATGAAAGAAATCCTCCAAATCAAGATATGCAGTAGCTTCAAAGACATCTGATGTTGACACATATAGAGCATTTGGCATCCTTACTAGCTGCTGAAATGTAATACCCTCCAGAGCATAATCAAAATTCTGTAACTCAGTAAGGTCAAAAGGAACATCAAAAGTTGGCTTCCTAAACCACAAGCTTCAGTGTCTCCACAGAACCAATCCTCAAGGCTTGAAGTTAAAAGTTCACTGTCCACAAACTTCCGAAGAAAATCTTTGCATGTTGATGATGAGACATTACGGTGCCAACCTTGTGAGGAAGTACAAGACCTTTTTGGCACTGAACCAACTGATATATGGTCAGGTGATTGATCTGCAAAATGGCATCAAATCCTTCAGTTACCAAGTGTTAAGCTTGTATGCAATGGATGTTCAAGTTATTCAATATAAAGGTTTTTTAGAATTTATAGGATCCAAGATACGCAATCAAACAGTACATATAAACAATATGCTACTGAAGATAGCAAATCTAGCACGAAATAAAACATGACAAGAAAAAAAAATGTCACCTACAAATTACCTTACAAAGATTGCCTACTACCTTTAGTAAATACCTACATGCCAGTACAATCATATAGGGGCATGAATTAAATATGGACCCAACAAGTCCATACAGGTCAAAGACAAATATTGAAAATAAAATATGGACCCAATGTTCAGGACAATTAGGATCAGAGAATGATCACCAATCTACTAGAGTTTACAACAATAATTATCAGAAACCCAACAATTACTGAAATAACCAAATGAGAAGTAAGATTATTTATGCGGCAAACAGAATTCTGAGTAAACAAATGTAGTAATCGCATCCTATCCTTCATTCCCTTCTACAAAACTTTACATGAACATAGAGACTAAATAGAAGGATTGTTCTGTGCAAATTGTGCCACATGATCATGTCCATGTGTGCTTTCTCAGTTGTTGCTCCTAATACCTCAGTACCAATTGGCAACAGTCAACAAGATATTTCAACACCCAAAAGGAAACAGTGAAACCTGATGGTCTATGAGCGTTAAAGATTTTTATCATGGTCGCCACTACTACAAAGGAAATGTAGATGTTTACCGTTTCAAAAAATATGATAGCAATGTACTTAGAATGAACCGAACCCAATTGACATTCCTACATTTTCCACAAATACTCCGGCAGCTGAATGTGCAGTGAATTCTAAACTGTGGTATTGTTCAACTGCACTTTGGCCGCGTAAAATCATGGATGATAATTTATGCAATAGTATAATTTTGAACCTAGTGTACATGCTTTCCTTTGTGCATAGTAGAATACCCATGTCAATTTCATTCACATGATTCTGAAACATAAAAAGATTCATATAATCCTAGGAAACTGAATTGACCTGACCGGCCTTAAAGTAACTTAATCTTATATGCGCCAGGACTTAGGCTTGAATCAAGTACCACATTTTCGAAGTACACGTATTCTAAAGCTTCGACAAAGGTGGAGGGAAAAAAAATATTGCTGTGTAGGGAAACCCAGCGGCAGATCTAGAATGAAGGAAAGTTGTGTACCCAAAGAAAGAATCCAAGTCCAGCCGTACCTTCCATGAGGCAGCCGGGTCGTCATCCTCCTCCCCCCAGGGCAGGGCCGGCGGCTGCAGGGGCGCTAGATTGGAGCGCCTGCTTAAGGAGCAAGAGCGATAGGGCGCTCCTCAGCGCTCCGTGGTCGCTGAACCTGGACGGCAGCTCCAAGAAACGACATCCGCGCGTCTCCCTCTCTCCGGCACCAGGCGGAAGCACGTAGTAGTGGGGGAAAAAAGGCGTTTGGGCCTGATTGCCTGCCCCGTTACGTTCCCCAGTTTTTTTTTAAGCCGTTTGGGCCTGTTTGCTTTGAATTCATGCTATTTAGCATATGGGATCCTCTATGTAGAAATAAACCTGCCACTGTTGCGCGAAAACCAGACCGTCACATGATATCTATCGTACTCCCTTCGTCCCTGAATACAAGTTGTATCGGACACCACTTCCAAGGAGAAAGACAATTGACCAACATGCCCCAAAATGTCAATGGGGACCCGATCCCGATTCCCCGAGGGAATCCTTCCATTAGGGGACGGGGATGGTAGGAATTTCATCCCCATGGGGAAGTAATTGGTAGAGATGTTGTCCCCGTCGGGGATGGCGGGGGACGGGGATGGTTTACCGGTCCCCCACCCGAACCCCGTCCCCCCCCGTGAAAGCCGGGGCGCAAGGCCCATCGGCCCGGGTATATATTGTTGCTAACCCTAATTACGCTCCCTCGAGTCCACTCCACTCCAATCCCCTTCCCGTCCTGACCCTCCTGTCGCCAGCCCCCATCCGGGGGCGAGCGCGCGGCGCGCGGCACCTCGACCTCGGTCCGCCGTCCGCGCCCGGTCCGCCCGAGGATCCGCCGCCCGGCTGCCGGGGATCCCGTCGCCCGCACCGGCATCCATGGATCCGCCTCGCCCTCTCCTCCATCTCCATGCGACATGCTGAGCGCCTGAGCCTGCTCTTGTTCTGTGTTGTTCGTAGAGAACACTGGTGGCTCAAATCCAGCTAGCTAGAAATAGTCGAGCATGCAACAGGACGTGGAGGCTCAGATCTGTTGGAGCCTGACGCTCCTGTAGTCCTGCTATCTAGATCAGAGTGCAATGGTGTATGTCGCGTGCTTGTGCATTTAAGCCTGCTCTTGCTCCTTCACTCTATTTTTGTATATACTGCGTTCTTGAGCAAGCTTTCTTTGTATTGAGAAAAAAATAATGGAATTTCAAGGTGTTCAATTTGTTCTCTTCGATCTGCCATTCTAATCTTCTATGGTTGTTCTCCTCCATGCTGTGTCACTGATACGGGGACGGATTCCCCACGGGGATTAATTCCCGCTCGGGGGGCGGGATGGGGAAATTTTAGCCCCGTTTTTTAACGGGGGCGGGGGCGGGGAAATTTGTGCTCAAGGGGGGGCGGGGATGGGGACTCATCCCCGGCGGGAATTCCCGTTGACATCTTGGAACATGCCCCTACTCCACTACTCCATCCATTCTCATGCTTCATTCTCTCTCCTTCTCTGCCCCTCTCCAGTTCGTCGTCTCCATCCGGACCAGGGTAACGCGGTTGGTCTCCGTGGCTCCGTCTTCGCACCTGCCCATGGCCTTCATGGCCGCGCCTAGCGTTGGTCGTCGAGGAGATGGGCCTCGCCTCCGCGCCTCCTCCCAATCCCATCCCCATCCAAATCGAGAAGCTCAGACGACCAACACCCTACCATGCCCGTATGCACGGGTGAGCTCGCCCGGCATGAAGGCTGCGCGGGCACTCGACGCTCGTGGATGCCACACTCGGCGCGACCCCTGCCAAGACGAGACGGTGGCATAACACTTGTTGCTTGGTCACCGGTGGTGGAGAAGAAGAGCTGAGGCGGTAGATTTGCGATGGAGGGGGCGGAGCGGAAGCCGACGATGGATCCGGTGATGGCAGCTGTCGGAGGCACCGCGGACGCAACCTCTGCACCTGTGGGCCTTCTTTACCTTCACGCTAGGGAGGACGGGCCCGCCGGTGGGGGTTCTAGGTGCCTTGTGTCGGCACCAACATCTCGACCCTGTCCTCATCTCCAGTGGGCACTTGGGTGGCATGACGGGCCTCCCCCGGGCGGCGCCTCTTCTTTGACACCGGTCTTTGAATCCGCCTCTACCTGGGGACGGAAGGGAGAAGGCAAGGTGGAGCCGGTGTGGAGAAGATGAGGTGGTAGGGCACAAGCGGATCAAGGACGGAGCAGGGGCGCCTATGCAATAGGCTGCAGAGGCTAAAACGACTTCCTTTGCTGGGCAAATTTTAAACCCAAGAATGACAAGTATTCTGGGACGGAGGGAGTATATGTTTCTGATGGTGTGAATTACAAGACCCTGTTTTCCATAAGTCAGGTGATTGAAAATCAGTGACCTATAAGTCATGCTTGTTTGGTTGTAAATGGGTTATAAGTCGTTTTGTGCATACAAATATCCATAGAAGTGACCTACAAGTCATGCGTGTTTGGTTGTAGATATGACTTATAAGTCGTTCTATGCATATAACTGAATATCCTTTGGGGTGTCTTATTTAAAGAGTACATTGTCTGTGGAGAATCCGCGCAACGAGATCGTCCACGACATCTGTTGTTACCATCGCCGTGCGATCTGCCCATCAACGGCTCGGCGGGGGGTGACTTTTGCGCCGCATCGTTCGTCGCGCGCCCCATGACGTCTCGCGAGGCGCTCCCCGATTGACCGGATGAAGTGGCGTTGTCGCCCTCCCCGTTGGCCGGTCGCCCTCGAACCCGGTTGTCGGTCGAAGAACCACAGTGACCGCTTCGTCGTTGTCGATCACTCATTGGATGTGAGTCGTTCTTGGGCCCCGCCTGTCGGCCAGGCCGCGTCGAGGCCGACCGTGGGGTGGAGCACAAAAAGGCCCACCGCTTCCGGCTCGCCCGGTCCGCTCACACGCCCTTTTCCTCCTCCAGTGCGGTGTGAAATGAGGTCCCTCTCCTCCCCCATTCTGCTGTCTCACGGCTGATTTCTTGATTTGATTTGCTTCGATCTCGAGGGATAGAAGGCGGCGGCCTAGCTGCGGATCGAGTTTCTGGGTGTGGTTGGTTTCCGAAGCGGGAAGGGTAGGGCCGGGCGGCGCCGTTGGTGGGCTGGAGTGCCGGGCGGACCGGGCGGCGTCGGTGGCTGGAGTCTTGGCGGCATTACCTAGGTCGGTCGTTCTCGTACTTCTTGCTCGGGGAGTTTCGTTTATGCGTTTCGCGGCTCCCGGTGCGTGCTCGTTTGTTGGCGAGGAGGGCGATATCGGTGGTTGATGATGGATCTATCTGACGCGTTCCATCTTTTCTCTTCTTTTCCGTTATTTTCGCTTTTTATTTGTTTTTGGGTGCCTCAGATTCACGGATCTGTTGTTGCTCTGTTGCCATCGTCTGGACGTCCATACAAGTGGTTGTAGTTCGCTGCGGCCTTCCGTATGTTTCCATGATTAGTGGGATGGATTGCGCTGGCGCTGCTATTTATGGAATAGAGCTTGAGGTCCCCTGGATTAAGCCTGTGTCAGGGGTGTCGTAGTATGTTGTTTTGAGCGCCTGACGGTGCGACTAAGGGCACGCCCAACGCGCTTGTGGCTCCAGCTGACAGATTCCTTCCACCTAGGTAAGGATGGATTGAGACCACAAAAATCACAACGCTACTCATCTTTTACAGCTTCTTACACCCTGCTGCTGTGCAGTCTTTTTTGGTCAGTGGACCACCCTACTTTTCTACTCCAAGCCAACACTTTTTTGCTACAATGCATGGCCTAGCTGTAGCCTAAGCTTTTGGTCAGATGAAGCAAATGTATCCTGCAGAAGCCACCCTGACAAGCTGCGAGGCTACACTTCCACCATCTCTCACGTCCACATAGTTATCCGAACCTACGTGTCACCATGGGGCAGCAGTACAGAGTGGAGCGTTGAGGAAGCCCTAAAGGGCCAAGTTTTGAACAGGCTACCCTGCAAGCGATTGCTTTTCTTCAGTTTGTGGTCCCGGCTGTTTCTTTAGCCACTAGAGCCACGGACTTCATTGACGATTTTCGTAGCCAGGATGAGCTAGGGGTGCAGTCCCAGTTTCTGTGGAAAGAAATTTTGTTCTTCAGTCTCCTTGTTTAGTTCTTTGCATGATCTGCGTATGTGTGTAACTGGCGTTTCTGCCTGCTGGGTATAACAACTTTGTCCTCTACTACCTTTCCATTCATAGGAATTCTTTGCCATATCTTCTGTGTTCCGTGATGCCTGTGCCACCTCTAGCTTCTACAAGTCGCAAAAGACCAAGTGCGTACCAGATATTTGGTTCCTGCTGTATAGTTTGTTTGCCTGCCATGCACACTTTGTTTCCTCATGTGTTGAATTGTCGTAGATGGCGGTGCCTACTATTTACCTACGAGACTTTCTCCTTTCGAGTGCCGGCGCAAGCGAAGGCGCTTTCTGGATCAACGAAAGATGGTTAAAGCAGGTTGGTAGTGATTCTTTTGCTGTCGGGTGCCTATTTACATCCTGCCTATGCAGGTCTCCTGTTGGTAGGCTTTCTCTCTTACGTCTCTGTTGTTAGGCCACTCCTTCCTTCCCCGTGGGCCATTAGGTTGTGGACGCTTCACGCCAGAATATGTCGAGGCTCTGAAAGGTTAGCACTGTGTATTCCTGATCGCTTTTTACGAGGTTGTGCTAAGCGTCACCTGGAAAAAGGTTGTGCTAACTTGCCGCTTCTTACGGCGTAGCTTCCCTATTGTTGCCTGCAGGGCGAACTGCTCATTCTCGCTTTAAAATACCCTGTGAATTACATGAAACCTGTCTATGTGATGTCAAACGAGGTTTAAAGCTCTCTGAACTAATTGAACTGACATCGTTGGTCATTTGGGATGAGGCTCTAATGACACATCGCCATGCGCTAGAAGCTATGGACAGAAGCTTTAGAGATGTCTTGTCACGTGAGGTAGAAACTAATCGTGAATTGTTGTTTGGCGGTAAGATTGTGGTCTTGGGTGGTGATCTTCGTCAAATCTTGCCTGTCGTTGAGGGTGGTCGTAGAACCCAGATTGTAAACGCTGCCATTCCAAACTCTCCACTGTGGAAACATGTTAAGGTTCTATCTCTAACAAAGAACATGAGGCTCTACCAACCAAATCTAGATACAAACACACAAAAAGAGGTATCTGAGTTTAGCCATTGGGTATTAGATAATTTGGAGAGGGCAAGATTGACGCTATTTGCAGGGAAGGTGAGAATGAGCCAACATGGATAAAAATCCCAAAAGAACTCCTGTTGATGCCTTCTTCGGATAACATTTCTGCGATTATCGGTGCTGTTTATCCAGAGCTAGCTGCAAGATACTGTGACTCCACCTATCTGAAAAGTCGTGCTATTTTGACCCCTACTAACGAGGTTGCTGATGCTGTTAACTCATACATAGTCTCTTTAGTACCTGGTGAGGAAAGAGAGTACTTAAGCTGCGACAGTATAGCGGAGCCTGAAAAGGCACACGCTTCTTATGATCTTCTATATCCAGTTGAGCTATTAAATTCTTTGGGTGCGAAAACTTTTGGTGAATGCTTTGCAATTGTATTGCACTGTGCATGTTTTTGTGCTGGCTATTTTTGTACAGTTCCCTTCACGGCTAGATCTCTAATCTACTACTGTTTTTTAAGATTCCGCTATAATTTTGTTTCAAACACATATATAGTTTCTATTCTATGTGCAGATAACTCCTTCCTAGAGGTGCAAATGTCTAAACTCTTCTTGCCTATTTTTTCGTTTTAGGTTCCAATTTACTCTCGCACTAACATTTTTGTTGTTTTTTTCTTACATTGGTCAACAGCACCCTCCATGGCTTTTGATCTCCTGCCAGCTCTTCATCCTTGGATGTGGCATGCAACTGTGTGTGTGTGTCCGTAAGTAAATGGGAGTACCGTGGAAGAACTAATGATGGTGCCATTCAGCATGTCGACCTGGTGAGGTATCTTCGGTGTTGTCCTATGCCTACGGGCATGTTTGGTTCTCGTACTAGCAGAGCCGGCTCGTATCCAGAGCTGGCTCATATGGGACAGGTTTAGCGGATGCACCTGTCATGTTTGGTTGCGTGTGTTTTGTTTAGCTTTGGGCTGAGACGAGATCTTTGTTTGGTTGCTGTCACGAAGATATTGCATTAAATAAAAATATTATAATATTATGATTAAAAATTTTTATTTTATGTAAATACACTCTTAATGTTCTTATTTTAGCTAATTATGTCTTAAACATCTTTAAAACATGTTAATATAAGCTTAATATTGACTAATTATAGGCTAATACCATCACTAGTGAACTAAAGCGTCGCACCGTGCGAGGCAGGCTCAAAAAAAGAACGGCCGATTTGGCCGTTCCTTCCCACCAGGCCCGAGGAGGCCTTTTGCATGCGCTCGGCTGGCTCGAGGGCGGGATCGGGCAACCAAACAGGGGGCAAGTTGCATCCCGGAATGCATGCACGCACAGATGCGGGCAACCAAACAGGCTGTACATGTCTCGATGCTTCCTCCCTTATGTTTACTTTATGATGCTACTGCTGCGGGGAAACAACATGTATGCTTTGAGATTCCTAGGTCGATGTTGCGGGAAACATCTATCAGCTGTTTGGTTGCACGCATGCGTGCGTGCATGCATTCCGGGATGCAACTTGCCTTTGTTTGGTTGCCCGATCCCGCCCTCGAGCCAGGCCGGCGCATGCAAAAGGCCTCCTCGGGCCTGGCGGGAAGGAACGGCCAAATCGGCCGTTCTTTTTGAGCCTTGCCTCGCACGGTCGCGGCGACGCTTAGTTCACTAATGATGGTATTAGCCTATAATTAGTCAATATTAAGCGATATTAACATGTTTTAAAGATGTTTAAGACATAATTAGCTAAAATAAGAACATTAAGAGTGTATTTACATAAAATAAAATTTTTAATTATAATATTATAATATTTTTATTTAATGCAATATGCCTTCGCATGCGAACAACCAAACAACATCTCGCCTCACCGGCCGGGCAAACACACGCAACCAAACATGACAGGGTGCATCTCTGCTAAACCTCGCCCCATATGAGCCAAAGCCTGGATACGAGCCGGCTCTGCTAGTACGAGAACCAAACATGCCCTATGTGATCAAGCGTTTTAGAGTTTTGAACGCCGAAGTCCGCCCTACGACCTGTTGAGTGTCCCTTTCTCGGTTGAATTCATACTTCACACAACGATTGTCCGAGGCAAGAACAGATCTCGCCCTAGCTTTACGAGTATGCATACAACATAACGCCCATCCATGAGCTTTTATCACGTGTTGGTGACACGAGAACATTCATTGGTAATCTATCCATTACCCTTATTTCCGTATACCATTTACTGATCATACGTTTAGCCGCGTCGTCGTTATTCCACCCCACGATTCCAAATGAGCGGCCATGGACGGCTTCATCAGCCGGACTTCTTTGCTTCATCGGGGCTTCTAGCTTCTCCACCCGCGTGGCGCGAGAGAAATGGCGCAGCCGTCCCCATTCGTGTGTCCCAAATCGCCCCGGCTCCCTCCGGTCTACGCCGTCCTCTCGTCCGTACCGCCCGGCCCTACCTCCCCGTGCCTCGCCGCATCTTCCTCTTCCGTCTCGATTACGCCCTCACCGGCTCACCCGCCGTCCCACGCCGTCGGTGCCGCTTCGCCCGGCGCGCCCTTACATCGGCGCCGCTTCGCCCGCCAAAGCCCAGCCTGCTGCCCCTAACCGTCGCGTCCACGGCACATCGCCGCGCCGCCGGCCCGCTCGGCCCTAGCGGATCAAGCGGGCGCGTACCCGTCGTCGCAGCCTCTGCGCGGGCCGGTGCCACCACCCCTCGCCAGCGCAGCCGCCCTCTACTTCTGCTCAGCGCCGCCTAGCGCCCGAAGCCACGCCCCAACGCCAACACCTGCTGCCGGTGCACCCGGCCCGGTATAATCGACCGGAGACACGAACGAGCGGCGTTGTGCGTGTGTGCTGTTCTGCGTACGTGAGGTTGAAGGAGGAGAGCCAAAATGCAAATAGAAGCTTTTCAAGGTTCCCAATGTAAATATCCCGACTCGGGTAAATATTAGTTACATAGTGCTTTAGACTGAATTGTAATTTTGCATAGGTCTCGAGGACCTTTTTGCAAGGTTGCCGAGCCGAGCCTGAGCAGGCCACGCTGGGCGGCCTGCTCACGCATTTGACCGTGCTGAGCTACTTTGAGCCCAAGACCCCTTTTTCGTTTTTATATATGGTTTACCAACTTCTTTATTATAAAATAGTGCCTGATTTTGTCGGTTTTGTAGAAAGTCAAACATGTGTCCAAAAATTCTAAACATTTTCCTCTAACCTTTTTATGATGATGTTTATACTTATGAAAAATATAAGATGTTGAAAATCATTAGCTCTTGCATGATTTAAAATTACATTCTTTAATTCAAAAATATACCTTCCATGTTTTTTAATAAATTAAAATTATTCCTATCCTAGGATTGCTATTGCTTTCTTCGTTCCTGTGATTTACATCTTCCTAGCCAGCGCAACTGCGCTGGGTTTAAACTAGTACTATATACTTTTGGACCCTTCCTTGACGTGTACTGTGATTATGTATTAACATAGATGATCCTATAGACATTATTGGGCTGCTGGTTGAGGTTTCTGATACTCACATGGTTCGCCTGCCAAACAAGGTTGCACCTACACTTTCTAGGCATGTTATCTTAAGGGACACAAGGTGTTTTTCCTTTCCAGATCTTATATTCTCTCTATAGCATCACTTTTCATTTATATCTGTACGGGGTCTCTGAATCCTTTCCTGTTCCATGTAGCTACTCTAATGTTAAAGATACTCTATGGGGACAGATAGCTGCTGATTTCAACATTGATGCTGTTTACAATCGTGCTGAGGCAAACCCGATTGTTGTGATGTTTGTTGGCGGCCTCATGAAGTCTTAACGGTGTATGTTCCTTTCATGTTTTCCAGATCTACCCTGTGCATTAGATGGCTTTTCTACATGTCTGTTCTATGGCTTTTGTATTGACCTTGCTCATGTTTTATAGATAACTACTATCTGAGTGCAAATGCCGCTTCACGCTGGTACTTCAATCCTGCGATTCCTGAAGCGAGGCTCTTTTCTGATAGGTATGCTACTATTCAGCTTTCTCCTGCTTATTATAGTCTTATATAGATTAACACATGTGCTAAATTCTGTTTTATACCATCCTCTTCCGCTTTAGCTTCAGGGACCAGTGTATTGAGATGAGGTTTCCTGATGCTCCTACCGATCAGCTTGCTCACACACGCAGTCCGGCCCAACTTGAGAACAAGACACTGCAGCAGCTAAATAGCATAAATCCATATGATTTCTCCGTAAGACCAATAAAAGAAACACTTCTTGCATATCTGTGACAACATGGTTTAATTCTGGTTCTTTTTTTGTGCAAAAAATTCTGGTTCTTTTTTTAGGACAATGGATACCGTTGCACTGTCACTGTTGACCGCCTTGTTCCATCAGCATCCTGGTAGTTCCCCTCATGCACTACGTGCAGCAGGTCCTGCGCTCCTAATGGTGCTGGCTACAAGTGCGACAACTGTGACAACACTTCGTTAAAATTCAAGTATGTGTTCAACACTCTATACCTAGCCTTCTCGGTTTACTTACAGAGTGCAGATTGGGTTGTTCACAGTGCAGTGTCATTTATCTTAACATATACCCATTTTGTTTCTCTCGCAAATTAGTTACAAGATTTATTTCATCGCTCCTGATGGTACTGATGAGGACGAGATGATATGCTTTGGCGACATTGGACGCTGTATCATTGGCAAGCCAGTGCAACAAGTTCTTAGGACAGCCGCATCATCCATTATGTATCCAGCAGATATTTCAAAGATAGTTCTTAGGACAGTGCAACAAGTTCTTAGGACAGCCGCATCATCCATTATGTACCCAACAGATATTTCAAAGATAGTTCCTCTGAAGCTCACGACTGCTGTGACACTGACCCAACAGAGCTTCTATCACGACCGCAAGGTTTACTAGGTTTCATTTATCATCACATTGTATGGCCAGCACGCTCCTGCTGCCCATGCTCCTGCCGCTGCAGATGGTGTCACCTCCAGTGCTCCTCGATCAGCTCCAGCTTTCACCCTCAGAGCCTACCTCTCCAGTTCATGTGGTAGAGACTACTGTGCAGTCACGAGTGCTCCAGACTGTAAGATCCATCTCTATCTCAGTTTCTGAGCTACATATGTCACTATCTATTTACACGCTATTCAACTAGATCAGTCACTTTACAACATCACTAACAAACACTAACCTGTCCACAAACAGGTATCGTTGCTGAAAAATGCTGCTCCTGTCGTCGATAGCGTGCGGATGCCACCGTCATGACCTCTTCCTACCATGATTTCCTTATGATGATCCAGTACTGTCGTTTGTAAATTAGTATGGATGTACCTCGATCATGACCGGACTTATTCTAACTTAGTGTCCCTGTACCTCGATGGTGACAAAACTTATTACCTAGGTATTGTATTCCGGACAGGTTATTGAACTGCCATATTACATGGAATATTTGAGGTAACTTATAGCTTTCTATTCAGCAAGCGTGTTGCCATATTTATATTGTTGGTCTGAGTGTGAACAAATACCATATTACATTGTCATATTTATGACACACGGCCATGACCTCTCGCATGGGCGCACGCAAAATTACTAGTAAGTTTTAAGTAGGGGTGTACCAGCTTATGGCTTATGGGCCTTATGACTTAATAAGTCAATGTTGCTTAGCAAAATAAGTCACTTATTTCACTTTTTTAACTTATATAAGTAGGTGACTTATTTAGAACTAAATAGGGCCGAAGTTGCCTGCACATCATCTTGTTCTTTGGATGTGGCGTATGTATCTTTTTTTTTTTAATCTAGGAAGGCTATGTTTTTATATCTCCTTCACGGTTGAAGCAACTTTTGTTAGTTTTGGTTCTACAAGTAGCTTTTTCGATAGAGTTGAATCTATTTTAATAAACTGTTTGGTAAAAATGGCTTCTTTAATTACGCATGTACTCCTCCGTTCCAAATTGTAGTTCACTTTGGTTTTTCTAGATCCGTTTCTTTTGCTATGTATCTAGACATAGTGTATTACTAGGTGCATAACAAAATCAATGTATTTAGAAAAGCCAAAGTGAACTATAATTTAGAACGGAGGGAGTAGACAAAAGCGTGGAATGACCGGAATGCTTTTTTTCCCCTTTGTTTTCTCTCTTCTTCCATCTCCTTCCTTTCCTTTCACCTCGCACCGAGCCCCGAGCTCATCACGCATGGAGTCCATGCACAGGTGAGGGTCATCTCCCCTAACTACTACCTGCATCGGCAAATCAGAAATCTGCCATGGCCGTGCTAGCGCATGCACATCCAAATATATCCAAGCGCGATGAATTTCTTTCTAGCTTCCTCCCGCACCAGAGCTTGTGTGACTATTTTGTGGAGCTTATCCGGTGAAGCTCTTTGAAAGGCACAGTTAGCCTTATTATTTGTCAGTGTAGTTATAGTGTTATTAATATTTGTACGGGAAAAAAATGCTCCTACGACGGGCAATGAACGTACAAAGCGTATATATCTGATCATCTAGTGTTTCTGATGAAAAAAACAACATATATATACATTGAAATTTGCATGCAATTAATTATGTATCTGGAAAGGAATATCATGATCGAGAAACAAAACGTTGCTGTATCTGTATTGACGTGGACACAACGTGAACTCGCACGTACGTACACCGATCTGTCCCCATTACAATCACACGTACGTACCTACAGACTAGCTCCAGACATGCATATATTTCCTCGATTGCTAGGGTTTCTTCATCTAACAAACATATACATGGATGAAAAATAACAAATTACATACATAAGGTACGTCATCGTCGTCCCTTATTTAATTCATAGCTATATATATATATTCCTCGATCGATCGATATGGGACGAATGGTCGATCGATCGATCGATATATATGAACAAATTAGCTCATACGTACGTGTTGCTCATAATGCTGCTGCTTTTGTTACCGCGCGGAAGGCCTCCTTCATGACTTTGAGCTTGTCAGCCGACGGCGCCGCAAGAACCAGGTCGGCGGCCTTCTCATAGGCAGCCGCCATGCTCTCGACTTTCTTCTCGTTTCCTGTGTCTTCAAGCCGGGAGAGCGTGAGCGAAACATCCACCCTCTCAGCCATGGCGGCCTCTTGGACCTCGGACCGCTGCTCCGGTGGAGCCGCGGCGGTGACGCTTTCAACAGCTTGCTGCATCTTGGCGTCCAAGGCGCCTAAGGTCGTTAGGGCGGGCCCCATTTTCGCCGCCGATGGTAGTGGATCGGCTTCTATGAGGGGTGACGGCAGCGAGGAGGACGAGCAGGAGGGTGATCTTGGGCGCCATTGCCATTGATCGATTTGTTGGTGGTTGAGACAGGCGATTCAATGAAGGAGAGTAGATGGTGACGTTGCTCCATGCATCGCCCGCCTTTTTAACGATCCATGGATGGCTTTTCTATAAACAGTGAACGATGATATATATAGTATGTAGCCTAGGGCCAAGGGACGTTCTGTGGTGAGCGTGTCTTTAGGGTCCAAAAGTAGCAACCTCTCCATGCATAGATTGCGTGCCTGGTTGCTTATATTGTTCGTGCCCTTTCATTCTCTCCTTCTCTATCTTAACTTAGTACGAACCATGCATGTAACTATATAGCTTGGCTTCATTCTAGTTAAAGAAATATATACAAAAAATAATCCAGAGACAAAAGGTATTTCGCCACTAAAGGACTGACTTACCACTATCACTGGTTTCTTATTATAGCTAGGTCATTACCACTACCGGCTCATGCCACGAACGGGCAGTGATATACGGTCGTGGCTTTCAAAATGTGATTAATACACATCTTCCAAATGGTCGGTGTCTATGAATCCATTTAATTCCACGCAAATTACATGGTGGGTTAACTGATTCTTGCATGGAGTAGGATCTTTTTCAAGAGGGTTACTATTTTTAATTTTCATCAAAGACATCCACGTGACACTAACCCATTGTTTTTAGCTACAATTGCTATTCATGAAGGATTCATTTTTTATTTTCGTGTAGTTAGTCTCCATATTTTTATGTGGCATGAAGTAAGATAATTGTTCTTCAAAGAGAACTACTCACTACAGGAAACTGGGACTTCGCCGCCCGGGACTGCGTTTCGCGAGCACCAGGAATGCCAGCTCGGCAAAAGTTTGTCTTTGCCGACAGTCCTTCTCGGCAAAGGCGTACCCTCGGCGAAGTCCTCTTCGCCGAGAACTAAGTTCGTTGAAGATGTCCGTCGGCGAAGATGATCTTTGCCGACGGTCAAGTGGTCGCGAGAAGCCTTGGTTCTTCGGCATAGACGGGTGGCTTCGGTGGCGCCCGTCCCGATTCACGTTGTCTTCTGCCGGCGACCACCGTTACATTCGGCAAAGATTTGTCTTTGAGCCGTCGGCAAAGAAATAAAAAAATAATAATATACCTGCGGCGGTGGAGGCCGGCGGTGGTGGCCGGCGATGGCGTGCGGTGTAGGGGCCCGCGGTGGGGTGGGCGGCGGTGGCGTCTGCGGCGTTGGGGCTGTCGGCGGGGTGGGCCGGCCGGTGGCGGGGAGGCCCGGTGGTGGCGGTGGCGGGTGGTCGGGGCTGGCGCGGCGTCGCCAAGGTGGCGGCCGGCGGCGGGTGTCGGCCCGGGGTGGCGCGGTGGTGGCGGTGGTGGCGGTGGGCGGGCCGGCGCGCGCTGGTGAGTGTTTGTCTACTGGTGGGTGGCGTGCGGCGAAGGGTTTTTATATATATTTCACTTCTTCGCCGAGGCGAGATCTAGGAGGCTGTCGGCAAAGTCGTCAATTTTTCCGAGAGCTCACCGACAAATCTCTTGGCAAAAACACGTTTTTTAAAAAATACTTTCAACAAAAAAAAAAAAAACCCACATGTCCCTTATTACCCCCAAGAGTTTTCTGTAAGACTCTAGGCAAAGTTGAGCTACACTGAAACCAGCTCTCGGCAAAGCCAATTTTTTTTTTGATTTTGCCATCACAACTTCTTTTTGTACCTTAGATACAATACATGGAGGTCCTTGTTCAAGTTTGCAACTTTTTTAAAACATTTTACTATATTTCATGAATTTTCATGTATTATTTGAATTTCTTTTCAAAACTCAAATTTGAAATGCAAGTGATTCGAATTATGGATCTAAATGATTGGAAAAATGGTATACATGCTTGTGGGATCTAAATGATTGGAAAAATGGTATACATGTTTGTGAGTCTATCTTTAAGCCTAATCCGTGGTCCATGCCCTAAAATTCGGTCTTGCGAGAAACATGTCTACTCACTTGTGGGTGAATCATTTAAAAATTTTCTAAAATGAAAACTAATTAGAAAAATTATGAAATTTGATGAGTCATCGTGATATCGCATGTGTGCGCTCTGGTAAAAATTTGGAAAAGTTTCATGGAAGTTTGGATCCCGGACTACGAAACACAAAGACCTCTACATGTGATAACTGAAACTCATGTGAGAGATGTCACGGAAACTACAGTCCTGGATCCAAACTTGCACGAAACCTTTTAAAAGTTTTACCACGAGCTACACATGCGATATCAACAACTTCGTAAATTTCATATTTTTAACTTTGTTTTTTCTTTTTATAGAATTAAAAAACAATTCACCCGAAGGTGAGTTGAAATGTTTTGAGCACAAGATGTTCGAATTCTAGGGTGTGGTCGTGGATGAGGACTCAAGCTACACTCACAAGCATGAATATGATTTTTCAATCATTTAAATCCATTATTCGAATGACTTGCAGTTCAAATTTTAGTTTTGAAAAGAAATTCAAATAAAAGACAAAATTTTATGAAATATAGTAAAAGGACTATAAATATTTGTAAACTTGAACATGGAGATCTAAGTACTGTAGCATTGCTGTAGAAATAGTATGGAAACCAAAATTAAAAAAATATAATAAATTTGCCGAGGGGCGCTTGGGGGCTCGCGAAGTATGATTTGCGAGAGCCCTGGTTGAGGACTGTCGGCGAAGGGACACATTGAGTGTCGGTTGGGATTTTTTGCCGAGGGGATGTCGAACTCTCGGCGAAGTGGAGCTCTTTGCCGAGAATCTCCCGATCCGGCTGTCGGCAAAGGTTCAGAAACTTTTAAAAAACCAAACCCTAAACCCTATCCACTCACTCACACAACACACTCACACACACAGGTCCGGCCCCGCCACCCATCCGCACCGACGGCCTCCCCCCCCGCCCCGGCGCCCGTCCGCGCGGATTGGGCTAGGTAACAGAAGACAAAACCAGTTCAACGAATTGGGCTGTTCACGGTCCAAGTGGAGCCACGAAATGCTCTGCTTTATGCAACTTCTAGTGACCTTGTTCTGTTTCTCTTCTCAAGAAATGCTCCCATTCTCGCACACAGTGACAAAAAGATGTCTGAACACTAAAATGAACCACTGCGACAATGTAGAAGTAAAACCCAATTAAGATAATGGATCCAAAGTGAACGGCCACTCAAGAAAATTCAATAATGCAGATCAAAGACATCAAACATAGCAGTTAAGTTTCTTGCAAACATAGGTACTGGTAGTTACACTCAAACAGACCTAATGACAATGACACTGGATATTACGGCATATAAAGCAGATAAGTCTCTTGCCAACTAGACAAAGACACACTAGACAAAGACATTCAACAGAAATAATGACGATGACACTTAATATTTTTTTTTTGAGTAAAAGGGCCACAGCCCCGTCCATTACCATTGCAATAGACCAAGATTCAGTTACAGCACCGTGAGTTTTGGCACCTGCCAAGCCGCAGTTCCCAGGTCCAACAAATGGCACCGCATTTGTGGGCGATACAAACAAAATACGAAGTCCTGATAACAAGCTCTACTACAAACTTAAATCGATTCTAATAGACTGCCCAATATTGCTCCAGGAAAATGAACTATCGCCCGCCAAATTTGTCTGAAGGTATTACTCCACCGTGCTGATACTCCACCCTTGTAGCAGATCAATCGTCGCCATTTTCACCTCAGCCAGAGCACTTGGGTTGCTTTTGCCTTGATCATCTCCACTTTCTCCAACAGCTTGTCCTTTTTCTCCACCAGACAGAGGATACTCCATCTTTGAGCTGTCAATGCCACATTGTAAAGGAGCATAGCCATGCACCTCCACTGATTGTTCTGAAAACACAAGGAATTTCTTAATTTCCAGAGGCACCAAAACCCAGCAGAAGATATTATATTAAGCACTCCATTCTTTTTATTACTTAACCAGAAAGTAGCTATAGAATCAAAACCATCACCTAATCTAGTATCAAAGACTTCTGAAATAACTTGCCACATTTGTTTTGCTACTACACATTGGAAGAACAAATGATGTACTGTCTCTTTTTCACAACAGAATAGACATGAAGGATCATCTACTTTCCTTCTCTTATCCAAATTATCTCTAGTAAGTATTTTGTTCTTCCCCAACAGCCATAGGAAACATTGAACTCGTGGAGGGATTTTAATATCCCAAACAGCTGGTACAAAAACCTCTATTATGCCTCTGAAATTTATCACCTTGTACAGTGATTGAGAACTATAAATACCATTAGTAGAAAATTGCCACACTAAAGAGTCTTCCTCACCAGTAAAGGATATAGTAGAAGCTATCAGACACACTTCCTCCCAGAGGTCAAGCATGTTCTGATCTCCAGTTCTACTAAAGGTGCATTTTAACTGTGTGCCATCCCATAAAGTAGCTACAGTTTTATTCTTCTCCCTCACCCATCTATATAGTTTCCAATACTGGATTGCTAAACTAGAATTTCCTAACCAGTTGTCTTCCCAGAACCTCACTTTCTCCCCATTTCCTATCCTCCATCTATATCCCATTTTGGTGGCTTGAGCTGCCCACATAAATCCTTTGAAAAACTATGAAGCTCCATCAGTTTTTGACTGGAAGATATTGGGTTCCCTGGTTCTATATTTGAAATTCATTAACTCTGTCCAGAGTTTTTCTTTGTCTTTCTCATACCTTTTAAGCCAAGAACCTAGAAGACAAATATTTAAATCTCTTATACTAGGGATTCCTAGCCCTCCAAATTCTTTACACATAGATACTAATTCCCAATTGGCTAAGTGGTATAATGACACTTAATATTACTCCATATAAAACAAATAAGTTCCTTGCCAACTAGAAATAGGTACTCATAGTTGCACTAAACAGACCTGGAACAAGAAGCCAAACTACTAGCACATAATGTCTCTATCCTTCCCTCACAATACGTCTCAACAAAAGCCCAAATTATGACAAGACACCAGGACCAAGGTCACCCAGTAAAGAATCCGGAAAAGGCTCTACCCAACATGACCTTGTACATTTGCCAGCAGCTCACTCTCCAATCATCATCCCTTCCATGCTATCGCATTCAGTAACTATTCTCAAGACACAATCTCTTGCGGTTGCTAATCCTGACTCTGAAGTAACAAGTTCCATCCCACTCGTGCTATTGGGTTCAGTACCTATTCTCAAGACACAGTTTCTTGCAGCTGCTAAGTCTGACTCTAAAGTAGCGATTCTGCTCAGAAGAGAGTTCCTCTCATCATCAAGTAAGAAGGAATCTATCCGTGCGAAATTCGAGTTGCCATCATCAATCAATTTTTCTTTCAATGATCGCAACGCAGCAAAAGGACAGGGGAAGCTTCTTCTGTTCCCATATGACCATCATCTTCAGAAATATTTCCTGTGACTCCGGTCTCTGAATCCTCCTATGACATAAAAAATGAATCATATAAGTACTATAAGGTTTTGTATAGAAGAAAATATTGTAGCAGTCGACAGGCAATAGATTCTAACAATACAGATCAATTTACTTAATTTTTACTACAAGAAGCAATGAAGCTGAAATAAGACACCCTTGCATACAACCCTGCCATCCCATAATTCGTTAGCATTATAGAGTAATAAGTGGATAGAGAATTCCAGCCTTAGAAAAAGTTGCAGCAGCCAGCAGGACAGTAGATTCTAATGATACAAATCGATTTGTTTAGCTTTTACAGAAGCCATGAAAGTAAGTAATATACGCTTGAATATAGCATTGCCATCTCATATTGTTAGCATTATAGAGTAAGTGGACAACTAATTCCAGCCTTAAATATAGTGAATACAACATTTCACATCCCTATAGTATCATATGAAGTACACAATTCCTCATGCTATTGTAAACAACCAGCAATTGAGGTTCCCTGGTACGAGTTAAGGTTTATCCATGTTACTTCATTTGAACCTGAAAGCTGATGCTAGATTTCCACAACAATACAATAACCCAAAACTCTCATGTGATGCAAACTGCAGACAATAGAGGGACAAAACATATTTTACCTACATTGCGTATGTATCAAAAGACATTATAGGCTCACCTTGCCATTTATCAAAGAAGACGGCCAGCTGACCATGATGTACGGATCAGAATCAGATGTGGCATGTAAAAATTGGCTTTCCTTATAGAGCAAATTCATCTCGCCTGTTTCCAAGCACAAGGAGAGGAACCACTCGGGAGACTGAGGATCCCCAAAGTCACCATAGTAAGATAAAGGTGGAGGTGTAGATGGATAGGTACACAAAGCCATTGATAATGGCCATAGGACGCATTACAACATTAGCCTCTTCTGAAAGCTCGGTGATCTTACTGACATTTGCACACAATGACAACATCTTATGCAGCATCAATCTCTCAACACCCTCATCATCGGTTGCCCAGAGCCAGATGCATTGCAGTATACTGACAACACAGAAATTCCCGTCCTTGGTGTGACCAAGCTGAAACTTTGACATTGACACTATCAAGGGCAGCGGCAGATCCATCCTAGAGAATTGAAATGTCGCAGTGTTGAGCGCAAGGATGTACCCGCGCTCCTGAACTGCAGCCAACAGACGAAGCCTATCATTGTAAGGCAGCAGCCCCCTGGTGTCCATCTTTGGCAAGACGACATGCCACTCCATGGTGTTAGCCGAGAAGACGGCCACTCGCGCCCACGACCAGGCGCAGTGCCGGTGCACGCAGACCACGCGGGACGGCCGCTGCTCCTCGCCGTCGGGGTAGGCGTGTGGAACTCAAGGATGGAGTCCTTGTGTAACACCCGTGGCCAGCCCGGCGTCGCCCGGCGGCGTGAGAGACACGCAGATGGAATCGCGGACAACGGCGAGTAGAGGGCACCCTCTGTCTCCCTTCGTGTTTTACTGAATAAAATCAACTTGTCTTACAAGCACACCGTGCTGAAGCTTAAAAGGGAAAGAAAACGATCTGGTCCGTGGACCCACATGTCATACACATAAGTAAACGTAAACTACTTAATACGCCAACGCTCCTGAGATGTTCGTCGTCTTGTTTACGCCTTCCGATATGGGTTGTGACAGTTCCCCCAACTGAAGATTCTGCTTGACCCCAAGCAGGTGCCGATGGGAAACGCACCTTCAACACATTGTAGTCCTCCCAGGTTGTCTTTGTTAGCCGGCGGACCTGTCCATGACACGAACTTGTGGTATGGCAGCATTACCTTTGCGCACAAGACGCCTTTGAAGTACCTGAGCAGGAACTGCATTTGTAGCCTGGAGATCAGTGAGCATTGGGAGCTTAGAATAGACTGGTGTGTTAGAAGGAATAAAAGGTTTGAGTTGAGAGACATGGAAGACATCATGAATCTCACTGTGCTCCGGCAGCTTAAGCTTGTAAGCAACGTTTCCCACTTTCTCAAGGATCTCATAAGGACCATAGAACTTGAATGCCAATTTAGGATATGGTCGGCTAGCCACTGTAGACTGAGTGTAAGGTTGGAGCCGCAGCAGGACTTGGTCACCCACAACAAACTGGCGATCAATGCGATTTCTGTCGGCCTGCACCTTCATCCTGATACAGTGCATATAACGATGCGTTGCACGAGTATCGTAAGTGTTCCTCTCGGTGTTCAATCATCTCTGTCACTGATGGTGGTGTGTCTGGATTAGTGAGGACCTCAGCTCCGAGATTTGGTTCATAGCCATACAAGGCCTTGAATGGTGAACAACCAAGAGCACTGTGATAAGATGAGTTATACCACAGCTGAGCCAAAGGTATCCACTTCTTCCATGTTTTTGGAGAGTCTTGAATGGAACAACGTAGATACATCTCCAGGCACTGGTTTACACGCTCTGTTTGGCCATCTGTCTCTGGATGGTAAGAAGTTGACAAGTCCAGCTCCACCTTGTACAGAGTCAACGGATGTGTCGAAGTTCTTGAGAAAGATTCTATCCCTCGTCGCGACAATACGCTTTGGAAGACCATGCATCTTCAAAATGTGATCAAAGAACACCTGAGCAACAGTTGCTGCTGTGTAGGGATGTTTGAGGGGCAGAAAATGAGCAAATTTTGTGAACCTGTCAACCACAACAAAAATGGAATTGTAGCCTTCTGACTTTGGTAAGCCCTCTATGAAATCCATTGACAATTCCCCGCCAAATACCCTCTGAATTGGCAATGGTTGGAGCAATCCTGCTGGATGAGTATGGGAATGCTTACTATGTTGACATGTGGCACATTGTTTCACATATTCATCCACATCTGCTTTGAGACCTTTCTAGTAGAAGAGTCTCTTGATCCTGTGGTATGTAGCATTAACTCCAGAATGCCCCCCAATGGCAGAGCTATGAAAAGCAGCAATTAATTTTGTTTGAAGGACAGAATTGTGGCCTATCCAGATAAGGGATCCCTTCTTGATCAAACCTCTGTCTAAGCTTAGGCCTTGAGCATTAGGACTAGATATAGCTAATACAGCTAGCAAATTCTGTGCCACCCGATCGGTTGCATAAGAATTACGTAACTTCTTGGATCCATTGAGGCTGAATGGAAGCCACTGCCTCGCAAGGCCATGATGTGAGACATCCTTGATAAAGCATCGGCTGACCACATTCTCTTTGCCCTTTTTGTATATAATCTTGAATTTCAACCCCATTAGTCTTGTCATAGCCTTTTTTTGCATGTCAGAGTGCAGATGCTGCTCTCCCAGGTAGGACAGTGACTTGTGGTCAGTTAGAATAATGAATTCCTGCAACTGTAGATAGGGCCTCCACTTCTCCACTGCCATAATCAGAGCTAGGAACTCTTTTTCATATATAGACAAGTTCATATGTTTCTCCCCAAGAGCCTTGCTCAGATATGCAATGGGTTGTCCTTTTTGCATTAACACAGCTCCAATTCCTTCAGCACAGGCATCTGTCTCCACCTGAAACTGCTCCTTGAAATTGGGTAATGTAAGCACTAGGGTAGTTGTCATGGCTACCTTGAGTTTGTCAAATGCTTCTTGTGCTTCCTCAGTCCACTGAAAGTGTTTTAGCCTGAGGAGTTGTGTCAGTGGCTTGGCTATCAGGCCATAATGCTTGACAAATTTTCTGTAGTATCCACTGAGTCCCAAAAACCCTCTCAATTCTGTCATGGTACTGGGAACTGTCCATTTTAACATATCCTGAGTCTTGGAAGGATCTGTAGATACCCCTTTGTCTGATATAATATGCCCCAGATACTCAATGCAGTTTGTAGCAAAACTACATTTAGAAAGTTTTAAGTACAATTGGTGGACTCTTAACACCTCAAAAACCTGCTGAATATGCTGCAGGTGATCTTCCATTGAAGTGCTGTAGATTAGGATATCATCAAGGAACACTAGCACAAACTTTCTAAGAAATGGTTGTAGGAGTTGATTCATCAAACACTGAAATGTTGCAGGGGCATTAGTAAGCCCAAAGGGCATCACCTTGAACTCATAGTGACCCTGATGAGTTTTAAATGTTGTTTTATGTTCATCTTCAGGCACCATTTTGATTTGATGATAACCTGATTTCATATCCAATTTGGTGAAAAATTTGGAGCCAGACAATTCATCTAGGATTTCTTCTACAATAGGCATTGGAAACCTATTCTTCACTGTCAAATCATTCAGTTTTCTGTAGTCTACACAAAACCTCCACTGACCATCCTTCTTTTTCACTAATAAAACTGGTGATGCAAATGGACTATGGCTGGGGGTAATAAGGACAGATGCTAGCAAATCTTTGACTTGGTTCTCAATATCAGTTTTGTGTTGTGGACTGTAATGATAAGGCCTAGCATTGATAGGTATAGAATTAGGGCATAAAGGAACAGCATGATCATACCCTCTTGGTGGTGGCAGTTGTGTGGGATTTGAAAACAGATCTGCATACTGCACCAACAACTCTTGCACTTCCTCTGTAGGGTGCCTCAGTTGAGATATCTGTTGGTCTGGCATTGGTGAAGTGGTGTTGACAATAGCAAAAGCCCAAACATCATTAGACTTTAAGGCCTTACCAATCTGCTTGGTAGTAATGGCATTGAGTGTTTGGTCTTGTGTTTGGATGCCTTTAATAGTGATCACTCTCCCAGCATGTTCTAAACTTAGTGTCTTGGCTGCCCAGTCAAAGCCCATTTTTCCCTGTGCTTTCAGCCAATCATAACCAAGGATGGCATCATATGGTAGGGAGTCCAGGACAATCATATCAGTTTGGAAGGTGTGTCCTTGGATGTACCATTTGAGGTTGGGAACCAGCTTGGAAGTAGTCAAACTAGAGCCATTAGGCAGCTTGACTGTCATGGGAGGTATGTTGACAGTGGACAGATTTGCTAAACTGACAAAGTTTGTGCTGACAAAGGTATTAGTACTGCCACTGTCCAAAAGGATGAGCATAGTTTTACTCTGTACAGTTGCCTTAAGCTTGAATGCTTCAGTGCCTTCAGTGCCATCAATAGCATTCATAGACAGCTGTCCAAATTGCTCTTCCAAGATGTCCTGTATAGCCATTTCATTGAGTACCTCCTCATCCAGCTCTTTATCCAAATCATTAACAATCATTGCATTTACTTGTGGCTTAGTTCTCTTGGAGCAGTGCTTAGCATGACCTGGTTCATACTTTTCCCCACACTGATAGCAGAGATTATTTGCTCTTCGATAATCCTTGAGTTGTTTGTGTCTCCACAGTGATCCATAGGTAGTGGTAGGCTTGCCTTCAGGTTTAGCCATTGGTTGCTTGCCTGCATGACCTTTAGGCAGGAATTTTGGTTTGGCCCTATCTAGGACTTTTTGCTGAATCTTAGCAATTACCACAGCTCTTTCCACTATAGATGGTAGCTGGGGTTCCACCACTGCTCTAATTTCCTCTTTCGAACCTCTGACAAATTGGGTGCCAAAAAACAGTTCATCATACTGCCTCCATGCATGGTGACATCATATTGTAGAGATTGGTATTGAGTGGTGTACTCTTCCACTGAAGCTGTCTGCTTGAGATCTAGCAGATCATTGATAGCAGATCTTTGGTCTTCACTACCAAATTGAGCCACAATAGCTGTAGAAAATTGTTGCCATGATAGATTGGGATGCTATATTTCATATGTTTCCCACCACTTAGCTGGATTTTCTTCCAAGTGCATAGAAGCTGCTTCCACCCATAAGTTAGCTGGGATCTTGTAGATCTTGAAGTACTTGGCACACTTGGTTAACCAAATCTTGGGTTGTTTGCCATCAAAGGAAGGGAAATAAATCTTGGGCAGAGCGTGTTGTGGCAACCCATCTCTTCTTGGAGGTGACTGAGGCCCAGGTGGTCTGTTTCTCCTAGGTGGATTGTTGGACCCTCCAGGGAGTAAACACATTATCAAATTCAGCTTCCTCTTCTGAAACTTCAGAGTCTGCATGCTCGAGAACCATTTTTCTCTCTCAAATTGGCGCAAAGGTAAGTGCAGCTACTGCTTGCCCATTAGCTCTGACCTGCTGGACAATGAACCGTTGGTCGTCAGTGCATTGCTGAACTTTGGCAGTAGTGGCAGCTAACTGCTGTTTGACCTCTTGTTGTATCTCTCCCATATCATTCATACGTGTGAACATCAGAGTAAAATTTTTCTGCAACTCTGTCCAACGAGCACGCTCTTCGTCTGCACTAGTGGACATCTGGTCCATTAGAATTCGGGTTTGTGCGGATGGTCGACTGGAAGCGGTGGTTACGCGTCGAGGAGCGAACGACTGTAGATGGTTCGCACAAAGGTCACCAACAACCGATAAGGAATTTTACGCGAAAACTAGTTCCGCAACCCTCTCGATCTGCGATCGATCCTATGACGAACAGCGGTGGAATCAACAAGTGGGATCACCCAAACAGCTCGGAATTTTACGTGGATACTTGTTCCACAACCCTCGCTGCGAGATCAACCGAACTGGGGCTGCCGTTGGTGGAGTGAGCCGATGGATTGTAAGTAGCCAACGTGCGTGATCCGGTGGTCGGAATTACGTAGCTTCAACTAGACTCACGCGGATTACTCGGACCGCAAGTCTCGTCGAAGTGAACCCCCAACCGAGCCTTGTGGATTCAGGCGTGCGAAGACACGAGATGAACGAACGGAAAAAACGAGCGGAACAAAACGTCGAACACCTGGTGCGTATCCACCAACCAACTGCTAGGTCTACCGAGAAGAGCAGAAATCCGACGGATCGAGATGGGATGTGTACCGTGGGCGTTGGGGAAGCCGGTCGAAGAAGGTCGCGCCGGTGGATTTGACGAACTGGTGGAAGGGGATAAGATAGCTTGGCCTCCGCTGGTACCTCCCGAGCTGCCGCTGCACCGAACGAACCGAGGTTGCCGAGGAACTAGAGGTCTTTGATACCACTTTGTAACACCCGTGGCCAGCCCGGCGATCGCCGGCGACGTGAGAGACACGATGGAATCGCGGACAACGATGAGCAGAGGGCACCCTCTGTCTCCTTCGTGTTTTACTGAATAAAATTAACTTGTCTTACAAGCACACCGTGCTGAAGCTTAAAAGGGAAAGAAACAGTCTGGTCCTGTGGACCCACATGTCATACACATAAGTAAATGTAAACTACTTAATACACCAACACTCCTGAGATGTCCGCCGTCTTGTTTACGCCTTCAGCCTTGGGTTGTGACACCTTGCCGCCGCCGTAGCAGAAGTTCTTGGCCTTCTTCTTGGGGTAGATGTTCAGAGCCTGCGAGTGCGGGCTGTAGCAGGCGTATTGGTTGGTGGTCCGGCTGAAGAAGCCGGCGTACCCGTCCACTGTAGGAGGCGGCGGGGTTTTAGATTAGACCGTCGGCGGCGGCGATGTCGCTGCCCTTGCCTGCAGCTGCAGGGACGATGGCGCGCATGTCGGAGGGCACGAAGAGGGCGAGGGAGCGGCGATGCGCGGAGCTCACGGAAGCGGCGATGGAAGGCAGCAGAGGAGCGGACGGCGTGGAGAGATATTTGCTATTATAGGACTCCAAACATGGTGCTTTGCTATTATGAGATTCCTAACGTTTGCTTTGCTCTAATGACACTCGAAACAATTTTACTTTGCAAAACATGACATTTGGTCATTTTAATATCCAAATACATCTCCAATACCTGTATTTTGGCCTAAATATATATTTTGCCCTCAGGTGCTGTGTGCCATTTAGTTGTCTGTTGGGCACCCCTCGCCTGATTGGAGTCCTCGCCGCGCCACTCAGGCTGCCTGTCCGAGGACGACGCCGGCGCCGGATGCAGCGCCCAGTAGCAGCTCGCCGCATGAAAAAACCCAAGCCGATCGATCATCGACTTAATTGGGAGCGTGTGCATGCATGGTGACTTTTCTGAATCGTACCAGCATGCATGGTGTGCTATACAGATACATGGGGCGCCCATTGTGGCCAGAGGATCGTGAGGCTATCGATCTCCATCGGCTGGGGCGCTCACCGTGGTCAGAGGATCGTGAGGTTGTGGATCTCCATCGGCTGGGTCTGTAGATCGTGTGGTTGAATGAACGAGCGGCGTCGGTCTGTTTTTTTTTTTTGAGAAACTGAAGGGCCAAAGCCCCTGCAGAGAATTATTGGATTAAAACAGAGTTCAAGAAGTACAAGGAAACAAAAAGAAAAAGGGAAAAACAGAAAGGAAGGGGCCAAGAACAAAGGCCCTAAGGAACAAAAAAAGAAAGAAAGAAAATTAAGTCAATTACAAGCTTGTAATCCATTGCTCAAAATGAATAGCAAGGCCTGTCTTGACTCTCCAGGAAACCAGTCCTAGCTCCTTGAAAAACAGAATTTTGCAACTTTGAAGATTCAACTGATCATTGTTAAAACCATTTCATTTCTTGCCTTCCGGATCGTCCAGCACATAATAACAATGGCACACATGAAGAACTGACTTCTGAGCTGGACCTTTAGAGCATGAACATTATCAAAGGAAGAGCCATCCAAGACAGTAACTAGCCCCAGCAAATTCCAGCATTGCTGGGCAAAGGGGCAGCTCAAAACAAGTGTTCAACCGTTTCTTCAATAGAGGGGATGCAGGTAGTGCAACTATAAGAGGGCAGAGGCATATGCTTTCTTCTTAGAATATTTCTTGTGCTTAATCTATCTTTGAGGAGGAGCCAAAAGAAGACCTTATGTTTAGGTTGAAGGGGGCACTTCCAGAGCCATTTGAAGGCAGGGTCAACATACTGTCGAGGGAGTAGGAATCTATATGCAGCAGAAGATTTATATCTGACAGCACCACCATGATAAGTTCATTGGTCATTTTCATCTTGATTAGCAACTGAGCTTTGTTGCATAATTTGCTGTAGATCATTAAACTCCTCAAAAGCTTCTTGAGACAAGGGTAGGGAAAACAGGCTAGCAAGGTTGTCCATGGCAAAAGCATTCTTGATGGAGATGGTCTTCTTTTTTGCAAAAGAGAACAGGTGAGGAAGAGAATCTTTAAGAGGAGTACCATTCCAGTTATCCTTCCAGAAGAAGCCAGAGTTGCCATTTTTTAACTGAAGAGAAGCCATATCCTTGAAGGGCTCAATCAGTTTCACAATGTCTCGCCACCGTATGGACCCTTTTTTTTTGGAAATACCCGGGGGAGCCTACCATTACCGTAATGCACTTCCCAAACAATGTTCACCCAAGGAATATTTCTGTGATTATAGAACTTGTCAAGATTTTTCATCAGAAGGGCCTGATTCTATACCTCCAAATTAATGATGCCCAGCCCTCCATCCTCCTTTAGGGTAGAAACCATCTCCCAAGCTGCCTTTGGCCTTGCATTGCCATTAACATTATTTCTTCCCCAGAGGCAATTTCTCCTATACTTGTCGACTTGCTTGATAGCAGTTTTGGGAATCTCCAGCGAACACAAATAGAAGGTAGGGAGGGAAGTGAAGACAGCATTGGCCATTTGCAGTCTGCCTGCTTGATTTAACATTAAAGAGATACTTCCCAAGCGCCTCTCACATTTGCTTACTAGGGGCATGAAGTCAGCAACCTTAGGCTTGGTTGTTCCAAGGGGAAGACCAAGATATGTGAAAGGAAAAGAACCTTTTGAACAACCAAAAGTTCTGGCCAGCAAGTCAAATCTTTCCTCAGAAATGTTTACGGGGAGCATCATAGATTTACTGTAATTGACTTTCAGCCCAGTTGAGGAGGAAAAATTCTGAAGCACAGTTTTGAGAAAGAAAAGCTGTCTTGGGTCACCTTCCATAATAATGAAAGTATCATCGGCATATTGAACAATTGGGAAATCAGGCTCAGACTGTAGGAGAATTGGAAGCCTAAGAAGACCCATTTCTTTAGCTCTGTTAATTAAGGTCTGGAGAAGATCAGCAGCTAAGACAAATAAGAGGGGGATAAAGGGTCCCCTTGCCTGACACCTCTTTTACAGTGAAATTTCTTCCCTGGGATCCCATTGAGAAGGACTGAGCATGTTCCAGAGCTGAAAATATCTTTCATCCAATTGATCCACCTATTACCAAAACCATGTGCCTGCATAATGCTCAGCATTGCCTGATGCTCAATTTTATCAAAAGCTTTTTCAAAATCCAGCTTGATGATGACAATCTCCTTTTTGAGTGATGGCGAGATGAATATACTCAAAGGCCCATGCTAGGCGCCTTTTGAATTGTTCTGGATTTTATAAACCCATATTGATTCCTCGTGAATGAGGGAGGTGATTTCCAGCTGCAATCTGTTAGCCAAAATTTTGGTGATCAACTTGATGGAGAAATTAAGAAGAGAGATTGGCCTGAAATCAGAGACTGTCCCCGCACTATCAGTCTTAGGGATCGGGGGTAATGTAGGAGGTATTTATGCTTTGCAAGCAACGGTTGTGATTATAGAAGCATTTGCAGAGGTTAAGAATGTCATTTCTGATAACAGACCAGGAAGCCTTGACAAACTCATTATTGAAGCCATCTGGCCCTGGAGACTTGAAGTTTGGCAGGTGCTTCACAATCAGATCAATCTCATCATTACTGAAAGGGGCCTCCAGAAACTCCAGATTGGAGCCTCTCTGAATAAATTCAACCAGTGGAAAAGAAAACCCAGAGAATTCACATTTCCCCAATGCTGTCTTTGTATTCCTCCCATAGCAACTTTTCCTTTGCAGAGTGTTCAGATATGACCATACCATTGTCACAGACTAACTCAGAGATTAGCTTGGATCTGTGCCTAAGAGTTGCATTAGCATGAAAGAAGTGTGTACCGAGTCTCCAAGTTGTACCCATTTAATATTTCCCTTTGCCTCCAATATTGATGTTGCTTTTCAAGAAGCTGCAGAAGATGTTCTTCAAGAATTTTATGAAAGTTCCATTCAGCCCGGTGTTGACGGTAACCAACGACATATTTTTTCCCCGTCAACTTACTACCATAAAGGGAGTAAAATTAAACCTTTTTATACTCATATACTTTTATCACTAATAAAATTCCACTTGTAGTGTCTTGTATTTTATTTTACAGATTTATAATAAAAGCAAGTGGAAAATCGACCAAAACGCCTTCCGGAAAGCGCATTATTACAAAATCCAAGCCCAAGAGCAAATCGACCCAAAACATCAAATCTGGGCCGAGCACAGCCGGCCCACAACTTTTCAGGGCAAAAGACGACACCCCACCGAGACCGGGCCAGGCCGAGCCTGGGGTGCGCGCACCACCTGGTGCGGCCGCACCCTCCCTGAGGCGGTTTCGGCCCAGCCTCGGGGAGGCGGTTCGTGCACTTTCCAAACGGGGTTTCCCGCCCTGCGTTGGTCGGTTTGCGCACAGAAGGAAGGTTTTCCAGGTCGGTTTTGGTGTATTTTAGCATTTAGGCCCCTCCTCCAAGTGTATAAGTAGGCCCTCTCTCTCCCTCTCTCAACACACACCACTAGGAGTCCAGCAAACCAGCAATCTCTCTCTCTACCACCTCTACCTCTCTCTCTTCTTCTACTTCTTCCTTCTTCTTTTTCTTCTTCTTTTATTCTTTCTTAGTTAACACTTGAAGTAGAAGAGCTACACGGAGGGCTTGTCTCCTAGAAGAAAGTGCTTTGGTAATACATCTACTCTATGGAGCATTCTTCTATTTGCAAGTCTTATATCTATATTCTTTGCCTAACTTATGAACTAGAGTATAGTTTTGTTCATGTTCTTGTGTTGGTATATGAACTAGCATATAGTTTACATATCATAATCTTGACATGTTCATTACAGTTCATCATCGATCATCATATGCCTAACTTGATTAGAGGTGGGATATCGGTTCGTTGTTCCTTCGGGTTTGCTCTTGTTCTAGTCCGTCCATTCGATGAGTGGGGATCCTGGGGGGACAAGAGTAGTGCTCTAATATGCGGGCATGGTGCTCGGTATATTCACGACACCTGCGGATATGAGTGCATGCCACGGTTGAGGGGGTAGGCGGCTTGGTCGTGACAAGCCTTGACCGTCCCTTGAAATCCCCCCCACGCTCGCTTTGCCGTAGGAGTTCGTAAATGCTTCCTATCGGGCCGTATGGTATCCAGGGGAGTCTCCCGTTATCCTAGACCTAACCACGACTAAATCAGGTTTGCATATGATCCTAACTATTCATTTGTATGGCCATGACTAGATACCTTAGAACTACTCCATTAGGTTATTCATTTATTCATTTATTCTTTATCTATTTTCTTTATCCTTTTCTTTGGTGGATTCTTAAGTGTGTGTCACACTATCCATGAATTGTTATTGCTTACCCCTCGTTATGAACATTTTGGTCTAAGCAACCACATGTTCCTCTATTCGGATGCCATGCTAATTTATTAATCACATGCCTTCCTTTTTGGAAAATATAAATAACGATACCCTGAATACTTCCGGGTGAAATGCTACAATGATAGATCCGTGCGCTTGCGGATGAATATCTAAGATGGCAAGATCTATCCCGTTGACGCCTTCCATTTCTCGGATCACCGACATGGTGGTTTACTTGGGAATGTCAGCGGCGCATTTCGACGCTCTTATTGGGGATGGGTTTTATACTGTTTCCTTTGATTGCGTTAAGAAATGCCAACAAGCATTTCGGCGCCGTTGCCGGGAAGGCATTGTGAAAAAAAAATAATAATAATAAATAGCTGGCTATGAATATGAACTGTGTGCGTGGATACCATTTGCTCATACAGTTAATCTTTATGTTTTCTCCCGTTGTGGATGAAAACAGGGATAGTGTATGTCGCTTTCCTCTGCCGGGAAAACTTCATCTCCGATCCGGGGCACTCCTAAGGAAGAACCGTCTCGTGCCGCTTCTTCTTCAAATGGAACAACACCGATCGAGACCGACATCCCCGCACCAACCGCAACTCAAGCCATGGCCTGAAGTCGCCGCTAGGCGATTTCTCAACTCCCGCTGCCACCAACGTGCCCACCGGGCCGACGGTGAACGTGGGCGACAAAAACTTCGAAGCCGACTTGGGGCGATCACCATGGTGCGAGCCCGGTCCATTCTGTGGACTGCCGAGCGAGGACGCGCAAGCGCTCATCTCCGGCACTTCCTTGAGTCATGCGATACAATAGTCATCAAAGATGTCGCAGCCAGACGTCATCAAAGGCTCGTCTGTTTCCCTTCTCCCATGTGGGGAAGGCAAAACAGAGGGTTCTACAAGGACAAGGAAGTCGCCGATGCGGGGGCCAAAGTGCTCCGGCGTTCGCCAAGTTCTTCCCTATGGGCAAAACCAATGCCCCGAGGGGGAAGAATTGCCAATTTCGACAAAAACTCTATGGAACCCATTCGAGGCGTGGGAGAGGCTGCGAGGAATACATTCTAGCATGCCCGCACCATGGGATGGAGAACGGCCGGTGCTCCGTAACTTCTACAATGGTCTCACGGCCATATCGGCGGCACCTCGACGCCGCCGCTGGGTGGCGCATTTCTATCGCTCACCATCGATCGTGCAACAGCCCACGATTGATAAGATGGTGGCAAATCGAGCCGGGCGAAGACAGAGCCCCGCCAAACACAAAAAAAGGCATGCATACCGTGAAGGAGGCGGATATGCTTGCCGCAAAAATGGACCTTCTCGGGCCGAAGAGACGGAGGAGCGCAGCCACGATGCTACTACCCGCCGCGCCCAGTCCTACGCTACGACGCCACATGACCTGTGGAGACGTGTGGTGAGGTTGGCCACTCGGGGGGAACCGCCCCGAGACCCGTAAAGAAGCCGCCTTCATCAACAACAAAGAACGGGTATCGCCAACCGCGGTTAGGGCTGGAACAACCCCCCAGAACCGCCATTCCAAGGCAACCTGGGATACAACTCCAACTACAACCCCGGTGCGCCGTCACCGAAGGACCCGGTACCGGGCCGGCGAAAAATTAACGAAAATCTCACCAAAAAAGATGAACCACCAAGACAAGATCTTGGAAGGTGTGAATAACAAGCTTGAAGGGTTGACGTCGGGCCGTGAAGAACCAACTCAGCTTCAACAAGATGATAGAGACACGGCCTAGCCCGCATTGCGCCCAAGTGCCGGTTAACGACTGGGAAGGATCCCCGGGGCAACCCGAGGTCCCACACGAAGTCGATTAACATGATATCTCTCGAGGCTCACCCAACCCGCCGAGAGCTGAAGAAGATCCCCGTGGACTCGCCATTCATTGCCAAGAAGGGAGATCCCGGACGTCCGATCATCGGTGTGCCATTGGCCCCCACAATTTTGCTAATGCATTTTGTGACCGGGGCCGGATATTAATGTGATGTCCAAGACCACCTTCAACAAAATCCATGGAGGGACACTTACTCCCCGCCAAATTCGTCCTCCAAATGGCGCATCAATCAACAAGGCGACCGGAGGGAATACTAGAAGATATGTTGATCAAAATCCAAGATGAATACATCCCTCGCAGACTTTTTGTGGTCCCGGATATGGGCCCAAAGGAAGATGTGTCTCTCCTCCGGGAGACCATTTCTTTATATCTTTGCCAAGGTCGACATCGGTCTAGGGAAAGGTTTCATCGTCTTCCATATCAAGGATAAGGCGGTAAAGTGCCCATTCATTGGGTACAAGCAACAACACACCCCGCAATCATCATCATCAAGACCGGTGTGGAATGTTGAAGGATCCGCGGCTCGAGACCCCGGGCAGGAGCCTCCCGCCAAGAACAGGGAGAGTCGACAGTCGACTATAAATAACCCGCTCAAAAAAAAAAAAAAAAAAAATGGGGTATATCCAAAAAGAAAAAAAAAAAAATCTATATATATCAAAAAAAAAAAAAAAAAAAATGGGGTATATAAAAAAAAAATATATATATATATTTTATATATTTATGTGTTTCCTAAAATATTTTTATTAACAAAATATTTTGGAAAACTAAAATAAAAATTTTCATAAATAAAATAAATTCTTTTACTTAAAAATAAAGAAAAATATTTTATACATAAAAGTATATACAAAAATATTTTTGAAATAATTTTTCTATTTAAAAATAAATTTATATTTGAAAATTTTTGGAGAAATTCAAAAAGGAGAGAAAAACGGTCGAACCGGATGAGCACACAAAACGCCACGAACTTTTCGTGACCGTTGGACACAACCGCCAAAGTTGGGCAGCAAGCCGGCCGGGCGTGCGCGCACGCCCCTAATTGCGTCCGCACCCAGCCGGCGCCCGTTCGGGCCCGCCTTCGCCAACGGCTCCTAGCCGTTGTGTGAGGGCAGCCCTCGACCGTGCGCGCCGGCTATAAATAGCCCGAGCACCGGTGTGAGAGCTCCCACCCCTCATTTTCACTCTCTCTCACTCTCACACTCTCTCCCGCTTGTTCTACACTCCATTTTCTCCACCAAAAACATTGTGCCGAGCAAGATTGCGGGTGTGAAAGTTCATACTTTCAACTAACCCTTGCACACCCGAGGTCTCGCTCGATCGTTTTTGCAGTAGCCATGAAGAAAGCCGGGAGGATCTTCAGCGGGTTGAGGCGGTCGTCAAGACAGAGCTCACGACATACAAGCACAAGCTCCGCCCTCAACTTCGACAACCTCGAAGACTCTCCCATGCAAGAAGATCTTTGCACTGTCGGGGAGGAAGAAGCTCAAGCTCCCCGACAATCGACGAAGCCGACGCGCCGCGTACCTCGACCTTCGAAGGGCGGAGATGCAAGCATATCTCCTACTCAAGGATCGTGTGTTCCAACACACGCCCGGAATCGACCCCGACCTCCTCGAACAAACAGGTATGGACGATGAACTTTCTATCCTTTGGAGAGCAGTCGGATGGCAGGACATTCCCCCTCTCGAGGAGGAAGGTTCTCGCCTCCTAACAATTCAGTTTCTATGCACACTAGTAGAGGATCAGCTAGGAATTTCTTTCCGTCTTTTTGGTACACTTTATCACGTTACATGGGTGGACCTAGCTCGTTATCGGGGTTTTCATAGTAGATGTGCAATAAATATAGATGCTGCTCTCTCCCCGGCTTTGTCGAAAACCACTTTTGAGAGGAGATATCCGGTGCACATGAGGCGGTGCTTTCAAACCTCCACCACTCATCCAATCCGACCCATCACTTAGATTTATCCACCGCCGGATCTCATTGACTTTTGTTTCCTAGACACGGGGTTAGATGGGTAAATGAGATTGAATTAAAATTACTCTATCTTTGTTGTCCACAAGGTTAAGGTAGCTCCAAAGTGGTAGAGATGTGCAGGGAACATTTTACATATTATCACGAAAGTTGTTTTATTCCTGTCACCGCACATCTCTCATCACACGCCTCGCTTCTGCGATTGGGGCTTTGGAAAATCAACAGATAGAGTACATTTCCACACCCGTAGATTATTGGAATGTTGCAGCAGCTAGTGCAAAGCACTTAATTAAGGTTTTACCATCCGTGAGCTTGGTCATCTTTTTCCCCGGCTATGCAACTATAGTTCGGTTACCTAATCCGACTTACGGTTGTATAAAAGCCGTGCACTAACATTTGAGCTCGAGATCACGATAGCTTATGCAGAAAGATACCCCCCATCGGGGCTTCACGCGGCATTAGGAGGCCGGAGGTCGGATCCTCCTCCCACGCCCCCTACTTCACGCCACAAAGATCAGCCACGCCTACACCAAGTTCCCAGCAAAGATGGCCTCACCCTATGGGGACTCCAGGGGTAATACCCGGGCATGATCCTAGGTGGGAGCCGCCGCCTCGCATTACCCGGCACCATCGAGTGGCCTTGAAGGAGATACAAAGAGCATGGAGGGCCAACAGATATGACTTGGATGACAGCTCGACGATATGCCCCCACCAAATCCAAGCCTGCATACCACCACAAGGGGTGGAGGCTATCGGGGATCCAAATTGCAAAGACCTGCGACGTCCGCACTAGGAACATTGAGCATACGCTCAATTCCCATGTGCAAAAATACCGCATGCTGGCGAAGCTGGGAGCAAAGCAGAGTCGCCAGAGATGGACCCAATTGGAGTCCAACATGGCTACTCGCACCGCACGCGAGGAAGCATTCGAGGTACCAAGGCTTCGATCCCGATCTATAGGCCTCCAGATAGCTTGGGGAGGACCCCCACAGGGTATCATTGCATTGCATATTTAATTCCATCAAATTCTATTTTATTTTAGCATGTTTACATTTCAAAGAACATTGCATCGAAAAAAAAAACTAAAAAAAAACTAAAAAAAAAAAAAAATAGAATAAGTAGCTCTTCTTTGTGCCTTAATGCTTATATATGAGCTATAAAAATGTTTAGTCTTAGTCCCTTGTTGAAATGATGAATAGTTGCTCTGTCTTATGCTTTGCCGTGCCTAGTTTATAATTCGAAGTTCTCTAAAGTTTGGGTTTAGTGGCTAATTCTAAAACTTATCCCGAAAAACCCGATTCATGTGGGTTGCATATGCTCTATCTAGTCTAGGTTGTTGCCAAGTATGATATGGTACAAATGGATTTGCTATGACTTCGTCCAAAAGAGAAACTTGACATCCGGAAATCTATGCTTTAAAAAAGAGAAATGTTTTTGGGCTATGCTAAAAAAAAAGAGAAAATGAGATGAAAAATGGACAAGTGTCCGAGGGCGAGTAGAGCCCACATCTCTAAAAAAAAAAAAAGAAAAAAAGAAAAGAGAGGAAATAAAAGGCAAAAGCCTAGGGCGAGCAGAGCCCACCTCTCCAATATATATATATATATATATATATATATATATATATATATATATATATAGCAATAAAGCCCATGCTTTCTCGAAAAGAAATATTATCTAAATAAAATCGGATAAAAAGTTGATCAAAAGGATGAATGATAAGCACCTCTGTTATAACCGTTCTATCTGGCAACCGCCAAGGCTTTGAGAAAAGCCGGAAAGCCCCGCTACGATGAAAGGTAATAAAAGGGTGGGAAAAAGATGTGCCATTTTATTCAAACTCTAGTAGAAACTCTTATTATAACCCCGGCACTCGTAAACGTGTCGGCATAGTAGCAACTCCCGATCAACAACTAAGTACTTATCTCTTTTGCTCGAGGACGCGCAAAAAGGTAAGCTTGGGGAGTTTGTTGACGGTAACCAACGACATATTTTTCCCCGTCAACTTACTACCATAAAGGGAGTAAAATTAAACCTTTTTTATACTCATATACTTTTATCACTAATAAAATTCCACTTGTAGTGTCTTGTATTTTATTTTACTGATTTATAATAAAAGCAAGTGAAAATCGACCAAAAGTACGCCTTCCCGAAAGCGCATTATTACAAAATCCAAGCCCAAGAGCAAATCGACCCAAAACATCAAATGGGGCCGAGCACAGCCCGCCCACAACTTTTCGTAGGGCGAAAGACGACACGCCACCGAGACCCGGGCCAGGCCGAGCCTGGGGGTGCGCGCCACCACCTGGTCGCGGCCGCACTCCCGAGGCGGTTTATTTGACCTCGGGGGCGCGGTTCGTGCACTTTCCAAACGGGGTTTCCCGCCTCGTTGGTCGGTTTGCGCCGTAAGGAAGGTTTTCAGTGTCGGTTTTGGTGTATTTTAGCATTTAGGCCCCTCCTCCAAGTGTATAAGTAGGCCCTCTCTCTCCTCTCTCAACACACACCACTAGAGTCCAAAGAAACCAATCTCTCTCTCTCTACCACCTCTACCTCTCTCTCTTCTTCTACTTCTTCCTTCTTCTTCTTTCTTCTTCTTTATTCTTTCTTAGTTAACACTTGAAGTAGAAGAGCTACACGGAGGGCTTGTCTCCTAGAAGAAAGTGCTTTGGTAATACATTTACTCTATGGAGCATTCTTCTATTTGCAAGTCTTATATCTATATTCTTGGCCTAACTTATGAACTAGAGTATAGTTTTGTTCATGTTCTTGTGTTGGTATATGAACTAGCATATAGTTTACATATCATAATCTTGACATGTTCATTACTGATTCATCATCGATCATCATATGCCTAACTTGATTAGAGGTGGGATATCGGTTCGTTGTTCCTTTGGGTTTGCTCTTGTTCTAGTCCGTCCATTCGACGAGTGGGGATCCTGGGGGACAAGAGTAGTGCTCTAATATGCGGGCATGGTGCTCGGGTATTACGACACCTGCGGATATGAGTGCATGCCACGGTTGAGGGGTAGGCGGCTTGGTCGTGACAAGCCTTGACCGTCCCTTGAAATCCCCCCCACGTTCGCTTTGTCTTTGTAGGAGTTCGTAAATGCTTCCTATCGGGCAGAGTGGTATCCAGTGAGTCTCCCCAAGCATCCTAGACCTAACCACGACTAAATCGGTTTGCATATGATCCTAACTATTCATTTGTATGGCCATGACTAGATACCTTAGAACTACTCCCATTAGGTTATTCATTTATTCATTTATTCTTTATCTATTTTCTTTATCCTTTTCTTTGGTGGATTCTTAAAGTGTGTGTGTCACACTATCCATGAATTGTTATTGCTTACCCCCTCGTTATGAACATTTTGGTCTAAGCAAACACATGTTCCTCTATTCGGATGCCATGCTAATTTATTAATCACATGCCTTCCTTTGGGAAAATATAAATAACGATACCCCAATACTTCCGGGTGAAATGCTACAATGATAGATCCGTGCGCTATGGATGAATATCTAAGATGGCAAGATCTATCCCGTTGACGATTCCATTTCGGATCACCGACATGGTGGTTTACTTGGGAATGTCGTTTGGCGCGTTTCGGCGACTCTTATTGGGGATGGGTTTTATACTGCTTTCCTTTGATTGCGTTAAGAAATGCCAACACCAGGCTAAGGTCCCTCAGACTTTCGGCCAAGATTTCAAGAAAGAGGAGTATAGACCTTGTGTTGCTAATGGTTTTCTTCAAGTTCATTAGGGAAGCATGCCGAGTCTTTGAGGTCTCTTCTTAAGTTTTTTAGCTTAGCAAATCACAAGCTTTGCACCATCACTAATGCCTGGGGTAAAACTCCAACTCGAGCAAGGATGCTACTAAAGTCATGATGTTTAAGCCAATAATTTTCAAATCTGAAAACCCCACTTTTTGGAATATGAGTAGAGATACTGACAATGCATGGGCGTGGATCGAAGGAGCCATATCTAGAGCTTTAGCACTAGTAGCTGGGTAAGAAATACTCCAACAGGCAGAGGTGAAGATCCAGTCCAACTTCTCTAAGAGGGGGGCTGCGCATATTAGACCAAGTGAACTTTCTCCCCTGCAAAGAAATCTCCGATAATACAAAGGCGACTAATAGCGAAGATTGAAGTTCGGGATATCATTAATATCTGCTCCCAGGTCTATTTCTATCACTCTCATTTCTTATGAGATTAAAATCCCCCACAATCAACCAATCAATATTATGTGGCATTTGAACATTTTTAAACCAATTCAGAAAGGCCAGTCTGCTATCTTGAGTGCAAGAGGCATACACACAAGTAAGCACCCAGCTACTATTATCATGCAGTGAGCAGAATTCCATGGACAGAGAGAAGTTGTTGGAGAAAATACAATGTCCACTGAAAAAGGCACTTTTCCAAACAATAAGAATTCCACGGAGGCCCCAATCGAGGGGAGAAATTCAAAGGAGTCTAACCCTGCAGGACAAATCTTCTTAATAAACATGGAATCAAAACTGTCCTTTTTTGTCTCCTGCAAACAAATGATGTCACATTGTGCTTCCATTACTTTGTTTCTAACAGCATCCCATTTCCAAGAGGCATTAATACCTCTCACATTCCACGTCATGACTTTCCAGGGTCTAGTAGGATTGCAATTCATTTAATCAACACGATTTTTAACGAGAAACAAGCAAGATATATGCATAACACATATCTTAATAGAGCAAACTGTCATTAACAAGGACAGAGGATAACAGGGATCCCATCCCTCCCAACAGACATTTCTCCAACATTCAAGGTTTTTACTACCCATACAAAATAGTGATATATCTTTCATCATAACCAGATAGAAGAGACCCTAAACTAGGGACCAGCATCACTAAGGGCTCCCTGGGTCCTTGCCCTTGGCTGCATCCCCTCTTTCATCCTTCTTCTTCCCTGCCTTGGCCTTGCTGGTTTCCTTGGAGCCTCCCTTTGCCTTGCTGCTCTCCACCTTCTTGGCAATGGGCTCCTTTTTGCTCTTCTTCTTGAGCAGCCTTTCATCAGACAGCTGACTAACCTCCATGCTGCAAAACTGAGAACCCAGATTTCTTATGACTCTATTGGAGAGAATAGGAGGATCACAGGATTTGCACCTCCTACTAGAGCAACCATTATGTAAAAATCCTTTATTATTTTCTTTGAGCCTGACGCTCCTACGTACCTTAGTTTCCACAAGGGGAACAAATCTCTTGCCTCTTTTGTTCTTGACAGGTGGGCTAGTTTTCTCCATGAGGAGTGATTCATGATCCACTTCATCGGTTGTCTGCCGCTTATCGGACTGTTCCTTTTTCCGACATGTGTTCGGAGAGTTCAAGAATCAACACAGAGTGTCTTTCTTTAGTGGGAATCAGGGGGATGGGGAGAGACATTACCACTGCCATCAGAGAGGAAAGAAGCAGCACCTGTGGAAAGGAAATCCTTTGCCCATTCTGCATTGGCCAAACACTGAGTCATGGAGAGGAAAAAGGATGCCCAGCTCTTTGGAATAGAAACCAAAGGGGGAGAACTGGGTACCTCTTTTCAGCAGATTATCCACAACAGCTAACTGAAGCCCAGCTTTCCTTCTAGAATTCCATTCAGCAAAAGCATCAGCAAACTGTCTCTGCATGTCAGGCATCATCACAATGCCAACTTGAACCTGGTGACCACCATTTATCATGCCCTGATTATTCTGACCACCAGCAGCCTCATCATCACCTCCATCATCATTTGGGTTCTCATTCAACAAGTTATTAAGCTCAGCAGCTTCATCATCATTTAGGAGATTTTTAGGGGGGATATCATCAACAAGCACATTGACCATGTTGATCGGCAAGTGGGGACCTCAAAGATGCGATTCATCGGCCAGACACCCATCAAGTTTTCTTCAAGAGGATGAATGGGAGCAAGAACATGCTGAATAGCTTCTTCAACAACATTGTTTCCAGCAAGAATGTCATTCAGCTCAATGAAATCACCATGAGGAGCAAGTGGGTTGAGGATCACCTCCTCGAGGATTGTCATCATCAAGGCCCTAGGCCGGGCCATTCAAATCAATTTCCATGGGCCGCAAGTTGCCAATGAAGGCATTTCCTCCCTCCTCTAGCTGTTGCTTCTGGGCGGGGCTAGGGGTCCCAAGCCCCAGCCCAAGGATTGGCCTCCGTCCTAGTGCAAGATCCCGGCCTTGAGCCAAATTTTGCTCCCCGCTTCCGCGATTCAAATCCATCCGGCCCTCCCGTCCCTACAATCGATTGTCCCGGTTTCCATTTTGATTCCGATTCCGATCATCACCTCCAAGCGCCTGCCGGTCATGCCCAGGACCAAGCTGCCCAAGACCAAAGAAATCAAAAAGGTGCACCATCACCTATTGGGAGCTCAGAACAGGCTCCTCATCTTGGGGTCCACCACCCAGAGTCTATCTTTGCAAGATTTCGCATTGCACCGGCCCGTGAGTCACTTTCAAATCCTTCCGGCTCGAAAAACACTATGAAGTGAGGAACAAATTGGAGGTCCAAAGCACTCGGCCTTGATTATGACTCTAACAATTCTTCTTCCCTCTTTCGCCACAACATACACTTACCAAACGAACCAATCGCATCCTGGAAAAAGTCCTCCTCCTGGTAATCAGTAGGAAGTTTAGCAACATCAACCAAAGATTCAGTATTAAAATGAACCCGCCGCCAGTTTCTCCCCTCATTATGCCTAACAAAGCTGAGATGGACATTATCAAAAGGAATGGGCCCTTCATTAATCAAGATTTCTCTATCAAGCGGCCGCGAGAAACGAACATAAGCTTGCCCCAGACAGCACGGCTGAATCTCTTCAATGACAATCCTTCTAAGCTCAAAAAACTCACGAAGCACTTCATCAACAACAGCAAAGTCCAATGGGTTACCAGGGAGCGGGTCGATCAGGACGATGGCGAGGTCCTCATTCTTCCTCTTCACCTGCCTTTGAGGCCACCGCCCGGACCATCGTTGGACGATTCACCACGCCCCTGCCGGATCATGGTGCGCTGGGACAAACGGCCTAGGATCAGCTCGCTGGTACGCCATGGGATCGATCGGTGAGGAGGATGAGCGTGGAGGAGAGTTGCACTGTAGCTCAGAGTGAGGGTTTTCTAGACTGGGGAGGGGTTGGATTGCCGCGTTATAAATGTGGATGGGGGAGGAAGACGAAGCGACTGCCAGCGACAACTCCAAGGAGTCGGGTGGCGGTGGTGCGTTAAGATCCAGCCCAACACGGCCCATGGGTGAGGGAGCTGCTGGCGAAAACCCAAGGAGCAGTTAATTGTGGCCCTATCTTAGCATAAGGGAGCCCAAGAGCACGCGCCATTTCCCCAAAAGAATTAAAGACCGGCGGCTTTGAAGGGCCCAAAGCGTTAGGCGATCGAAACCAGCCCAAGGGGTTTGAAGCAGAGGGTTTCCCGGTTGAAAATCCCGTGTTTTGTGGCTGAGGGGCATTAATACCTGGCTTCAAGCACGAAGCAGAGACATGCCCCCATGCAAAGCACGCACGGCATCGGATGGGGTTGGGGCAATTAACACGACTGTGATTAATGTCAAACCATCTAACACAACCCGGAAAAGATGGACCCCTGCTGGCCAGCTGCATAACAGAACGCCGGTCACTATTGCCGGCGGCGAAAGGCCGGCTAGCCGGAAAATGAATTCTCTGAAACACAGAAATCCGCTTGCTGGGAAGTTCATGGAGGAAGCCATTCCGTTGAGAAAAGCCTCTAGGATTAGGTCCTAGTGGTACTGAATTAGCACCAGTGAGCATGGTACTCTTAACAGGGGATCGAACCATATCTGCAAAGGAGGGCTTCACTGAATTTTTAGAGCTGGCAGGTTTCCAGGATGAATTCTCCTCATGAAGGAAGAGGGAGAGTTCACGTTTCCAGTCTAGGCCACCCTTGCCCTAGAGGTGAAAGAAGATCTTGAATTGAACACACTCATAAGAACGAAGCTTGCAAATGAAAACCCTACTTCCTTGGAAGCAACTGAAAACTTGAAAACTCTATCACCGAGCGTAGCCACTTTAAAGCAAGAAGGAGCACCACCGATTGTGGCCTGAAGAATAAGCCCAACAGATTCAGGACAAAGCCTGAACTTGCATCTGCCGAAGGAAGCGACCAGCAGGAAGGAATCGTAGGAGGAGCTGGAGACGGGGACCCCAAGAGAGGATCGAATTTCCTCTTGAATGCGCAAACCCGGCAAGAACGAGAGCTCCGTAAGAGCCATGGAGCGAGGAAGGAGGAGGAGAGGACTCACGATTCAGCGAAGATCACTGGAGTTCATCAGAAGAGTGGATGGCGACCCGCCCGGATCTGGCCCGTCCATTATCGCCACCAGGTACAGGGATGGCTGGCGGCAGCGCACGTAGCGGGGGAGCCCGGCGAGCGGCGGCGCACCAGGCGGCGCCCGAGGGGAAGCGTCACCCGGCTCGTGAAAAGTTTCTTGTCGATTTGCCGTAAGTTGGCTCTAAATTGTTTTGGCGTCGGTCTGTAGATGGCGTGGGAGGAAGGAACAGGCGGCAGCGGCGGTCTCGATGAAACTCACGTAGATCAAAAAGGGTGGTACAGGTAATATGAAGAAATACATGCATTTCATATTATCAAATGAATTAAAATTGACCAAATGTCATGTTTTGCAAAGTGAAATTGTTTCGGGTGTCATTAGAAAGAAAGAAACGTTAGGAATCCCATAATAAAGAAAAGCACCACGTTGGAGTCTTTATAATAGCAAATATCTCCGGCGTGGAGAATGTGGGCAGGCGAAAGCCGCCCGGGCGAGGGTCGTGACGTCGGGGAGGCGCAGGAAGATTTCTAGGATAAGGTCATCACCGACGAAATAGTGGCCGATTGGGAATTTCTCGGAACGGAACCTCCTGGCTCCTGACGAAGGAAAAAAGCCAAAACACAGGCCGGCCCATGTAATATGGCCCATATAGTACAAGATCACGTTTTTTTCCTTCGCATTTTTCCTTGATTTCTTTTGAGTTTTTGTTGTGTGTTTTCGATCGTATAAAATAAATCACATGCATTTATGATATCATATAATAATTGGTATAAATGATTTTTAAATAATTTACTTATATATTATAGGTTGGGCTTAATCTTTCTATGTTGTTTCACGTGTTGAAAATTTTTTTCAATACATATTTTGAGCAAATAATAACGTGCACTTAGAACTAACTGCTCCATCAGTTTCAAATATAAATAAATCAATAGGGGTTCTGGTTGATTAGGAATTTGAATCAAACTCAAAACCAACTGCTCCATCCATTTTCAAATATTTTTGAATTAATTTGTTTGTCCTAAACTTCATTAATTAAAACCTAGACTACCCAGGGGACCTCCCTAGGAACAGCGTCCACGTCATTCGAAATTCTTAGAGCCGTCCGATCTTCCATCCTGTGGATGTGGTCGTCCGAAGCGGCTCCTATGACTCTTTCTTGGCTACTATCGACTTCCCTCTCGCTCCGCTTCAAAGCCAATATATACGACATGAGTTCACCCCGCAATCCATTGGTTCCGATTGGATTTTCCGCTTCTTGCTTACGTGAAGGAGCTCAATCCTTTCCCGAGGAACGGCAGGAATCATTCCTTCGTTCCAAACGACAATGACGTCGTCATTCCATAGGATTCAGTTCCTTTAAAATTTCCTTTGAAAATCCTTCAATCCAAACGGGGCATTACCAAGGGAAAAAAAAAGACTCATCTCTTCCCCTCCCGTCACTCCTCCCACGACGCGCGCCGCCGCTGTCCCCCATCGATCTCTCCTTCCCCCGACACCGATAGGGGCGACGGCGCCGCAGCGCACGGCGGCGTGGGCGGCAGCGCCGGCGGCCCTCCTCCTCCTCCTTCTCCTCACCTCCCTTGGCATCAGCGTCTGGCGGCCTAGCGTCGCAGCCTCATGGCGCGAGGCGCTCCCGGCTGTGCTGCAGTGCCACGCGGCGCCCGCTGGTGCTGGTCTCCGGCCATGGCAAGGCACGACCGGGCCTGTTGGTGGCCTCCGGCTTGGCTTCCCCTGCGCTATCTCTTCCCTCTGCTCCATGTCTTCTGAAGTGATACAGGAAACCCTAGCTTTACTCTACAGGAAACCATCGTCTCCGACCATGGTTTGTGAAACCCTACAGGAAACCATCGTCTCCGACCATGGTTTGTGCTCCCTCTCTCGTGCTCCCCCCTCGCTCTCCTTACTCTATGCAGTGAATAGGCTGAACCACGTCATCTGTTGAAGAGAAGATTACTTTACGCCTCCAAAAAGAAACTGATTGTTTTTCGAACTTGAATGTTCATCTCCAAAAATAGACAAGGTGTGCCATGAAAAACATTTATTTATGTTAAGTACCACACTGCAACTTCAGTCAAAATGGAATTGATAATGATCTATACAGTTTTTTTTTTCCATTATTTGGGATACATTCATCCTTAATGTGTAATCCATTTTTAGAAATATAGGATGTCTAAAATAGATATGGAGGAAGTATGCCTCCATTTTACCTGTAAATTCAGATGTTAATCACTACATATTCTACGAACTGGTACAACAGATGCATCCATATTTTTCTTTCATCGCCAACTGTTGGTTATCAAGAGTTTGTCGGGCTTGGACAAATATGGTATATAGCCTGTACCTGAACAAGTTTTTTTTTTTTTTTTTTTTTGGCGAAGAACAAGTTCTGTACTTAATTCACAGTTAACCATGAACACAAGGAGCAAGATTCGATAGCCTCAAGGTTGCTGGTGTAGGATATTTGTGAAATTAGGGAACTATTGTAGGATATCACCGAGAGCCTCAAGATTGCTGGTGTTACAGCCTTCGGATTCAGTTGAAAGAGTAAGTCACAATCTACAGTTTGCGACATGATGGAAAGTGCATTTCATTACTAAAACGAGTTGCCATTCCGGTGCAGGTGCCATCAATTAGATTTACTCTATTTTGGGACCTTATGAATTTTCCTTCAGATCTATAGAATGTCAAACAATCATCGATACTACTGAACATTGGGAAGAAGCTCATTCCTGCTGCTCTTGCTGAACCAATGAGATCAGATGGAGGACACCTGCGCAATGTTGTACAGATGTATATAAATATGTATAACATACAAACTATCTCTCAAACTACCTCTCAATCCACATACAGAGAACTCTGATCAGCCCCCAGCTCGGCGCAAAGGCGCGCTAATCTACTAGTATATTTAGAAACAGGGAAGCATTGGTAGGCTGCAGTTCTCTTATATGTTTTCTCATATCTGTCAAGCAAGAGGTTGTTTTTGCAACAAGATTAGTTTTGTTCATTGCATGATAAAACTCCTTGAAAAAGATGATTCTGAATACAAGGAGCAAGCAGCAACACTTTGTGGACTAGTGGAGACAAGACCAGTTCAACTAACTGGGCCCATTCCCATTCACCATGTGCATGCAAGTGGATTAGCGTCTGATAACCTTGCTCTGTTTCTGTTATCAAGTAATGCTCTGCTTTCTTGCACGGGAAGTGCCATGGAGAGCGTCGGCTGACGAGCTGAAGAAGGCTGAGGCTCATGGTCGAGTTGACTTGACAATCGTATGATCCGTATTCTTGTCAAGGTATCGTACAACCACAATCGTATGGTCCTTTGTTGATTAGGCATGTGTATATATCAAACCCAAAAGCAAAGCACACACGCTCACGCACATATCTCCGTCTCTTTTGAGCATGCACTCAGCAGCACCATGCTCATGCTCTTGCCTTGTCCCTTAATCACCAGCATGCATCCAACACACATCAGGTGCCTTTATTTCCTACACCACACTAGCAGCAACAAGTAAAAGGCATCCTCATTTCTTTCGTTAATTTGGTCATTACCATGCCAAATAAATTAAATATCTCCATCTCCCCAACAATATCCACCGATACCGAATCACGGTTAAGCCCGCGTATGAAAATCCTCATATGCATTGTCCTTTAGCCTGAACATCTCTCATGACCAACCATGACCTTTGTTCCACCCCCTAAACTTTGCCCTGAAACCTCGGTTCCAGCCAAACCTAGTTTCAGTCTGTCACTAATCACATCCACCTTAAGCAACGCCTACGCATGAATATCAAAGCAAGTACGAGCACAAGATGACTCAAGATTAATCCATGAAACACCTCTCATGAGTGTGTTACATCAATCTCAAAACGATATGATCCCACCGCTTGCACATAAACAAATATCGATCATATCACTGAACACTTGCCAACAATAGTTATTTTATAGTGTCAGTATAATTGCAAAACCAAATTTTTTCATCAAACATTATCTCACTTAGACAAATACAGTGGGTCTTGATCTGAATCGTATGGGTATTTGGCTACTGCAGGCCATAAAATTAGTACACACAACCACACAGACGAAAGCAAACAAATGGTCCATTGAGAAAACAGAATATGCCGACAGGAAACGGAGTAACATAAACAGTCTTCATACCACACTGTTGCACAAAAAGAACATGAAACCAATTGTCTGGGATCAGCGACTCCACAGAACCTCGACGCCTGGGGCTCCATGCATCGTCTGCCAATCATTATTTGACCTGCCCAAATAAAAACGAGGTTTTATGAACAAAATATAAAATGCATGCATGCTGTCTTGAAGACAGGAAAGATAATAAAGAATAAAGAAACTTACATGCAGATTGCTCTACGCAGGCAGTTGCAAAAGCCGAGTGTCACACCATATTTCAATTTCTATCCGGCCATATTTTAAGTTTGATCCGGTCAATAGCTTCCTTATCCGGGTAGCTGTCCACGAGATATTGCTCGCACTCGAGTTCCTCGAGGGATGGAGGCAATTCCGGTAGGGCCTCGATATTTCTACAATCCTTTATAAATAATTCCTTGAGGGATGGTGGTAATTCTGGAAGTGACTCGATATTTCTGCAATGATAGATAACCAATTTCTTGAGTGACGCCAGCTGCTCGATGTCATTTGGCAAAGCGTCCCAACTGCATGTATGGAATATAAGCGTATGCAGCCGAGGGAAGAAGGGTTCGCTAAACTGGAACAGAGAACCAGACCCTTGACAATGATTGAAACTGAGACTTTCCAGGTGCTTTAGCTTACCAACTTGGGAATGTCAATCCTTCGTAGTTCTTGATTGTGAGTTCTTCTAATAGATCTGGAGGATGGAGGGCCTCAAGGATCTCCTCTGGCTTTGGAGGAGTAACTTCTTGATGATGATGGCCAGCGGCAGTCTTCTCATCGTCCTCATAGCTTTGCCAGTCCAATGTGAGACGTGAGACGTGTAGCTTGTTTCTTAGGTTGGCCCGACCAGCATCCTCCTTGCTTTGGATGTTTCCAAGTCCGAAAATGGTCAGTTCACCACGAATGTTGTCCAGCTTCTCCAGCTGCGTTATCTCGTAACCCTTTTCCTTCTTCACTGTGAATTCACCCAGAGTTTGGAGCCGCCGCATCCGCCCTATGTAAGGGATGTTCACACCGATCAAGCCACCCTTGATGTGCCGCAGATTCTCAAGGTAGGCAATGTGATTGTTTTCAAGACCGCGCACTTGGAACGCACCAGGAAGGAAGAACTCCTGCAGATGGTATAGTTCGGTAAATGTGGGTGGCAGATCAATGTAGCGAAAATCTGGGAACCCAAGAAGACCAATGTAGCGAAGATGCTTTAATTTACCAACACATTCTGGAATCACATTCGCTCCAAATTCCTTCAACTGCACATGCACGAACCGCAGCTTCTTCAGGTCTTCAAGCATGCGTTTAAAATTTTTGCAGTAATCTTTTCGCAAAAATCTGACATTACTAGAGTTCGCAAGGTGTCCAGTTTCACAATCTGCTCCATGAGTTCTCCTAGATTATCGGAATCAATGAAGAGATGACGAACATCTTGAGGAATCTGGTGGTCCACCATATCTTTCTCAATTGTGAAACAATCACTTCCAAAGAACTCTTCCCCGCTAAGTCGTGCAATAGATCATGAACTGTGTAGTACTCATCATCATCATCATCATCATCATCATCATCATCATCATCATCATCATCATCATCATGATAATAATCATCATCAGTATTAGGCTTTAGTTGGATGAATGAGGTTGACAGTAATACTTCAAAGCACTCATGAGCAGCAACTTCCATGTCTGAGTTTTTACTGGTATCCACAAACCCTTGTGCCATCCACATTTTAACTAGCTTGTCTCGTTTCAACTCATATCTTCTAGGAAACATGCTACAATATGCAAAACATTGCCGGACATGCTCATCAAGCTGATGGTAGCTCCACCAAAGAGCTCCCATAGTATCCTTCAGCAGAGATCACTCTTCGGCGCAAGGTGTCTATCCGTAACTTAATATCCTCTCTCGAGAGGTTCTTAGCCTCAGCTGTCCCCGCCACCGTTTCGCGGCCGAGGTGACTTTTCGTAGTAGTAGAGAAATTTTCTACCAATTGTTTCAAATTTGTCTTTGTCTTGGTCTCTAACCGGTGACTTATCAAGTGCATAATGCATGAACATTTTGAAGAACTCTTCTTCATCCATATCGAAAATCGGCATAAGGCTCGAGCACCAAGAAGTTTTATCGCATCTGCAGTCCGACCGGGTCGAGTAGGACTCTGCTTCCCTTGTCAGCCTCCTTCAATGGAGAGAGTAGTTTCTTCAGATCGTCCTGTTTATCCACACTTTCTGAATACCATACATCATCTAGTACCAGTAAGAACCTTTTGCCTTTCAGACTTTTCTTCAATTCACTTTGCAAAGATATCTAGATTGCTGAACTCCTCCTTTTGTGGACCCAACACAATCTCTAACATCTCACTATAAACAGTATGCACACTGAAGTTTTCAAGAACATGAATCCACATAATTAGCTCGAAATATTGCTCTTCACTTTTCTTCTCACAATCACAAACATACTGTGCGAGGGTGGTTTTCCCTGACCCTGCAATGCCATGGATCCCAATTACAGAATGATAAGGTGGTGTATCATGGAGCATGCTTATTATCTTTTAGTATCCTCATCTCTGCCAAAAACTTTTGGGGGTTCTGAAGTAGTCTGGGAACTCTTGGAGAGCGATACCACCATAGTCTGTTTTGGTGCAATATTGCTATTGTCACCACTGGTGGTCAAATGGAGCAACGGTAGATGCTTCTGTCCTTCTTCGATTAGGTCTTCTATCCTTTTTAAGGTTTCCCTCAGCTCTCTTTTTGAGTCATTAGGAACATTGAAATCCTTTTTCAGTGAAGCCTTCTGCATTCGAGAGTTTCAAAATTCAAAATTGTTAGGAATAAATCTATATATGCTAGCACAAACAAATAATCGTACTTTTAAATCAATGCATAAATGATATAGACATATTTTCATTGTGGTGTGAGTGGTTCTTCTCTTTTGGTGGCTGTGTGCTTGTTGTCAAGCAGAAGCTCGAAGTAGTATCTCAAGATTTTGTATTAACTAGACGTATTGCACTTGAGGTAGTAATAAATTTTTTCTTTACCCAAAAAATATGTGTCCATGTAAAATTTGATCATAAACAAAATTTTGTCCAAGGATAAATTTCACACGCCCAACATGGTCTGTACTTCCGGGCGGAGAATTTGGACCAACTCGGCCCAGGAAGAAGATATCATCACCGTCACGGACCGGATGGCGCCCACGGCGCCCCCTAGGGCGCATGCACCTGGTGGGTGCGCCATGGCCACCGCCGCCAATAGCCCCAACTTTGTCATTCATTGTTATGTCGAGCCCAGTCCCAATTAGGAAGGATCAGTTAGAGTTAGGAAAGAGTCGTTAAAGGCGAAATCCAATCTTATAAGAATCTCCTAGTTAGATTTTGCTTAGCGGTTAAGTCTTCCCAGGACTATAAATACAAAGGGGCTTGTAACCGTTGGAACTTTAAGAAAAGAAAAGAGTGAAAGCTCATTTAATTTATTCAGCTCTCTCCCAGCTCGTGCCTTCAACCCTAGCCACTCCCCCCTCCTGCACACGTCACCCCACGCCGCCCCACGTTGTCGCCGTAGCCTTCAAAGCCGCACACCACTTGCGGCTGTAAGTGCAATCAAGCTCTAAGTGGGTTTTGACGTTGATGACCACCGATTTAGGGAACTAATGAGATTTGTGGAGATGATATGCAGGAAATAAAATAAGGAGTTGATGTACAGGTCCTAAGGCATCTCATGAGCTAATTGGTGATGTTTCCTGATCAAGGCGGTTTAAATTCTTTTATATTTCGAATCTTGAGTTTAGGAAATACCATACTATCAAGAGGGATCCTAGAACTCTTGGCTACATGTGAACTGAATGCTCAAAGCTCCAATCCAACCAAAGACTCAACTCCAAGCCAAAATAGCCAGCAGACAACACTTTCTACCCTTCACCATTTTGGCCGGCAAGTGATGCACAGATATGGCGCTGGCAAAGGTGCAGCGTGTTACTTAACCCGACCGTTGGGCCCGTCCAGGGTATAAATACCTCTTGTACCCCCCCCAATCAAGTATCCGGTTCATTTCTTCTTCTACCTTGAGCACACGGAAAAACACACCTTTGCTATCTCTCTCTCCTCCATTGTTGCTCCTTCATCCCCCAAGCAAAGATTTCGATTCCACCATCAAATCTTGAGGGAAAAGACAACAAACTTCGATTGGAGACCGGATCTACATCTTCCCCAACTCAAAAGAGCATTTGGTTCATGTTTGGCCAGAACCCTAGGGTTCTTTACTCTTGGAGCTTGCTCCTAGACGGCTAGGATTCGCCCTTGAGCTTGCCTCCACGTGTGGCAGCCTTGGGAGGTTTGTAACCTCACATAAAATCAATACATTACCGCACATCTCTAGGGTTAACTCCCTAGACTTGTGAACGAGGGAAAAGGCAAGCCTTTGTGGCAAGCTAATAAGCCTTGTGTGGCAACCTCAATAACGTGGAGGTAATCCGGCCTGTAGCGACGGTGAACCACGGGATAAATCCTTGAGTCACTTGTGTTCTTTACATTCTTGCACTTATATTCTTGTGAGCTAGGGTTTCGCCCCGATCTACTTTGTTGCTGGGTTCCAGGCACTTTTGGTTAGCTTTCTATGAAGTATTTGTGTGCAGGAACAAGGAGGAACCACGAGCATCAAACTCTAACCCTCAGATCCACTTTGTTGTCACTTTGGTTCTGTAACACGCGACAGTGCCACGCATACCGTGCTGACAGCTGTGTTTGAGTTTTGAAAGGTCGAGTTTTGGGGGTCAGCCTATTCACCCCCTCTAGGCTTCCATCGATCCTACAAGTGGTATCAAAGCTGGTTACCTCGTTTACGCTTCACCGCGTGAGGTATGGATAAAGCCGAGGCTCAAAGAATGGAGGCAAGTCCACCATGACCGTGGAGGATGTGGAGGGCAGCAGCAAGCGGAAGCTCTCCTTGGGACTGCGGTGAAAGCACTCTCAAAGCGGGACACAATCGATCCTCGAAAGAAGGCGGCAAGGCAAGCTAGAAGAGCCGCTAGAAGTGAAGAAAAGAGAAGAAAAGGCTCGAAGATGAAGCAAGTGTGAAGCTTGCCAAGAAGCTTCAAAGAAAGGAAGATCGAAGAATGATCCGCGTGAAGCTAGAGCCGCAAGACGGGCAACAAGAGAAAAGAAGAAGCAAGAAGAGGAGGCGGAGTCAAGTGAGCTATCAAGTAGCTCGAGGATGGTGACGATGATGTGTCATACGTCCCCGAAGAAGAAAGAAAGCAAGAAGAAGGATGAGGGCAGCAACAACAACAACAAATTTGCAGCCATATCCTTTAACTATTCTTCTTATTTGACTAACCGCGATAAGAAGTCTTTCATCAATGTGCCAGCGGGAAAGTTGCCCCGTTTCAATGGGACCAACTATGTCAAGTGGAAGCACTTGATGAGAGCCTATCTTAAAGCTCTTCACCCGGTCTTTGGGAGGTTGTGTGTAGTGGATTTCAGCCGCCGGTGAACCCCAAGATGCCAACAAATGAAGAGTTGGCAGCCGCTCACATCAATGGTCAAGCCACAAGCATCCTCTTAAGTGCTCTAGAAGGAAATGAGTACAATAGGGTGATGAATGTGGATGAAGCAAAGAAGATTTGGGACACCTAGGTACTTGCAAATGAAGGTGTAGACAAAGTGAGAAAAGCCAAGATTGACTTGTTGAAGGCCAAGCTCAACCGGTTTGTGATTGTTGAGAATGAAGGGGCCCAAGAGATATTTGATAGATTGATGGTCTTGGTTGGCAAGATTAGAGGGTATGGAGACGAGGAACTTGATGATCACAAGGTGGTGAAGGTCATGCTAGAAGCTTATGCACCAAGAAATGAGACCGTTGTCACCTTGATTAGAGACAAGAAGTTTGAGCACTTCACTCCAAATGATGTGCTTGGATGATTGCTCACCTTTGACATGCAAAGGGAGGAAGCAAATGAGAGGAGAAAGCTTGGAGAGTTGCAAGCCAAGCTTGATGGCATCAAGATCAAGGATGTTGCTCTCAAGGCCAACAAGACAAGCAAGCCAAGCACATCCAACAAGACCAAGGGCAGCAAGCAAGCATCCTCAAGTCAAGCGAAAGAGTTGAAGAAGATGCAAGAAAACATTGATGAAACTTCATCCTCAAGTGAAGATGAAGATGATGGGGCTGATTTCAAGAAGATAGATGGCATGGCTCTTTTCATCAAGAAGTATGGCAAGGGATGAAGGCAAATGGCTTCAAGATGGTGCAAAGAAGATTTCCCAACAAGAAGAAGAGAACATGCTTCAGTTGTGGAAGCATCGAGCACTTCATTGCCGATTGTCCACATGAGAACAAGAACAACAAATACAAGAGGGACAATGGCAAGGACAAGAAGCAAGATTACAAGAGGAAGGGAAGAACAATGGGAGAGGCTCACATCGGCCATGAGTGGGACTCAACAAAGGAGTCAAGTGAGGAGGAAGTAAAGATTGCAACATTTGCTATGCAAGAGTCATCCTCCACACCAAGGCTCTTCAACAACATGACTGATGATGATGATGATGATAGCTCCCCTCACATTTGTCTTATGGCAAAGGGTGAGAAGGTACAATCCAAATCTAAACCCTCTCCCTCCCTTAGTGATGAATCTAGTGATCTAAGTGAAAGCTCTAGTGATAGTGAATCTAGTGATGATGAAGAATATGCTAGACTTACAAAGAACCTAGATCCTAAAACTAGAATCTTTCTTGCTCAACTAATGGCGGATTTAGAAAGTACCCAAACTGAGCTAGCAACTAGAGAAGAGGATCTCAACAAGCTTGAAAAGCTATATGTTGCTAGTAAGGAAGTTCGTGTGGTAGAAAGAAATGAGATGGCCACTTTGCAAAAGGACCATGTTCTCACAAAGGCAAATATTGCACTTAAAGAAAAGTATTGTGTCTTGGAGAAAAAGCACAAAGAACTTGAAGTGCAATATAGTAGTCTTTGTGAGAGCAACTCACTCTCTCTCCCACAAAGGATACTCTACTCCCTCCATTAGTCAAGGTTGTGGTAAATGCCTTAATGTTGATTTAAATGCTTATGCCACTAACCTTGCCAAAATGAGATACAAGGAGAAAGAGATCACTAGGCTCAACACCTTGGTTGGTAAGGAATCTCAAAACAGCAAGAAACCATCAAGTGGCAAAGTTGAACAACCAAAGAAGCCAAACTACATTGATGGGAGAAATCCAAGAATCAAGGATGGACTTGGGCACAAGAAGGAAACAAAACCAATGGTCGAAAGATGATCAATGGTGTTGAATGTGTCAAATTCTTGAGCAAAGACACAAGAGGGGTGAGAGGGACCTGCATAGAGTGTTGGACACATGCCAAACCAAGTGGCTCTGTCTGCCAAGTGCGGCAATGCCGCGATTAGGGGCAGAAGTGCCGCTCCCCCAAGAAATGGAAGGTCACCTAATCTGCCACAGCTCAGTCCAAACCCAAGAAGACAGTCCAAAAGTATGAGAAGAAGGTCCAGAAGCCAAAGAATGTTGTTTGGGCCACTCCAAGGAGCTACTCCTATCAACCAAAGACAAAGACATCAATGCAAAGTTCAAATTCTTGCTTTGAGTTGAAGGCAAAAAGCAAGGGGAGGTGTATGCAAAGTATATGGGCGTGACAGAAATATTTATCGCAACACCTCTATTTGGGTTCCCAAAGTTCTTGTGACTAACATGAAAGGTCTCAAGAATCTTGGGGGGCCTAAAATTGTGAACTAAACTTGTTTTGCAGGCATACTACTCCGGTGAGTCAAGTTGGGTGCTTGACAGCGGCTGTACACATCATATGACCGGAGAAAGGAGTATGTTTTCATCATATTCCCCAACAACAGATTCTAGTGAGAATATCCTATTTGGTGATAACTCTAAGGGGTATGTGATCGGTATTGGTAAAGTTGCTATTACCCTTGAGCATTCAATTTCAGATGTCATGCATGTTGATTCGTTGAGTTACAACTTGTTGTCGGTTTCACAATTGTGTAAAAAAGGCTACAATTGTCTCTTAACGGATGTTGGTGTGGAGGTCTTTCGTAGGGAGGATTCCTCTGTTGTCTTTACAGGGCGGCTCAAGAACAAGCTCTACCTTGTTGACTTCAACAAGGGTAAGACTAAGCTTGAGACCTTTTAGTGGCAAAATCTAGCATGGGCTGGTTATGGCATCGCCGACTAGCACATGTTGGCTTGAGGAACTTGGCCAAACTACGTAAAAGACAACCACATCATTGGACTAACAAATGTTGATTTTGACAAAGATAGGATTTGTAGCGCTTGCCAAGCCCTGAAAAGCAAGTAGATGCACCTCACCCACCAAAGAGCTTGATGCCACCGCTCAACCCTTGGAGTTGATACATATGGATCTCTTTGGACCGGTGGCCTACCTTAGCATCGGAGGGTAACAAATATGGTTTAGTTATTGTTGATGATTATTCCCGCTTCACTTGGGTTTTCTTTGTTTTTGATAAGTGCTAGGTATAAGATAAGGTGAAGACCTTTATTAGAAGGACATAAAGAGAATTTGGTCTCCTAGTCAACAAAGTAAGAAGTGACAATGGGTCCGAATTCAAGAACACCCAAGTTGAGGAGTTTCTTGATGAAGTAAAAGCATTCCTGCAACCACCAAGAGGACGAGAAACAACATATCCAAGGGAATATTTGAGCAAACAATACAACCTGTGAGTACGGAAGAATAAATCCATCAACAACCAAGGACAATAGGCAAAGATCAAACACGAAGACCCTTACCCGAGTTCTTTTTATAAAAAGAACCCGAGAAAGGATCGAGGGCTGCAGAGTACCCACCACGAAAGACAACCTTCAAAAATTTCAAGACCCTCTAGCTTTTTGTACCAAATAAACAAGAGGCTCAAGGGCTACAATCAAGTGTTGCACTCTCGAACAAAGAAAGAACTCGAAGACAACTATCTAGAAGAATAAAAGGACCCTCCAACATTTTGTACCAATAAGCCAGAGGCTTGGGGGCTACACTCACTGAGTGCACTTTTTTTGAAACTGCACATCAGTTAGAAGAAGAAGGCGATTAGCAAAAAGAAGACCATCCCATGGTTTCCCTTTAGAAAAGAACCCAGAGCAAGACTGCAACAACCTGGCTCCCAAAGCTCAACCTTGAAATGCTCGAAGGCTTGTCGATGGGGGACCCATGGGGTTTCCTACGAACGATATTACCAGATGGTGGGTTGTCTCAGCGGTCCCACCGCGACAAACGAGAGGCACAGAGCTATGTTGCGTGCAGATTTCCAATTCCTACATGGATTGTAAAAGGAAAAGTGTCCAGAACATTTAGTTTAGGACTCTATCTTTGTATCCGACTAGGAATCAAACAACTCTCCAGAGCACCTAGACTATAAAAGGTTGTGGAGGGTACCCCTTGTAAACACAACCAATACAATACTCATAGCAATACAATGCAAATAGGCTAACATTGACTGGACGTAAAGGCTATTACTCGACCAAGTCGAGGGCCTAAACCAATATAAATCATTCATCTCATTGCGTTAACCACAGAGTTTCACTATTCACTGAAGTCCAAACCTCTATCCCTGGTACCCCCGTGGCAGGCTATCGGTGGTAAAACATCCACAAAAGTCGACCGTGATTTCCTCAAATGATAGGCAGAAGCTTCAACAACAGCATCAGGACTAGAGATCATAGTCTTGATAGAGGCCAAACTCTTCACTAAGGAGGCACCTAAGCCAGATCCATAACTAGTTATGGCAATAACACCGTCCTTCCCCGGTTTGGACATTTGCCCGCATAAGCTCTCTTTTCCAACCTATGATGGCAGGAAGATCCTCTACCTTGTTTCAATCGCTACGAGCAATTTTTTTAGAGGCCAACAAACTCGGTCGATAGACAAGCTGGTATGCTTCCTACCATCTTACGGGCATCGCTCACTTTGGTGGTACATGAGGCTGTCACAGGATGGAGAAATAACAGATTGGCCATTCTTGATGCGATGCATCAATGAACGCTTTGAACAACCTACTAGAAGAAATGCCTTGGGAGAGGTCGCCGCACTGAGGAAAAAAAGGCACAATGGAGGATAGATAAAGACATGGTTATACTCTCCATTACCACATGCAGTGATGCTCATTATCCTTAGCTTTCCCTTCCCATGGGTAAAAATATAAATAATAATACGGATTACTCCTAGTTAAAATGCTACATCGGTACTATCTCAGGCGCTTTGTAGATCGATAATCTCATATTTATTCTAGAGGATCATTTGCATTTATTAATACCACAACTTTGGTGCCATCTTTGGGGATGACAACTTAGCTTAAGTGGTCTTAGAGGTGTCAACGACCATCCGCCCCCTCCATCGCTACGCATGCCATGGTAGGGCCCCTCGGCCAAAACACTAACAATAAATAAGAAGGAAAAAAAATCTATAGGTGAATACTCATGAGTATGTTCAGGTTGAGTTGTTTTCCTTATGACTAACTAGAGGTCGGTGGAGAGGCAAAGTGCAACTTGCATCTTAGTTTACATATGTGCGGATGTTAGAGAGGACATGGTGGTCGATGACAATAGAGAAGATCAATTGGAGATTCATGCCTATATAGAATGGGTGGTGAAGGGCCAATAAGCGGACTCGGATGGGTGACGAGGCTAAGAAGACCATGGTGATATGATCCACAGCAATCACAAGGCAACAATAGTGCATGCAGATGGTGGGGTCTCAATTATAATATTACCATGGGAAATATGTTAAAATGTGGGTGATGAAGAGCCAAGAGAAGGTCAAGTACAGAGTTTGTGCACGATGGAGCGGGAGCTATGAATGGTGGACAAGAAGGCTTGGTCCAAGGGACCAAGGCTAGGCCGGAGAATAGATAATGTGAGGCTCACATTGAGGATATGAAGGGCAAGAGTACATAGGTGATGAAGATGACATTAACCAAGTCAAAGAAGAGGGCGATGGCTCCATGGCACTTGGCGAGAGATGGGACAAACATCTACATGGGCAATAAAGACGTCGATCGGTCAAGAAGGAAGGCATTAAGCTTGGCAGATGTCGGACACGCGTTGACATTGGTGAGTCTCGCCTCGTGAGGCATGCACAAGTGTTGATCGGTTTGGTTCTCGAAATCAGGGATGGACTGTTTGATAGTTTGCACCTTAAAACCATCAAAGGAGGGTTTGTTGCTTTGGGTATCAAGACTAGGTGTGGACAGTTGGGTGGTTTGATCCTAGAAATCATTTACTACTACCGATTGACTCATCACTGACGAACCCTTCACAGCCAGAAGCTAAATAAGCGGCGATGGTGTATCTATGTGGTCTATTCAATTTACATTGGGCGGTGAAAAGAAATGAATCGACTAAGGAAACCTTTTGCACATGCAATTAAACAATCCACGCAGTTGTGATAGTTGCATTTCATACCACCGGTGCCTCAAAAGTCGAGCCAAAGGGGCAGGTGTTATTGCCGCCATCCTAAAAACTACAATCGCCCTGTCTAGAATCGAGGTAAAAAAATCAATAGTCGGTCGACACGAGGTGTGGCAACTGCCACGTGAAAACGAGAACATGAGTACATGACCGTGCATGTGGTAGGCATTATTGCCGCCGGCCCCTACACTACCGGGCATTATTGATAGTTAACTTCCCCAACCAACTTCTAAGGCAGTCTCACCACTTGTGTCGGGAACCGTCGTATTGTTTCCCTATGCCTAAATCACACATCTTAATTTCCTGATTTCTGCTTCTCCCATCTTCAAGGTTGGCCTATTTAAGCCAGATCTGGGTGCTCCTCTTCGCCTCATTCCACATAATCTTCCTCCTTTCTTTTAGACTTTAGATTAGAATAGAGAAGAAAAATCCATGCTCTGAGGCAAACCATGTTTTTTGTTCATTTCCATGGCACTCCTTGTCCAATTCCTCCGGCGGCAGTAGTGGTGTTGGGAGAAGGCCTCCAAGATTGGATATAACCTACATCTATGCATCGTGAGGGCGCTGCTTAATCTAGGTGCTTGTGGAAGTTTTGCAATGGGGGTTTGCTTGCCTTCGGACAGAGGGGTTCCCTTCCTCTCTAGACCAGGTAAGCAGCATCGATGATGACGGCGACATCTTCCACCTCTTCCACTCCTCCCTTGCGGGGGTGCTAGTGGAAGTTTTGTGATGGGGTTTTGCTTGCCTTCCAACAGAGGGGGTTCCCTTCCTCTGGAGCAGCTGAGCAGCAGCGACGATGGTGGTGGCATCTCCCACCTCTTCCACTCCTCCCTTGGGAAGGTGCTGGTCGAGGTTTTGCGAGGTCCTCTCTTTGCCTCCTTACCTTGCACAGCCACCTCACTTGAGATGCTAGTGGAAGTTTTGCGAGGTCCTCTTCTGCCTTATCCTTGGCTTGCACTGCCTGTCTCCTCCATAGTGGTCATTAGGGTGCTCAATAGGAGAGCAACTTGATGATCAAAAATCTTTGTTGAGATCCGTACTCAACAATTTATGAATTGACTATGAATTGTACTATACTCGACAGGTCTTTATTATTATAGTTTAGACCGGGCTCAAGGCCGAAAAACTACATCTCGGGTTTAAGGGTACACCCAGCAAAAGACTGAAAACCTATGGAGAAGACAATGCCACAAATAACCTTTGGCTCACCAAACAACATCAAGGATCAAGACAGTTCGGAAAGAGAACCCGATCGATCGAAAAACAACTTGGAAAAGATGCAACAAGGCTCAAGAGAGATCGAGAAATAGCCCGGGCTGGTCAGAAAAACAACCCGAAGGAGATGCATCAAGGCTCAAGAAAAGTTCGAAAGAACCCGGATTGATCAAAAACAACCCAGATATGGTGGGACAGAGATCAAGACAAGTTTAAAAAGAACCCGGACACGAAGCTCGGGGGCTCGCCTTCACTTCAACAATGCCCTGGGCTCAGATTCAACGGTGAAGGACCAAGAATATAAGAATTCAAGCCTACATGACAACACATCAAGACCCTTCACCCGGTTTCTTTTCTAAGAATAAAAACCGGAGAAGGCTCGGGGGGCTTCAGAGTACACACCCTCAAAAGAAAGACGTTCAAAATTTTTTCAAAGGATCCTCCAGCCTTTTGTTCCAGAAAGCAAGAGGCTCTGGGGGCTACACTCAGTGCACTCACCTCAGAAGCAAAGAACTCGAGAGGCAAGCAAGAAGACAAGGACCCTCTAGCCTATTGTTCCAATAAGCAAGAGGCTCAGGGGCTGCACTCACTGAGTGCACTTTTTCCAGAAAAAGTGCACATCAGTAAAAGGCGAACCAACCAAAAGAAGAACATCTCAAGGTTTCACTTAAGAAGAACCCCGAAGAAAGTCTACAACAACCCGGCTTCCAAAGCTCAACCATGAATGCTCGAGGGCTTGTCGATGGGGGACCCACGGGGCTCCCCACAAGAAGAGAGAATAAGACCTAGTCTAATTAGGATTCCTTTCATGTAATCCTACTAGGACTAGTTACATGTAATTCTACTAGGACTACTCATCTTGTAACTGACTAGGAATCCTGCCCCTGGGATATATAAAGGAGGGCGGGGCTCCTAGATTGGCACTTTCACATACCACACAACGACCTCATGGTCCCGAAGCGTAGGGCGTGACGATGTAGGGCGCCGTGACTTTTCGGCGCACCGAACCGAAAGATAAAATCGTTGTCTCCCTATGTTTACCATCAAGTTCCTGCATACGCCGACACCTCTTCGAACAAAAGACCGTCCCGGGTACCCGGTGGCGGGCTATCGGTGGTAAAACATCGACAACTATGTAATTAAACAACATGATAGATCCACGGTGGAGTCGTGGAGCTGCTCCATGGTTAATCTTTTTTTTTTGAGCGGGCTCCATGGTTAATCCTAGATCTAGATTTACCTAAGACCCGTTGGATGTCTCATTGAGGCCATGGCATTGGAATTGGAGGCGGCCAGACCGAATTCAATGTGTTTGATGGCTACCGACCGGAGTCCGAACACGTTCATTTCCACGCGGCATTGGCTTCACCTAGCACAAGCCGAAGCAATACCGAGCCCGGGCCTTCCGACTTCGGCTGGAATCGCACCCACTCGGCTCCGCCGTCTTCTCTCCCGGCCTCGACGCCCTCCGCCCCCACTCGCCGGTGCCCAGAAAGCTCCCCACCGCCACCCCTTCCTCATCCACTCCCCACCGCCGCCGCTCTCGCTGGACCTGGTCGCCGGGCGCGGCCGCACCGAAATTTGGAGGCGACTTAGGCTGGCGGCGCCATGGCCGGCGACCCTTCTTCCCTCCTCCCCATCCCACGCCCCCTTCTCCGGCGGGTCGAGCTCCCCATGGGCGCGAGTCGAGGTCCCCCCCATCCGACGGGGTCGGAGCTCCTCCATGGCCGCGGGGCGAGCTTTCCCCATGGGCCACGGGGTCGGGCTCCCTCAATGGCCGGCGGGTCGAGCTCCCCCATGGCCGACGGTCGAAGCTCCCCATGGGCGGCGTCGAGCTTCCCCATGGCCGACGGGGTCGAGCTCCCCTCCGGGCCCAGGGTCGAGCTCCTCCAGGGCGCCGGCGGGGTTGACCTCTTCCGGGCGCCGGCGGCGGGTCAAGCTCCGCCATGGCCGGGCTGCCCGCGGTGGGGATTGGGGAAGAAGACTTTTTTTTTTTTTTTTGAAGAGACTGAATTCCTACATGTGTACATCCAAACAGGAATTGGCATTTGATGTGTCTCTCGATTCCGGATACAAAATTCATCTACATCCAAACAGCAGAGATCTGGTATTTTGTTCATTTCCAATATCGATCCGATTTGGTATTGGGACCAATTCAATTCCGAGGTCTCCAATACATACATCCAAACGGACCCTAAGTGGTGGAGCTTTACCAAACAAGGCTGGTGCGGGTGGGTGGCCTCTACCTTTCCACGTAATATGGCTTCGTCGGAAAGACCATGCACAAGTCAGCCGAACTGGCTAACCCTTCCTTTAAGCGGCATTTACACCACTCTAATAACGAGGGCGCCCAGGGTATATGTATCTCCTTCAGCTACGAAACGGGGAAAGGAAAATGAAGGGGTGAGGAGGATGCAGCAACCTCTGCTGCTCACCGCCTCTTGCTGCCGTTGGAGAGGAGGTGGAAGGCGGAGAAGGAGTCGTCAAAGTGTCAAACCCATGTCGCCATGTGGTGATGGGACAGGGCTAGCTAGTTGTGTGTTGAAGAGGTGTACCCTATAACCGGAATTCCGTGACCGTGAGTAAACCTAACTGACATACCCAATACCCTAGTTGGATCCTTCTAGGAATCCTGATCATACAACCCGTACGCTCCATTCCGTAGATGGCTTCTATACCAAATACTGGAAGATACTCGTGGACTGCATATCAGATACTGTTTTCATATATATAGGGGAACTGAACAACGTACCTGATTTGCTTTCTTTTCAGATTGACGATGAAGCAGGGCTTTGCATTTGAGACGGTGATAATCAATTGCATCCAGGATGTCTTCAGCATCGTAGAAAGCAGACTTGAGTTCCTTCGCCCATCCTTCCAACTTCTTCTCACCATCAGGACTCACCTGAGCTGCCTCAAGCATCAGCTTCAGATGGAGGATTTTCTTCTCCAGATTCTGGAGATTCTTAGCCGACGAGCCAGCGACATCCTGGAGGTAGGACCAGCCTTTGCTGACGAGCTTGGACATGATTGGCGAGATGACCCAGCCTAGGATCTTGATGCTCCACCCTACGGCGGTGGCAATCGTCACCGGATCTGCCATTTGGTTGGGAGCTCCCTCAGATGTGCAGTGAGAGTGTGAGACGGGAAGAAGGGTATAGCTAGGTGGCTGCGCCTTCTTGCCCAGATATAAGGTTGTTAACTACCAAGGCACAAGAGGAGGTTTCCTTGCAACCACGCACACGACTAATCACAGCTGTGGTCAATCAATAAAAAATCTAACCCATTCGGACGGGTGAACTAAACCATAGACTGATTTTTAGGTCATACTCAGCTATCAATTGGTTCACTAATCGACGAACTAAAAGCTGGTACTGTACGCCACAAAGGACCAAAATACTGCCTCCTCACATGGGTCTTGTCTCTCGCGTAGCCTGCTCTCTCTGTTATCTTTGCAATACCGGTCCCGGTCGTCGGTCCCATTCCATTCTAAACTAATACTCCTCGGTTTCAATTATAAGTCATTTCAAGAATTTTGACGAATCAAAATATCTCAAATTTAACTAAAGTTATAAAGAGAAATACAAATATTTATAATATAAAATAGGTATACCATAAAAATATATTTAATAAAAATCTAATGATACTTAGTTGATATCATAAAATGTTATTATCTTTTTATATAAATTTAGTCAAATTTAAAATGATTTAACTCCTAAGAGTTTTAGAATATGTTGGCATGAAGGGAGTAGCGTTTACCTCGTTGCCATTGGAACTGGCCAGAGTGTACTCTGATGCTCGTTTTCTCGCGTGATGCAAGGAAAGGGACACACAAGTTGCAATTGCTTTTTAATGGTGTTCTGCGCTCGATGTGTCCTCTAGCAGCTAGGGGGCTCGACCCACCGGCTAATAATTACTCCCTTCATTCCTATTTAAAAGATGCATTAGCTTTTCTAAATACATTTATTTTTGCTATGTGATTGATATACACTACGTATAGATACACAAAAAAAAAACAATATCTTTTTCGTGATCGTACCAAGGACACGTATTTGATTAAGCGAAGTGGAATTTTAAGGTTATATAGGAATCACAAGTAATCCTTTGGTTACCAGCAAAAAATCCCACAAGTACAAACAAATAGTGAGAAAACACGAGGGGACCCTCCACCCCGAAACCATAACCGACTAAGCCTAATACATGAAGACAACAACACATTGGAAGCCAACAATGTAGTGTAACCACAAATGCGACAGGCAAGCTTTCAACAGCAGGGGTGGCAAAGCATCTGCCTAGGGGAAGACCACTCAATGGCAATACATCCACTAGGGGAGGCAGTGCGACAACAGCAGCAAAAGCATCCATTAGAGAAGGGACCACAACATCCAAGTATCCGTCAGAACTGTAGCAAGACGACAAATCATCCGCCCGAGACAACAACCATCGATGCGGCAAAGCATTCGCAAAATAGGGGCATCATGCTCACATGGCAAAGCATCTGCCCGAGAGGGAAGACCGAAAAGACACTTGCGGCAAAGCATCGCCCGAGCAACACGGCGACAAAGCATCCGCCAAAAGAGCGATAGCAAAGCATCCGCTACAGAGAAGCAAACGACTACGGTTTCACTAACCAACAACGGGGACAAATCAAAGTGAAGCTTAGCATGAAGCACAATCAGGCATAACACAACAGGGAATAATGAGTCGTCACGTGATTCTTCAACGACGCCTTCAGGAAAGGGGTGACAACCAAGGGAACCACCATGGACGCCATCACCACTAGCCATAGAGGCATCTAAGACAAGGTTTGTGCCTAGAGTCTAGCAATGCCCACTATTGACAGTCATTAACATCAATTGTAAACCATCAACATAACCTGCATATGGACTTAATTCAATCACTAAACATAGGTCTAGGGGATTAAACTAATGGATTCCACAAGTTTTGGTGTTCTCACTTGTCTTGCAGGTTATTTGAATTTTCCACCATACAAAGTTATTCCAAATGATGAATTGGAGTGCACCATTGAGAAGAGCTCGTCGAGGCGATTAAAAGCGGACATATCATTTGCTATATTTGGAGCCCAGAATGAAAAGATATGAATTCTGCATCATTGCCAACAAAAGAATGAAGACACTAGAAGGCGACCCACCAAAGGTAGGGCCCACTTGCCATAGGGGAGGCTGGCCGGCCCCACTTGTCAGCCTTTCAGGCTCCGCTTCGAAGGTCGGCGTTCTACCACCTTAGGGTTTACATCTCCACCATTGTTCAAGGTCAGTTTGATCCGAGGGCTCTGGTTCATCCCACCGGCCTATATAAGTAGCCGTATTTCATATCCACCGACCATCCTAGAAACCCTATTTCATATCCACCAGCCAGGACCAATAGAGGCGACCCATGAAAGGATCTCCTCTCAAGAGCCCGACATTTAAGAGAAGATTAGTCCTCATTAGGATCTAGTCTTTAGAAATAGAGAGGTAGAGAAAGGGAAGAGTTTGGAGGAGGTACCGGCATGTCGGTGCTCCCTCTATGGCTTGTACCTTGGCGGAAGTCAACCTACGTCTGGGATTTCTCTGGTAGTGAACTTCTTATTTCAGTAAGCAACATTTTTATATTGTTGTTCTCGTTTGCGAGTCTCTTTTGAGTGCTTCAATCTATTGCAATAGGCTAAAGTAATATTCGTAGTGTAAGTGTGGTGCTTAGACTCAGTATCTCGTAGATACACCCTACCTTCCGGATTGGTGGTAGCTCGCGAGGGTGACTTTTATAGCCTCGTTGAATCCTCTGTAGTCCACCTCCCATTTATAGGCCAAGTAGGACCTTGTTGCTAAGGAGAAGCATCCTCTGTTGGTGTCTCTCCTTAAAGTAACGTCCCTAGTTGAACAGTAGAAGACATAGCTTTCTGAGATTAAAACACGAAGACCTTAATATCTCCTCTACACTCTCGACCTTCTTAAGTCTTGTGCTACTCCAGATTAAGTTAGACCATAGTTAACCTCACACGTTTCTCTGTGGATATGATACTCGGAAAACCTCTGGGTAAAAGCTACAACGGTTTTCGTGCGCTTGCAGATTTATCTGTGTGCGTCTTAAATATACCGACACCTGCGCACACGCAAGGGGTTCAACAATGATGCCCCCCAAGGAGGTATGTAGCACCCGAAGCATCACCATCGCGGGCAAATCTTTCACTTGCTTTACCATGAGGTTCACGACCACTGTGGCACCCCGACCCCGGGGGGTAGATCAGAAGCCGGTCTACAATCCGGCGGCCGCACCCGGCCGTAGGTGAGCGCAAAAGCCACCCATCCAGCATGCGGCCAGCTTCTAGCCAGGTCCAAGCAATCATCGGTCGGTAGCCAGCAGCCAGCCAACCATACCCCCAACCACTAGAACTAGCCAGTGGCTGGCCTTGGCCTTGGCCCATCCGATCCACAGAGCCCCCTCCTCGGGCGCTAGATCTGGCCGCCACCAGAGAGGTGCACCTAGTAGCCGGTGGTGCGAGAGGTGCAAACCGAGCCGCCACGGCTGCCAAGGTGAAGGCACGATCCCTCCGGCGAGGATGGGGGGTTGGGGCGCCGCTAAGCGCAAGATCCGGCTCGAGAGTACGATCCGGCAGCCCGCCACCGTTCCTAGCCACAAGAGCACAAAGGCATTGTCCTGGCCGCCACGATCCCCGACGAAGGCACGCCGCCCACATAGAGGATGGGGGCTGGGTGCCACCACGCCATATCCGAACCCCAAGGGCTCGGTTGTCACCGTTCGCCGTCGTTGACGCCAAAGATGGAGGGATGGAGGGTGGAAGGGGCGGGGAAGAGAGGGGAGAGGGGAGAGGTGCAGACGGTGCCTTTTTCAGGGACCGCCACTGGGCCGGCTTCCGCTCATTACGGCAGCCGGTGGCAACAAACTAGGGGAGGCCAAGAGGGAGGCGGGCCGGTCGAGGCGGCAGCGCGTTTGCAGCTGAGTCGCCGGTGGCTTGGGGGAAGGTTCTCATTCTGGATCACCAAAACAATGTATTAAAAAAATCCAAAACATCTTATAAATTAGAACGGTGGGAATAGCCACTAAAATTAGCAATGGTGAATCTAAGTTAATCCAAATAACACAGCCGCTAATTATTAGCTAGGTAGCATAGTGTGTTTTTACTAGCTGTTCCATCCTAACTACCAGCAGCTAATAGTACACGAAAACGATATTACTCGAGGCTTTTTCCCTATGTGCCATTATAAAAGTTTAAAATACTATATTTACTATTAAAAAATTATGTTGATCTTCGTTGACACTAGTCAAAACATTTGTTCTCATACCACAGTTGTCCACTCCGTCGCGTTTTGACGATATTGTTATAGGCGCCCCCGGAGTCGCTCGTTGGGGAGCTCGTGGGAGGGGTCACGGAATCAAAGATCTCACGCAAAGATCAATGTCACAACCCGTTTTTCGATCCAACGGTAGGGAGAACGGGGGCGTGGCGTAGCTGAAGTCGGCCCGAAGATCGGCGTGGGCGTCGTCCTTGGCGGGCGTCGGCAGCTCATCAGCGCATGGCGCGGCGGCCTTCGGCGGGCGGCGCTTCGGGCCCGGCCGGGCGGGCCTTGGCCGGCGCGCGCTTGGCCGGCGGCGTGGCTGGAGGATGTAGAGCAAGGTAATAACCTAATTATTTTCTTCTTGATTGTCTCACGATAGTTGCCCCCATATTTATATGAGGGGTTTACAATTGCTAATGGGCCAGGCCCATTAGTCTTTTTCTGACTATCTTTAATTTAATCTAATAATTATAATAATAAAGCTAAATAATAATTAAATATTCACCACTCCGGCTTATCTCGGGCGACTTCGCGACCGAGTCGACATCTCTCCCCGAGAGATTCAGCTCGTCCTCGAAATGAAATCCGGATAGATTTTGTTGAATAATTCAGCATCTTCCCATGAAGCATCTACGGCAGTTGGTTTGTTCTTCCATTTGATGAGCACTTGAAGCTGACCACTGGCGGACTCTTGTTTTGAGCATTAATTCGGGTTCGGGGACCGGTATGCCATCGTGAAGCCGAGGTAATTCCGGAATATGCAGTAGGTATCTCCCCACGGTGTGGTTTTGAGCATCTTGACATGAAAGGCATTGTGTATCACGGGTTCCAGCGGCGATTCAATGCATATATTCTTGGTGTAATGATCTTGCTGATCTTGAAGGGTCCAAAATATTTAGGAGAGAGCTTGCCTTTGTGTAAATCGAGATATTATTGCCACGAAACAGGATAAAAGTTTAAGCCAAACATAATCACCCACTTTAAATTCTCTTCATGCGTATGTTTAGCATCAAAATATTTCTTGTAATAATCCCGAGACAAGCTGTAAAACGAACCTTTGTCCGATTGAGAAAAATATCCCGCTGAGTTAGTAAATCATCCACGGTTGGTAATGTTGTCTCACCCGGATAATAACCACGAATAGTTTGAACAGGCGTTGTTTTGGTCGATGCATGATATGAAGTATTATAGCAATATTCAGCCCAAGGTAACCATCTTACCCAATCCTTTGGTTTGTCACCGATTAAGCGGCGTAGATACATTGTAATAATTTTATTGGCGACCTCGGCTGGCCATCTGCGAGGGATGATAAGCCAATGTTGGTGACAAAATAGTGTTGGATAGACGGAAAATTTCTTGCGGAATTGACTCATGAAGATGACATCCCCTGTCACTAACCACTCGATCTTGGCAAGCCATGTAGTCTAACAATCTCACGAGAAAAATTTCTGAGCTACTTGAAGTTCTTTGTATATGGATGGGAAAAAGGTATAAAGTGAGCATACTTGGATAGGCGATCAACCACTTGTTAAGATTCTGATTTAGATCCGACTTTCGGAAGAGCTTCAATGAAATCCATTGAGATATCCTCCCGGATCTCTCTGGAATTGGTAAAATTTGAAGAAGCCCGGTTTGGATGAAGGTGTTCAGTTTTATTGCGTTGGCAAACCAAACAATCATTCACAAAATTTGTGACAATGCATTTATCATGTTTGACAAAGAAGGTCCGAGGAATCGATCAAGGTGTTTTTACGTATACCCTCATGTGTGCTTTGAATCATGAATTGCATGGAGAATAGTCCGAAGATGTTTGGGCGATTTGGAAAGCCATACCTTTTTGTTGAACAAGATCAATCCATTGCGAACTTTCCATGCGAGTCCTTACCGTTGATTATAGAATCAATAAGGGCTATAGCTTCATCAAGCGAATGCAATTTCCTCCCGTAGGCGATCAAATAACCCCAATTGAATTTACGAAATAGCCATGAGAGAAGATTCATCACGTGTTACGACGAGATAATCGTCGGCCACCACATTTGATTTACCTAGCTTGTACTCCACGGTAAAATCATAGCCAAGTAATTTGCTAACCCATTGATCTTTGTGGAACTGTGGACAATCGCCGATCTAAAATGTACTTAAGACTGTAATGATCGACCTTATAATAAATGGGCGGCCCCAAAGATATGGTCTCCAATGTTTGGTTTGTTGTTACCCGATCCTATGAGTTCTCTTTCATAAGCGGCTAACTTTTTGTACTTATCGGGCATACGTTTGCTAAAGTAAGCAATTGGACCATTACCCGATGTAAAACGCACCCATACACATACGGGCGCATCACATTCCACCATAAATGATTTATTAAAGTCTGGAAGTTGGAGAACCGGTCTTTGATGATAAAGTCCTCTTAAGGTGCTCAAAAGTCGTTGTTGCCAAGGGTGTCCAACAGAATGAGTCCTTCTTAAGAAGATCGATCAAGGGGCGTGCAATTGTACCATAATCCATTATAAACTTTACGTAGTAACCGGCTAGTCCCAAAAAGCCTCGCAATTCACGGAGAGTTGTGGGAAGTGGCCAAGCGGTGACGGCCTCAATTTTTCCTCGGTCAACACCACTCCGGCATCCGATATAATATGTCCCAAATAACCCAATTGTGATTGACCAAAGAGGCATTTAGATTTCTTTAAGAAGATATTATGAGATGCGAGTACCTTGAAAACCTCTTCCACATGGTGGAGATGCTCGAACCGAGATTTGCTAAATATCGGGATATCATTAAAGAAAACCAAAGACAAACTTACGGAGAAACGGTCCCAATATATCATTCATCAAAGCTTGAAAAGTTGAAGGTGCATTGCATAATCAAATGGCATGACCAAAAACTCAAAGTGCCCATGATGTGTCACCCGAAAGCATTTTTTTTTCGATGTCCTTTTTTTTTTTTTGCATGCGTGCACAGTGATAACTGGCGAAGATCTAATTTGGTGAAGAATTTTGCACCTTCCGGTTCATCCATGAATTCAGCAATAACCGGTATTGGAAAATTGTCTTTCAAGGTATTAGTATTGAGCTCCCGATAATCAACACAAAATCGCCAAGTCGATCATGTTTTTGACAAGAAGGGCAGGTGATGAGAATGGCGGCGTGCTATCTTAGGATGATACCTTGATGAAGCATGTCCGCACATTGTCGTTCCAGTTCATTTTTCTCGTATCCGAGGGTAACGATAGGGGCGAACGACGGTTGGGTGAGTAGGATCCTTAAGATGAATTCTATGATCATAACGCCGTTGAGGTGGCGCCCGAAGGCTCTCTCGAAAAGCTGTTGGAATTTACATAACAGAGGATCCATTGGCACGTCGTGAGAAAAGTATATGAATACCGTTGAGAATCTGCTTTTTTTAGAGGTCAGTGCCATGTGATCGGCTGTCCTTTCCGCCAAAATTTCATAATAAGTTTATTAAAATTCGGACAATATTTCCCAAAGAACTTCGGCCAGTCCACACCCAAAACAACATCATAGCCTCCTAATTTGATGTTTGAAGAAATCTGCTTTGAAGCTTTGAGAGCAATAAAAAATTCAATATTATCATACCTTCCCACATTTGTTATGTGTTGTCCATTGGCGGCGGCAACTTTGAGCGGACGGTATGAAGAAGAACTTTGTAGGCCCGGTTTCATAGCCAAATCGGAATCCGTAAAATTGTGTGTTGAACGAGAATCCAAAAGAGCCAATAAATTGGTGCCATTTATATTGATAATTAATTGCATGGTAGGACAAGTGGATATGCCGGTTAAGCCATGAACTAATATTTGAATATCTGAATATCCTCTTGTGCGTACCTTTGAGTTACTCGGCGACGAAGTCAGTATAGAGACTCTAGCAAGTGCTATGGCTGTCTCAATATCGTGGTTGATGTAGTTGGACGTCGATCTGAATCGAGGGTGCTAACCCAAAGAATATAAAGCATAGCCCTTGTTTAGGGAGAGGTGTTGTACCTTGTTCAGCGTTCTTTATAAACGTATTAGTGTACCTTGTCCAAATCTCCGTCGGCGTGATCTTTGTCGGATCACCAAGATGATTGTGTAGTGGAGTTCCAAAACGTCTCGTAATAGGCTTCGAGAAAATTACGCCAAGTTAGTTGACCCACTTCATTTTCCCCAACGAATAAACCAAGATAATGCGTTCCCTTAGAGATGGAACGAAGCGAGCTGCATCTGATCAGTATTAATAATTCCTTGAGCGAGAAAAAAATTTATCGCACTTGTACAGCCAATGAGAAGGGTCACCCTTGCCATCATACTCGGAAAAAAATAATTTAATATTATTACTACAAATGCGTGCGGGATTTTACGGCAAGAATTTAGGTGGAAATTCTGGAGTAATTTCTGGGGAATTTCTGTATCAAATTTGAGATAAAAATTCGGACTGTCCGCTGGCTGTTGGATGGAGGAATCGGAGGTGCGGCGGATGGAGGGCTCATCCGTGTCTGGGGCATGAAGAGAGCGCTTGGAGGGGGGATGTACTTAGTCGATGGCGGGGTTGAATTAGCCTCCATGGCTTTGGCCTCCATGCTGCGATGTACTCATCGACGATTCTATTGACGTTCGCCGTGATGGATTGTCCCAAAGTACAGGCCATGGGATCGTAGTGGGTCTCCTGGATACCAATCGGGCACAACCCATTTTTCCGTCAACGCGATAGGGAGAACGGGAGGCGTGGCGTGGCCGGTCAGGATTGAGGCGGGCGCCGCCGCAGCGGCGGCGTCCGGCAGCGCCATCGCCGTAATAAGCCGCTGGGCGCGGCGCCTGGTGTCTGACGCTGGGCGTGGTGGAGGATGTAGAGAGCAAGGTAATAACCTAATTATTTTCTTCTTGATTGTCTCCGCGATAGTTGCCCCCATATTTATATGAGGGGTTTACAATTGCTAACGGGCCGGGCCCATTAGTCTTTTCGACTATCTTTAATTTAATCTAATAATTATAATAATAAAGCTAAATAATAATTAAATATTCAGCCACTCCGCTTATCTCGGACGACTTCATTGACCGAGTCTGACAATCAAAATGTGCCACGATTCACTCACTACTAGCACATATTAATGGATCAAAGTTTGAGTGCTCGGCTGAAATGCCTGAGTGCCTATAGAAACCCCTAAAAAAATGTGAAACAAAGATTTTGGATGTCTCCAACATCCTTTCCTAAGTGAAATGTAAGCAACTCTAATTAACAGTGGTTGAGGTGATGAGGGCTGGGCATCGAGTACACCTTTTCCAGTTATTACAGCCCTTACATTTGACGCAATACTTATTTAATATGCACGAACATGTTTCCCTGTCCCCGTTCACTGTACACACATTTAACATCCGTATAGTAGTTGTTGACGATCCCTAACTACCATTTTTGACCATCATTATTGCATCAAAATGGGAACAACCAACAAAACAAGTAGTGATTTATGTTTATAATTCACCTAGTTCCACTTGTACATGAAAATTTTATTTGTACGCAGGAAAAATATCAAAAATGGATGAAAATGGAACATTGGAGAGGAGTGGAACGTGGCAGGGCAGCAACCCAGCCAGGGTGAGGGCGCCTGCCCGATCACACCCACGGTGGCCGCCCTGGGGATGCCAGCTCCCAACCTTCGCCACATCACCGATCCACGACACAACCTGTGACACCCCGCCCGAGGGCTTAATAAGGTTGATAGAATATTCATGCCAACAAGTTGCAACTTCTTTTTGAAAGCCTAATCGATAAAACTCCAAAGTTAAACGTGCTTGGCTTGGAGCGATGGGTGACCGACCGGAAGTCCTTCCGGATGCGCATGAGTGAGGACAAAAAGCGCGAGAAAAAGACCGGGTGTTGGTGCTGTGAGGGCATTCTTGATCCTTAGAAAGCTGTCGGATGTAAGCGGGCCCGGCCTCGAGGAGGCGGGACGTTACACAACCTTCCCACCGGCTTCCACACCGTCCAACAAGGTTGGTTTGATCCGATGGCGCTCAATAGAAGTGACACGGATCCACGGGCCCACTGTCACACATATGGAGGCACCAAACTGACTTTGTCTGTGCCCAAATCGACGAGTCACCCACACTCTACTACACCCCAGGAGGCGGCACACCAAAGGGGAGCGGTCCACCCATCGGTGTGGGAGCGGCCGCCCTCACCCCCCCGGCGCCGCCCGCCCGCGGTGGGCGCCTTCACCTCCGTGGCTCCCTCCCCCAAACCGACTTCATGCATGTTCCACACACAATACCAGCCCTCTCCCTCATTTGTAACACACACACCATAAGAGAAACTCTCTCTACTTTTAATATATAGTCTTTGTGTTCGAGAGGGAGTTAGAGTGAAGATGAGTTCTTCCTAGAGTTGGGATCAGTCTTCGAGAGTCTGTATAAGCTTTGTATCTCTCTCTTGTAATACTCTCCTTATATTAATATATTACTTTTATGCAATATATTATCTTCTTTATTCACTTGTCTTGCATAGTCTATGTGTTGCTATTACCTTATAGTAGTAATGCTTTTGGTTACTTTAGTATAGTCTTAATAGTATATCTTTAGTATAATTAGAGTAATGTTCACACCTTTGTGCAGGTTCACTGCTCTTCATTGAGTGCTCTAGTTTGATCTCCTGTCGGGAACTAGAGTAGTATATGATAGTGTAAGCATGGTGCTTCGACTAGAGTATACCTGTGTTTGCGGCTTGCTCCTCGGATGTGTGGTAGCTAGTGGGTGGTGACAGCCTCATCTAGTCTCTGTAGTCCACCACGTGTTTGGGCAAGTTCTTAAAGCGTAGGGCCCGAAGCCGTGACGACACAAGTTATCTTTTGCGGTGCTTGACCGAAGCAGAGCTCCGAAGTGCATTGTGTGTGCTCATTAATCATGTTATGCTAAGTATATTGCTATGCTATATCTAAGAAAAGAACCTTTGCATGTGACAAAGAACCCGGGATACTTCCTCACTCATTGTCCTCCTAATTAGCTATGCTATTCTTCAGAGTGGATCTTGGTGTGTGTCATCATATCCATTCGAATATCGTTAGCCCCACTTTAGTCTAGTCGGTGTACTAATTAGTAGATACATGATGGTTCACTATCATAATCTTTAACCTTTCTTCCCTATGGATAAATACGATACCCTGAAATACTTTTGGGTGAAAGCTACAACGGTATCCGTGCGCTTGCGGATTTATCTGCTTACGCTAAGAAATACCAACAATGAGTATGGTTACTAGGGAACATGGGGAGGTTTCCTTTCCCTACTAGAAACAATGCGCGGCGTTGCCACGCGGCCTCGTGGGTGGAGCGGTTGTGTGTAGAAGCTTGAAACAATTGTTGATTAATATTTTATCAGGTAGGGTGTCTAGCATTTTGAGTCAGTTTGGTTATGCATTTATGTTGCAACGACCTTTTTTATGAAACAATGTTATTTAATTTGGAGTTTTGGTTCTGTAGATTTTAGCGATTATCTATAAGCGTAATAGAATAGCTAGTAGATACTTAATCATGGAGTATTCTTATTTTTTTTTGAACTAAAAGAAATTTTGTATGAATTTTATAATGCTAAATGAGAAGGGATTTTTTTGTGAAAATGTCAGGAAATTACCAAGAAGGATTTCAATATTTAGGGTTTTATTTTATTTTTTGGAAGAATTATGGGATTCAGAGCTAGGATGGATAAGATATTATTTTTCTAAATTTACCGACAAAAGGAGAACGATAAGAATTTAGATATTTTTTTGGATGATAAAGAAGAGGCGGAAAATATTTAGCTATATTCTAGAATAGTTCTAGTTTGTTTATAAATTTTCTGAAAGTTTTGTACAAAGGAAAAGGGTCTACTTTGACAAAAGGTGAACGATAGGAATTTAGAAACTATTTTTTTTTTTTGGACTGACAGAAGAAGAGGCGGAAAATATTTATCTACGTTCTAGGTTAGTTCTAGTTTGTTTACGAATTTTCTGGAAATTTTTCTACAAAAGAAAAGGCTCTACTCGACGGGCGCTCTGGCGGCGGATAGGGCAGCAGGGGCTGGCGGTGGTATTTTTCGCGCAAAATTCGGCGGCTCTACGCGGCGGTGGGATTCTATAACACCCCTCCCTCCAAAGCTGCACCGCACGACCCTTCGGAGGTGCCAAACGTCTCGGCAAACTTTCCCGAGAGGCGCTCATCGGTCTTTGCGGCAAAAATCAACGCGGTCGATAGTCCGTTGGACACCACCGGATGGTCCCACGCTCACATGTGTCATTGCGGACAGTCGTATGCTCAGATAGCGGTGTCATGATCCAAAAAGAGATCGCGAATAGGGCCCAACAAGGGGGAAACCGCCGCGCCTAGGGCCCAAAGCCGGGCGCGGCGCCCTCTCTGGCCGACCGCCGCCACCGTCCATCGTAAAACGCGCCCGCGTCGGTTGCTTCCGCAATTAAGTAAGGAATATTTAAGGAATAAAGATAGGAATAAAATAGGGAATAAATAGGTTGCTTGTAAGAGAGGTATTCCAATCTATAAGGAAACCTCCTAGAGATTGCTTAGCATGCAAGTCTCCCCGGACTATAAATACAAGGGGCATGTAGCGGTTGGATCTTAAGAAGAAATAAATTAAAGGCGTAACTCCCAATAGCTCTCCAGCTCTAGGCTCTCTCTCTCTCTCTCTCTCTCGCCGCGTGCGCGCCGACCGGCGCCGCGCTGTTCGCACGCCCGCGCCGCGCCGCGCGCCCCAGCGCTGCGTCGCGCCCCCATCCCCTCCGCCCGTCTCCTCATCGTTCGTCTTCATCATCATCGCGCTGTTATGCGTCATCTACACCAACTTCGTCACCCTCCCCGCTCAGCCGACGCGCCGCCATCGCTGGCGCGGCAATCTTCTGCTGCCGCCGCCCCCTCCATCATGGCTCCCTCGCCATCCTTACCACCCGACGATCAGCAATCAGGTGTCAATTCCGGCCCAATCTAGGCTGGAATCGGCGGCAGTGTCGAGCTACAGGGTACATCGTCTGGTGCTTTTAATTTCGGCAACGCCAGACATACATTAGCATGTGGTGTGGTGTGCGGTCGTTTTTTAGGCAACACATTTTTTTTTTGGCGACTCCATTATGCATGTTCGCAATCAAATGAAGCTGTTCCACTCAAATTTATGAGCACAGGACTGTCTAGCATATGCATCCATGCCGAGTCCGCGAGGTCGACATTACGTACTGCTGGAACCACCGCTATAATGGTGGTGTTGGACTAGTGAATGCACAATTAATTAAGTACCTACGTGGGAACGTGGAAGCAGCAAGGAAGCCCAAAAATATACTGCTGCAACCCGTTGTGTGGTCTCCCACACCGTGTGTATGAGAGCAAGTAGCTTTAGCCAAGCTAATAAATATTTTTGCTGGTGTGGAATAAAGAAGAAAGAAGATAGAAGAGAGCTTGGCTCTCACGCAAGTAAGTACCATAGTATAGGCAATAGTGGGCCCTAAAAGATAGGTACGTGAGGAATATTGGAAAAAGAATGAAAATACATAATAATAAAGAAATTTGATAGACAAATATGTTGAATATTTAGGCATATTACGAGATATATTAACCCATAAAAACCATATCATGTATGCTAACAGGGAACATCATAGGCATAGATAAACTTAACATGCTACGCAACTAGCATCATATGCAAAGCCTACTAGACCTGCAGAACGATAAGCAATAGCATAAGCAAAGTATTCGGATTATACCCATGGGTGAGGCTGCCGGTGCCCGCGGCATGCACATCACCGAATCCGGTTGCAGCACCGTTGGCGTCGGTGGCGGCGCTTCGTCGTCGTAGGAGCCATCGGTCACGGGGAAGGAGCGGTCGCGCTTGAGGGCGCCCCCCAAAGATCGCGCCCCCCTGCCCGTGCAGCAGCTGACGAACTGGTTCCGGAGGCTTGCTCGCCCGGAGTTCCTCATGCTTGCGGGGGGAGCTCGGGCGGAGATGCGGAGATTTCAGCTCAAGCTCAAGAATAGTGGACAGAGAGAGAGAGGTGGCGGTGGATGGGGATGACAGGGAGGCTGTCTTATTTATAGCGCCGGCCTAAGGGCAAACATCGCCGCAGTGCTTTTACCCTCTTGCCCTCGGCTAGGCGCACACGCACATGTGCGATTACCCTTTAGCCCTCGGCAAGGCGCACACCGCGGTATGTTTACCCTTATGCCCTTTGCGGCCGTTGCACGGGCCATGCAGCCGTTGGGACGTTTCGATTGTGCCACAAAAAGGCACAATCACATCACGTCGCCAAGGCCAAGGCCAAGCCACGCCATACGCGACGCGCCGTGGCTCGGCTTCGGCTTCGGCTTCGGCACGGCGGCGGCGGCGTGCGCTGGCTTCCCCATGTTCCCTCTCACTCCTCCACGAGAGAGCACCAACTAATCCACTATTTAAGTTAAGCACTCTCTTAGTGAGTGTACCATGTGGTACTAATCCCACCTCCACTTACCATAAATGTGTGGGCCTTTGGAGTTTCCTTGATTAATTGCTAGTTAACTAATGGGCTAAGCCCAATTAATCTAACAATCCCCACCAAAGTCCAAAGCCCGCACAAAATATGGTCTCGATTCTAAGCTTGTTTGATATACCGGTGTTTTAGATGGAGACCGGTAAGTTGAACATCCATCTAGGAAGGGAGCTTGCTTTAGTTCACAACTAATCAATGGACTATGCCTTGAATTGACGATTTTGTGCAGTAGAGCTTACTCGGTTCCTTAACCGATCTTGGGCTGTCCAAGAGCATCCCCTCCGGTTGGAGCATATAAGTCAATCTTCGGCCTTTTCATGAGTATCTAGAGATCACCCGAATCTCATAGACGTGACTAGCGATCGAACCCATATAGGTGTGCTTCTTTTTAAGATGTCCTCTGTAGGGCGACATCTCTGCTTTAAATAGCCACTCAAAGCACATTAATGTCTATACCAACCTGCCATACGGATAGAAGAGAAGTGCATTCACTAAAGAGATGAACCTTTGCAAGGGTCTCTCCTCCCGATCTACCACCGGCTTGTCTCGCTACTCTACTTCACGGGATCTCCGATCACATAGAATAGGTTACCACCGTGATAAATCTCGGGTGGGTCTCGGTCCCATCTCACTTTCGATGCACTATCTATCACATTCCGCGGATCCCTTAGTAAATTGATGCGCGGATTTTTAGGCGTATGGACATAGTCCACGGCTATTACTCGGAGTTTCTCGTTTTACGACATTTCAATGCGTCGTCTCACGTGTCTAGTGGTCTTCATGTTGTCCTTCGAACTATGAACTTTAGTTATCCTTTGTTTGATTATCACGGTTCATAGACACTGCGGTATAGGTTTCTCAACCACCGGCGGATCCATTAGGAGCTCACGAAGCCACTTTCGGCCTCAGAGGTGTATCAAAGTGCTATTAGTTACGCTTCCATTGTAGACTTCGTCATGATAGTGCGCTTGCAAGACTTACGAGAAACAGCGCCACCTCAAGTGTGAACGTATATCCACTTGTGGCTTTCAAACCATCGATGATCGGATATCCGGTTTGCATCACTATATCCCTCCAATACTTTTGGGTATCCGGTGTAGTGAATGCCAAAGCGGTCGTACCCTTTCGTATTAGCGCGCATACTCTCTCAAGAGCGTTCAATGATCATCTCCGGATTCGATGTGAATCGACTCAATTTGCTCACAAAGATAAGAGATGTCGGGGCCTTGTCGACCGGCCGGTACATTAGAGAGCCAATTATTTGGGAGTATCTCGGTGATCTCTCATTATCCTTCGGTTCTTTCTCGGGATTATCTTTGGGATCGTATGGAGTAGAAATAGGTTTGTGATCATTGTAGCCAAAGCGGCTTAAAACTTTCTCCACATAGTGAGATTGTACCAATGTTACCCCACAATTTTCTTCCCTCGCCACTTTATGTTCAATATTACATCGGCTACTCCTAGGTCTTTCATGTCAAAATTTTGTGACAAGAAAGCCTTGACTTCCTCAATCACATTAAGGCTTGTCCCAAGTATTAGTATGTCATCCACATACAAGCATAGGATTACTCCTTCTCCCCACCATAGCGGTAGTACACACACACCGCCGGCTTCATTAAGCAACAAAGCCGGTGATGTCATGGTTTTGTCAAACTTCTCGTGCCATTGCTTGGGTGCTGTTTTAAGCCATACAAGGTTTACACACCTTTCCTTCTTGACCCTTTACTTCAAACCCTTACGGCTGCTCCATGTAAATTTCCTCTTCTAAATCTCCATTTAGAAAAGCTGTCTTAACATCCATTTGGTGGGCGAGAAGATTTTGGGAGGCAAGGAGGGGCGAGTAGTACACGAATAGTGGTCGGTCGGGCAACCGGTGAATAGGTATCAAAGAAGTCATCGCCTTCTTTAAAGGGTATAACCCTTAGCCACGAGCCCGGCCTTGTACTTTTCAACGGTACCATCGGGCCTTAGCTTTTCTTGAACACCCATTTGCACCCCGAGGTTTACACCCATAGGGACGGTCTACAACTTCCCGGTTCCATTAGTCATAATCGAGTCCATCTCACACCGCACACTTCCTTCCGATGGTCGGCGTCGGAGAGGAATATGCTTCACCAATGGTATTTGAGGTGTCATCCACAAGGTATATAGTAAAGTCATCACCAAAGGATTTTGCAACCCTCTGTCTCTTGCTCTTTGGTGACCTCACTATTATCCTCCTCGGGAATTTCCACGGTTGTTTGCTCAACAATCTCTGTTGGCACAATGTACATCGGGGAAATAGTCGGTTCATGACTAGACTTGCCCACTTTACTTCCTCTCATAGGAAATTCATTCTCAAAGAATGTAGCATCTCTGGATTCCATAATTGCACCGACACGCATGTCGGGCACTCCATCTTGGATGACCGAAAATCTATATCCCACGCCGTTTAGTGCATATCCAATGAATACACAATCAACAGTCTTTAGTCCAAGTTTGCGCTTTTTGGTTATTGGCACACTCATTTTAGCCAAACATCCCCACGTGCGCAAGTATGAGAGATTTAGTTTTCTCTTTTCCCATTCCTCGAATGGTGTTACTTCTTTATTCTCTGTAGGAACTCGCTCGGGACATGACTCGCAATCAATATAGCCTCACCCCACCATTCCTTAGATAGCCCCGCGGTGTCTAGCATGGCATTTACCAAGTCACACGATGTGCGGTTCTTTCTTTTCGGCAACCCCGTTTGGTACCGGGGAGTAAAGGCGGTGTCCTCTCATGAATAATTCCATGTTCCTCGCAGAATGAGTCAAACTCATGGGAGAAATATTCTCCTCCGCGATCGGACCGCAACCGTTTGATTTTCCTTTCGAGTTGGTTTTCCACTTCAGCTTTATAGATTTTAAAGTAATGCAATGCTTCATCCTTTGTTGTTAACAAGTATATGCGGCAATATCTAGTGCTATCATCAATTAAAGTCATGAAATATTTCTTTCCGCCTATTGTTAGCACACCATTCATCTCGCACAAATCGAGTGAATGAGATCTAGAGGTGCCAAATTCCTCGGCTCTTTCCGCGGCCTTGTGAGGTTTTATAGGTTGCTTAAACTTGAACGCATACGCATGGCACTTCTCTCCTTTGATCATATCGAATCTAGGGATTAATTTCAAATTAGCTAAGTGCGTCATGCAACCGAAATTGATGTGACATAATCTCGAATGCCAAACATTAGGTTCATCACCATGTCTCACATGGTTTACAAATTTAGAACTAGAATCCATCAAAGATAAGCGGAACAAGCCTCCGCTTTCATAGCCTTTTCCAACAAAAGTTCCACACTTGGATACAACACATTTATTGGACTCAAAGACAAGCTTGTAGCCATCCCTACACAGTAGAGAGCCGCTCACTAGATTTTTCTTGATAGCGGGGGACATCTTTGCCGCGTTCTTAAATTTGCACGATCTTTCCCGAAGTAAACTTCAGATTGACCGTACCAACACCACGTACAGATGCATAAGTCCCGTTCCCCATCAGCAGGGAGGAACCTCGACCACCATCCTGGTAAGTAGAAAACAAAGAAATGTCAGCACATACATGAACATTAGCGCCCGTGTCAACCCACCAATCAGGCGAGACAAAAGCGGAAAGAACCGTAGGTAAACATTTACCGTACCCCAATCCTTCGGCCTCACTAATCACCATGTTTGCGCACTTCTTCACCTTATCCGCACGGTCAGGGCAATCTTTCGCAAAGTGGCCCTCTCCACCGCAGGCATAGCAAAGACCCTTTTCTTTGTTGCTCTTCTTCTTGAAGTTTGCAGCCTTTGGCTTGACAGCATTCTTGTTCTGAGGATTCTTCTTCTTCCTCTGATGGTTTTGAGGGTTCCTCTTCTGCACCATGTTGGTGCTAGAGCCTCCCTCCTCAAACACCTTCTTGCCACGGCTCTCTTTAGCCCTTGCATTCTCTTCGACAGTGAGGATGGAAATCAAGTCATTCACATTGAACGCCTGCCTCCCGTGCCTCTTAGTGGCAAAGTCGACCAAGTAGGTGGCGGCTTGGCAATGATACCGCCCGACCACAAACTTGTCGGGGAAGCACACACTCCATGTTCTTGAGTTCCTTTACCAAAGATCAGATATCTCATGAGCCTGTTGGACTATAGAACGGTCATTGACCATCTTGAAGTCATAGAACTGCTCCATGATGTACAGCTCTCTGCCGGCATCGGGAACCCCGAACTTGGCCTCAAGTGTATCCCACATGTCCTTGCCCGTGGGCGTATCCATATACACCGCATCATACTCTCGGGTATAATGCTAATGGGAGCACCTCGAACAGGGTTATCTGCCTCACCGAAACTCCTTTCTTCCTCGGCGAAAGAGGAGGATCGAGGCGCTTTCCCCATCACATGCTCACATCTCATTGCGGTAAACCACAACTTGGATCGGACACGCCCGGATCTTATAGTTTGAACCATCATCATTCAGAGCAGGTGGTTTCAATGACGCGGCATATGCATAAGCCTACTAGACCCAGAACAGTAAGCAATAGCATAAGCAAAGTATTCGGATTATACCCATGGGTGAGGCTGCGGTGCCAGCGGCATGCACATCACCGGATCCGGTTGCGACACCGTTGGCGTCGGTGGCGGCGCTTCTTGTCGTAGGAGCCATCGGTCACGGGAAGGAGCGGTCGGCTTGAGGGCGCCCCAAAACTTGATCGCCCGCCTACCCGCATGCGTGTGCGGCTTTGACGGACGGAGTTCCGGAGGCTCTCGCCGGAGTTCCCCGTGCGCGCGGGGAGCTCAGGCGGAGATGCAGATTTCAGCTCAAGCTCAAGAACAAATGGGACGAGAGAGAGGGTGGCGGCCGTGGATGGGGATGACAGGGGGAGGCATCTTATTTATAGCGCCGGCTAGGGCAAACATCGCCTTGTGCTTTTACCCTCTTGCCCTCGGCTAGGGGCGCACACCGCACATGTGCGGTTACCCTTTAGCCCTCGGCAAAAGGCGCACACAGCGCAGTATGTTTACCCTTATGCCCTTTGCGACCGTTGTTCGGGCCATGTAGCCGTTGGGGCGTTTCCATTGTGCCACAAAAGGCACATCACATCACATCCGGCCAAGGCCAAAGCGGCCTTGGCTCGCCGCTCGCTTCGGCGGCGGCGGCGGCGGCGCGCGGGCTTCCCCATGTTCCCTCTCACTCCTCACAGAGAGCACCAACTAATCCACTATTTAAGTTAAGGACTCTCTTAGTGAGTGTACCATGTGGTACTAATCCCACTCCATTTACCATAAATGTGTGGGCCTTTGGAGTTTCCTTGATTAATTGCTAGTTAACTAATGGGCTAAGCCCAATTAATCTAACAAAATAGCAGACTAACTATTGTATAGTTTGTCCCTTGTAACTTGACTTATAACCAAATACTTAGCTCAATTATTGACCTCGTTCTAAAAAGGCAGCTGTAGATTAGGTTACTGTCATAAATAGCTACTGTACCAATCAGAGATGCTCGCAGGGATTTGTTGCTTTCCGTCAAGCAGAGGAAGCAACCCCATAATGGAGTTAGTTGCTTGGTTCTCTCTTGGAGACCTCGTGAGTTCCCATTCAGACATCGACAGGTCTGGTTACAGTACAAGCTTACTAAGCTTCGCAGAAACTGATATCTTCCTCTAAACTTGTCTGTGGCTGCTGTTTCTACTTTTCTTTACTTTAAACCACTCGTGCTAAAAATATGCTATCTAAATTGTATGTATCAAGGGCCGAGCCCGGGTGGCGGCGTAGGGCGGCCGGGACGTTGGGCGGCGGCGTGGTGGGCGGCGGCGTGGTGGGCGGCGGCGGCATGCGGCGTGGGTGGCGGCGCGCACGTGCGTGATGGAGGGAGGAGGGCGGCGGCTAGGGAGAGAGGGAGCAGATAGGGAATGATCCCTTCTTTATTGTTTGCCAATCCAATTACAACTCTCGAGTATATAGCCTTCCTAACATAACTTATTCCATAAGCAACTCTGAGAAATCCTGCGGATATTCTTTTTCTTATTTTATAGAAATACTTATTGATGAAGGCATCGCGAGAGTGGCGGCGATGATGGGGGGCGGCGACGCCCCTTCTCCTGGTGCATGCGGCGCCTAGCTAGCCATGGCCCGTGGTGTTGGTGTCGTCGGTGTCCTCGTTTTGGGCCCGAGTTGGCCCAATTTCTTTGCCGAAGAGTCTGGTCCGCGTTGCACGTGTGACAAAACTCCCCCTTTTCCATTTGGCGCAGCCACGTGCCGAAATGCAAGCCACGGGTGGATGTTGCCTGTTGCAGTTGAAGGTGTTGTCCCTCTTTCCATGCTGATCATTGGAGGTGGGGTTGGTAGAGCGAGAACTGTTGTAGGAGTACGTCGTCGGGTTGTGGCAGGAATGATTGAGTTGCGCCCGTTGCAGGCAAACGGCAGATGCATGTTGGAGAAATCCCAGGTTACACTCCCAAGGCTCATGAGCCATGGTAACCCTAGGATGGCATCGATGTCGTTGCCGATGTCGAGGAGGTGGCATCGATGCTAAAGCTGTGGCCATGTGTAGTAAATACAGTATTGAAAGTTGTAGCATGACATTTTACCTCTTGTCCGTTGCCTATGAGCATGTTTGTAGGGATGCGTTGTTCGGGTAGACCGATTGCACGGGCTACGTTGATGTCGATGATGTTGTGGGTTGCTCCCGAATCCACCAAGACGTGTACCAGGACGCCGTTTAATATTCCTTCTAAATAGAAGGGTGCAGCTCCCTGTACCACTGAATTTGTTTTACCTATAATCATCAGAAGGCTGTTGTCTGTTTCATTGTTGTCGTCGATGGCGTAGTCATTGACGATGGTGATCTCAAATAGTTGTTTGCATTTGTGGCCGCATACGAATGGTCATCACAGTTGAAGCATAGACCCATGTGGAGTCTTTCTACCATCTCCTTTGGAGTTAAGCGCTTGAAGGGGCAAGGTGCTGGAGGTAGTGTTCCTGTTGTAGCTGTTGATTGAGTGGTGGTGGATGTTGTTGTTGTTGTTGTAAGAGGTGGGGGTGTTGCAAGTACCTTTGGGGGAAAGAGTCATGATGGACGTGTTGCTGGCGCCTTGTTGGATTTAGCAATAACCTCCAAGCAACGTTCATATGCTCTGGCAAGCGACATAGCTGTTTCCATGTCCTGAGGGCTGAGGAGTTTCCATGTCCTGAGGGCTGAGGAGTTCGACATCTGTTTTGAGCATTCTAATAGACCAGCAGTGTAGATGTTAACCTGTTGTTGCTTTTTGAGATGCCGGGCACAGGCCAAGTGCACCAGGAAGCGTTCCGTGAAGTCATCGACAGTTCCCGTCTTATGGAGTGCTGCTAATTCGTCCAATGGATTGCGCCTAGTTGGTGTCCGAATCGCTCATTGACACATCAGGAAAAATAATCCCAATCTGTCACCTCCTAATCCTGTGAAAGATGCATATATACCATTGCTGTGTTGTTCCTATGAGATGGTAAGATGCGTACCATGTTTTCTCATGTTCTTGCGTTTTCTGGCCTCTGAAGAACTGCTCGCACCAGTTGATCCATGGTAGGGGATCCTCCTTGCCATCGTACGTAGGAAAAGAGAGTTTGCGCGGGCTAAACCAGAAGAGTGACCTTAGGTTTCTATTTTGGCCTCCTCCTTGTAGAAGATTTTGGCCTCCACTTTTGCTGCGACTTCTGCCATGGTTTGAGATTGAGAGCTCCCGGCCTGCTTTTTGATGTAGGCGCGACCGGCCTCCAAAGATAGCCTGCTTGGTCCCGATCTCGAGTGTTGTTGCGAGGCGTTCCTTGTCTGGAGTTTGTTGGTTTCGTCATCGAGGATGTACCCCTTCTCGACGTTGGCCATCCATTCGCTCATGAACTTCATCTTGCTTTAGAGTCGCGTCAATCTTCGTGGAGACGTTCTTGGTGAAGTTCTCCATGAGCGAAGAAGAGCGTGTTGTCCGACATGGTGGCGGCGTAGGGATCGGTGTGGATCTCTCGATACTAGCTATCAAGGGCGGGCCGGGCGGCGTAGGGCGGTTGGGGCTGTGGTGGGCGGTGGCGGCGTAAGTGGGTGGCGGCGACGTGCGTGCGTGATGGAGGGTGGGGGCGACGGCTAGGGATAGAGGGAGCGGATAGGGAATGACCCCTTTCTTTATTGTTTGCCAATCCAATTACAACTCTCTCGAGTATATATAGCCTTCCTAACCTAACTTATTCTCTAAGCAACTCTGAGAAATCCTGCGGATATTCTCTTTCTTATTTTAACACCATCTAATTATAGAAATACTTATTGACGAAGGCATCGCGAGAGTGGTGGCGACGACGGGGGGCGGGGGCTTCTCCTGGCGCGTGCGGCGCCCAGCTAGCCACGGCCCGTGGCGTTGGTGTCGTCGGTGTCCTCATTTTGGGCCCGAGTTGGCCCAATTTCTTTGCCGAAGAGTCTGGTCCGCGTTGCACTTGTGATAGTATGCTAGGTAAAATAATTTAAGGAAGTACTCACTTGTGATAGTATGCCTAGGCGACAGCAACGATGATGTGCGCATGGCCGGGTACCGGCGAGGCGCATGCGTGGCGAGCTAGGCGGGGGCTACTCACCCGTGCGCCCAAACCCACAAGCTGGATGAGATAAAGAACACCTCATAAAGTTTGTGTCTAGGCAAATTCTTATATAATCCCCTTTATTATTCTATTTGAAGAAGCAATCAAGTCTTATTTCGATACGTCGGAATCGTCTGGATGAATATGAGACCCAAACAGTGTTTAAGGACCGAAATTAAACGAAACACTTTCTAACTTTGAAGGCCAGGATGACACACCCCTACATGTTTAAGGTCATCCATGAACTTTAGTCTTACAAAAATATAAGGCAATTCAACAACGTGGAGCAAATACGAAGTCAATTGATTAATTACCAGGGGATATGTTAAAGGCTACACGATATGGACTATGCATGGATCGAGGCCAGTGAGATTCTCACTGTGAGAATGTTCGACAAGAAACCTTTCATTAAGCGATGACGTTGCCCCCCTGAATCTTGTGTGATTATAGGATTGTTACCAATGAGGAAACCGGTGGCTACCAATGATGGTGTGTTTGGGAATATGTTAGCCGGTGACACCATGGACGAGGATGGACTTTCTCAGATGCTATGTGATGTATAGGCTTGATTCCTTAGTAGTGCTAAACATTTGAAGAGAGATACAACCAAAAAAGGATGGAAAACACCATTGTATCAAGGTTATGGAGTGAACAAAGTGGAAGCTAACATGATGCTATTAGAGTTGAAAAAACTACGCATGGATAGAGCGATAATGACTTCTATGACTTGTTATGAGTACTGAGGAAACTGCTCCCAGTCCCAACAAGTTGGCAGAAAAGGCATATTTGGCGAAGCAAATAATTTGCCCACTTGGCCTCGAGGTTGAAAAAATCCATACATGTTCCTATGATTGCATATTGTACCATGGAGATAAATACAACGGTTTGGATGCATTGTAGGGTTTGTCTCTGGTGGTCTCTGAGGCCACAGGAGGATGCCACTCCCACCTCCTCTTCAGGTTCTTTTGTGTTGAGTTACATATACATACCCAATACTGAAGCATACCCAACAACTCAATCGATCAATCACTCACGTCTCCAACACGTAGCTAAAACATCATTGGTGATAAAATAAATTAGAGTAAAGCGCATCGCCGGTCTCTAAAATTGATCGGCAGTGTCATATCCTAGTCCTTAAACTCGTAAAATCGATCGTTTAGGTCATCAAACTTGTTCGGTTGTGCCATTCTAGTCCCCCTTAACTTGTGAATCCTACGCTTAGGTCATCAAGCTTGTCCAATTGTGTCATCTCTCGGTCTCTAAAATTGGTTTTGAGTCTCATCTACGCCCAAACAAGATGATCTAATCTATATCAAAAAATAATTCATAACATATTCATACGAACTCGAATGAAGACAAACTTTAAGTCAAAATGATATCTCCCCACGCGATCTATAACTTTGTAGTTGAAAAGATTTTTAAACAAAACTATTTGGGGCCCAAATTTTATTTTTTTTAAATTTTAAATTTCAAAATCTATAAATTTACAACAACCTTATTTGGATCATGGTATGAACTTTCGACTACCAGTGTTCGATCACTATGATTGTATTGCCATATTCACTTCAACTTATCAACCCAGTGTTTTCCTCTCACATCAAAAAAAGTATTAGCCGATTTATCAGCCTCAAAATTATGTACTTTCAAAACTTTAAAGTACATCTCCCTCTTCCATATTATATATAAGGGATGAGTAGCATTAGCTAAATTAAAATAATTTATAAACTGTAGCCGACCTCCAAACGATTTATTAATTTGTGGTATTTACATCATGCCGGAGGTAAGAGTTCAAAGAAATCACAACCTTTGATAATTTTATAAATATGAGACATTTAAAATATTAAAATAATTAGGAAAAATAAGATCCGGGCAATCTCAATAACTAAATATTCGTTTTGCACTATTTCTTGCATTCTTTCCTTCTTAGGTTTTATTTTCTGTTCATGGGATATCAATCGGGAGCCGGTGGTGGGAGCTGGGCTGTATGGTTGTGTTTGGCATCGGCGGCTCGTGCTGTGGCACTGTTCGTCCTTGTTCTTCCCTGTAGCGTGGAGCTGGTCGGCTCTTCTCTGGCAAGAAGGAACACCCCTCGCAGCCAATGGAGCCAGCAATTTGGTGCTCCGGCATCTCCACCACAGTGCTGCTACTACAGCCGTCGGAGCTCCATGAAAGAGGTCCTTTAATATTCAAAGGTTGATACAATATTGACACCTTTGTTTTTGAAATTTGCAATATTGATTCTATTTTGAGTCTATCATCTTTCCTAAAAATAAGATTCTGGAAAATGGATGGAAAACACACATCGTCCCGCTTCCTTTGATGTTACAAATACAAAAAATATAGGCGGGATAATAAATATAGAAAACAAAACTAGATGGGATGGGAATCACCCGCCTATATTCTTATCTCTATAAATCCTAGTTTTATTGCCTAGTGCTAAATTTATTTCTTGGCTGGTTTTCTAATACATTTCTTGGCGGTTTTCTTTTGCCCCGCAAGAAAATTCTAGGCCACTAAGAAAGTTATAAATTTTTCTATATAAATTTAAATATAATTTAATATTTGAAAATTCATGATGAATTTGTTTTTGTGAACAGACTCCATAAATGGGTTTAGTGACCCACATGGCCGAAGTGATAATTCTTAACTTAATAAAACGGACCGTGCTTGGAATAAAAAAAGAATAGAAAATGCATTACAAATAAAACAAAGGAATATGAGAAACAAATGTGCACCTGTGTTGGCAGACACAACATGAACGGGCCGGATATATGAACTCGCACAAGCCTGTGTCTAAACTATGATCCCACGTACGTACAAACTCCAAACAATATTTAGAAAGAAAAGTAACAAAGGTGGCGCAACACATGCATGGCCAGTTTATTCCAAGCATGCATTTCTTCTGTTGTGGGCCGGAATGGGTGGCAGTGGCATATATATATATGCCTAGCTTGTCGATCGAACTCATGCTGTATCTGCTACCGCGGTGTATTCTTTCTTCATCACTTTGAGCTTATCAGCGGGTGGCGCCGCAATGACAAGGTCGGCAGCTTTCTCAAACGAACCTTGCACGCTTGCATATTTCTCCTTACCTCCTGATTTCTCCGCCTTAACGAGAGCAACAATCGTTTGCCATTTCAGCTCCATCGCTGCGGCTTTGGCGGCTTCGGAATCTTCCCCAGGTGGAGCAGCAGCCACGACACTATCGAAGGCCCTCTGCATCTTCACCGCGTACGCGTCTGGAGGTGCGTCGTAGTCATCGACTGGAGCTGCTTCTGCGGTGAGTGTAATGGCAACAAGGAAAAGCAGTAGGAGGATCTTCACCATTAGTGCCATAATATATAGGAATTGATTGGCAGAGAAGAAGAAGATGTTTTGCTGGGCTACGTTGTTATGTGAGTCCCTCAATGGCCTGCCGTTTTAAGCACGGATGGCCTTTCTATAAATAGTAGATGCTGAGATATATATAGCGTGCGCAACTAAGGCCAATGGAGATTCGTGGGTGAGCTTATGTTACGTTGGTTGGGAGTCCTAAATTAGCTACCTCTACCTCCATGCATTGCGTAACTGGGATTCTTTGAGCTTTCCCCAACCAAAAAAAAACTGGGATTCTTTGAGCAATAATGAAGTGTCAATACTATAACTTAATAAATATTTCTTAAATTTGTAGCTTTTTTTTAGGATTGTTCTTTCCGCCAATGAGTGTGACGAGAGGTCTCTTTTAGTTTTTACAATTTTTTTAGATTTCATTAGATAATAATCTACCCAAGGAGATTTAGTGAAGGCTTCAGGAACACCAGTATTTCGATTTTACCTTTGGCACGTTCTCGATCATCGCTGAACCATATGTATGCAACATATGCATGGCTGAGTTAACACACCTATAGACATAACACAACCTAACAAGATTCATAACATCTATCCATTTTTATGAAACTAAAAAATAAAACTGTTTTCACATTTTTTTCTGGGTTTTCTATGATTTTTGGTAGATTTTGCAAGATCTATGTTTTTACAGAAAAATAGGAAAACAAAAGAAAGAAAGAAAAAAAGCTTGTATGGGCTTATTCTAGCCCAATTGCAAGGATTCAGTCCAGTTATAAATAAAAAGCTCAATAGAAGCGTCCCACTCAGATTTTTTTCACCAAAAATAGTTAAGGCCCTTCCACCTTTTCTTTTTTCTTTAGCATCTTTATTACATCTGAAACCTTGTATTCCTTTTTAATTATCTAGACCGTATGTATTCTAGACCCTATGTATTCTAGACCGAGCTGGTCAAGGCAAAAAGTAGGGGCCGAAGAAAACACACGCTAGAAATTTTGCCAATTAAGTATTAAAGCAAAAAAAGTGCCCGTGGCGCTGTAACGGGTGTGTGGCCTCGACTACGGCCTCGGGCAGCTAGCCACAGGCGGTGCTCGACAACAGCCCGTGTCGGTCTCGATCTACATCATGAGATGGCCTTGATTTCGGATTTCGGGTACTGATTCGTGTTCAAAACAGGTGATTCGTAATTCAAACTTCAAGGACCCTTGTTTTATTTTTGAAGTATATGCCATGATATATTGTATGACGTTCTTGCATGTATTTTTATTATACATGGGCGGAAACTATAGTGTGGCCTCGACTGCGAGGCCTCGAGTAGCTAGCCACAGGGTGCTCGACAATGCTCTGAAATGTCGGTCTCACCTAGCCGCAAAGGTGTGCTCGACAATGGCTTCGTGTCGGTGTACTGATTCGTATTCAAGGGATATCCGTTCAGATCCAATCCGCTTTTCGGGCACTTATCCGATAACATCTGCTCATATCTGATCCGTTTTCATCCACAATGATGGGCTGGCCGGTGCTAGAGTGGGAGGAGCCGTCCGTCCATACTATTATTTGATTTATTTTCTTTCTTTTTTTTGTTTATTATTCAGAATAATAATGAATCAGTTTTTGACTTACAGGGACTAATAACAGGCCCAATTTAAGGCCTATATAGCAGCAAGAAAGAAAAAAAAAGAGGTGAACGGGAATTTTTTTCTTTATTAGTAGGCATAGATTTTATTTTCTGTTTCCATATTTTTTATATTTTATTTACGTTTGTGCAACTTTTTAATATTAATTTTAAAAATCCTTTAAAAAAATCATTACACTCTTTTATACTTTTGGGAAAAAATCATTACACTCTTTGTATCCTTTTCATTTTTTATTAGTCCAATTGGCTGTTACGATATGGCCCAAATAGTCGTAGCCCAAGTACTTATTTCTCTTTCTTTTTTTTTTTTTCCCGTGACCCGTATATCCACATCCATCGAAGCCCAAGGTGCTGCTCGTCCCGCGTTGCTGAAGCCGGCCACGGGCTTGGAGCTCGGCCTCGATGGTGCTGTTGTCCGGTGTCATGGGCCCAGATCGAGTGCGTTAAGCGGCCTTGCACCACAGCTACGCCCAGGCTCGGCGTACCCGTCCGACGCACAAGCAATTTGGCGGCCTCGCGTCACGCGCACGAATTCGTCTCCGTGGCGGACTCGCACTGGCCCACGGGAAGGCAGGCAGAAAAAAATAGGTGGAGGCAGAAATTTTCTCTTTTATTAGTAGGTGCTTGGAAAAAAATCCGCGGCGCTTTCTTCTGGGAGACAAAAATATGAATTAAAACTTCGACTTGTTCGCTCTAGCTTGCTGCATAGCTAGTGGGTACTGCACGCGGGTCCGTCAGCTGCCCTGCGGTGGCGCTTAGGCATCATTTCATGTCCTTGGTGGCCCGCACAGGCGTGGAGCCGCTCTGCAGAGCACTCTAGCATCCCGGCGGCCGCGAGCGGCCAACTGCGTGGATCGATGACCGGTTCCGGATCAAATTCTACTTCTAGACACACTTCCTTTGTTTTTGGATGCTGAGTTCCTCATCCACTCTAATTTCAATGGCTTTGTCCGGTCCGACGAGGCTGAGGTCCCTGCAACGTGAAGCAGTTGGCCAAGCTCACCGCTCCCTCCTCAGCCACACGCCGACGGGCCATTGGCAGCCTAGAGGCGTGATCTCGTCTGCTTTCCAATTTGATCGATTCCGATATGGTAATATTTTTATAAATTGTTTGTGTTTTCAGATTAATCTAACTTGAGTTTGGATTGGAAACCGAATCAATACCAATATGTTTAAACAATGAATCTTGACTTGTGTCAATTTTTTCTGCCTATTATTGGAAGTAGTATGAGGATGATGGCCTTTTCTTTTCTTTCTATACTTCAACTTTACTACTTTAGTGTGTTTTTTTTTCGATGATGATGACGGCATTATCCACGACGGTGGCCTCGGCAGAAGGTTCAACGCGTGATCAAATTAATTTCTATCAAATTCAAGATGAACAGATAGGACAAACTAACCATAGGAAACCGCGAGAAACGGACATATGCACGCATGACTGGACGCTTGGGGTTAGGGGAGGCAGTCCTGAGGGAGGGGTGCCACTATACATGCAACAAGAGGAGTACTCTGTATGAAAATAGATGCGTTTTTTAATCACATGGATCACAGTAATCGAGGGTTGTGGTACCTTGCCCTTGATTGCGTATTGAACGTCGATGTCCGGCGGCACGATGAGGAAGATGTCGACGAATTTGTTGCCGCGAGTTTGTTTCTTCTTGCCGTTCGGTCTCCGAGGCACAGCATGCACGCAACTCTTCCGGAGGAGATTGTCTGCGAGGTGTTCTGTAAAACCAACGAAGACAGGATTATATATAGATAAGATAAAGAAAGTTAAAGCATCTATGGAATATTGGGTAACTTTGGCGTTGCTGCTTCGGACACTGGAGGGAACCAGAAGCTGAACTCTGAGCGCAGATTCATTTTTGGGCACGGCGGTGAAGTCTGTCCGGAACTCATAGCGGCGCACGTAGCTGATCTTCTCAGACACGGTGTTGGAAGGTGAAAGAAATACGGGGATTGGGTATCGGGCGAAGTGGTGGCTGGGTCGAGGCGCACACGCGAGCGGAGCTGGACTCGGAAAAGAAGAGACCGAGGCAGTAAGGGCAGGCAGACGGATTTTTTTGTCAAGAAATTTTCTCTCTTTATTAGTAGGTATAGATTAGGGGTAGGTATAACCAAGGCCCACTCTGCCGACGGCAGGGACCATGGCCCTTTTGCGGCCCAGCTAGGTAAGTCAGCTCTTACGTTTTTCTTGTTCTTGATAAAAACCACACTCTTTATTGGAAAGTCAGCTCTTACGTGAGCACACAAAAAACATTTTATTTATTTTGATTCGAACGTACCTTGACCATCGATGTTACATGTGGAAATGTAGGTGGCTGGTTTTATAACTTTTAATTTATGTCGACAATGAGATGCAGTAACCCAACGTTCGATAAGCTTACATGTGCCACACGTGAAGGAAACAACAAAGCTTTCTTCCAAGATGGATTGGTACCGTATATTCTTGTAAAATTTAACTAAATTTCTACGCGGCCGCACCAAGTAACGACACGGAACGGACCTAGATTATATACATTGGGTCTCATATTGCCTAGTCAACCAACTTTTGTGGAGGTAGATGCAGAAATCTAGTATCTTGAAGGGGTAACTCAATCTCCTTTCTCTGGTTGAGCACCAAAAAGTGTAATAATAACAAAAAATGGTCAGAAAAATCTAAGATTTGGTATAGGGCCTTACTTAATTTGGATGTAAATACTTGCAAAAAAAAAGCCATTTGGACAAATGCAGAACACAGATGCTTCACAAACTGGATACACCGTTTTATGGAACACTAACTAAACTCCTAGGTTTCCAAGTTTCCTATCGATTCCAGTGTCGTATTCATGTCAAACTTTTTCTTAGGTTTTGGACGCACCACATGTGTGAAGAAAACACCAAGTTTAGGATTTTGTGGAGATGCTTTTGTACTTTATATGACGGTTTAAATGAATTTCCATGGGGTGACAACAAGTATTTTGAGGTTGAATTGAGTCTACCCCTGATAACGATCCTGAATGGCACAAAACGTATACATTAGGTCTCATACATGGCCTAGTGAACCAATTTTCATGGAGGCAGATATAGAAATCTAGTCCACATATATAGTTTCAATGAATCTCCTATCAACCTTGTTTTATACTGCCTCTATTCCAAATTATTACAAGATGTCTATTATATTATTTTTAGTATGCATCTAAACATAGTAATGTCAGTCCATTGCAAAATATATATAAAGCTAAAAACTCCCAAATATCTTTTAATTATAATGGCGGGAGTACTTCTTCAATGTGCCGTCCCATACAACTCTAGGTCCATCTATGAGATATCCTCACAACACATGCATGACTAAATAAGTAACAACGCATACGTCAAGTCACAGTATTGATGTTGATGACTTGGAACAGAGTCCAATATACTGCAAGACATATATTAGAACATGTGACATAATAAATACCAGTGACTTGAGCCATCATCCTAGTGGTCCCGCAATAAGTTATATGTTCCGGTTGCTGCTCACGTGTACTGTACCCGCATAAAATCGATTTTCGCTGATTGTTGATGCTATTCTTTCAACTGTACGATAAACCATTCCAAGACTCTAACCCATGTGTCTGCCAAACCCACTGACTCTCATTTTTGGAGAGGCCTCATGCATATTAAAGATGAGGTGGTTGCTAAAGGTTGTTTCCTAATTAAGGATGGAACCAAAGACAAGGTTCTGGGATGATACTTGGATAGGTGATATGCCCCTCAAACTTAGATACCCAAGCTTATACAATATAGCCAGGGATCGACATGCAACGGTTTTTCAAAAGTTTTATCCTCTAGTCCTCCCAATATTTCATTTAGGAGATCATTAGTGGATAATAACCGTGTTGAGTGGCTTAACCTAGCAGCTCAGGTCTCTAATGTGGCTCTGGTGGATGGCAAGGACTATTTTAAATGGCTTTTTTCCAGGTCTGGAGTATTCTCCGTCCGTTCTATGTATCTAAATGCTATAGATGCAGATCCACCGTTCCAACATAAGAGAATCTGAAATGGAAAATACCTCTAAAATTAAAAATCTTCCTCCGGGTTTGTCCAAAGAGGTGTCGTTTTTGACCGAGGACAACCTTGCGAGGAAAAATTGGAAAGGGAGTCGAAATGCGAGTGTTGTAATATGAATGAAACTATCCAACACCTCTTTTTTTTGCCCTTTTGCCAAGATGATTTGGAGGATTATTTTCTACGCTACTAACCTTACCCAACCTGTTTTTCGTTAACCATATGTTTGGTACTTGGCTTAATAATCAACATAAACAATCTAAGCCACCGATTTGGGTTGGTGTAGTTGCCTTATTCTCGGGCCATCCGAGATGTCGCAATGACACGATTTTTAAAAAATTGAAGTCTAACTCTATTATGCGGTTATCTCCGGGGGAGCTTATTGGTTGCGCTTCGGGCCCAATTACAAAGATGCTGAGCAAGCAAGGGACGCCCGGTTAATTTGAGCAAACAATTGGAGATGATTGCTTTAGAAATTTCCAATAGGGGGTGGAAACATCTATTTCGTTTGTTTTAGTTCCTATGTCTATGTTTCGTACACTTGGCGTGCGATTATTTGTAATCTCCCTAAACTCTGTAATAATTGGTGTGTACATCCCCTGATGTAGAGGCCGGATTGTATTATCCATTATAAAAAAAAAAAACACGATAAACCACAAGTGTAAAGTCATTTTTACCGGTTGCTTTCTCAAGTCTAGCGCCCGAGACGCGGGGCTGTCTTAAGAAAACAATAGTACTTATACTAGGAGAATTCCCAGCCGTTCTTTGCGGAATAGTGATGGTGCTGCTGTGTTATTCTTATGGAGCAAAGAGTATTATACATTGAAACACCGCCTGATCGTTGGATCGATGTCGGTGCAACAACCTATAAAATAATCAAATTGAATTCAAGTATAAAATCACTAACCTTTTCTTTTCGCCACTTATTGTGTTGCGTATAATATAATCGAGTTAGCATCACCAATTCACCATCCCTCTTCCCGGTGGCGGGGGTGGCGCCGGGTGCCCACCGGGCCGGCAGTGGATCGGTGTCGCTCCCATCTTTGGCAATGACCTACACCTAGTCAAATGAGCGGTCTTGCCTCTTGCGTTGTCACACGTGACGCAAATTGTGCTATGGACACCGCGGCTCGGGCACTCGAAAACTGTTTCGACACAAAGAAATGGAAAAATCCATGTTTTTATTTTTCACTTTTCCTATCTCGTCTGCTGAAAGAAAATGCGTTCCATCTCTTGCAACACGTGTCAACCGCCGCTGCGCGTGTGAGCGGAGGTGACGCCCGCCCGTCCACCTTTCCTTGTCGGGTCCACTTTCCTTTGTCGGGTCTAGTTATTGCACCCGCTACCGCTCCGTGGCCTTGGCCTTGGATTCCTCCTCGATTGACATGCCCAGGGAGGGGAAGGCTCTAGCTGTTCGGTGGAGCTTGTCGCGGCGGAGGGGGCCGATTCCCGGCGTTCTTCCTCCTCCTCTCCTTCCAGGCCCGCCGGATGTCCTTCCTTGTCGATTTTTAGGCCGGCCAGAGGCTCCTCGTTTACATTGTCCAGCCTCGCTCAATCTCAACTTCCTTTTCCTCGATTTTGAACTCATTTATTTGGATGTTCTTCTAGATCCTCGCTCGAATCCATGCATGGAGGAAGCGATCCCATTTGGTACTTGTTAGATTGGGCGCAGATTTGTTTTTGTGGTCGAGGATTTGTTCGATCCATGCATTGTGAATGATTGGAGATGTCGGCGGAAGGATTCCTCGTGTGATTCGGTCATGGGAGCAGGGATGTCGCCTCTACCTCTCGATTTGTGGCGGCGGTGGATGTTTTGTTCACATGCATGCATGAGTTCTAGTTTGATTGAGACTATATTTAGCATTCCCGTCCATGGATGTCTCTCAGATTCTAGATTTGGATGGGGGTTGCTTGATGATTCATGCTTTGGGAAGGGAAATGGAAGTGGGGGATGAGGGCTGGTTGTAGCCGTGGAAGTGGCATGCATGGATTGTCTATTTGTGGGTATGAGGCTTTTCTCTCGCTCATCTCGTGTCCGCTTGTTGTCCAAAGTAGGTCCTCCACCATCCTTCATGTGTTTGTGAATCGTTTAATTGAAGCAATGACAATCGTAGATATCATTCTTCCTCGGTTTTTCATCGCCTTTGTATAAGGTTCATGGTGATGGAGTAGCTGCCCAATTATGAGAATCTGTCTTCGGGATGACATCTTGTACTCATCTATGAGCACGCTCCATGTCTGCCGTCTCGAACCGAACTAATAATAAAAAAAAATTAAAGACACATGGAGAGTAGGATTTGCCTTGATTAGGTATAATCATAATATAACTAGTCTAATCAGTTGGCTCGACCAAACAAGTGTCAATCTAACCATGTCCCCTAATCTGAATTTTGTTGATTGCTAGCGCCACTACTTTATGCTACATGTCGCTTTTGCCTTGGGTGCCGCAAATTGCAATCCTCCCCGCTGTGTTGCACATTAATTGTGTGGAAAGCTTAAAGTTGCAATGCATTGTTTTAAAACACTAGGGTTACAATTAAGATGAAAACATATTGTTTATAGTTTTTCTTGTTCACCATCGAGAGAGCATGTTTTGGCCATTGAAGTTTTGTTCGTAAGACACTCCTTTGCCATATTACACCATATCCGTATGGTGCTCGCTTTTGTTGCTCATTTTGTTGGTGGAGAAGTAGAGGGTCACTTTTTGTTGAAAATAAGAATCTTGTGATGACATTGTTTTCTCGTTGGAACAAACAGAACCTGTCAAGGGGAGATCTCACAGATATAGGGCAGCTCAAGAGCCTACCGCTCGTGTAAGTGGATGACTCGAAGAACCGTACAATTTATCGCATTCGCATGAGACTTTTTGTGACTATACCTACATCTCTCGCTTTTTAATCCTACTTGATCTCATCTAATTTGACCACCCGTGTGGTCGTGCCATGACGTGACACATGCCCGCCTAAGTACTTGAATCAGGGGTTTAAAGTATATTCCAAATTTTGCATCTTGTTAGTGTCGCCATCATTTTTTATCCGAAAAAGTATTCAAATTATTTTCGCTTGTTTGCTGTCCTAAATGCTCACAGGTTTGGATCAGATTGGTTAAGTGGTTAGCATCTATTTCTAGATTGCACATTTATTAGCAAATAATTGCACATTTGTATCACTTGTAATTATGGTATTTAACATGCGCAATATCAATTCTTGTCACCAATAATTAACTCAAGAAACTACATGGCAAAAAGGAATGTTCGCCATACCGCGATTTTCGTTTAAACTATGGCTACAAAAATCAACTCCATTCTGTAATTATGCTTCCATAGAAAAACATCATAGCTTTATTTTCTCAGACGTGGGACTGATTGACATGCATTTGTGAGCTCCATCTTTATTAGTGGTGACTTCTTGTTATTCCAACCATGCTTTTACTTGTCATTTTTGGGAGTTCTTTGTGTGTCGTTATGCCATTATCTATACTAGAAACATCTTTGGGAGTCCTGCTCCAAGTGATATTTTCTTTGTAGTTAGATCAATGCTTCTTTCAAACGCATGCATTTGTTTATCGGGTTCGAGATAGTGCATTTATGCTTTATTCCATAGTTGTTATGTGTCTCGCTTGCACAATTATAGGATTAACCTTCTAGTTTATGTCTTGAGAAATGCCAAACTTGTTTGCATATGGAGGAAAAAAAACCACTAGGTGGCTTGCATTGATAACCTCAAATTGTGGCTCTTAATTTAGAATCAGCCTCCAAGATCTTTTTCCCGCAGCAGTTTAAGCATCTATTATGCTTGTTGTATGTAGTTAGAGTCAGCTATAAATAGAAAGGATAGTTTGCCACATTCAAACTTTATAGCTCCCGCTTGCATCTCGATTGGAGTGTGTGTGGGCTGTTCTCATCCCCTTGGTTGCAACATTCATAAATGCTTGTGAAATAAGTAAAAATTGCATTATCGGGGAAATACTAGTTGCACTATTTTAAATGTGCAATTTGTTTTTTTGGAATTTTGTAATTAGGTTTCCTGTAATTCTGATTTGAAGTCGCTACTATTGTTGCATTATTTTGGTTGATCTCCCTTTCTTTACCCATGTGTTAAACTAATATCATATTTTCCATACACGTAGCAAAGATCGGGCACCTTCTCCATACCTTCAAAGACCACAACCCCAAAGTGGAGGAGCGGTGCATGCGCAGCTAGCGGCGTTGGAGCAGGGACGCGGGCGATCATCCCTCGGCTACTGGCTCACAAGGCCGTCCCCACATTTCGGTATCCTCATCCTCTAGTGCAATTCCCCTGTTGTTCCTCTCTATATCCGTGTTCCTCATCTGTTGCATGATATATCCGATCCCCTTTTCTATGTGGTGTGGATTTTCTCGATTGGTAAAATCAAGAGGCCATAGGGTTATAGATTGTGGTGATTTTGTTTTGATGTTGGGATGAGCGAGCGAGCGTTGGCTGACCAGAGGCCCCACCTCTTTGTCCGTACGTGGCGCGTCTTCCCTTGTCTATTGTTTGTTGTGTAGATATGTCGAGTTCATGGGAGAATGGAGTGTGCTTGCTTTGTCCTCATATGGATGGGCCGCTTCGTCATTGATTTGCCTTGTATGTCTCAATTCACCGGGGATTTTGTTGGGCGTCTTCTCGTCGGGTGGGGATTTATCTTTTGTGATGGGGGATTCGATAGAATGGGGAATGGTGAGTGGTACCGTAGCAGCATGTAGGCGAGAGCGCTGGGTGATCTGCAGCCGGCGTGGATCGCGAGAGCATTCAGGGACAAGCCGTGTGTGTACTTGGCTGTCCACGGCCTCGCGGTCCAACTCATGGATGTCATCGCTTCGTAGCAGCCTCTCGAGACGACTAGCGACCGATGGCTGCCGCGCCGAGCTAGCATGGCTATTTCTCGGCGTGGGATTTTTGGCGCTTTCGTAGGAACTCCTCCATCCCGTAAAAAGGAGCTACCGCTAGCTTTTGTTGAGAATGGAGACACGCTTTTGCTGATGTCCGGTATATTGGGTTCAAATCCTTGAGGGATGGTGCTCGGCTAGATTAGTTGGAGGGTTGCTGGGGTTCTCCTCCCCTCGTTGCCAATTTCGGAGACGTGAGCAAAACCAATCTCGATCCCGACTTCTTGTTGTTGGATCGTGGGGTGGTGACAATTTAGGGGAATGGACATTGTCATTGTTATTGAGGAATCTATATATGTTTCTTGATTGCACATTTATTAGTAGTAAATTGCACACTTAAATTACTACAATTATTGTATTTTTCATATGCAATATCCAGCCTTTAACTATAAGTTTCTGAACCGATATCCTTGTTTGCTTGTCTCAAGGGGTTGCTGCCATTTGCTATGCACATCTCATATGTGTGTAGCGCTCCACAATTTGAGGTTTCCAAAAAACTATAATATGGAAATGTGCTAAACTGGCATCCATTTAGAAGAGGCCCTTCTAGATTTTTTTTCCGTAAAGACACCTCCACCGACATCCTTTTTGCTCTAGGAACAACACATAGCGGTGTATTGTCCCTTGTAATAAAAACAAATTGTTTAAAAACAAGCAGGGACCTGCGATACAAGACACAAATTGTTTAAAAACAAGCAGGGACCCTGCGATACAAGACAACAAAGTACAAAACGACATCGCTTGATTCCCTATATAAAACCTTTGCATTTGGCGCGCCTTTTGAAAATAACACTTTCGCCGAGGCCGAGTGGGCCGTTAGGCCCTCGAGGCCGAGACGCCAAGTCATCACAGACCTCGCGAATTGTGTTTGGATTGTCCCTTGTCTTGTACTTTGTATTGTATTTTTTGTTGATTGTGTTGTATAGTCGCTTGTCATGCCCCTTGTATTGTTCTCTACCCACTGTCTTTATCTTGTATTTTGTCCTTTGTGCTAGTAACTGTTGTTGATGTACAATGCTACATTTTGTTTTTGGCAGCCAAGCATTGTTTTATGACTATAAGCACCTAACTTTAGAGCCGAGGCCTTGTTGTGTTGTTGTTTGTCATGGTACGTATTCCTTGGACCGAGGCCGGTGCTTTCTATTTTCGTGAACCGCTTTATGTGCTTAGCTGGATGGGTTTTAGGTTTTTGAGCTTCTAGGCATTCAAATGGACCTCGCATGTTATTAGTGAGTCCCAATAGCACCTCGCTCATGTTGTTTCATCTTTGCCGCTAATTAACTCATGAGGAGCACCGGCTTTTGATTTTCATTTTAGTTTGCCTTGTCTTGGCTTCTATATCGCTTAATTGTTTCTTGGCTTCTTGATTTCCATACAAAGGAAAGAATTCCTCATTGTTGGTTTAGTTGACTTAGCACCGTGATTAAGAAATTATCTAGCAAACGTGATTCTCTCGATTCGCCCACCGACCTTACTCGTTTGTTCTCAAACCTCTCGATCCGTATATGAGTCTTTGGAGCACCGGTTGGCCGTGGCGAGGCGGCGCAGAGGCTCGTGCTCAGGCTCAAGAGATCGAAAAGTTGAGCACCTTTTCAAGGAGTTCATTCGATAGCAAAGACTCAGTGCTACCGCTTTCGCTACACATGGAAGTGTTAGTTCAAACGTAGTAATTTTCTCAGAACCTAATTGTGTAGGATTTGATTGCAAATTGTAATACTCTAAATTGCAAATATAGTTAACCGCAATTTTATTGATGAGTATATGAAATTTTGATTCCTACCGATGCTACTTGATGAGCTGTAATTCCCTTTGTGTATTTTCTTTCTTGCCGGAGGTTTAGGGGCAAATCTGTAATAACCGTGTATTGAAAGGTCCGCTTTGTGCAAAGTGGTGTTTGTTGGTAAACGGGTTAGATCTCAAACCCGTTATCGTAGGCGGGCCCGCATCGTGGTGTCTACTCATTTCTCAACTCAATTGACTAGATGACTAGTCCGATCGTTGGTTTTGAAACGTATGGTCCAGGTTGTTGCAAGAAATTTTGGTCAAATTTCTTGTGAAAGAGATATAGCAACTCCCTTTATTTTTGAGCAAACGGGAAAATTCCTGCTTTTTTCTGCTAAATAAATCCTACTTTTTTGAGAATGCTAAATAAATCCTACTAATAAAAATTAAAAGACTTCCGCTTGCATTGGGCTTTGTTCGCAGCCAATAGGCCTAGCAGACTCAGTAGTTTGCTTGTGCGTAGACTATTCCGCCGTGCCGCCTACCTTCCGACCTTGATCCGCTTTGCGTGAAAAAAAAGTAAGGCGAGTGATGCCGGGCACGAGATTCGAAGGGGCTTCACCGGACTATGGGAGCGGAGGTCTGGTGTCACGCACTGCATCGACCTGGCGTGACACGTGGCCCGGCGCACCCGCGCGGCTGCGGCGGGGCGGCGGTCGCCGGGGACGAAAATAATCGCCCATGAGGAAAATAAGCCCATAAAGGATGGCGCGGCCCCAAGGCCCAAAAAGAAGGACTGATGGGAAGACGACGCCGGAGTTGACGACCTAAGGCGCATTTTAGGCCTAAGAGACGCCTAGGAGGATGAAGGTCGGCCCCAAGCCTGCAGCTCACTAAGGACTTAATATACGGAAACTCTCTTGGGCCCCCTTTAGAAGCCCAAGGCAGCCCATCAACAAACACTCCGGCTTGGCAAGGCCCAACTTACCAAAATCACCCCAAAGAAGGTCGAGGGCCCAAGGTGAAGTCTCCAAAATAAAGAGAATAAGGACGAACCGAATCGGCATGAATAGGAAAGAAATCTGGGAAGACAATCCCCCAATAGGCTCATTGAAGCCCATCCATATACAAGCCAAAAATCCGCTGCGTACCACGACGACCCCAGTGCAGCCCACTTTCACCACAACTTACTCCCGACCCGAGGGGCGAGCCTCTGGGACTAAGTTCCGCCGCCCGAGGACACCGGGATCTCCTCGAAGACGATCCTTGCCTCGCCCCGAGGACCACGACCCCTGGGCGAGACTTCTCCGCCGCCCGAGGATAGGAGGACCCCTGCTACCGGCTCTTCCCTCTCCCAGAAACATCACCTCGGGCGTGCCTTGGGAAGCCAAACCCAAGAGTGGGGGACAGCCGCATGAAATGCACCCGCCTCACAGCCACGATGACAGGTGGTAATCGACACCCCGCCTATTCACTTGACCCGTTATCTCCTCGCATCCCCCGTTGATGGGACATAAAGGTAACAGATTATCACACACGTCACCCCACATGAGGGAACACGGTTCCACTATTCATTTTGCTTGCAGCTTCATTTCTACGACACGAGTCCAAAGACCCTCGGGACGCTGACACCACACCATGGCACGGACCAAGCTAGCTGCGGATCGTAAAAGGATCAGAGGGTCACCATTTGGCCCCTCGGGGACCCTCCCCTCGGGCGACGGACACGAACACGAGACGCCAAGACACGCGGCCCACACCGGGCACTCCCTTCGAAACCCGAGGTCCGTGCTCTGCAAGGCACGCCCAACAGCTCTGGATAGTAGATACAATAGCATCTGTACATGACACGTATTGTATACATTATCTCTCCTTTACATTATAAAAGGGGGAGTAATGCCACTATAGAACGGATCCCCTCCACTAGGTTTTCACACTTAGCTACTTCATTCCGGATTGACGTCCTTCTTCACTCCCAGGAACACCTTGTAACCGCTTTGGTTCTTGTGCACAATCGGTGCGAGTAATACGAAAGGTCACAACTGCTGGACGTAGGGCCCCATGGCCTGAACCAGGATAAACCCCTCGTCTTCCAGCTCGCACACGCCATCAGGCAGGGAGCGCACAGCCTATAAGTTATTGCCGGTACTTGGGATACCCCGGTTCTCAAAACACGCATGGGCTGGCGCGCTGTAGGGGGCGCCAGTCGCGAAACAACTTCTCACAAACCTAGATGGCGGCATCTCTTTCCTTCCCGCCTTGCTCACCGGAGCGCGAGTACGGCCGGGAACGCTGCTGCAGTTCGGCAGCCTCCGGTTCGTGATACTAGGCCACGACTTCGAGGCAGTCATGTTGCCGACTAACCGGGGGAGCAACCGCTCCCAATCCTTAAGAAGACGCAACCGGCGCCATGACCGTCGCCGCCAAGAGATGCGACATCAGCAAAGGCGTAAGGAGGACAACTCCCGCTACGACCTTCCTTCCCATGCCCGCCGACACCGGCGACAACGAGGGAGCCGCTGGATTCGCAACCCGCATTTCTGCGTGAATCCGCGGAGCGACTCAGAGGAAGGCAGATCTACGAGTCCGACGACAAACTTGCATACGACGACGAAGAACGCGACGACCGCAAACGACGGACGCCAAGAGATCCAAGGGGTGATAGCACCGCAAGAAGACCACGCCACAACAGATCCAGAATCCCCTGTGCCGGGCGAACCAGAGTGGATGGCGGCGGCGCGGCGCGGGCAATACCCGAACGCAACCGCACCAACCGATGAAGAACTACTCGCCAGCGGACGGCCGGCACTTCATCCGCTCCTCACGGCCTATTGGGAGCATCATGATTGGCATCCGATTTTTCGGTATCACCCCGACACCAGGGCTTTTGTAGACCCCGAACTCGGCCATATGATAGTGATTATTATGATCCCACTCGTTGGGACTAATGTAATGGTCGAAAGTTATGAATCACCCCTTTTACTAGCAGTAGTAAAAAGGGGAGGGTTCTGCCCATAGAGGTTAGCTAACCTTGTAATGATGAAAAGAGAAGAAGGGAAAATATTGGATGTGTTTTGGACTACATCAATCACCATGAAACATAACCCGAAGTCCCCTCTATCTCTACCACGGGTCAAATAAAACCACGTCGCCATTACAGGGATATGACGCTACTGCACCGTGCCCTTCAGGGGAAAATAAAACCAAAACTACGTATCAACAATGTATGGCCAACTTGGCATCACATGCATAAGGGATACCGTAGTAAAAAACCCAAGGGAGTAGTAGGCGCAGTAGAGGAATGTCCCCTGAACCCATCAACCTAGTTGATCCGGCTACCCTCGGCGCCCGTTGGATCCAAAAACAACGGGAGATGTTCCGCGATGAGTAATTAACAAGGAGAGAAGCAGGGCAGGCCTATCATCCATCTCGCCCCTCGGGGTCCACCTCAGGTATGAATCTGGCTGTACATCCCAGTTTGACTAATATAGCAAAATATACAGCCTTAAGTAGGCGGCCTACGCGATTACGGCGGACCCGGGGATCCTACCCTTGGAACAAGAGGGGACCCCCGACGCAGGGCGAGTCAAGTGATGAAGGCCCCTGCCAATCACAAATTCAAAATAGGGGTAGGTCACCAAGAAAAGAGAAAACCAGAGGACAAGTCCCGTTGTGTAGGACAACGGCATACCCCGAAGAGATAAGATGAAGCAACGGACAAGCTCGAAGGGGTTGCGCCGCCAGGTCGAGGTACTACCAAACCTCATGACCATGGACCTCTACCAACCTACTTGGTAAACCCCAAGACCGGGAGACCCCCCTCGAGTCGATCCAACCCCCTGGGGCTATGGAACCCTCCTGAAAAATGAAGCGTAACTTAGGGGAACATCTCCCCTGAGGATAGCCAAACGGCAACAAGAGATCGTCATGCAAAGATGATGAAGAAACACAAGACTCGGCGAATATCGGAGAGTCGGCCAGTCCGATCAAGGGAAGCGCCCGAGAGCAAAACCAAGACTAAGTCTCTCACCGTGATCGGCGATAACAGAGAATTACCCCAAAAATGAAGAGATAGTTGGAACACAACCGGAGGGGGGAGCAAAGACTATACTTGCCCCACACGCCCCGGTGGGGGAAATATCTAGGCGGAAACTCGCTAACCGTATGGTTCACGATACAAAATAGTCCGAACCCGGGGGGGCGATGATATTATGCCCACATGACACATTCCCCAACACGGCTCTCGACCACCACCCCCCAGCCTTTTGCTCACCACATGGGAATATGATGAGATCGGACCCCTTTGAAAAAGTGCTCAAGGAATCTACACACGCGTCGGGCCATGCGGCGTAAGAGATCTCCGAGCAAATTGAAGCCTTACTGGTTATCACTCTTCGATTGAAGGGACGATAAGAGTATGCCAAGACTTACTCTCAATTGTTTGACATCTCGAATTCTTACAAAAGGAAGATAAACGCTGCTACAATGGTATACTCAAAGACCAATAGCAATACAAAGAACTACCGACTATTCTGCATAAGCTTACAAGCCTCCCCCAAGGACAGCAGGAGGAAATAAGAACTGGCACTATGCGAGGGAGATAAAAGGAGGCCGTGACGCCGCCGGTAGAACCTCCAAATACACAGAGAAATGAGAAACCCGTCAAGTTGGCCCGACCGCACGACGGAAGATCAACTAAATGGATCCAAAGCAAATAGATAGCCCTAGGCACCTAGTAGGCCCCTACAATTAAGGCCAAAGGAAACTCAAAATGGTGCCCAAATAGGAATGGCTATACTATGCCCCCGAGTACTCAAAACTCGAGACATGCCGCGACTTCATTGGATCTACAAAGAAACATGAACTACATACGCCATACCCAAAGAAAACAAGATTAGGAAAGCTTCAAAGTAGGTTTTTGTCTCAAACACGCACAAAAACCTACTGGGGCTACCGGAGGGGGAACCCCTCCCCTTACGATCTTACGATGGCTACATGGAAAAATTTTACTTAAAAACAAGAAGGCTTCAAGAAGGGTTTTTACTTTACCAGAAGGCGTTCTTATTCCAAGGAATTACGACAGCTTTTTTTTTCTTTGAATGAAGCCGCATTAAGATTGCAGTCGCTTTTTCAATACAGAAGGGAAAAGCGAAAAGTAACCTAAGAAATGTTTAATGGCGGAGCCACCAAGTTACTTGGCGATCAATACGCCCGGAGAAATCGATACAAATGACCCCATGAGCCGCAAGGTACAAAAAAAACGTTCATGGTCCCGAGTTTTTGACGATTCAAAGATCCATAACCGGAATGGCGTCGAAGGAGTCATCGCATCATTTGCAACATCATCATTGCTCCTGGAGTACGCATGAAGGTATCGTCAGCAGATGCCTCCATAGGCTCGGGGGCTGCTTCATGTCCCAATTCCACAAACAAAGAAGAGGGAGCTACTGACCTCGAAACGGGCGGCCAAAGACATCTGGCCGGGCCCTCCACCCGAGCGTAGAATTCAGCGGCCTTCACTTCATCGGTCTTCTTATCGGCGATCTCCTCTTCTTCATTCCGCCCAAGAAGAAACCTTTAGAGAGGATCTCTAGGGTTTTGTCCGACAAGGAGAAATGTGAGCACATCACTGCAAGACAACATTTCACCCCATTACGGAAAGCGCCCGAATCTCCCCGGACGCATTTTCCGAGAGCATTCGGCCGATTTCGAACAGAGTGCCCTACGCCAGTCGAGGCCCAACCCGATCAATATGGTCCAACACGGCCTTCTCTAAATCCTTGCGCAGGTTTTCCTTGACATTAAGGCATTGGGATATACCGGGCGACGGCTTCCACCGCCCCCCGCGTGTGACTTCTCCTCCGCCAAAAGAGGAACAGGGTTAGAGACCAAAGCAAAGAGACAGACCATCGACGCGGTCAAAAGATCCAAATAATACAAGAAAGGTCATACCTTCATACATCCTTTTCCATTTCAAAGATCTCATTATGCTCGTTGAGGGATAAGCTTCGGATTGACTCCGCCTCCTTCCTTGCTGAATCCACCTCCTTGGCTAATTCCTCTACTCGAATGTTCAAAGAATTGGCCATATCCGACGCCTCTTGGCCTCCTCCATAGCCCGGGTCACGCCCGCCCGGGCCTTTTGAGCGCTTTCGAGATTCAAAGATGACCTTCCTTGAAGTCTTGGAATGCCTGGTTTGCCTCAGTCTTGGCCTTAATCGAGTCAAACCAAGCCTTAGCACACTCTGCCCGTAAGAACTCATAACGGGCGGCCCAATCATGGTTAATCTGGGAAAGGCGAGCCGCCACCTCCCTTTGACGACCCAACTCGAAATGAGTACGGCAAAGGAAGTCCCAGTTCGAAGCATTCTTCCACAGTAACTCGGACCTCTCCCTAGCAGACTTCTTCAAGAACTGAAAATCACGGTCACAAACAAGGCCATTAGCACACACAAAGGAAAACAAATCTAAGCCAAAAAAAAGGCAAACCTCGACAGTCTGAGAAAGCCGGTGACATAAGGTATGATTGATCTCCCCGCAATCGCCAACTCCGCCCACCTCAGATCTGGTCATGCTCGCCCAGCGGCCACCTCAGTCGATCGTGAATCACCAAAGACGGAGCTCCACCACCAGAAGACCGGCCAAGTTCAAGTGCAGGCCCTCTCCACGCCCGAGGGTCCTGTGAAATTGGGACACACCAAGAATCCCCTCGGGGGCCAGGGAAACTTGACCAAAAGAAATCCTGAGAACCATTACAGCTAACCACAGGCACCATGGAACTCGTCCCGAGATACGAGGTCCTCTCCGGCGCGAGGGAGACGTTCGGGCCGAAGATTGAAGGGCTATCGCTTGATGGGCACCAAATGTCATCGACGGAGAGGTCGAAAAACTCAAAGAACTTCGTGAGGATCCTCCTCGTTGGATTTTCTCAAGCAAGCCTTGGGTACCTTCCGACATTGGGGTCGCTTCGGGAAGAGTCCGCTTCCATAGCACTCACCCGCATGACCCCTTAACCCGAGGTACTTCCGGGCAGACCATTAGCAGCCGCCCATCGTGACGATGGAGGGGAAGGCGAACGAAAGATCCCTCCGGAACCCGGGTATCCAACCCCGAGCGATCCGACGCCGGATAAAGGTGCCTCGGCGGCCGTGGGGCTGGAAAACAAAGCAATACCGCCACCCTTGGACGAATCATTAATCACTAGAGGAGAAACCGCCAAAGAAGGTGATGACACTAAAGGAGCGTCACAGAGACGACGGGGGTCCAACTCCGTAAATAGCCGGAGCACTAGTCCGGGGCTGCTTCCGAGGGTGCAAGACAAGTACCTCGCCCCCCTTTCTAGCAAGGAAAGCAAGAATGATTTCGAATCAAACAAAAAAAAAAGGTTGTCAAGAGCAAGAGAAAACAACCCAACTTACGAGAGATTTTGGAATAGCTTTCTCGAAAGGTAGGAGCGGAGAGCGAGGCTTGGGAGACAATGGATCCTTAACACCGTAAGCTTGCCCTATCGTCGGCCGACAAGGTCAAAGAACAGATAGGGATGCGGGTTCCGTCCACACGATCCCGCCCAAAGAGACGATGAATCACTCTTAACGCCAAATTGGCATCCGCCCGGGCGCTTTCGAGGACGAAGGGTCCGGGGTCACCAAAGATCCCTTCACCCGTAAGGGATTCTCCGCCACTAGCGCCCGATGCTTAGCGCATTCGAAAGCAGCTCATCCAGCTCCTCTGACGCGGAAATACCCCCATCACCGCGTCCCCGACGCTCTTGGGTATTCGCGCTACCTTCCGACGACGGCCGAATCGGGGTCGAAGATTCAGTCGACTCACCACGTTTTCTCGCCTCACGATGCCGATGGTTCAAAGCAACCCTCCGGGCCTTTTTCTCATTTGCCCGAGCCTTCCTCAACCGCTCACGCCATTCTCGGGCGCGATTGGCATCCCCTCGCGGGCCTGGTCTTCGTGCCGGCGAGGCGATTCCTTGTGTACCAAATCCCCCCGTGCAGAAAAAGAGGATCAAAGCAAGAAACCACAACCGAGAAAGGAAGATAGTGGAAGCAAGATCCGAGAAAATAGTTAAATCTTACCAAAGACAATATGTCCCGCTTACGGGCGAATTGCAATTTTGGGGATTTCCTGAGTCTTGTCCCCGTAAACACGCGAACACGGCGCATCGTAGCATCTCCTAAAGATTGTCAAACGACATCCGAAACCTGAGGTCCACCTCCTCCGTCATCCGCCAAAGACACAAGGGGCGAGCCATCAAGGGCAACACCGGCGACGAGAAAAGGCGGCAACAACCGCCGCATCTACACCCTTCTCACGAAGAAGAAGGATAGCCGATCGAAGGCCATCCGGATGACGCTAATGCGCATTGAGGAGGGCCATCATGCCATCTGCTTGGCTTCACCTTAATCACGCCCCCGTAAGCCGGGAGACCATCTCCGCCGTTCAAAGATAAAACCACTCCTCCCGCCACCCCTTGTTCGAGCCGGCGAGACGAGAAGGGATGTATTCATCCGCCCGACTTTTCCTCTCGCTTTTATCCAAGGTCCGAGTTGAATGATGCAAGATCCAACCCGCACCGCTCGCCTTGGTGAACCGGGTTTCCCGGTACTCAGGGTGTTCAGCTCCGCTTTGAAGAACCACCGCCATAACTCCCAGTGAGGCTCGATTCCTAGGAATCCCTCACAAAGGGTGACGAAAATCGACGCCTGAGCAATTGAGTTGGGGACAACGTGGTGAAGCTCGACTCCATAATAATACAAAATCGCCCGCATAAACCAACACGCCGGCACACCAAAGCTTCGCTTGTGATGATCCATCAGACTGACGATATATCCGGGTGGTGGTTGCGGTTCTTCATGGGACATATCAGGCACCAACCACTCCAGCCGCGAATCATCGGAGCGACGACGCAGGAGACCTTCATCCACCAAAGTTGCGGTTTAGCCTTCCGTCGCCAACGACTTGGGCCACGGAAAGGGATCAAGAGGAAGGACGGCCTCCCCTTCCTGCGACGCCATGGACCTCCTCTACGACAAAAAACACGGTCAGGTACGGCCAACCTAGATCTCTCTCTCACCCCGCCCACGCACTCCTCTTCTTCTATTACAGGAACAATGGAAGACACGGGGAAGAGCACTCCACAAGGAAGAAGAGATAAGGATCTGTACGACGCCGGTTCCGCTCCCAAATATATAGGGGAAGAAAGCGCATCGACCAAGATTAACCTTACTAGCACAGGCGGGGAGCGTGTAGCAGATCTGATGGCGGGCGACCCTAGGCACCCAGTGGGCCCCAGCAGTTAAATGCAGTGGGCGGTAGCCTGAGCAAACATAGCAGGGTATTGTCCTATCCAATGAAAGCAGATACCACCCGCATATGGGCTGAAAAGGTGCGCCGCACATGGGCGAACGTGCCCGAAGGTAAAAACGCAAGGCCATAGCCTAAACTCAAAAGCCTCCCCCCCCGGGGAAGGCGCTTCCGAGCCCTCGGGCAGGAGTGAAAATCACCGCATCGTGTAACCTCTGGAAGGAAACGCCGAGCCATAAGCTCACCATACGGTCCAGAGGATCCTAAGCCGGGCCCTCCGGGTTTCAACAAATGCCTCAACAGACAACCGAGCAAGGGGCCGAAGGGAAATGCACAACCGCCCTAGCCTAAGCTCTCGTGGAGCTTGGGATTTCCTGAACGTATCTAAGACTTACGGTAACCGCTACGTAGATGTCCCATCCGTGGGAGGCCCGGCTGGCCCTCGGGACCCGACTGCCGGGACCCAGGGGATCCGCTAGGTGGTCCGAGAGTTCTTATGGAGTGAGTCCTGACCACACAAACACCCCCCGCTCCTGCAGAGGCACGGCACTCCGCTTAGATTTCCTGTTACAACGCCAATGGGGTGTGCCATACTCGCATACGCAGTAGTATGACACAACCCCCCTCCTCCTCCTTTTCAGAAAAGGTGACAGAGGAGCGTAAGTAAAAAGACGGAGAAGTTTGGAACGACCTTGCGCACATAAGCGCCGGGCTCCCGACTGCCCCCCCGCATCCCTGACCTCCCATGCACATCTTCCAAGAGATTAGTGGGTAGTTCAAATCTTACTAGCGTGTAAGAAAAGCCCTCTAAGGAATAAAAATATTCCTCCGAGAGCCTCGGGGGGCTACACCAACCAGATTAGCTTAGCGCACCGGCCCGAGACCAAAACCAAGAACCAAGCATCGAAAACCCCGAAGCGAAGTCATCCTACTCCCTCGGGGGCTCTGGGGCTACCGCCGGGGACGAAAATAATCAGCCCATGAGGAAAATAAGCCCATGAAGGATGGCGCGCCCCAAGGCTCAAAAAAGAAGGACTAATGGGAAGACGACGGAGTTGATGACCTAAGGCGCATTTTAGGCCTAAGAGACGCCTAGGAGGATGAAGGCCGCCCCAAGCCCGCAGCTCACTAAGAATGACTTAATATACGGGAAACTCTCTTGGGCCCCCTTTAGAAGCCCCAAGGCAGCCCATCAACAAACACTCGCTTGGCAAGGCCCAACGTACCAAAATCACCCCAAAGAAGGTCGAGGGCCCGTGGTGAAGTCTCCAAAATAAAGAGAATAAGGACCAACCGAATCGGCATGAATAGGAAAGAAATCTGGGAAGACAATCCCCCAATAGGCTCATTGAAGCCCATCCATATACAGGCCAAAATCCGCCTGCGTACCACGACGCCACCCCGGCCGGTGCAGCCCACTTTCACCACAACTTACTCCTGACCCGAGGGGCAGAGCCTCGGGGACTAAGTTCCGCCTCGCCCGAGGACACGGGATCTCTGAAGACGATCCTTGCCTCGCCCGAGGACCACGACCCTCCCTGCGCGAGACTTCTCCGCCTCGCCCGAGGATAGGAGGACCCCCCGGCTACCGGCTCTTCCCTCTCCCAGAAACATCACCCTCGGCGTGCCTTGGGAAGCCAAACCCGGTAGTGGGGGACAGCCGCATTAAATGCACCTGCCTCACAGGCCACGATGACAGGGTAATCGATTACCCTGTCTATTCACTTGACCCATTATCTCCTCGCATCCCCCGTTGATGGGACATAAAGGTAACAGTTATCACACACGTCACCCCACACGAGGGAACACGGTTCCACTATTCATTTTGCTTGCAGCTTCATTTCTACGACACGAGTCCAAAGACCCTCGGGACGCTGACACCACACCATGGCACGGACCAAGCTAGCTGCGGATCGTAAAAGGATCAGAGGGTCACCATTTGGCCCTCGTGGGCCTCGCCTTCTTCGGGCCCTATTTCTTGGGTCATGACACCTCCCCTTTCTCCGACCGGCCGCTGCCCCGACGCTGGATGAATGTCCATTCGCTGACACCGGGGAAACGCCGGGCCGCACCCGGCATGATGAGCTCAACCTGCAGAATCAACTTGCCATGCACCGGGTTCTTGAGGATCATGTTCTCCCGTGTTATCTGTGGAGCGAATTCCAAGAGATAGTGGAGGTTCCCGATGTAGCCGTGGTAGATGTACAGTGAATGGCGCGTCCCCTACCGTGATGTCGCTTTGTCGACGAAGCCGCGAGCAAGAGCTCCCGTGGAACTCCCGCCTCAAGGTGTTGATGCACCATGTCGCGAGGCGGGCTCTCCAGAACAAGAAGCGCCATTGGGTGGAGCGTTGACGAAGATCTTTGGCATGTAAACCCCCAGAGCTACGCTGTATTTGTAAAGTCATAAAAGCGCCTCTACATTGGCATGTAAAGACGTTCTTTGACACAATTTCAAGAACGTATCTAAGTGTCACGATATTTAACACGCTTTCAACGTTAATAGATTTCTAGACACATTTTTTAACAAGCTATTAAAATCATGTTAAAGTGACACGGACTTGACACCTTTAAACTGTCAGTAACATCTACACACGTTGCAATGCGCATCTCAAAATCGCCAGTAGGCACCTAAAGATGCTTTTTGACACACAACTAAAAACGTATAAAAATGAGACATAGTTAGACATGCTTTCAATTGTGAGTAGCATGAAGACACATCAGAAAGCGTATCAAGTCCTTAGCCACGTAGATATGTTTTTTTATACGATACTAAAATATCTTTTGGTTGACATGAAATTAGATACGCTTTTAACATTACTAACTAGTAGAGACGTTTTTAATGTGTGTGAGAAATTTGTTCTTAACCACGTTGAGACGTTTTTTATGCGAAATTAAAAACGTGTGGATCTAGAAGATGATGTGGCATATTATTCATATGTGTAGTGTATCGTTCACTAGAGCTGACGTGGCATGCATATATCTATAATCTATAACTCCTATATAGGAGATCCCCACTAACAATTCTTAAGGAGTTCTCAAGATCTGATTGGTCCTCGTCACTGGTAACTGCAGCCTACCCACGTATACCCTCCTGGTACGCACGAAGAGGCACCAAGGCCTATTCGTCTCCTCGCGGCCTCTTCCCCTACCAAATCTCTGCGACCGCACGCATCCTCTTCCTGCACTGCCGCACGCATAAATCAGGAGAGGACCCATCTTGGTCGTGGGAGAGGGAAGGGAGAGAGGAAGCAGCGTTCGCCCATGCCGCCGTGCATGCCGACCCGCCCTCGCGGCTCGCGCCGGGGACGCCCGCCCGCCGCTCGGGAGAGGAGGCCACCGGAGCTCGCGCCCGCCGCTGGAGAGGTGCGCCGCCACACGAGGTCCGTGCGCCTCCACGCGCCGCCTGTGGCCTCGCCGCCCGTGCCCGTTGCCGTGCCCACCGGAGGTCTGCCCGAGGTCGCCGAGGAGACGGCGAGGAGCAGGGCGCTGCTGCTGCCGTGACAGATAGAGAGGAGGAGGGAGCACGGGAGCCGCCCGTCGCGCCGGGGCTTCACTAGGTGCGGCGTACGGATCCGCCGCTGGAGCTACGGTGGAGGAGAGGGAGAGGACTCCCTCGATCCGCCGTCCTCCCGCGCGCCGCCCACCTTCTCCCCCCGGCCGCGCACACGGGAGCCCGCCATCTGCGCCGAGCCGGGGACCTACCAGCCGATCCCGCCACCTCCCGCTGGAAGCCGCCCCCGATCTGCACCTCCACAACCCCGACGCAAGGCCTGCATGTGCGTGTACTAGCCTGTGGCCTCCAAGATGTTGTTCGTGTGCCTGTGCTAGCGGCCTCCAAGATGCTGTGCGTGTGCGTGTGCTGGCCTCAATATGCTGGCCATTAGCATGTTGCGTGTGCTAATGAGGCAACATGCATGTGCGCGTCTGTTGTTGCCATTGCCTCTAGATTTTTTTATGTTAACTGAAATTAATAAGCCTGCTGATGGTGTTACAGTATGAGCCTGCTGTGCATTGTCTTGAATGTTTACAATGGTTGGCCAGGCCACAGATCCGCCGCAGATCCGTCGCCGCGTCCGCCGGCGTCTGCCGTTACTGGAGGGCCGTAGTTAAAGAGATCGTGCAAGAGCCGAGGCGTCTAGGAAATTCACCTTCCCCATCTCTCTTAAGCAGGTTGATTTGTTGGTTATTGGTTCACCTTTTCCCCAAGAACTCTGAATCTATTCTGTGTTCCTTGGAACTTGGTGTTCTTGAAAAGTTTTTCTTTTCACCTTGAGTAGTCATTGCCAGTGATGGTATTTGCCATACTGCATTCATCATTTTATTTGCTAGGATCAAAACCTCCAATTGCAGGATGCGTCTCTGTCGTCGTCACTAGAAGACATCAAGCAGAATTCAATTGTTGGTGTACTACCTACCTAGCTACATTTTTTTTGTTTAATTTTCAAGCACAATAAAGTTTAGCTACAAGGTTAGGTAGCTGGAGATACAATTCTCTACAGTAATAAGAGGGTTAATGCTTGATTTGAGGTTTCTTTTTAAGGATCCCTTTCTTTCACTCTGAAATTATTGGTCGATTTATTTGCGTTTTTATTAACTTGCCATTCTAAATCTGTAACCTGCAGCCTGGTCCAAGGGATGGCCCAATCAAATGTTTCATTAGGAGGAACCGGGCTGCTCAATCATATTCTCTGTGCATTGCAGTCACTGATGGTTTGCTTTTTTCACCCCTATATGTGAACAAATACAGAGTGGATGTCATCATTGTTGATAGGGTGCTGTTTTTCTTTCTTTTCCTTTTCCTCTGCATCGTTAGCTGATGATGGGAAATTTCTACTTGCTGCACGCAAAAGTCGTAAGCCAGGAGGCACTGAATACCTTATTTCACTTGACGCAAAGAAAACGTCAAAAGGAACCTGCATTTTTTTTTTTTTTTTTTTTTTTTTTGACAAAAAGGAACCTGCATTGGCAAGCTGAGGAGAGCATGCAAGAAACAGTGTCTGAAATTCATCACTTGCTCTGTTTTTTTCAATGTCGTGCATCAGATCAAAGGTATTGCTATGACGGAGACCTCAGTTCAACATATTCTTCTCTGTTAATCAGATCAAATTTCCCAAGACATAATTTGTACAAATCTCATCCGAACCTAAAATTGATCGTGAGCCCTCTAAGTATATATTGTGTGCAGTTTGTTTTATTAAAATTTATCTATTAAGATATCATGAAAATTTTTATTATGATCATTGCATTTTTTAATTCCCGCGCAACGCTACGGGTGAGGTTCCCCTAGTTATTTTAATTAAAAATACAAGTGAGCTAGTTTTATGGAGCATAGGACCAGAAAACCAATATGTTTCGGCTGCTGGATACCCGACTTGTGAAGTAATTAATGATCCCCAATGCAAGTTCATGGTCAATCTACAATTACAGATAATAACAAGCATCAAAAGTTGTGGATGTCATGCGTATCTCTGTGTAAATAAAACTGCATCGTCTTGCATAACTCAAACATTTCGGTGAAACAGCACGACCGAGACTAAACCGAGCCTTGTCACTACTACATATACTATTTTTAGGGGCAGCTGAGAAGCGGTGTTGCTAGCCATCCCAGAGCACTCGACCTTTGTTGTGTAAGATATGTAAGTTTTTGTACTTGTAACATTTCAACACTCCAGGAGTCTAAAATATTTGCTCCATTTATTAAACTAGAGTTTATTATAATTCATTATATTAGTTTTTATACTCCAAAAATATATAATTTATATGGTAGCTTACTTTTAATGTATAGGATTTATGATAAAAATTTCATGATCATTGGATATGGTATCAATGAGTTATCAATTATCTTGCAAAAATAAAAAAAAAAATGCTTCATAGCGAGTTTGAACAAAAGCCTTGTTGCTGCATGCTCGAAGACAACATGCCCGTCGATGGAAGCTAAATAATTTGATGCAGATGCTAAAGTTGGAATCTTCTCTTGCTAGACCTGGTGCTACCGCTGCATGGTCGAATTAAGCAGTGCCTGCCACCACTACATGGACAAAAGGATACCTCCTCCTGAGATGGCGCTCCTACTATCGCTGCATGATCAGCCTGAGATGGCATGCCTACTATCGTGCATGACCATCTCTTTCACAATCGTATTTTCTTCTTAAAGAGTTGTTGTTCGTTACTTTAGAACTTGGGTTTGACTTAGATAATTTGTCGATGACAAATCGCCGTGTAATCGGTTTGTGAAACCCCAACTCGTGTGCTTAATTAATTATCTGCAGTTGTCCCAAATCTTTGAGCTGCGTCTTTCGAAGTTCTTGCTTGTGTTCTTCAATTCGCAGGCAGGGATTGGCTTCCTTGGCGAGGTCGACCGGTTGGTGACACGGTTGATAACCCGAGGAGACATGGTGCTAAGATTGCAGGGTTCGGTCTTTGTGATCTGAAGTCGGATCGGTGTGTCACTTTCCACCAAATCGATAGTTATCTTGAACTCCGACGGAAGATCGGGAACCCCCGTCCCCATCACTCGACGACCCTTCCTCCCGCCTCCGCCTCCTCCTCCTCCAGCCTCCTCCCTCCTCCTCCTCGTGCCTCCTCCTACCTCCTCCGGCTGTCTCCTTGGCCTCCCCCCCCGTCCGCTACTAACTCGCTCACCCGGCTATATTTGGACTTGACCTGCCTAAAAGCTCTTGAGATCCCGCCTCCGCCCGGCATCTTTTCGATCAACCTACAAAAACATAATAAAAAATAAGATTAGAAAGAGATTTAAAATAAATAGGACAAATTACAAAAAGAACATAATGTATTTAAAAGTTAACATAATATTACATGAATTAGAAATAATCATCATTGTCCTCTGCAGAGCTAGGTCATCTTGACAAGGATCATCACTATCATACATGTGTATTTCCAAGTTGATTTCATTATCATCTTTAGGAGCAACGTCGACCACATTGCCTAATTCTAATTGCCGAAGTAATTCTAAGTCCTTCGCATTTACAACCTCATCTCCCTCATCCTCATCTTCAACTCTTTCATTGTCCACTTGCATTTCGACCGGATCGGTTATGTCTATCACAAAGCTATCTTGTAGCCCCCCTTCTTGAAAGAACTCTCCCTCATATGTTCTTGGGTCAAAGTTGTAATCTTCATTGTTTGGGATAGGTAGTTTACCGTGTGGTAATACCTTGGTCACAACCTCCCAACCCTTCAGACGTTGATCTTTTCGTCACACCCATGGGAGATAATAAACTTGGGTGGCCTGTTGAGCTATAACATACACATCATCTCTCGTAGTTGGAATCCGGTCAAATTTCGACTATCCCAAGTTTTTCATGTTCTTTTCTTACTTCTTTAGGATCAAACCAATGACATTTAAAAACGACAAGATTAAGAGGTTGGCGGCCCTGAAATGTGATTTCGTATATTTCTTCAACTCTTCCATAATATTCATCCCCATCAAGGCTGAGCGTGAAAACTCCAATGTTTGTGGTTCTTCGATTGGGTCGACTCTCCTCGTGGCTTATTGTGTGGAATTGATATCCATTGACATCATAACCGGTAAATGACTAGACCCTAAGCTCATAGCCACAGGAAACCTATCTCAGCTCTGGATCCATGCTGTCTTCGTCTTGGCCCTGAAATGTTATATCATTCGCAGCCCGTTTAAAGTAGGATGAGAATGTGAAACTAAGTACATGCAAGAAAATAGAACGTACCTTCCGCTTTTGAACCAAGAAATGAAATCAGGTTTTCCATTGCCCGCACCTTGTTTAAGAAGGGTGTCCAATTCATCTCGTTTGGGCGCCCTCCTCTTCCTCCAGAATTGTTGAGTAAATTCCCTGTGAGGTTTGAGTGAAGAAGGGCGTTGGATGGAGAACAGTGAGTACTCGATAACTAGTACGATGAGAAATAGTGACTTACACCATGTAGGGTGTCGTTTCTGTGAGGTTGGCCAGTATGTAGAGCATGATAGTGCGCCACTTTGCACAACTCAAGGTCTTCCTGGTCTTACCACTTGCACTTCCAAGTTGCCCTTGAAAAAGGCTGAGCTTCGACAAATTTTCCCCAAAGATTGTAACGAGGGAGTGGATTATGCACGCCGGAAGGTTGTCACCATAGTATGTTGTTGTTAAGTTTGTCACCTCCTCCGTAATCGTTGCCTCTATGATGGAAAGTTCAATCTTGCATTTATTTCTAGTTTTCTTCCGAACAACCTTTAGGGCTCTCTCAATTGAATAGCACCAATGGTACTGCACAGGCCCCCCCCATTCGTGCCTCATATGGTAGGTGCAGAATCAAATGTGGCATTGGAGTGAAGAAGCCTGGTGGAAAGACCTTCTCCAGCTTACAGACCAACACAGGAGCCGCCTTTTCCATGTCTGCAACCACGGCCCGAGATAACTCCTTAGCACATAGTTGGCAGAAGAAATAGCTCAACTTTGCCAACACTTGCCAAATATGATCAGTAACATAGACACGGAAGAAGCCGCTAAAGCCACACATGGTAGTCATGACACTTGAGCCCATTGATTCGCAGAGACGATAAGTTCACTCCTCTCCTCAGATTCGCCGCATACAACGGCACGATGGCCGACCAGCATATATCCATACACATGAAATTCATCACTACACGACACCCTGACGAACCCCGATGAACTCCTCATTGCCGAGTCACAATCATGTATATATTACCATCACTACATGATACCGAGCTCACCTTGCTTGGGCGGGCGGGACGACCACGAACGACGGCGACGGCGGACGAAGATAGTGACGGGGTGGGCGGGGACGACCATGGGCGGCCAAGCGAGCACCTGGTCGAAAACCTCCTCCCTCCTTCTCCTCCCTCTCCTTCTCCTCCTCTTCCCTCCTCCTCCCTCCTCCTCCTTCTCTTCCCTCTCCTTCTCCTCCCCCTCCTTCTTCCTTCCTCCTCCTCGATCCGGCCCCTTCTCCTCCCTTCCTCCCTCTACTCCTCCTGTTCCCACGCCGGCGGGTGGAGGGGCCGGCGCGGGGCGGTTGGAGGGGCGGCGCCGGCGGGTGGAGGTGTTGACGAACCAACTGCAGATCAAACACCGTCAACATACACCAAAACAACCTAGAAATAGGATTTATAAACTAACAAATTCCATAGTTTTGGTGTATAATTGGTTTTGCAGGTGTAACACAAGACATACACACTTTTGGCCAAAATATATAAGAAAAAGAATAATAAAAACCATAAATGGAAACAGGCCAAAAGTGACGTATGGCAAGCCAATGCAACTCACCTCGGATGGGCCACAATTCCACGACATACACATCAAGGCAAGGCCCAACACGATGAAACAAGATGCCACACCAAAGTTGGGCCACAGCGGGGCCGGCCAGGGTGCGCGCACACCTTGGGGTGCGCCTGCACCTCCACCCTGACAACTCGGGGCCAACTTCCTTGTGGCGGTACATTTACTCTAGAGAACGTCGGTGCCGAGGTGTGCCAGGTTCAGTGAACCTCGAAACCAACCATTCTTGATCGGTTTGGACATAATGGAGGGGAGGTGACATTTTCCAAAGACCCCCTCCACTCAAGCTATAAAAGGAGACCCCCTACCTCTTCCCTCACAAAGACCAATCCATACACAACACAAGAAAGAGCCACAATGTAGAAGAGAGGAAGAAGCTCCCACTCAACTCTTAGTCATCTTCCTCCTTCTTAGTTCTAATGGAGAGTGAGAGAGGGAAGGCTAGAAGAGGGCTTGGCCTCTTCTCCATGGAGTCCCGGTGTACCCCCGGTGCATTGCGGTTCTCAGGTGGCCGGAGTACCGGACTTGTCGGTGCCCGCCATGCTTGTACCTCTACAACCTTCTAATCGTTTTGGGTAAGAATGGTTGTGTCCCTCTTTCGGCTTATTACTCTTAAGTACATTATCAAGCTATTTTGGACTTGCGGGATTGATAGTCGTTCCTTCGGGGCGGTGCTCTAGAAGAAGGACCCGGGGACGGGTAAGCCTTGTTGACATGCTAGAGTAATAACCACTAGTGTAGACGTGGTGTCTAGGCTAAAGGTTTTCAATCTTTTGTGACGCATCCCACAGTTGAGGGGGTAGGCGGCTGGGTCGTGACGTGACCTTGTCCGTCCCTTGTAATCCCCCACGCTCGGGTGTGGCACGCTGCAATTGCTGGACACTGTCCTTTGGGCGTGGGCCGGTGCTCAAAGTAAGGACATAACAGCCAAGTGATCCCTGCCAGAGAGTTTGAGCCCATAAAGATACCTCACCACCCATAGTTATTCTAGGGTGACCCTCGTTTAGAGAGTAATCACACAACCGTTCCTCGTGGAAATACGATACCCCCCTCAATACTTCCGGTGAAATGCTATAATGACAGTGAGAGTGTGAGGGAAAGTGAGGGAGAGTGGGGCGCTGGGACGTGGGTAAAAATTTTAGAGTTTTTGGTCTAAGCCGAGTGCCAAGATCTAGGCACTCCTCGGCTTAGATTAGAAAAAGTTAAAAAAAAAATGCGGACATAATCTAAGCCAAGTGCCAGCCTCCTGCACTCGGCTTAGAAATTTAAAGAAAAAATAGTTTCTAAGCCGAGTGCCAACCTCTACGGCTCTCGGCTTAGAATTAAAAAAACCGAAAATTTCCAAGAAAGGCGCCGACGCGCAAAAACTGAGCCAAAATTTGTCGTTTTTCATTTCCTAATCCTATTTTCCTAATTATTTTTCATTAAAATTTTAAAATACCATTTCAAAATAACTAAACAATGAAAATTTTATAATTTCATGGAAAACGAACCATTATTTTATGTGGTTTTAGGTCAACATTCAATTTATATAAACGCACAAAAAAAAAAAAAAATTATCAAACAGATTCAAAAAATCCCTAAATTTTGACTTGCTACTATATTTGATATCTTGTGGCTATAGAAAAAGTTTCAAAGTCAAATCACAATTTTACCATCCCTATATATCCAACACACAGGAGAGATCACTCTCACTAACTCTGAAACTTCTAAGGAAATGTTCCAGCTTTCAAGTGATGTTCACAACTTGCTTTAAACTTTCTCAATTTTTTCCACAGCTTCCACATATGATATGACGACAACTCGTCGAAGTTTCATGATTTTTCAACATCGTTTTCTTTTTATACAATTTTAAAACCGTTCACCCACACGCTTCGTGTCGTGTTTCTAAAATGAGATAATTGAAAACCGTAATCATATCATCTCTCGGGGCCTTAAATTAGGTTGACTAACATGAATATCAATTTTACACTCAATTTTTCCAAATATTTGAATGACCTATAGTTCAAATCTCACCCGATAAAAATATTGTTTGAAATGCAATTAATTAGTTATATATAGTAAATAAATTGAAAAATGCACCAAACTTAGTTAGGGGTAGGAAATGTGATATGTGTTTAGGAGAAAAAGTTTGAAGGCATTTGGAAAAAAAATCTTAGCCGAGTGCCCCCAATGGCACTCGGCTTAGAGCCTCTAAGACGAGTGTTTTTTCCCGGACTCGGCAAAAATAAAAATAAGCCGGTGTAAGCACTCTTGCCAAGTGACAAAGTTTGGCACTCGGCTTAGAAGTTCGAGGTGCCGCCAAAGTTTGGCATGGTTGAAAAATTGGGTTGCCGGACAACGTTAGGCACTCGGCTTAGAAGTTACGCCGACGGCGTGGTGTGGCGCCGCGGTTGAAAATTGGGTTGCCGAGTGTCAACGTTAGGCATTCGGCTTAGAAGTTACGGAGGTGCCGACGGCGTGTGGTGTGGCGCACGGTTGAAAATTGGGTTGCCGAGTGTCAACGTTAGGCACTTTCGGCTTAGCTCGCTTCTAAAGCCGAGTGTCTTTTCTTCGCCGTGTGTTGCCTTTATTTGCACTCGGCTTACCATGTCTAAGACGAGTGATTTTGTTTGCCGTGTTCTTGGGGCTAAGACACTTGGCCAGCGGCTCTAACCCGAGTGCCCGATATTTGGCACTCGGGCTTAGAGCCGAGCACACGGCGAAGGCCGCGTTTCGGTAGTGTATCAGCCCTGTTTTATACTGCCTCTATTCCAAATTGTTATTAGATGTGTTTTTTTTTATTTTTTTCGATATTATCATTTAGTATGCATTGCAAGATATTAGAGCTAGCAAAATCCAAAATATATATCATTTAAGTATAATGGATGGAGTACATGTTAAAATGTGTCGTCGTCCCATACAACTCTGGGTCCACACAACACATGCATGCATGACTAAATAAGTAAGAACGCATAGGTCGAGCCAGAGTCCAATATATTGCAAGACATTAGAACATGTGACGTAGTAAATACCAGTGACTTAAGCCATCATCCTAGTGGTGGCGCAATAAGTTATATGTTCCGGTTGCAGCTCACATGTACGGTATAAACCACTGGTGTAAAGTCATTTTTACTGGTTGCTTTCTCAAGTCTACCGCCAGTAGACGCGGCTGTGTTGAGAAGACGATAGTAAAAATGAATTTATATTGGTGGTTTGCTTAACCTAGCGCCACTATAACTAATTTGAAGTTAGTTAGTTTTGGAGCTTTTCAAATGATCTTGGATGGGTTTGCCGTGCCGGCGGCGCCTAATTAATAATGTACACTGATCATGCAATTGCAATTGCAAGAGATGAATAGATGGAGTTAATTAACCGAACCAATTAATTGTGGGATCGTCGATAGGGGTTTTGTAGCTAGGCCGGCCAATTAATATAGCTAGGTACGGTGGAGTTATTAGGTTTTAGTCGATCTAGTGCAAGGACGCACAGAAGATATAGATGCCCGCGTTGAGGGATTTAATCCTCTGCATGCATATGCACTGGTACCTTGCATCAACGACATGTATATATACAGCCACTGCGCCTCTGCCTCTGCATCTGCATATCCCACAGACCACACACGCACGCACACAACAAATTATCACACATCATCGATCTCGACCACCGAGAGCATATGGCTGCAGGCGTGTACGCTGGGGTCGTACTGATCCTCCTGGTCCTTTCTCGCCCGCTCCCCGGATCTGCAGCCCGATCGGAGGAAGCCGCGACGACTGCTTTTCGCCTGCCCCCGCCCGCTGCCACTCCGTCGGCGGCGTCCATGCTGGAGGAGGACCTGTCGCTGGGCAGCTGCAAAAGCAGCTGCCGTGACTGCCTCGTCCAGTGCTTTACCTCGTGCGTGTCTTCGTATCGGCCTTGGTCTCCGTCCAACTTCGCTGCATGCATCCTGAAGAGGCTGATCGCTGACGGCTGCTTGAGCAAGATCAACTAATAAGTTGTGCTGGTTATGCATGGCTGAATAATGCATGCTGCATGCACCCACCCATCCATCCATCATATATCCTATTCCTACACTGTCTTTTGTTTCCTACCGCATGCATGCACGCCCTCCCGCAGTCCGCAGTATATTTTGTTATACTCCACGCCACGCCGATGCGATCGAGATGGATATGCCTAGCTTACAGGTATGTATTTGTATTGTGTGTGTACCGCCGATGGATCCATCCAGCCATGTGTGTGTATGGCTTCACCTGTATCTAGCTTGCATAAAAAATAATTACATTCTCTACAATGCAATGTGATCCGATCCCCACCACGTACGTGTGCATCGGACCATCTGGCGACCCATATATAGACTGAGAACTAGCATATATGCATCGATCGGTGCTAAGCATGCACTATCCATGTGCTATCCCTCCTCCTCCAATATAGATATATAAATATCATCATATACTATTTTAATCTATCTCCCCTTCATTAATTATTACGTTATTTTATTATAAATTAAAATATATAAATACTAGTTGTAGGTAAACTGATAATAAAAAAAAAAGTGGGTAGTTTTGGTTTGCTCTTTTCTTGTTTTTTGAAATTAAAATATATACAAATGTTTAGACAATTAGCCCCAAGGAGGCAAATCATATAACCAACAGGTTTTGAATTCAAGTTCAATTTTATATTACGCTTTAAAGCTCTCTTCAAAAAGCGTATCCGCAAATCCTCAGGGGAAACAAAACGTGCCCATGAATCAAAGAAATTGGCATAGCATGGAGAACTACTGAAGCACGAATCTTGATTCTTGAATGCTCTATAAGCCCTGAACATCTGTGCTTACCCCGCAGCCATTAACATAAACATTTGTCGAGAGCTCAGATGGGTCAGGCATTTATAGAAAAAATTCGATCAACTCATAAGCCCAACTAGTCTGAATAAACTACGGACATACAGATCATATACTATACAACATATTAACTGAGTCTCGGACCTTCACTTTAGCAATGGCAGCGTCAACTTGCTTCCTTATCTCCTTTTCCATGTCCTAGTACAAAAGAAGAGACTGCCTTAAGGAATTTAATAGAGCAATTAAATTCTTCTATCTGCCAAGTACAGGATGTTCAAGGCCATGTGCTTTTGTCATACATTGTACTCTTAATTAACAATCTAAACAATACCTTCAGCTCTTGGGCCATTGCAAAATCATGTGCTAATACGAGCTTCCTAACCCTTTCAATTGGGTCGCTCCCGTGTATCATAATTTCATAGACAGACACTACCGGAGCTGCTGGCTTTCCCGATGATCACGGGAAAGGCCCTTTCCCCCCGGGGAAAGGCTTTCCCGTGAGTTGATCATGGCAAAGCGATCACGGGAAAGAGGGCTTCGGAAATGAGCCTTAACGGGGGTGGTTTAGGGTGACGGCGTGAGCCCCTTTCCCGTGAGCCACCCCGTCAAGGCTCACGGAAAAAGACCCCTCCTAAATGCCGTTTTGCCGCCTTTCCCGTGAGCCCTAACAGCGTGGCTCACGGGAAAGGATCCCCTTTGCCGTGAGCATATTGCCTGCTCACGACAAAGTTATGGTCGATCTGCCATGAGCAGGCCCTATGCTCACGGCAAAGATTTTTTTTTTTGTTCCAGCACATATTTGCCACATATATATTGCATATAAACACATATATATCACATATTGCATATGTATCACAAATATAGCGTAACAATCCACAAATAGCACTTATATTACATAAAATCCAACGAGTCACAAGTTCACAAGTTCAACCATGAGTGCAACCACAAGTTCAAGTACACAAGTTCATCACCTAAATCATCACAACTTCACTGCCAACCCGGTCAGCCACCTTGTTGCTCCACAGCTCGTTCCCAAGGGTCCGCAGGAGTTTGGCTCGGAGATGGGTTTGAGGCGTGAGATTGAACCTGCACATAGGCAAAGATATTGCATTTGTGAGACAAAATTCAAGGTAAATTCTATTAACATGGAAAAAAGATAAATTGTTCGAAATTTTGGTAGCACCACCCCTGCACGGAGGGGTTTCCAAAACCTGCAACAAAACAACGGCTCGATGGCCGACAACCACATGTCCATATGCGCATCTCATGGTGCATTCGAAACTCCAAATCATTTCGATTCACATTCATATATGCATATTTGCAGTTAAGGTAGACAAACTCACGGGAGAGCTTCCAACTGGTGGAAGGAAGACCGGCGGTGGAGGAAGGACCGGTGGTGGAGTGAAGGACATCTGTGGCGGCGGCTCTTCACCAACCTTGCCTCCAACACGCGCGACGTACGCTAGGAGAGCTTCCAAGTTATGTTTGTCCGTCTGAGCCCTCGCCTGCTCCCTCGCCTCAGCCTCCTCTCGGAGCCTCTTTTGTTCCTCTATCTAGGCCTATTTCAACACAAAGTTGTTTTTTGACACCAATTTCAACACAAAGTTAGATCCTAGAGAAACATAATGTAAAGGTAAATCAACCTTGAATAAAAATAAATAAATTACCTCGAGTCGTGAGATCATAGACTGGTAAGTGGTTGGGCGCTCGCGTATGGCCGGGCCTCCCGAGCTTTTGCTCTTTGATCGGAGGTTAGGCCGGGTTGATGACGCTGTCGCCCATCTAGTACCGCCTGTGCTTCTCTGGCCATCATGACGATGTCTCCATCAATGTTGTGGCCGTGAGGATCGAAGCCTTTCCCCAAGACCTCTCTCATCGTTTATGTGTACTGAGTGAGGCGAGTGTATAGGCGGTCGGGTTGGTGTAGGCGTCGGGCGGAGCCTCAGGGTTGTAGACGTCCACGGCATCCGACGCCTTGCCCATGTGGGAACAAGCAAAGGCCTCGAGCATGTGCTCAGTGGCACGCCGTGTGTCTGCTCCTATGTCATAAAAAAGTAGGATGGTTAGACTAAAGTATTTAAGTATTTAAAGTTAAAATAAGGATTGGATAATACTTGCATATTTTACTACGTAGGCGGCGAGACTAAGGTTGCCTTGATGGTGTGGTACACCTGGCATCATGGCACACCGCTCTCGGTGGTCATTGTGGAAACAAGGGTTATACCAAGGGTCGCGGTGGAGTCAGGCTACCGGCGAGGAAGACGATCAGGGCTGCCAAGGCACTCCGGCTTGACTCCGACGGGCTCCTCTTTGCATAAAAAGAAGGGGACACTCGGGCTTAGTTGAAAAATTCGACAAAACCTCCCATGCATGGTGAGGTTTCCAAAACCTGCAAACAAAACATACGACACGATGGCCGACAAACACATTCACATGGCTCGATGGCCGACAACCCGCAAAGCTAAAGACGATGACATGTCCGCACCGTCTCGGGCGCCGAGCGATACGGACAGGGCCGGACGGACGATGGCGGGCGGTCCCACTCACTCTCCTCCCACGGCGGGGTAGCGAGGTTAGGGGAGACGCCGAGCGAGAAGGACGGCCGACAAGTCGTCCCTCCTCCCTTCTCCACCAACTCCCTTCTCCCGGCCTCCTCCCCTACCCTCCTTCCTTCCTCCCTCCTTCCTCCTCCTACTCCTCCTCCTCCCTCCCTCCTCCCTTCCTTCGCGTCGGGGCGGAGAAGGGGCGGGGCCGGGCGGCGTCGGGGCACGCGGCATGGCCGGGGAGGGATGGCAGCCTCGGGGGCAGGGTCGGCGGCGTCGGGGAAGACGGGAGCGGCCGGGCGTTGTTGGCGCGGGCGGGCGGCGTGGGGGTGCGGCAGCGGGCGGCGGCGGCGGTGGGGGTGAGGAGAGAGAGAGAGAGAGAGAGAGAGTGAGGAGTGTCGATCGGGTTTTCTTTTTAAAAAAAATCCCCTCGAAACCTTTCCCGTGAGCCCCACGATCTAGCTCACGAGAAAGAGGACCCCGCCTCACGGGAAAGGGTAATAAAAACAAATTTAAAATGTTGTCGCCGCCGAGGTGGGGGCCACTCCTTCTTCGTGAACATTCACTATTAGATCACAGAAAGAGGATCCCTTTCCCGTGAGCAAACCCTAAAAAGCTCACGACAAAAGAATTTTTTAGAAAAATAATTTTTTGCTCTCTCTTTCTTTTTTCTAGCATATAGTTTCAAATTTTGATCGAGATTACTTCAAAAATACCTTGTCACATTCACTCACCCATACATAATTGATGCTTTAGCGAAAAAAATTGACCATTATTTCATGTGGTTTTATCTCTATTTGTATTTACTTAATTACAACTTAAAATTATAATAATTACCAAAATAATCCAAGAAAATCCCAAAAATTGACATGACACAATCTCTGATGTCTATTGCATATAGAAAAAGTTTCATAGCCAAACCACAACTTGACCGCCACATCCACATGAAATCACATTGGATCATTCTCAACAAACATAAAACTTCTAATGTAGATGTTGGAGCTTGTGAACATCGTGTGTGCCAACTTGTGTGAAACCTTCCCAATTTTTTATCATAGCCTCGGCATAAGATATCATAAAATATTATCAAATTTCATGATTTTTGCACATCGGTTGATTTTCTAGAATTTTTAAACCACTCGGCGCAGGGATTAACATTCATGATTTTGTATTAAGATGTTCCGCATTTTGTTTTATTTTTTATATGCAAGGCCTTGCTTTGTGTTGAGTACGAGGAATATAAATTTTTACTAAATTTTTTAAAAAATTTCAATCACTTGTGGTTCAAATTTGGCTTCATTAAAATTACCGTAAAATAGAATAATTACCTAAATATACCAAATAAATTCAAAAATTCACTAAAATTTAACATGGAGTGTCATATGATACTAGAAGGACTCTCCATGCGTTGCTGCTGGGTATGCGTGAAAAATACAAATAAATTTGATTAGATGTTAAATTCATTATAGAAGTGGAATAGAGGAGATGGATGGAATGAAAGTTTAATTTGATGCTAGATGGAGTCATCGTGGAAGTGGCTTAGTGCATTAAAGGAATCAAGTGCGTAACAATGCAATGCCTTTTCATGGCTTGGTGGGGGAATAAATGCAATTTAGTGTTTGAAGTTACTTCGATAGTGTACTTAGTGACTTGGTGGGGCTATATGATGATTTTTTTTTTTTTCACAATAGGCCATGATGATGTTAGAAAACATTATATAGAAAAAATAATAGTACCATCAAACAACACTACGGTGATTTGTCATCGTAGGCATATTTCAAGAAACTTGTTAGAAATCTGCAAGAAAATGAAAACAAATAAACAATATATGCTGCACAACAGACTGTAGGTTGCCCCTGCCTCTTCCAATCCCAATCTCACGCATGCGTACGTTATTGATTGCTTTGCCTAGTTGATTCTCCCACACGTTGCCATCCCCTTCGTATTCCCGTGCGTATAACTCGGATCGCCGTGCTCGCCGCTCGGCTCACCATGGATGCGACGCAGGACTCCATCGCGAACTTCATGATGTCGCAGGAACTCGAGCTGGACTCCATCACCATGGATGCAGCGCCGGCAGACTCGACGTTGGAGGAGCTCGCGCCGGACTCCATCATCATGGATGTGGCGTCGGCGGACTCGACGTTGGAGAAGCTCGCGCTGGACTCTGTCAAGGTGGTGCCGGACTCCGTCGAGATGGTTTTGGATTCCTTGCCGCCTGGCGCTTTTGTATGTGGTCGCTGTCATCTCGTCCATGAGGACCGCCAAGCATGGGAACGTGTGCATTCGCCGTTCTGGCGGTGCTCTCGTTGCGCTGAAGCATACGATGAGTATGTTAATTAGGGGGACTGAAGGATACGATGAGTCACGAATTAAACAGAGATATCTCTGCCCCTTCGACTCCGCTGCCTCTTCGTCTGGAGATGACGCTACAGTGCTGCCCCTTCATGTACTCGGAGGAAACGCACTCGGGGGAGGAACTCATGCGGGGCCAGGGGAAGGAATGCGAAGGGTACGAAGGGCTTAACCACAGCCCAGAGAACTCCTAAGTGGGGGTTTCCCATATAGAAGTTTTAGATATAGTAATTGTAGAAAAAGTTTGGAGCCCAAAAACGAAAAAAAGGGTACTGCCTTTGCCGTGAGCGAGGACCCCTGCTCACGGCAAAAAGGGGTCCTTTGCCTAAGGCTTGCATTTGCTCACGGCAAAGGGGGCTCACGGGAAAGACTTTCCTGTGAGCTGGACGGAGACCTGACGACAAAGGATGATGGGGCACTGACGGCCCCCGCCGTGCCCTTTCCCGTGAGCTTCACCTCACGGCAAAAGAGGAGTGGCCTTTCCCGTGAGCGGCTGACGGGAAACCTTTCCCCCGTGGGAAAGGCCCCGATTCCGGTAGTGAGATACATCATTCAAAAGGAACAACTTTTCAAGCGGAAGACAATTGCAATCCTAACATGTTTGATCTCAGCAATCTCATCCCTAGTGCGGTAGGTGCTACATGGGTCTGACATAGAGTGCCCATGGTATCTATTGGTGTCCATCTCAAGGATCTAAAATACGAAATGAATAGAACCATGGTGATCAGCATCTTTAAAAAGAAATTCTAAAATCACAAATTAGATGTCAATGTCACTATGTGAAACCCTTTCAAAAAATGTCTCTATGTGAACCGAAAGGAGGAAGGATTGCATATAAACCGTGGATATATTGCATTGCATCTGGTGGTATAGATTAATAGACTACAAGACTATACAAGAGTATAGAGCTAGGGATGTATAGTAAATACTTACAAGGAAAAAAACATAAGCATAAGAGCAGGCTGTAGATTAGCATAAGATTTTTTTAAAATACTAATGCTTCGAGGATAATTTCCTCCACTATGATGAACATGTAGAGCGCGATGGTGACGTATCCCATCGTGGAGCGCATTCCACCCGCGTTCAATCCCAGTAGGGATCGAACCGTGTGCTGCACCGGGGTTTTCCCTAAAAATCTCAGCTTGGGCTGTTCCAAACTTTCGCCTCTCAAGCATAGAGCAACAATGGGATCGTGGACGTGCCCCGTCGTCTACGAAGTCAGAAGATTTCGGTGATCTCAAGAAGGAGGCGGTCTTTAGATCTAAGTGTAGTTGTAGGTTTGTTTGTACATGGATGGTGTGAGTAGTGTGCGTGTGTTGTGTGGCCCGGCGTGCGTATGTACGAACAGATGCTACAGCTGTACCCGATGAGAGGCATAAAAAGAAATGCTGGCAAAACATGTTTCTAGGTGTAAGTACTCCACAGTCTGCATTTACCATCTTACATGAAGTATTGTATTCCTGATTTGCTTGCTGAATAGAAAATGATGACCAGCTTAATGTAAACCTGGTAGTTGTAGGGCGCCTTTAGGGCAACTTGCCTTAAGACTCGTCGTTTCTATTCCAACTCTTCTTCTTAATGAAACATGTGCTACACATGTTTTCAAAAAGAACATGATGACAAGCAAAGGTGCAAAACAAAAGGAAAAGGGAAAAGTATACGGTAACATATGACAGCAAAGGAAACCCAATTGACAAGAATTGAACTCAAGATTTTCATTCAACGAATAATTAAACTCAGGATAGAAGAGTAAAAGCAAGTAAACCATTTGACATTCAGTTGAAATGTTGTGACAAAATCAGTGAAGTTGATCTGAAAAAAACTGAAGTTGAAATCAAGTAGTAGTATTCTGCTTGTAGCCTAGTGAAGCTTTCCAGCTTACTACTAATGTCTTCCATCCTAAGGCCATAGGTGATGGATTATGTGCTCTAAGATATGCATGTTGGCATAACCCCTGACACTGGAAGAGCACGGAGAGCATGGAGTCAACACGTGGAAGGAACCAAGGCTGGAGGATTCAAATTTGAACTGGGAAGGCTTGGAACTTGGTGGTCGCGCCCACGACCCTCAGTTTCCTGTTGTGTGTGTTTTCCAGTGTCTTGTATCGTGTGTTTAGCGGTTTGTATTAGCTAAGGGTGTGTGTTAGCTATTGTTTAAGACTCCTCGTGTGTCAAGGAGTTGGGTTATCACGTGAGTTGCCGGTGTGGCACATTGCATCTCTCAGAACACTAAGCGAAAAAGGACGATGTACCCGGGCGACCTTCGGGCAGTTCCAAAAACTCTGTTTGTGTGTGTTCTTTTTTTGTTCTCGCGATCCAGTTGCTAAATCTAGCCACATATAGCAAGGATTAGTGATCCCGTGGTCACATCGTGGTATCTCGAGCCACTCTCATGTCGATCGAGACGGCGGGCGAGGGTGGGCGCGGGAGCCCCGACAATCACAAAGTACACCAGCTGGTGTATTCGCGTCGAGCCATCATGGAGGATCGGGAGGAGTGGAGTGTGGTGGAGCCGGAGACGTAGACGCCGGGTAACGGTGTTGGCCACGGCGGATGCGGCGAAAGCAACCGCCAAGGACAAGAAGGTGAAGGCCAATCTTCTTCAGTGCATCTCCGATGACTTGCTGATGCATGTTGCCTCGAAGAAGACAGGGAAGGAGGTTTGGGATGCGCTAAAGGCTCGCTTTGTCAGAGAGGAGCGCGTGAAGGAGGCAAGCTTGCAGACGCTAAAAAGTGACTTCGACTCGATCCAGATGAAGGAGGATGAGTCCCCGGATCAGCTAGTTGGGAGACCGACAACATGTCGATCAAGTACAACGGATTTGGGGGACCTCGAGGATGTTGATCTGGCGCGCAAGCGCTCAACATCATGCCCGAAAGCGTTATCTCAATGTGGTGGCGCCGATCGAACAGTTCTACGACATGAAGAAGCTCGCGTTTGGAGATGCGCCAAGGCGTCCAAGGCGTTTGACAAACGCACACGGCATACCGGCGATGGTGGTGCAAGCTGGTGGGAAGGAAGAAGAGAAGATGGTAGTAAAGCACATAGACTATTTGACCCAAACTCAAAGAAAAAAATAGTCATTAGTCAAGATGTTGTGTTTGAACATAAGGAAAGGTGGAGTTGGGATACTGTTATTGTTGGTGGACTCACCACTAACTTTACAGAGGAGAATGAGTTTGAGGAGGTGCATGCTGATGGTGGATTGCAGCAAGGATAGGCAGAGCAAACTGAAGAGGCAAAATAAGCCGAAAGCAAAGCGACCGACAAAGTGAGCTTTTGCTAGATTTGCTACAGTCACCTGCACAAAGCCCGGTTTAGACAGGTAGCTCGACAGGGAGTCCTGGTGCAGGGTATGTAACACCACAGCATTCTATATCAATTCATGATGATTCCACACCATCTTCAGGAGAAAGTAGTGAACCACTGAGATATAAGGATCTGACACAAATCTATGATTATACTTCTGAAATTGATTTGGTGCATTCAGAAGAGGAAGAGGTGGAAGCTCTGTTGGCAGAAACTAAAGAGCCAACCTGCTATAGAGAAGCAGCAGATCATCAAGATTGGATTGATGCCATGAATAAAGAAATGCAATAAATTATCAAGAATGAGACTTGGGAGCTGGTTAAGTTGCACATAGGAAAGAAACCCATTGGGTTGAAGTGGGTGTTTAAACTGAAGAAAAATTCAGAAGGAGAAGTGGTGCAACACAAAGCTAGACTTGTTGCTAAGGGGTATGTCCAGAAGCAAGAGGTTGATTTTGAAGAAGTATTTGCCCTAGTTGCTAGGTTGGATACAGTAAGGCTATTACTAGCTTATGCAGCAAACAATGGCTAGAAGATTCATCACTTAGATGTCAAGTTAGCCTTCCAGCATGGTGACCTAGAAGAGGAAGTATATGTGTCACAGCCTGAGGGTTTTGTAGTGAAATGGAAGGAGCGGCATGTACTGAAGCTCAGTAAAGCTCTGTATGGACTTAGATGAGCTCCTAGGGCTTGGAATGTCAAGCTTGACAATAGCCTGAAGAAACTGAATTTCAGAAGATGCTTGAGTGAACAAGCTGTCTATATCAACGGTGCAGGGACAGATGCAGTCATTGTTGGTGTTTATGTTGATGATGTAGTTGTGACAGGAGGGAATCCAGATGAAGTCATGCTGTTCAAGAAACAAATGCAATCTTAATTTGAAATGACTGATCTATGCCTACTGAATTACTACCTTGGGATAGAGGTAGATCAGAAGAAGGATTATATCACTGTCAAGCAGAGTGGCTATGCCAAGAAGGTTCTACAACAATTTGAATGAGTGAATGCAACTCTACCAAGACACCAATAGAGCCTGGATGTAAACTGACAGAAGATAAAGGAGGGGTGCAAGTTGATACAACTAAATACAGAAGAGTCATAGGTTGTTTGAGGTACCTGTTACCCAAGTTATAGGGACCGGACCGGAAATCGAACCAGCGAAGCCTTCGGTTCAATGGTTCATTGGTCCAACCGTTAGGAACTGGTTGAACCGCTGGTTCAATTGTTTTGGGACCGGATCATCGAACCGGCCACAAAAGCATTGAACCGATAAATATATATGATATAATTAATAATTAATAGATGATAAACAACATAAATTTAATTGCACAGCTATAAAATTCATACATATGCAACAAGAGATAAATGACCACATATGCAAATAAGCAGATAAATAATACAATTATATAACCAGCTTATAATATACGCATAAATATAATATATGAAGGACTTATAAATTTGTGCAAAACGAACTTAATATAGTAATTCAAATATTCATTGTTGCAACACAATATCAAATGAAAAAAAATGAACGTGGACAGCTCGTCAACATAAAAGAGATATATTATTTATCTAATAACTTAGAGTTTGTACGGATGAAAAATTAAAAAAAAATCAAGCAGGCACGCACACGTCAAACCAAACTTCAAAAAGCTCCAACGCACAGCTCCCACGCACCGGCAGCTGGCTGCGTATGGCAATCAGGCAGGCCCACTTGCGAGGCCCACATGTGACCCTGCTGTAACACGCATTTACTCACACAACATGCACGCCAGAAACAAAATCGGGGCGGTTTGTATGAAACCTGCCGGTTCGCCGGTTCTGTAAAAAACCAGCTGGTTCAACCGGTTTTTACCGGTTCGATTGCATATATGGTCTTTTAAGCGATCCGGACCGGCGTAGGCTCTGGTTCGGTCTTTTTACCGGTCCGACTGCCGGTCCGGTCCGGTCAGGGCCTGTTACACACCAGACCTAATTTATCTTACTCGGTTGGTTTGGCTAGCAGATTCATGGAAAGGCCAACAGTTATGCATGCCAAAGAAGTGAAACAAATTCTAAGGTACCTAAAGGGAACTATGGACCTTGGACTTGTTTATGTTCAGAATGGTGGTGCAAACAAGTTGGTGGGATATTCAGACAGTCATCATGGTGGGGATGCTGTTGAAAGGAGAAGCACAGGTGGTAGGGATGAAAACGGATCGGATCGGAGCGGGTAATGGCTCTCCCATACCCTAATCCTCCTTTTCTAATCGGATTCGGACCGGATCAGATATTGTATGGATTCGGATGCGAATTTGAATTTTTTAGGATGTCGAAAATGGTACGGATTCGGACCGGCGTCGGAGCGGGATCAGACTTTTAGAAATCGGATAATATATCCTTACATGTTGTTTTTTATAATGAGAAAATTTTTTTTTAACCAAAGTCATAAAGCTTATTGTGTTATTTGAACTAGCACACCACTCTGAAATTAAAGCCTTAATTTCACAAAAGCTTTGTAAGACAGATTTGCTGTTGGATAAGCCTTGACAATAATTCGGTGATATCATTGAACCTTTTCAAGCATCCTGACAGGTGCCATCTACATTGCCTAACACCTAAATTAGGCAAATAGGTGAAAGGTCCTAATGGCTAGAGGGGGGTGAATAGCCTATTAAAATTTCTTGCAACAACACTAAACAGCCGAGTTAGACAACAAGGTGGCGAAGCTAAGTAATTAGCGATGCAACACGCTAGCTATGCAAGCCACAATTCAATTCTATTGTCTCTAATCCACACAAGGCTATGTCGCTATTTTTACTCCTAGGTGAAAAAGCAATTCTAACTAATTCTACCACTAGGAGCTAACAAGGCTAAGCAAACTAAACTAGCTACTCAAGCTACCAAGCTGAGCACCCTAACAAGATATACTACCAAAGTAATGCGAAGGAGTGCTAGAATACAATACCACCGGTGTAGTGTCGAGGTTGAAGTCAATCACCGTGTACAAGAAATCTCCAACGAGCAAGCACACAAGACACGATGATTTTTCACCGAGGTTCACGTGCTTGTCGGCACGCTAGTCCCCGTTGTGGCGACACACTCACTTAATGGTTGCTAAGCTTAATGGCCGGTGCCAAATCCCCGGTGGGAGCTCAAGCAAACGATTACAAGAGATGGTCCAACAAGCCACGAGCAATCCACTAGTGCTCCTTTCGCTAATCTCCCGCGGGGTAAGGAACGACCCCTCACAAACCACCGGTGTGGCCTCGAACAAGCTCGAATCGAGCACAACACCGCCTCTTGCTCCAAGCCGCTAGGGAACCAAGCAAATTCCCAAGAGAAACAAGATCCCATGGCTTCTCCAAGGATGAAGTGCCTCTAGAATGCAACCGATGCAAGCAATGCACTTCTATCACTCTCAATCTCACTCAAGAATCGAAGTTAGAGTGAAGAGATGAGTGGAGGGGACTCTCACAAGCTCACAAGTGTGTAGGAGTGTTCAAATGTGCAAGAGTGGACTCAAAAGGCCGGCCAACCAACTATATATAGACCCCAAGTCGAAATAGAGTCGTTGGCCAAAAGTCCCCTTCTCTGTCGACTGCGCCGGACGCGCCGCGGATGCTGCGCGCCGGACGCGCTGGCGCGCCGCAAGTCCACGCGCCCCCGCGCGACACGCCAGCGCCAAGCGTCCGGCGGGGGTCTCCTCGACACCCTTACCGGATCGCGTGCGGCGCGCGCCGGACGCGCCAGGCGTTGTTGCCCACGCGTTGTCGGATTCCAGTTGAACAGCGCGCGACGGATCGCGCGGATCGTTCGACGACGCGTCGACGCGCGCTGATTTGAACTTTAGCACCGCTGGCGTGCCAGCGCCAGCGCCCCCGTCGTCGGCGCGAGAAAAAAGTTCCTCTTCATCGTTGCATCGTCGTCTTTCCATCTTTCCAAGTTTCGCTTCTTGTCTTGAGTTGCCAACACTTCGAATGTGTCCCGTGAGCACAAGTGTTAGCATGACGCGATCGGTTAGACAAGAACGAAGTTAGTGCTCTCAATCCTAAATGCATATGCAAGTCAATTGGACCTAGAAGCACTTCACCAAAGGATTGTCGCGGCATCCCCTCTTGATAGTCGGCTATCTATCCTATAATGTGATCACACGCTCTATCGTGTCTTGATCACCGAAAGGAAAAACTCTATCAAGATACCTTTGGCTTGATCTCCCGGGTTCCTCTCAAGCCGATCACCAAGCTTGACGATTCATCATGTCCACCAAGCTCCTTGTCATCCATCTAATCCTATCTCAAGTCATCACTTAGAGCAAAGGATTAGTGCCACAAGTGTGTCATCAATTTCCAAAACCAAACATGAGATTTCAATCCCCCCCCCCTTTGGTAATTGATGACAACCAAAAACACAAAGATTTGAAATAAAATTCAATTGAACTTGAGTTGCTTGTCCATAGCATTTTGATCATGAATCAAGGATTGGACAAACATTTGAAGGTTCGGTTTTGGTAGTAGTAGCTCCCCCTACATATGTGCTTCCATTTGTTTGGATCAATTTGGCACATATGTATGGATAGAAATCTTGGGGAGAGATACTAATACCAAAAAGAGATGCTATAAGAGGTTCTAGAATTTGGACCTTTGAAGTGAAACCATCGGAGTCCTTAGCATCAATGTAACTAGACAATCATCAAAACTCAACATACCCCATGAGATCAACATTATAGGCTAAAATGTGAGCTTTGTCTAGATACATCCTATGCATGCTAGTTGGTCAATCACCAATCAAATTTCAAAAACTAGCATACACCAAGCAAACATGTATATTGAATTTAAATTGCCAATGCAACATTTCATTATGATCATGCACATACAAATGCACAAATAGTCTATGAGCTTGCTCCCCTATTTGTGTGATCCTTTCCAACATCTTTGTGACTTATTTCTCCCCCTTTGTCAACAATCACCAAAAAGGTGTAAATGAGAGAAATCAAGTCAATCAAAGTATCACATGTATTCAAGTTTGAACCAAGGACAAGCTTTTTCACACCTCATATGCATAAGGGTTATCTTGCACCATGTTAGAATACACATCAATAGCTCATTTTCTAGAGTTGACACTAGGATTGCAAGCACATAAACATGTCATATGCCACCACTAGTTCATAGAACCAATCAAAGCAATAGTGGTGCCACACATACATTGAAATCATTTGATTTTCCATGAATGAGCCTATTAGGCATGCATGATGTCTAGATGCACTAACAAGTCCTTAGTTATCTATGAATGCCATGACAACCAACTTTTACCTTGGGGTTTGTCGAAGGAGAGGCATGTCATATAAGTGGGGTGCATCAACTCAAGTTGGAGAAGTCAATTATGTTCAATTCTCCCTTTAGCATGCAAAACCTCTTCTCATCAAGTGGCTTGGTAAATATGTCGGCTAGTTGATCTTCGGTGCCAATGCCCATGATACAAATGTCACCCTTTTGTTGATGATCTCTTATGAAGTGATGCCTTATATCAATGTGCTTTGTTCTTGGATGTTGAACCGGATTTTGAGTCATCTTTCTAGCAATTTCATTGTCACAATACAATGGAACTTTGTCAAATTTGAATCCAAAATCCTTCAATGTTGACCTCATCCAAAGCAATTGAGTGCAACAACTTCCCGCACTAATGTATTCGGCTTCGGCGGTTGAAAGAGCAACACTATTTTGCTTCTTTGAAGACCATGATACTAGTGATCTTCCAAGGAATTGACATGTGCCACTTGTGCTCATTCTATTGATCTTGCACCCTCCATAGTCAGAATCCGAATATCCAATCAAATCAAACTTGGATCCCTTTGGATACCATAGTCCAACATCTTGTGTGCCCTTCAAGTACCTCACAATTCTCTTTGTTGCCTTGAGGTGACTTTCTCTTGGATCGGATTGATATCTAGCACACATGCCCACACTAAATGCAATGTCCGGTCTTGAAGCGGTTGCATAGAGCAAACTACCAATCATGGACCGATATTTCTTTTGTTCAACCATGTTGCCACTAGGGTCGGGGTCTAAGCTTCCATTGGTTGCCATAGGTGTGGACATTGACTTGGCATCTTGAAGATCAAACTTATTGATCATATCCTTGATGTACTTGCCTTGACTAATGAAAGTGCCATTCTTCAATTGCTTGATTTGAAGTCTAAGAAAGAATGTGAGCTCTCCAAGCATTGACATCTCAAACTCATTGGCCATCATCTTTGCAAACTCTTCACAAAACTCTTGGTTGGTTGACCCAAAGATAATGTCATCAACATAGATTTGCAACACAAACAAGTCCTTGCCAATCTTCTTGGTGAAGAGAGTGGTGTCCACCTTGCCCATCTTGAACCCTTTAGAGAGGAGAAAATCTCCCAACCTCTCATACCATGCTCTAGGTTCTTGTTTCAATCCATACAAGCCTTCTTCAACTTGTAGACATGGTTGGGATACTTGTCATCTTCAAAGCCCGGTGGTTGTTCAACATAGACCAACTCATTGATGAATCCATTCAAGAATGCACTCTTCACATCCATTTGATAGAGCTTGATGTCATGTGCACATGCATAGGCAAGCAAGATTCTAATTGCTTCAAGTATAGCAATCGGTGCATAGGTCTCTCCAAAGTCAAGACCTTCTACTTGAGTGTACCCTTGAGCTACTAGCCTTGCCTTGTTTCTAACCACAATTCCATCTTGATCTTGCTTGTTCTTGAAGACCCACTTTGTTCCTATCACATTGTAGTACTTTGGCCTTTCCACCAATTCCCATACATCATTTCTCTTGAAGTTGTTGAGTTCTTCATGCATAGCATTGACCCAATCTTCCTTCTTTAGTGCCTTCTCAATGTTCTCCGGCTCTACTTGAGACACAAATGCATGGTGAGCACAAAAAGATGTCAATCTTCCTCTAGTGATCACTCCACTATTGATGTCACCGACAATTTGATCAATTGGATGATCTCTTGCAATGTTGGATGGTTGCATCACTTGCACTTGATGACTAGGATGAGTGGATGGACTAGCTTGTTGCTCTTGATCTTCATCATCTTGAGTACCACTAGTGTTTGCTTCATTTGCATCAATCTCTATGGTAGTGGTAGGCAATGGAGTGTCATCATCATCTTCAACTTGCTTTGGTCGAATGTCACCAACATCCATGTTTCTCATTGCATTCTCCAAGTTGGAACCACTCACATCATCATGATTTTCAACTTCATTTTGAGATCCTTGGGTTTCATCAAATTCCACATCATGAACTTCTTCAAGTTTGCCACTACCCATGTTCCAAACTCTATATGCTTTGCTTGTGGTTGAATATCCAACTAAGAATCCTTCATCACACTTCTTGTCAAATTTGCCCAATCTTGTGCCTTTCTTGAGAATGTAACATTTGCATCCAAAGACTCTAAAGTATCTAATGTTGGCCTTCCTTCCATTTAGCAACTCATAAGGTGTCTTCCCAAGCATACCATGGCAATAGAGTCGGTTGCTACAATAGCAAGCCGTGTTGATTGCTTCGACCCAAAAGGAATGACTAACATTGTACTCACTAAGCATTGATCTTGCCATTTCAATCAATGTTCTATTCTTCCTCTCAACTACACCATTGGATTGAGGAGTGTAGGTTGGTGAGAATTGATGTCCAATTCCAAGCTCATCACACAACTCTTCAATTCTTGTGTTCTTGAATTCACTTCCATTGTCACTCCTAATCTTCTTGATGGATGTCTCAAACTCATTTTGAACCCTCTTGACAAATGTCTTGAAAAGCTCAAATACATCATTCTTGTCATGCAAAAAGAACACCCATGTGTATCTAGTGTAGTCATCAACTATGACAAAACCATACTTGTTGCCACCAATGCTAGTGTATGTTGTTGGCCCAAACAAGTCCATGTGTAGCAACTCAAATGCCTTGCTTGTACTCATTGTGCTCTTGGTTGGATGTGCATTGCCATGTTGCTTGCCGGCTTGACATGCTCCACAAGATTTGTCCTTCTCAAACTTCACATCATTCAAGTCTCTAACCAAGTCATGTTTCATCAACTTGTTCAATTGCTTCATTCCAACATGACCAAGCCTTCTATGCCATAACCACCCTTTGCTAGCCTTTGAGAGTAGACATGTTGTCAACTTGGCTTCTTTTGACTTGAAATCAACAAGGTAGAGATCACCATATTTAAATCCCTTGAAGATCATATTGGTACCATCGCCACTAACCACTTCAACTTCTTGACTAGTGAATATGCATTTGTAGCCAAGATCAGAAAGTTGAGAAACCGACAATAGGTTGTAATCAAGATGATCAACTAGCAACACCTTTGACAAGCTTTTCTCTTGAGTGATAGCAATCTTGCCTAGCCCCAACACATTGCCTTTCTTGTCATTGCCAAATGTGATTGACTCATATTCATCAATGCCCTTGATGCTAATTGACTTGAACATATGAGAATCCCCGGTCATGTGTTGAGTGCACCCACTATCCATTATCCAATGCTCTCCTCCGGCACGGTAATTGACCTACAAAAAGAGATCAATTCTTCTTAGGTACCCAAACCTTTTTGGGTCCTTCAAGGTTAGTCACCAAGGCCTTTGGTACCCAAATGGCTTTCCTCTTTGAGCTCATCCATGGTGTACCAATGAACCTAGCACGAACACCATTTTCCTTCTTCACAAGCATATATGAATGATCAAGCTTGATAGAAGAAACATTAGCCTTCTTGTTCATGCACTTGGGCTCTAAGTGACCAACTTGCTTGCAAGCTTTGCAATAGCTACCATTGTTCTTCACAAAACGTGTCTTGTGAGTTACAAAGGCGGCCTTGCCTTTCTTGGGGATATAGCCTAAGCCCTCCTTGTATAAGGATGCCCTTTGGCTACCCAAGCACATAAGCGGTCCTCACCACCATAAGCCTTAGCCAAGGTGTGATCGAGCTCCTTTACTTCCCTCTTTAAACAAGCATTCTCATGAATAAGCATAGGGTAGTCATTATCTTCACTAGTGATGGATATGCTAGTGATAGAGCTAGTGGAGGTCTCACACTTGGGGGTTGATTCATCAACAAGAATATCACACATGATGCTAGCATTGCATGTATCAACCTTGTCCTCAACTAAGCACAACTTGTGCTCTTCTAGTAGGAAGGAATGAGCTTTCTCTAGCTTAGAATGAGATTTCTCAAGCTTCTTATAGTCTACCTTTAGACTCTCATAAGAGGCCCGAAGCTCATCAAGTTCTTGCTTAAGGCTCTTTGTTTCCTTATGCAAGCCCTTGACCTCCTTCCTACTTTGCTTATACATGTCAATGCAATCATCAAGCATAATTTGCAATTCTTCCCTAGTGTGCTTTGGTTCCTCATCATCACTATCACTATCACTATCATCATCATCATCATTAGTGATAGATTATACTTTTGTGGCCTTAGCCATGAAGCATGAAGAGGGAGTGTCGAAGAGGGAGATCTTGTCATGCATGGCAAGGTGAGCTTGTCCCTTCTTCTTCTTCTTCTCCTCTTCTTCATCACTTGAAGAGGAAGAGCCATCACTATCCCAAGTAGCCACATGTGACTCATTCTTCTTCTTGGGCTTCTTCTCCTTCTCATTCTTAGTATCATTCTTCTTTCTTGCTTTCTTGAAGCCCTTCTCATCATGACTCTCATATGGGCATTTGGTTGGGAGTCAAATCCTTCAAATTTGTCCTCACGAGCACCGTGATGAACAATCAAGTGACAATCATCATGATAGCCTATTAAAATTTCTTGCAACAACACTAAACAACCGAGTTAGACAACAAGGTGGCGGCTAAGTAAGCGATGCAACACGCTAGCTATGCAAGCCACAATTCAATTCTATTGTCTCTAATCCACACAAGGCTATGTCGCTATTTTTACTCCTAGGTGAACAAGCAATTCTAACTAATTCTACCACTAGGAGCTAACAAGGCTAAGCAAACTAAACTAGCTACTCAAGCTACCAAGCTGAGCACCCTAACAAGATATACTACCAAAGTAATGCGAAGGAGTGCTAGAATACAATACCACCGTGTAGTGTCGAGGTTGAAGTCAATCACCAGTGTACAAGAAATCTTCAACGAGCAAGCACACAAGACACGATGATTTTTCACCGAGGTTCACGTGCTTGCCGGCACGCTAGTCCACGTTGTGGCGACACACTCACTTGATGGTTGCTAAGCTTAATGGGCGGTGCCAAATCCCCGGTGGGAGCTCAAGCAAACGATTACAAGAGACGGTCCAACAAGCCACGAGCAATCCACTAGTGCTCCTTTCGCGAATCTCCCGCGGGGTAAGGAACGACCCCTCACAAACCACCGGTGTGGCCTCGAACAAGCTCCAATCGAGCTCAACACCGCCTCTTGCTCCAAGCCGCTAGGGAACCAAGCAAATTCCCAAGAGAAACAAGATCCCACGGCTTCTCCAAGGATGAAGTGCCTCTAGAATGCAACCGATGCAAGCAATGCACTTCTATCACTCTCAATCTCACTCAAGAATCGAAGTTAGAGTGAAGAGATGAGTGGAGGGGAGTCTCACAAGCTCACAAGTGTGTAGGAGCGTTCAAATGTGCAAGAGTGGACTCAAAAGGCCGGCCAACCAACTATATATAGACCCCAAGTCGAAATAGAGCCATTGGCCAAAAGTCCCCTTCTTCGCCGACCGCGCCGAACGCGCGGATGCTCGCCCCGGACGCGCGCCAGCGCCAGAAATCCACGGCGCCCAGGGCGGCTGCGCGGACGCGCCAGCGCTTTGCGTCGGCGGGTCTCCTCGACACCCTTTACCGGGCTCGCGACGGCGCTACGGACGCACCGTGCACCGCGTCGCGTCGGCTGTTGTCCACGCGTTGTCGGATTCAGTTGAACAGCGCCGGGCGCGCGGACTAGTTCGACCGCGTCCGCGCTCCTCGCCGGGCGTGTCGACGCGCTGATTTGAACTTTGCACCGCGCTGGCGTGCGTGCCAGCGCCACGCCCGTCCGCCGCAGAGAAAAAGTTCCTCTTCATCGCTTGCGTCGTCGTCTTTCCATCTTTCCAAGTTTCGCTTCTTGTCTTGAGTTGCCAACACCGAATGTGTCCCGTGAGCACAAGTGTTAGCATGACGCCGATCGGTTAGACAAGAACGAAGTTAGTGCTCTCAATCCTAAATGCATATGCAAGTCAATTGGACCTAGAAGCACTTCATCAAAGGATTGTCGCGGCATCCCCTCTTGATAGTCGGCTATCTATCCTATAATGTGATCACACGCTCTATCGTGTCTTGATCACCGAAAGGAAAAACCCTATCAAGATACCTTTGCCTTGATCTCCGGGTTCCTCTCAAGCCGATCACCAAGCTTGACGATCCATCATGTCCACCATCATCGTCCATGTTCATGATCATCATGCTCCTTGTCATCCATCTAATCCTATCTCAAGTCATCACTTAGAGCAAAGGATTAGTGCCACAAGTGTGTCATCAATTTCCAAAACCAAACATGATATTTCAATAGGCAATCACCGGAATACCATTCTATATGTAGCAAAAAGATACTTAAATTATTATTGTCGCTTGGGGTGTTTAAAATATTCGGATATCATATTATAAGCATCGAGATAATATGTGTTTGATTATCGGGCAATCCATATCTGTCGGATTTTGCCAATACCATATCCTACACCGCATCCGCATATAGTCGGATTCAGATTATCTGCATCCGCACGATATTAAAAACACTTTTCCACGTCCTTAAAGTTTGGATTCGGAGTGGATCGGTGCGGAGGATTATCCATATCACTTTCATCCCTGCTTCTACATAGATGAAAATCTCATCACCTGGTGCTCTCAGAAATAGAAAACAGTAACACTATCCTCCTGTAAATCAGAATTCATTGCTGCAACATCAGCAGCTAAACAAGCAAAGTGGCTTAGGAATTTGATCAGTGAGATCACCAAGGAGAAGCCAATGATAGTCACTCTATTTGTTGACAATGACTCTGCCATTGTACTCATGAAGAACTTTGTATTCCATGGGAGAAGGAAGCATATAGACTTGAAGTACCATTTCATCGAGAGTGTGTTGAGAGAGGTGAAGTCACTGTGAAGAGAGAGGAGCAACGAGCAGATGTGCTGACAAAGACAATGCCTGTTGTGAAGCTTTCCATGATGAGGCATTTGATCGAGGTCAGAGACCTCAGTGTGTGTCGCTTAGGAGGGAGCTTGTTGGCGTAACCCCGACACTAGAAGAGCACGGAGAGCATGGAGTCGACACGTGGAAGGAACCAAGGCGGGAGGATTCAAATTTGAACCAGGAACGCCTGGAACGTGGTGGCCGCCCCCACGCTTGTCAGTTTCCCGCTATGTGTGTTTTCTAGCGTCTTGTACGTGTGTTTAGCGGTTTGTATTAGCTAAGGGTGTGTGTTAGCTAGTGTTTAAAACTCCTAGTGTGTCAAGGAGTTGGGTTATCGCATGAGTTGCCGGTGTGGCACATTGTATCTCTCAAACACTAAGCGAAAAGGGCGTTGTACCCGTGCGACCTCGGGGCGGTTCCAAAAACTCAGTTCGTGTGTGTTCTTGTTTGTTCTCACGATCCAGTTGCTAAATCTAGCCACATATAGTGAGGATTAGTGATCCTGCGGTCACAATGGTTGCACTCGCCTAATTAAAATGACAGAAATCAGAATCATTTCTTAAATACTTAAAATGGCCCATCGTCAAGGACATGTTCTTTGGAAAATTTGCAAGCTTGTTTCACAGCAACAAAATCCATTCCATCTACCTGCACCAAACACAAGGTACCATTTCAGTGCCAAGCATTAACTAGATTTTGCAGATATGAAGACCAAAATCAACATCATATTATGCATATTTTGGTGAACCAGGGGATTCCAAAATGATGAGGAGACGCCTCACGATGTCCAAGAATAATGGCCCAACCTTTCACCGCACAAGATAAATGATAATATGAATTTCTGAATTTTTTTGCTCGATTAAATAGCTCGTCAGAAATTAAATTGGTCTTATCCCACACAAACTACAACTAAATAATTGTCTGATATTGAATAGTATGGACTTTTTTTTTTTTGAGACCACGCCGTTGCGTGTATTTCATTAAGCGAGAATAAAGTTCAAAAACAAGGCGAGACGGTAATCACAATTACTGAACTGAGATCTAACAACTACTGGATACAACCACAACGATTACGTAATAAAGTTCAAACAAACAAGGCGAGACGGTAATCACAATTACCGAACCAAGATCTAACAACTACCGGATACAACCACAACGATTACATTAGAGCGAATATGCAACACAAGGCCGATCCCGCGGAGAAAGCGGTCAGGCATCCCCTCCAAGCCCTCGGTGTTGAGGTTCATGGCGGAGAGGTCAAAGGCATCGTCCCAATAGTTTCTCGAATCGACAACGCTTGGACTGGGTACAACCACCCCCCGGCGGCCTTCGGTGTCTCCTCAACGGCGGTCGGGGCCTCGCCTGCTCCACGTGGATGCTCGGCTTTACGCAGCGGCAGCATTTGGGCTTCGAGGGTCGCGTTGGCGCCGCCGCGAACGCTCCGCAATAATACGCCGCTCCGACGCACGCAGCAGCCGGAGGCTGGGGTGCGTGACCGCCGCAACCGCGCGCCCCGATTTGATAAGAGGTGTGGCGGTGGCACACAAATCATGGCTTCAATTTCCGTCGGCGGGGCGAGGGTCGGGGGATGGCCTCGATAGCATCGTCGAAGACCTTGGGGCGCATGTACAACCTCGGGCCGACATACTCCCGGGGAAACCCGTGTCGGACCGAACCTCAAAGGGCGGCCCAGCCGTCTCCATAGGCAACACGGGCGTAATGGAAGGCGTCGGCATAGGATCTTCAAACACATCGGCCACATCAGCCCCCAAACCACAGCCACGAGCTGAGCTGCTCTATGCATGACGGCGCCGAGGGGGCGGCCAAAGTGGAAGGCGGTCGCCGACAAGGAAGGCCGCGATCTCATCGATCATCGGGTTTGCCCTAACCGGGGAGGGCTCCGCCGCCTCACCCGGCTTGGGTAGGGGAGGCCACACAAAGCCTCTAGCCGAGGCCCATACCGGCGTATCTTCAGCCGAAGGAGCCAGCCCCGGTGGAGGCTCCTTCCGCAACAAAGGCGGCGTGGGGTTCGCGGATGGCCCCCAGGGGGTCTTGGCTGCTGTGGGCGCGACCCGACCGCCGCGATGTCGACAACGCCGGGCCGACAGAGGCGGCTGTCCCGAACACCGCGGTCGTCGAACCGGGTTGGCAAGAGTCACGGGAGGCGCCACCCGGCTTAGAACGGCGAGCACAACTCGCGGCCCGCAAAACGGCGGCCCCCATGGCCCCGCACCCGGCGCCTTCAATGGCGGCGACGCGCCCGATGCCCTCGCGGTGGCAAATGCAATATCGTGACGGGAGGTGCGAGCGCGTGGACATGGTCGATGGAGAGGCAATTGAAGCATCTTCCCACAAGCTCCGGCGGGGCGGACCGAGAGCGGTGCGGGCGACGGTGGCCAGATGCTGCGGGCGCCGCCGAGGGAGGACCTCCCGCTAGCCGTCTTTGGTGCCGGGAGGGAGGCGCGGCGATGGGGGCCGAGCCGCGGTGGATGGGGCACGTCCCCGCCGCCATGCAACCGCGGCTGCGCCTACGGACCTAGGCGCTGGTGGACGGGGACGTGGTTGACTGGGGCCTGAGGACGGCCATCGATCGTGCCGCGCCATCCCGTTCTGGTTGGCGGCGGCAGACGAGGCCGAGGTTGTACGGCGATCACTTCGCGACCGCATTGGCATCGGCTCGTCATAGGTGTTTTTCTTCTTGGCGGGCGGCGTGACCGCCGGTGATTCTTCTTGTTGGTGGAGCCCATGCCGCGCCCTTGCGTTCCACGATCGGTGGGCTCGACCGGCGAACACGGGAGAGGGAGGGGCGGCAACCACCCCGCTCTAGGTGGCCTCAACGGGTCCGGTCACCGGCACAGGTTGGCCCTCCCTCGAGGAGCCCCGAGCAGCGGCGACATCCGTCCCGATGCGTGGAGATGGCGGGACGGAGGAAGCAGGCGGTCGAACGGAGGAGGAACGGCACCCGTGGCCCATCCGCGGTGGAGGATGTGGAAGCTAGAGGCGGGGTAGGTCCTCGAGCTCGTCGCGGGAGCGGTCGGACATGTGAAGATCAACCCAACGCTCCCCCTTAGTCCTGCCGACGGAGGGGAACAAGGGACGAGCCTCGACGGCGGCGGCGCTGCCGGTGGAGTCGAGCCTTGGGAAGGAGCACCATCGCCATCATACCGAAATCGCCTCTTCAACGTCGACAACGAGCTTCAATGACGAAGACATCCGCATGGCGAGGCACCCGGCGGCTGCAGCGGCGCGCCCGCCCGCGAGGGCAGCAACGGGCGGTCACCCCCAGCGGAACGAAGACGACGGCACCCGACTCCATAGGACCTGGAGCACATCTCCATTCTGCCCTGCTCGCAGAACGCGGCTGCCTCCGAGGTCCCGCGACGCGGGCGTGTCGCGGGTGCTCAGCCCAGCCAACGCCGGATGCGTCGGGGGTCCGCCGGGGTGGCCACTCCACCACCGACTCGGCTCGCGCGGACCGCCGGGAGGCCCCGTCGACGCCATCGCCCGGTGGCTTTAGTAGCGCTGCACGCGCACCAAGTGCCGGAGAGCCTCCGCTGGCGCCAAGGACGAGTAGATCAGGGGGGCGGAGCTCAGATCTGCGCTGGGAGGGGAGAGGCAGGTGGCTGGTTGGGGGGATGACGGCGGCGGATGAGTGGCGGCGCCGTCGCCAACGGTCGGGTCGGGAGGGTCATTCATTCACGACGTCCGAATTGCAGCTTGCAAGTGACGCAGTATGGACTAATCTTGTAATGAACATTAGCAGCAATTCAGACTTCCAATAGGAACAAGATAAGATAGCAATAGCAATTTATCCTCACACCTGACACAAGCATGTGAACAGGACTCTCGACCACGGCTGCTAGGTATTATTTCTCCACGGAAATGGAATGTAACCAGAGGAAGAATTACCATGTCCAACAATAATGGCCCAATCTTTCAGGGCACAAGATAAATGATAATATGAATTTCTGATTATTTTTTTTTTGCTCTGATATAATAGCTGGATAGAAATTAAATTGATCTTATCCCACACAAACGACAACTAAATAATTGTCTGATGTTGAATAGTATGGACTAATCTCGTAATGAACAGTAGCAATAATTCAGACTTCCAATAGGAACAAGATCAGATAGCAATATCAATTTATCTTATCCTCACACCTGACACAAGCATGTGAATAGGACTCTTGACCTCGGCTGCTAGGTATTATTTATCCATGGAAAAGGAATTTAACGAGAGGAAGAACTACGATGTCCATGAATAATGGCCCAATCTTCACGACACAAGATAAATGTTAATATGAATTTCTGAATTTTTTTGCTCTGATATAAATAGCTCAATAAAAATTAAATTGATCTTATCCCACACAAATGACAACTAAATAATTGTCTCATATTGAATAGTATGGACTAATCTCGTAATGGACAGTAGCAGTAATTCAGACTTCCAATAGGAACAAGATTGGATAGCAATATCAATTTATCCTCACAACTGACACAAGCATGTTAACAGGACTCTTGACCACGGCCACTAGGTACTATTTCTCCACGGAAAAGGAATTTAACCAGAGGAAGAATTAATCTAGCGTGTGATATATCAAACACAACTAGCAGCACAGACAATTTCTCCACCGGCTTGTGCTATAGACCGGCAGTGTTGCTCCATCTAACGGTGCCGGCTCGACTTAAAAACCCGACAGTGATTCTCAGGCGATGACTACCGGCTTGTGCTACAATTCGGCAGTGTTCCAGCTAACACTACCAGCTCGACTAAAAACATGATAGTGATTCTTTAGTGATCACTATTTGCTTGTACAACAAACTAGCAGTGTTGCTACAGCTAACACTGATGGCTTGAAAACCACACCGATAGTGTTGCACAAGAGATCACTATCGGCTTGGCTGAGCAACCGACAGTGATTCTCAAGAGACCACTACGGGCTTGTGCTACAGACCAGTATTGTTGCTCTAGCTAATGCTACCAGCTCCACTAAACAACCGACAATGATTTTCAATAGATCACTGCCGGTTTGAAACATGCGCCGACACTGTTGTTTGGAAGCAACACAGCTAGGTGGAGCCGTGAACCGGCAGCGTGGAGTTGGACACACCACTACTGGGTCGAGATATCCGTCACTAATGTGGACCCCATCACTGCCGACATGGTTATGCCGGTTCAAAATTCGATAGTGATGGGGGGTTTGGAACCGACACAGATCGATGATTCTGGACTATTCAGACCTGCAGTTTAATGGGCGCCAATACTTTCATCGAGGCTGCCAAAGATCGATTATGCCGCACGTAGTCTAGGTCCATGACCACCAGCGCTAACTCCCACGATGTCAAGATATGATGTCGCATCCAAATGAGCCCAACAACAACTGCAGCGGTGGAAAAAAAAACTCAGGTGCGTACATCCCTATGCACCGGTGGTGTGGACTATTTCCTTGCATATGGGCCATGATATAAATTTAAACGTAATTACGGTAATTAGATACCCCATGGGACCACGTACCAGTCATACATCCGCACCGTGCATCCACGTGTGCCTAGGCGATAGTGACAATCACTACCACAAAACTGAATACCTTTGAGGGTCAAAAACCCTCAAGGAAAGCCCCAAAACCGTCAAGGAAAGAAATCATGGCTGCCAGCCCTCAAGGAATGTCCGCCAAGGGTGATGGACAGGGAAATACCTATTAACTTGAGTGCCGGCCGCCACAAATTATTTCCTTGAGTGTTGCACCGTCAAGGAAACAACTAGGTCGTCAATTTTTTAACACCGCCAAGAAAAAAAGTAATGACACTCAAGAATATATACTTCCTTGAGTGTCAATGACACCCAAGGAAAGCTAATACCCCTCAAGGATGTATGTCATTTCTTGAGTGCCAATGACCTTTCTTGAGTGCTGACAGTGACCCTCAAGGAAATGTATAGGAACAAAGAGAGAAACATTGATACTTGTTCTAGCCGGGAATCGAGCTCACGACTTGTGCCTCACATGAGAGTGACTTACCACTGCACTACTAAGTCTTTTGAGTCTTAGTAAATGTTTCTTTCTTTTGAACGTCAAAACTCTAGGAACTTAAACAGGAAAAGGTTTCCTTGGCGGCTACAATAATTTACTTGAGTGTTTGCACTCAAGAAAAGTAGCAACTCCTTGACGGTTTCTTTGCACACCCAAGGAAATGTGAATTACCTTGGCGGTTTCTAATAACACTCAAGGAAATATGAATTACTTGGCGGTTCAAACAAAACACTCAAGGAAATATGGAATTAACTTGGCGGTTTTGGTTAGCACTCAAGGATATGGATTTCCTTGGGGGTTTCATATAACCCCCAAGGTAATGATATATCCTTGGGGGTTCAATTTAGCCCCTCAAGGAATTGCTGCGCACTCAAGGATATTCAGTTTTTTGGTAGTGAATGATGCGCGCATGGCCGGGTACCGGCGAGGCGTATGTGTGGCGAGCTTGGCGGGGCTACTCACCCGTGCACCCAAACCCACAAGCTGGATGAGATAAAGAACACCTCATCAAGTTTGTGTCTAGGCAAATTTTCATATAATCCCCTTTATTATTCTATTTGAAGAAGCAATCATGTCTTATTTCGATCGCCGGCATGTATCCATAATCATTTGGATGAATATGAGACCCAAAGCGGTGTTTATGGACCGAAATTAAATGAAACTCTTTCTAACTTTGAAGACCAGGATGACACACCCCTACATGTTTAAGGTCGTCCATGAACTTTACTCTTACAAAAATATGAGGCAATTTGACAACGTGGAGCAAATACGGCGTCATTTAATTAATTACCAAGGGATTTGTTAAAGGCTACACGATATGGACTATGCATGGAGGCTGGTGAGAATGTTCGACAAGAAACCTTTCATCATGCGATGATGTTGCCCCCTGAATCTTGCGTGATTATAGGATTGTTACCAATGAGGAAACCGGTGGCTACCAATGATGGTGTGTTTGGGAATATATTAGCCGGTGACACCATGGACGAGGATGGACTTTCTCGGATGCTATGTGATGTATAGGCTGGATTCCTTAGTAGTGCTAAACATTCAAAAAGAGATACAACAAAAAAAGGATGGAAAACACCATTTATAGAAACCCGGCGCCACGGCCCCCGCACGCCCGCACGGGCGACACGGGTGGCGAAATCCTAGTGCCGCCCGACCCTTCCACCCCCCCCCGCTCTTCGACCTCGCCGCTGACGGAGGAGACCGCCCGGGAGGCCCGCCGATCTCCTAGGATGGCGGCGGTCTCACCCCCGGCCGCGCGAGCTCCTCCGTGCGGGCGGCGCTCGGCGGCCATGGCGGCGGCTGCGGCGATTGACGCGGCGAAGGAGATTGAGGCGCGGTGGCGGCACCGCGTGGAAGTGTCCAGGCGTGGCGCAACGCGCGGTGGTGCGAGGTGCGTCTTCTTTGCGGTCGCCCGGGCGGGCGTCGATTCCGACCATCGAATCGAGGGCCCTTTGGCGGATCCGCGCGGATCCGGTTTGGTTGTGGCCGGATCCGGTGCCCCCGGCTCGATCGTGTCGTGTGCGGCGGCATCCCACATCCCCCCTCTTCCTTTGGATGTGGCGGCGGTTTGCGATGGCCGGCGGCGGTGACCGGTGCTTGTGGTGGTGGTGGCGCTGGAGTGGAGTGTGGTGGGCGTCGGTGGTGTGTTTCGGCGTCGGTGGCTGGTGGAGGAGTGGGCTGGCTGTCGGCGATGGCAGCGGGAGGAGGGGCTGGTGTGGTGGTGGAGTTTGTGGCTAGCGGCGGTGGTGGAGGATTGGATGTGGTCGCTCGCCTTGCAGCGGTCGTTGTTTGCTCTACGTCGCCCCGACGGCGGTGGTGTGGCTTCTTCGGTGGCCTTGCGGTGGCGTTGGCGGCCAAGCCGGTTTCGTGTGCGGTACCATGGTGGTCTTCTTTGCGGTGCCGGCCCCCGCGTGGAGGCCACCCCTACTCGAGACGGGGCTCGGCAAACGGGCCTTGAGGGGTGTAGCGGCGGGGGTTCGCCCCCCCCTCTCTGTTTGGCCCCTCCTTCTCCTTGATGGTGGTCACTCGGTGGCGGTGCTTGGGGCTATTAATTCTTTGGCGTTGGGGTGCAGTCCTCGTCTCGCCGTCCTCCCCCTTTGGCCTTGACGCCGTCGCGGGGCGGTTGCTTTGCGAAGATGGAGGCTTCGGCGTCTTTAGGGGCACCTTGGTTTGGGCTGCTCCAGGTCCGGTACCTCCGTGCCGGTGATTGTGCGTGGCGGCGGGTGGTGCGGGTGGTGGACATGCACGGTGGTGGGAGGTCGATCTTCACATGTCACCTGTTTGGAGCGGTCTTTGGCGCAGCCTTTCGCGGCTACTAGCGTGGCCGGCGGCGTCGATCGTCCGGAGTGGTTTTGCGCAGTATGACAACGATGGCTCGGGTGTCCGATGGGAACCGAGATTGTGACCGCGTCCGTCTTTGTGGGTACTTTGGGCGAAAGCCTGCGAGCGGCGACACCCGCGGGTGCCGTTCTCCTTGTTGAGGGCGTCGCGTCCCCCCGCGCACTCTCCACGGGCGTAAACCCAGTCCTTTGCGGACGGGCGACGGCGGCGCTTCGGACGTCGTAACCTTCTTGAAGGCGTCGTCGTGGTTATAGACTAGGTCGAGTGGTATCGCGGCAGGCTTGGTTTCATCGTTTACTGGCGTCGTGTCGTGGGGATTTTGTGCTAGTGGTGGAGTAGGTTTGTTGTCGATGTCCCAATCCGGCTGGCCATTGTGGATGGAGGCTCGTGTTGATGACCCAATCCAACCGAAAGTGAAGTGTCATGTCTTTTTTCCTCCCATCCAAGTTGTTGGTTTGTGTTGAGTTGCTTTAGTGGGTCTTTTCGACCAAGAGTTGAGTGGGCGCTACTTTGTGGCGCGAGTTGAGTTGATCTGGTACCTAGGTGTGCGGGGAGTGGGGTACCCTCCACAATTGTATGGTTTTTTTGGCCCGGTTTCAGGTCAAAAACTGGGCGGCACTTGCCTTTTTCTTTTATTCGTCTAATAGAAATCGCGGCAAAACTTTTTGCCGCCCTTTCTAAAAAAAAGAAAACACCATTTATCAAGGTTATGGAGTGAACAAAGTGGAAGCTAACATGATGCTATTAGAGTTGAAAACTATGCATGGATAGAGCGATAAAGACTTCTATGACTTGTTATGTGTACTGAGGAAACTGCTCCCAGTCCCTACAAGTTGGCGTAAAAAGGCATATTTGGCGAAGCAAATAATTTGCCCACTTGGCCTCGAGGTTGAAAAAAATCCATACATGTTCCTATGATTGCATATTGTACCATGGAGATAAATACAATGGCTTGGGTGCATTGTAGGGGTTGTCTCTGGTGGTCTCGACTACGAGGCCACAGGAGGATGCCATTGCCACCTCCTCTTCAGGTTCTTTGTGTTGAGTTACATATACATACACAATACAAAGCATACCCAACAACTCAATCGATCAATTACTCACGTCTCCAACACGTAGCTAAAACGTCATTGGTGATAAAATAAATTAGAGTAAAGTGCATTGCCGGTCTCTAAAATTGATCGGCAGTGTCATATCCTAGTCCCTAAACTCGTAAATCGATTGTTTAGGTCATCAAACTTGTTCGGTTGTGCCATTGTAGTCCCCTAAACTTGTGAATCCTACGTTTAGGTCATCAAAAGTTGTCCAATTGTGTCATCTCTCGGTCTCTAAAATTGGTTTTGAGTCTCACCCATCTATATTCTTATCTCTATAAATCCTAGTTTTATTCCCTAGTGCCAAATTTATTTCTTGGCTGGTTTTCTAATACATTTCTTGGCGGTTTTCTTTTTTTTTTTGCCCTCAAGAAAATTCTAGGCCACTAAGAAAAAGTTATAAATTTTCTATATAAATTTAAATATAATTTAATATTTGAAAATTCATGATGAATTTGTTTTTGTGAACAGGCTCCATAAATGGGTTTAGTGACCCACGTGGCTGAAGTGACAATTCTTAATTGAATAAAACGGACCGTGCTTGGAATAAAACGGATCTGTATTAAGGAGTTCTCATGAGCCAATCGATAAATCCAACATTCCAACGGTGGAGAATCAATCAATGGATGGTTAGGTGGATCCAACAACACATGAAACTGCGCATGAAGACTGTTTTTATATATAAAAAAAGAATGGAAAATGCATTACAAATAAAACAAAGGAATATGAGAAACAAATGTGCGCCTGTGTTGGCAGACACAACATGAACGGGCCGGATATATGAACTCGCACAAGCCTGTGTCTAAACTATGATCCCACGTACGTACAAACTCCAAACAATATTTAGAAAGAAAAGTAACAAAGGTGGCGCAACACATGCATGGCCAGTTTATTCCAAGCATGCATTTCTTCTGTTGTGGGCCGGAATGGGTGGCAGTGGCATATATATATATGCCTAGCTTGTCGATCGAACTCATGCTGTATCTGCTACCGCGGTGTATTCTTTCTTCATCACTTTGAGCTTATCAGCGGGTGGCGCCGCAATGACAAGGTCGGCAGCTTTCTCAAACGAACCTTGCACGCTTGCATATTTCTCCTTACCTCCTGATTTCTCCGCCTTAACGAGAGCAACAATCGTTTGCCATTTCAGCTCCATCGCTGCGGCTTTGGCGGCTTCGGAATCTTCCCCAGGTGGAGCAGCAGCCACGACACTATCGAAGGCCCTCTGCATCTTCACCGCGTACGCGTCTGGAGGTGCGTCGTAGTCATCGACTGGAGCTGCTTCTGCGGTGAGTGTAATGGCAACAAGGAAAAGCAGTAGGAGGATCTTCACCATTAGTGCCATAATATATAGGAATTGATTGGCAGAGAAGAAGAAGATGTTTTGCTGGGCTACGTTGTTATGTGAGTCCCTCAATGGCCTGCCGTTTTAAGCACGGATGGCCTTTCTATAAATAGTAGATGCTGAGATATATATAGCGTGCGCAACTAAGGCCAATGGAGATTCGTGGGTGAGCTTATGTTACGTTGGTTGGGAGTCCTAAATTAGCTACCTCTACCTCCATGCATTGCGTAACTGGGATTCTTTGAGCTTTCCCCTAACCAAAAAAAAACTGGGATTCTTTGAGCAATAATGAAGTGTCAATACTATAACTTAATAAATATTTCTTAAATTTGTAGCTTTTTTTTTTTAGGATTGTTCTTTCCGCCAATGAGTGTGACGAGAGGTCTCTTTTTAGTTTTTACAATTTTTTTAGATTTCATTAGATAATAATCTACCCAAGGAGATTTAGTGAAGGCTTCAGGAACACCAGTATTTCGATTTTACCTTTGGCACGTTCTCGATCATCGCTGAACCATATGTATGCAACATATGCATGGCTGAGTTAACACACCTATAGACATAACACAACCTAACAAGATTCATAACATCTATCCATTTTTATGAAACTAAAAAATAAAACTGTTTTCACATTTTTTTCTGGGTTTTCTATGATTTTTGGTAGATTTTGCAAGATCTATGTTTTTTACAGAAAAATAGGAAAACAAAAGAAAGAAAGAAAAAAAGCTTGTATGGGCTTATTCTAGCCCAATTGCAAGGATTCAGTCCAGTTATAAATAAAAAGCTCAATAGAAGCGTCCCCACTCAGATTTTTTCACCAAAAATAGTTAAGGCCCTTCCACCTTTTCTTTCTCTTTAGCATCTTTATTACATCTGAAACCTTTTATTCCTTTTAATTATCTAGACCGTATGTATTCTAGACCCTATGTATTCTAGACCGAGCTGGTCAAGGCAAAAGGTAGGGGCGGAAGAAAACACACGCTAGAAATTTTGCCAATTAGGTATAACCACGGCCCAGCATCACGCGCTACGCCCACTCTGCCGACGGCAGGGACCATGGCCCTTTGCGGCCCAGCTAGGTAAGTCAGCTCTTACGTTTTTTTTTCCTTGATAAAAACCACACTCTTTATTGGAAAGTCAGCTCTTACGTGAGCACACAAAAAACATTAGTTATTTTGATTCGAACGTTTCTTGACCATCGTTGTTAGATGTGGAAATGTAGGTGGCTGGTTTTGTAACTTTTAATTTATGTCGACAATGGGATGCAGTAACCCAACGTTCCATAAGCTTACATGTGCCACACGTGAAGGAAACAACAAGCTTTAGGATTCTTTGAAGATGGATTGGTACGGTATATTCTTGTAAAATTTAACTAAATTTCTACGGGCGGCACCAAGTAATTCTAGGTTCAATTAATTGAGTCCCAGAGAACGACACGGAACGAACCTAGATTATATGCATTGGGTCTCATATTGCCTAGTCAACCAACTTTTGTGGAGGTAGATGTAGAAATATCTTGAAGGGGTACGTAATTCAATCTCCTTTCTCTGGTTAAGCACCAAAAAGTGTAATAATAACAAAAATGGTCAGAAGAATCTAAGATTTGGTGTAGGGCCTTACTTAATTAGGATGTAAATACTTGCAAAAAAAAATAAGCCATTTGGACAAATGCAGAACACAGATGTTTCACAAACTGGATACACCGTTTTATGGAACACTAACTAAACTCCTAGGTTTCCAAGTTTCCTATCGATTCCAGTGTCGTATTCATGTCAAACTTTTTTCTTAGGTTTTGGGCGCACCACATGTGAAGAAAACACCAAGTTTAGGATTTTGTGGAGATGCTTTTTTGTACTTTATATGACGGTTTAAATGAATTTCCGTGGGGTGACAACAAGTAATTTGAGGTTTTTTTCTTGACAACAACAAGTAATTTGAGGTTGAATTGAGTCTACCCCTGAAACGATCCTGAATGGCACAAAACTTATACATTAGGTCTCATATATGGCCTAGTGAACCAATTTTCATGGAGGCAGATATATAGAAATCTAGTCCACATATATAGTTTCAATGAATCTCCTAGTCCTATCAACCTTGTTTTATACTGCCTCTATTCCAAATTATTACAAGATGTCTATTATATTATTTTTAGTATGCGTCTAAACATAGTAATCTCAGTCCATTGCAAAATATATATATATATATAATAATATAAAGCTAGAAAATCCAAAATATCTTTTTAATTACAATGGCGGGAGTACTTCTTAAATGTGTCGTCCCATACAACTCTAGGTCCATCCATGAGATGTCCTCACAATACATGCACGACTAAATAAGTAACAACGCATACGTCAAGCCACAGTATTGATGTTGATGACTTGGAACACAGTCCAATATATTGCAAGACATATATTAGAACATGTGACATAATAATACCAGTGACATACTCCCTCCAGGATGGTATTAGAAGTCGTTTAGGACAGCGATATGGTCTCCAAAACACAACTTTGACCTCTTATTATTATAAAAATATTTACGGAGATGTGATATATGTATACTTTTATCAGTATTTTTTTAAGACAAATCTACTCATATAATTTTTATATTTACAAACTCAACAACTTAAAAGTTATTGATTATTTATATTCCCGATATTTGACCCAAACCTTGTCCAAAAACGACTTCTAATACCATCCCGAGGGAGTAAGCCATCATCCTAGTGGTCGCGCAATAAGTTATATGTTCGGTTGCGGCCTTGCGTGTACTGTACCCGTATAAAATCGATTTTCGCTGATTGTTGATGCTATTCTTTTTAACTGTGCGATAAACCACTGGTATAAAAAGTCATTTTTACTGGTTGCTTTCTCAAGTCTAGCGCCAGTAGACGCGGCTATCTTAAGAAAACAGTAGTACTTATATTGGTGGTTTGCTTAACCTAGCGCCACTATATATAACTAATTTGAAATCAAGTTTAGCTTTTCAAATGATCTTGGATGGAGAACGTATTCAAATTAAGGGATATACAACTTTGTAATTATGGCGCAGAAAATTTTGATTTAAGATTAATTAATGATTTCAAGATGCTTTGAATTTCTCAACGGCGGGAGCAAATGATCAAGCAAAGTTGATTTCAAGACACGGAATGAAATGAATAAAACAGAACGGGCTGGGATGTTGTATCTGTTTTCATGCCAAAATAAAAAAACGTAGTTGGATGCAATGCAATGCATTGATAGCGATGAAAAGACGGAAAAAAACCCCATTTCTACTTCCATTTCTATATTTGTTGGCGGAAACGGGATTCGGGTTCAGAAAAATGCGGGTCGAAAACGGAATCGGGATATGCGGGTACACAGAAACGAATCAATACGGACGGAAATTGAGCGGAAACGGCCGGAAGCCGAAACTTAAGCCGAATAACATGGTGCCGCAACCATCCATCTCTTACGGCCCTCCAGCTAGCGGCGACCTTTAGTCATGCCATCACAGCTCTCTAGCATCATCAATCTCATCGGGATCACTTTCACTATCGTCATCTATATAGGTGGACATCATCTGTGGTGTCTTCCGGTTTCAAATCAACCACTATGGATAGAATGCATTTACAATCTAAAAAGACATAATTGATGATCGGTACATGTACATGCGTAAAACAACACCATATTAGATGCGTAAATCTTGTCATTAGCTTTCCAGAAAGGTGTGGTTTGATGAAAACGGAGTCTGGAGGAGGAAGTTATGGCCTGCTATAATACGGGAAAAATACGGAAAAATTCCGACCAAATACGGGATTCCGGAAATACGTACGAAAAAACGTTGTTTCTACTTCCGTCCGCATTCCCATAACCTCTGTCCCGGATTCGACCTGATTCGGATTTTCCAAAAATGCGGAAACGGACAGGTCAAATGTAGAAAACGGAACGGGAAAAAAGGGGAAAAGTTCCGTCCGTTTTCAACACTGCATTGGTTTGCCATAGCCTCTAGCCTGCGGCGCGCCTAATGTGATGCCAATAAATAATACTATTGCAAGAATACATATTATGGAATTAATGTATAGCTAACTATTGTCGGCCATGCGTGTCCTAAGATTTTTTCAGTCATAAGATTCTTACATCTCAAACATACAATCTTTTCCAACCCGTAATATCTTGTATTAAAATTACAAATCCGGAGCAGTATGGATACCCCAAAAAACTTCATAACTAAAGATTTTCTAGAATTGTCAAAACGGATCTTATTTTAATTTCAGAAACTGGCCTTGTATATTGAAAAAGTTGAAACTCAAGTTGACCATTCACAAAACGAGACCGAGAGCACAGAGTACATAATCGTCACACTACTACATATGAAAAAAAAAAAAAAAGTTCTCTAGCAATGGAATTGAAGGAAGAAATAACAAACACACGGCACTCACAGGAGGACAGTTGTTTTTTTAGTGATCGATCGATCGAAACACTTCTTCCGTAGTGTACGTGGTCGCATATATGCAGGAGCTCTACCTTACGCTTTATTAAGCTTTTTGCAGCAGCAGCCTGATGGGCCACCGCCGAGAAGGTCTGCTCCAAGACTCTGAGCTTCTCAGGAGGCGCGGCGGCAACCACCGCGTCGGCCGCCTTCCCGTAGGCAGCAAGGATTTTGGCGATCTTGTCCCCCTGTCCCCCTCCGCGTACGCCCTATTGATGGCGGCGTCGGTGGCGAGCCTCTGCTTGAGCACCACGTCCGTGATCCCGAGCTTGTCCCGCGGCGAGACGCCCGTGGCGATGACACCGGCGAAGGCCTTCTCCGTCTTGGCGAACGTCTCGCAGAAGGGCCCGTCCACGGCGGCGCCGAGGCGGCACTTGCCCGGGTCCGGCGCCACCGCGCCGTTGAACGCGGACGCCATCGTGCTGAGCTTGTTGGCGGGCGACGCCGCGATCACGGCGCCCGCGGCCTTCTCGAAGGCGCCCGCCACGGTCACGAAGCCCTTCTCGTCGCCGGAGGCGGTGGCCTTTCCGAGGGAGACGTCGATGTTGAGCTGCTGCTGCAGCACGGCCTCCACGGCCTCAGAACGCTTCTCCGGCGGAGCGGCCGCCACCACGCCGTCGAAAGCCTGCCGCGTCTTCAAGTCCATGGTGGCCTTGTACTTCTTCGCCGTGTCCCACCCCGGCGGCAGTGCCCGCGGATCGGCGCCTTCCTGCGCGACCGTACTATCGATGACAGAAAGGAAGACGACGACGACCATGGGGAGCAGGAGGAGGAGGATCTTGGCCGCCATTGTATTGCTGTAATTTGTTTAACAATCAAGCAATCGGGTAGTGCTGTGAGAGGCAATATATATATATAAGCCAACCAAGAAGATGGACGTACGGCAGGAATTTCTATTTCTTGTGTCTATAAATAGTGGATGGTGTGGTAGGCCAAGAGAGGTTCATGGATAAGCCATATATAAGCGTGTGTGTTTTTGGCTCCAAATTTTAAGTGGCCTATAGCTACCTCGATCCGTTCCATGCATGTGTGTACGTGCATGGCTGTTGTTTTTGTTTGGGCAACGTACCCCGGCCCCTCGTCGTGGCCTCGTTCCCTACCTCTACCTTACACAGTATTAACTTTGACATGGCTTCTCTACTAGCTCTACGAACCATTTTTATGCCAAATGTGGTAAAACGAAATGGTTGCATCATAATAATTCCACATTTTGATTTAGTTCCATTTCCACAATTTGATTTTATCTTCATTATATGATGACCATGCATTGATAATAGAGGGTAGATTGATCATGGGCTACCCTTCGAGCTAGCTTCCCAAACACCAACTTTGGTTCACAAGCAAAATAATTAGATGATATAGACTTCAGGATATGCAAGATATTTGATCTCCCTCGATCGACATATGCACATTTGCTTGTTGTTAGATCTTAGTCTTCACAAAGTATCTCAAATAAAGATCGGGTCGGATTCGGACGGATTCTAAGCCTTCTTTCCCCGTCTCCATGGATGTGGTAGGTTTTGCCTACGCTGGAGGAGGAGGAAGTCTGTGGTGGGGTGCCCCCAAGCTGGGTCCTCATCGACCAAACCGCTTACATCTATCTCCTCCGACTCCGTCTCAACTCCACCACCGGCGTCGGGCGGATGAGCACCCGGCAAATCCAAAATCCATCCACTTCTCCATCTGCCTCGCCCCCTCCCCTTGCTCCTTTCTCTCCTAGCTTTGTGCCCACTTCCTAGGTTCCGGCTTCAACCCCACCGTGGGCACCGTCTTTGGGACCCCATCGACACATACCCCGTCGTGCGCCGTCGAGCTCCCCCCCCCCTTAGTCGTCGGCATGCATGCCAGGTCTAGCCCTCCTCTGCGTCACAATCCTGGGCGCCTGAACATCAACGGCGACACATCCTACGACTACTTACTTTGTCTACCCGCCAGCCCGCCCCCCGACGGGGTCCCTCCCTCGTTATACCTACTTGAGGCCCCACCGGCGCCGCTACAACACGAAGGGAGTCCAAAACTCAAAATTAAGTAATAATTATGGATAATAAATTAAAGAATTCTTTTTATATAATTTTAGTCAAACTTTGAAAATTTGACTTCTAAGAAAATAAGAACAATATCCATTCGTGAAAGAGAAAAAAAAGTTGTGAGTCAATTATTTGTTCTGTAATGTTGGATCTTCTCCGTAGTCTTCCCCTTGGCAAACAAATTGAGTGCGGACGGTGGTCCACACCGCCGCCGCTCCCATTCCCCCGCTTGCCGGCGTCGGCGTCGTCCAGTCATGGACGGCCAAGGCCTCCTCTCCGACATCGATCTTCGGCCTTCACAAACGGCGCAGAGCACGAGTACACTCGGGCGGGATGAGAAGCGCCGCCGGCTCGACCGGCCGTCGCCGGCTTCCCTGATGGATCTCGACGACCCCCTCTCCGAGATCCTCCTCCGCGTGTCTCCGCTGCCGTCCTCGCTGCCCCGCGCGTCCCTCGTCTGCACCCGCTGGCGCCGCCTCATCACCGACCCCGTCTTCTTGCGCCGCTTCCGCGCCCACCACTGGAAGCCCCTCGGCGTCTTCTTTGGAGGAGACAGGGATCTCTCCCCTTTGGTTCAAAGATGACAAAAGGTCTCTTCTTCAGCTTCTTCTTGGGCCCGCGGGACTCCGCACCGCCGGAGCGCTTCCCCGTGCGCGTGCCACGAGGCGGCGGCGGGGCTGGCCGCAATGACTGCATCTGGGCATTCTTCGGCTGCCGCCATGGGCGTGTGGTCCTAGGCGGCCGCAGTGGCTATGGCTACGGCACCAGCCAGATCCTGGTGTGGAACCCCGTCACAGGGGAGGACCATCTCCTGGGAGTTTCGCAGTTCTGGGATTATCATCAGAGCCAGTACGGGCAACATATGCATGCGGCAGTAATCTGTGCCTCCGGCAACAATGGACCCTTCAAGCTTGCTCTGGCGTGGGAGGACAGGAGCAGCAACAGTGCACATATCTGCGTTTACTCGTCTGAGACCGGTGTATGGGGCATTGTCGCCTCCACAACAATTCTCGGCCCTTGGTTCATTGTTGGCCGTGGAAATGTCATGGTTGGGAACACTCTATACTGGATTCTATTTGGCGGTCGGGTTCGCATCCTTGAATTTGATTTGGACAGCCAGAACCTATCTGTGATAGAGGTGCCACAAGCTGCCAATGATTATGGAAACCATTGTGGCGTCTACCTGTGTACGCTATTTGGACAGCCAGAACCTATCTGTGATAGAGGTGCCACAAGCTGCCAATGATTATGGAAACCATTGTGGCGTCTACCTGTGTACGCTAGCAACGGGTGGTGGCCTTAGTTTGATGGTCATGGCAGAGAACCTCAGAGGTGATCTTTGGGTGTGGGAGAAGATGGCTGATGGTGTTTTTCAATGGATGCTTGGAAGAACAATTGAACTGGACATGCTTCTTTTCGCTGAGATCAGAGGGGCACCGATCAATTCTTTGGCTTGAAGGGGGCGATAATGTCATGTTTGTGTCAACATATAAAGGTATCTTCATGGTCCATCTCCAGTCAATGCAGTTTGAGAAGATTGTCGAGGCCGATGCTGTCAGCGATGGGTCTATCTTTCCATTCAAGTATCTCCATGCTGCAGGTAATACCTTATTACATTAACATTGCTATTATACCGCATAAGCTTAGTTCTTTTCATAGTCATTTTTGTTTGTTGGAGTTACTTTTCAGAATTACGTAGTTCAATGTAGTTTTTCTTGACTATTGTCATACATGTGACTTGCACTATACAGTACTAGTATTTGCATAGCTATAGTACAAATCTTTTCATCCAAATGCATAATAGTTTGAAATTGGCAGGGGGCCAAGTCTTGAACCAATTTAAACAACAACTTAGTAACTCGATTGGTGCATTTTCTAGCTTAAAGTTTTTCAAACAGCTCTTTTACTGAGTCTTGAAACAATTGTGACTTTCTCTGTTCTTACCTTGTTTAATAACAGTTCTTTTGCAACTTATTGAAGAGGCTTGCTTGATTACTCGTAGTGACAAATTCAGACAAAAGTATTGAACCTAGTTTTTTAATCTTTGTCAGGATAACTGCTTTGAATTTCCTGATTCATATTCCTTCAACTTTATGTTTTGGTGCATTTTAATTCTGTCCGCTGTATGGTTTAAAAGTAAGCTCAGTCCAAAACAAGTATTATGGCCAGCGTATTTTGCTTAGAAGTATGAATTATATTTCTAAAAGTTTTTGCTACTGTTTTCTGATAAGGTGTATAATGCCAAACTGCTATACACCAACTGTGTTTTTCTTGTGAAAATCTTAGTTGCTAATCATTAAAGTTAAGCCACATATGTGCTTGTTTTTGGGTTGCATTTTCTGATACCTCTAAGTAAATTGGAACAATTGTAATTTTCTGAGCGATATTACCTGTTATAATTTGAACCTAATTATTTAATCTTTGTCAGGATAAATTTTTTGAGATTCCTGTTCATGACCCCTTTAACTGTATGTTTTGGTGCATTTTAATTATCTCCACTACATGTTTAAAGTAAGCTCACTTAAAATAGTATGTTACATGTCTTTTTGCTTACAAGTATGAATTATGTGTCTAAAAGAATTTGCTACTGTTTTGTGATAGAGGTGGTATAATGTCATGCTGCTCTACACCAAGTATGTCTTTTGAAAATCCTAGTTGCTACTCATTAAAGTTTATCTGGTATTTGCTAATTTTGGGTTGGCATTTTCTGAGAGTTCTAAGCAAACTGGAACATTTGTAATTTTTCTTAGAGATATTACCAGTTACAGTTTCTCCCACAGTTCAAATTATAGTTCACTTTGTCACTTTAGCTTTGCCCTAAATCAAACTTCTCTAACTTTGACTAAATTTATAGGAAAAAAACATATCAACATCTGCAATATCAAATTAGATTCATTAAACTTTACATAAATTATGTCTTGATCGAGCATTTATTTGAACTTGTAGATGTTAGTATACTTTTTAAAAAAAATTATATAAGTTACAGAAGCTAAAGTGAACTGAAATTCGAGATGGAATGAGTATTTGTTACCTATTCCTTGATGGTCGTTCTTTATTGCTTACAGGGTTCACTGTTTGTTGTAAATAATTCTTTCCTCAACTTCATTCAGTTGGTAGTGCTTTTGTAACTGAGACAGGGTATGGGCATAAAGAGGATGTGTTAGTATTGATAATTAAGGAATATGTTCAGAATCCAGATTACAATTTTCTACACACCTCTCTACTCAATTCCTTCTACTTAGACATATTCACACATACAAGCACACTGCTGGATTAGGACCATTTACATGTGATTGGAAGCTTGTATAGGCAGTCTGGTCGATGTCTTGCAACATCTTCAGTTTATAACTTGTTTGGTTGTCTACACCTATGTTCTCAGCAAGGCCATCACGAACTTCAAATCACCTTTAGCCAGGTTCCCGAGAAACATAGATTGAGAGTGTTTCTCATGGGCTAGGGTGTTTCCCACTGGTTAGGGTGGCACGGGACTCACAGGTCACAGCACTACTTACTCTTGAGTCTTGTATATGCAGCATCTTTTGTTTCGTGGGTGTTTGGTTGTGTACTTATGTGCCAGGGCTCAAGCCTAGCTCATGAAATCTGATACATTTTACCAATCACGCCCAATTTGGTTGACTGGAGTGTGCCCTTTGGTTATCTTTGTCCTGAGTTGCCTTCTTCTTGCAGGTGACGTTTCGCAACAGGGAGGTGTAGGCAGTGATGGATTTCAAGGAAGGGGACGAGGACGTGGAGACATTGCTGGGCTGAAGAAGCGAGCTGATGCACATGTGAGTTGGGAAAGAGGCAGGCCGATCTGGTGAAAATACAGCAAGAGTTTTGTCCTGACGGAGTTTATTAGGAATTAGGAAAGTACTCTTCTTTTTTTGGAGGTTGGTTTCAGATTCGTTTCAGATTCAGATTTGAGGGAGTTCGCGTACCACCAGAGGTTCACACTCAACGTGCACACAATCTGTATCTTTTGTTTAAATGCAATTTCAAAGATCAATTTGGCTCCTGTTCATGCAATTTATATCCTAATATTCAGATCTAGCCTTCTTGAATTGGTTTCCTCCTGACACCACAGTAAATAGAGTCTGCATCATAATAGATTATTACTCGTTAGAGAGGGGGGGAAAATGCTGGTTACACGATCCAGACCTAGAATGCGAAACTGAAACCAAATTAGCACGTGATCTCTACATAAATTATTTAACAATGATGACTGGATTTTGGAGTATGTTTGGAGTATTGTTAAATTATTTAATAATGAAATTGAAACTCAAAACATGCCCGTTGTATACTATTGGAAAAAGATTACATTCAGCCCATGATAACTTGTCAGCAAAGCCCAGCCCAGCCCAGCCCATAGAAGGATTGTAAGTAGTCAACCTTCCCAACGGCCACGAGCCTACCTGCGCCGCCGTGTTCCAGTCTCCGTCGCCGGCGCTTCCCCGATGGATATCGACGACCCCCTCTCCGAGATCCTCTTCCCGTTGATCACGGCACAGGGCGCAAGTACACTCGAGCGGGATGAGAAGCGCCGCCGGCTCGATCGGCCGTCCCCGATGGATCTCGACGACTCCCTCTCCGAGATCCTCCTCCGCCTTCCCCCGCTGCCGTCCTCGCTCCCCGCGCGTCCCTCGTCTGCACCCGCTGGCGCCGCCTCGTCACCGACCCCGTCTTCTTGCGCCGCTTCCGCGCCCACCACTGGAAGCCCCTCGGCGTCTTCTATGGAAGGGATAAAGGTCTCTCCTTCAGCTTCTTCTTGGGCCCGCGGAACTCCGCCCCGCCCGAGCCCTTCTCCGTGCGCGTGCAGCGCGAGCGCCACCAAGGCGGGGGGCGTCTGGGAGTTGTTGGACCGCCGCCATGGGCGCGTGGTCCTAGGCAACTACGGCACGCGCCAGATCCTGGTGTGGAACCCCGTCACAGGCGAGGATCATCTACTAGGTGTTTCACAGTTCTCTGATACTAATCAGATCCGTATGCAAGCCGCGTTAATCTCTGCCTCTGGCAACAGTGGACCCTTCATGCTTGCTTTGGCGTGGCGCGACGGGATCAGCAACAATGCACAGATCTGCGTTTACTCGTCGGAGACCAGTGAATGGGGCAAAGTTGCCTCGGCAGCAATCCAGCCCTCCTTCACTGTTGGCCGTGGGCATGTCATGGTTGGGAACACTCTCTACTGGATTCTGTTTCACAGCCGAGGCCGCAGCCAAGTTAGCATCCTTGAATTTGATTTGTGTAGCCAGAAGTTATCTGTGATAGAGGGGCCGCCAGATGGCATCGATTATGACAATAATCGTGGCATCTTCCTGTGTACCCTTGCAAAGGGTGGTGGCATTAGTTTGATGGTCATGTCAGAGAACCTCAGAGGTCAACTTTGGGTGTGGGAGAAGACGGCTGATGGTGTTTTTCAATGGATGCTTGGAGGAACAATTGAACTGGACATGCTTCTTTCGCTGAGATCAGAGGGGCACCGATCAGTACTCTGGCTTGAAGGGGATGATAATGTCATGTTTGTGTCAACATATAAAGGCACTTTCGTGGTCCATCTCCGGTCAATGCAGTTTGAAAAGATTTTCGAAACCGGTTCTACTAGCCATTGGTCTGTCTTTCCATTCAACTATCTACATGCTCCAGGTAATAGCTTACATTAACATTGCTAATATACCAAACAAAAGCCTGGTTCTTTTTCCTATAATTGCTTTATTGAATACTGAGTCCTTTAATGTCGGACAAACAATTGAAATTCAATCATATATTCATAATACATGTAATATAACTTGGCTGCTTGATGAATTCTTAATACATTGTTTTGTTGTTCAGAGTCATTTTTCTGAATTACGTGCGTTAGTAGTAACTGAAATGACAAACTAGTAACTTGATTGGCACATTTTATAGCTTATAGCTTTTCACACAATTATTTTTCTCTACTTATCTTAGTATGATTCTAAAATCTTCAGTTTTGACTTACTCTGTTCTTGCCTTGCGAAATAACTATTCTCTGCAACTTTTTTGAACAACCTTGCTTAACTGCCCTTAGTGACAAGTTCGGTCACACCACAGAATTAATGAACGTAATTTTTTAGATTTTTGTCAGAATAGCTTCATTAGGTTGCTGATTTGTGATCCATGTTTTGGTTCATTTTAATTTTGTCTGCTATATATTGTTTTAAGTAAGCCCACTTTAAAATAATTTTTTTGTGATATGTATTTTGCTTACAAGTATGCATTACGTCTCTATAATGTTCTGCTACTGTTTTGTGATGGTGAGGTGATATAATGACATGCTGCATTACGCCAACTACTTTGTTTTCCAAAGTATTAGTTGCTAATCATTTAAGTATTCATCACATATTTGCACATTTCGGGTTGCATTTTTTTTTGAAAGCTATAAAGCAAACTGGAGCAAGTGTCATTTTCTGAGGGATATAACGACCTGCAATTTAGTCTATCTATTCAATTTTATAGTTCACTTTAACTTTTCCCTAAGTCAAACTTCTCTAACTTTGGCAAAAGATTTGTAGTAAAAGAATGTATCAGCGTTTACAATACCAAATTAGATTCATTAAACTCTCCATAAATTATGTCTTGATATAGTTCATCTATCTGAACTTATAGAAACTAATAGATTTTTTTTTAAAATATATATATCAAAGTTAATTTGGTATAGGAAAAAGCTAAAGTGAACTTTAATTTGCTACCTATCCCTTGATGGCCCTTTATTTCTTACAGAGTTCTCTCTTTATAGTCGATGATTCTTTTTCGCTGACTTAATTCAGCTGGAACATCTTGTTAAATATAAAACAAAATATGGTTAGACAGAGAGTCAGATAGAACGCATGATAACTGAGTGGGAAAGGTCATAGAGGATTCAGGAATAGATTCAGATTACAATTTTTCTACACACACCTTTCTACTCTATTCCTTCTAGTTACACATTTTCACACATACATGCACCCTGCTGGATTAGGCCCATCCACACTATGGGCGTGACTGGAAGACTAGGCTTGGTCCTTGTCCGTGTCTTGCAACACCTTTCACTAGCTTGTTTTCTTGTCTTTTTCTTGTCTACACCGATCTTCTCAGCAAGGACATCATGAACATTTTTTGACTGAAATGGACAACATGAACATCAAATTGCCTTTAACGAAGCTCCAGAAAAACATAGAATGTGGGCGTTTCCCATGGGCTATGGCGGCACGGGACTCAAAAGCACCACTTACAAACTGTTGACTCTGTAGGTGCAATGTCTTTTGTTTTGTGGATATTTGATTGTGTGCAAGGGCTCAAGCCTAACTCATTTAATACATTGCAACTGAACAAACTTATTCTTGGTACTTTTGGCTCTAGCTAGCTTGACTCACATGAGCCTGGTTGAGCAAGCTGATACATACATGCTACCAGTCACGTCCTATTTGACCTAGTTTGAACCTAGGTAATCAGTGTTAAGGTGACAGGGATTTTCTTTGGTTACTTTTGTCCTGAGTTTCCTTTTTTTCTTGCAGGTGACATTTTGCATCAGAGAGGCGTAGGCAGCGGCGGAGTTCAAGGAAGCGGACAAGGGCATGGAGAAGATGGAGCCGACAGGTGGGTTCCGCATGTCAGCAGCATAGAGGGAGGAGCACATGGGCTCAAGCGGGCCAATGCGCATGTGAGTTGGGAAGGACGTGGTCCGACCTGGTGAAAACTGAAAACAAAGGAGTTTTGAAGTACAGCAGCAAGAGTTTTGTACTGATGAAGATTAGGAACTTCTTTTTGGAGGTTAGTTTGAGAATCGAATTTGAATGAGTTTCAAATTTGGCTTCAGGGAGTTTATGTATCGCTAGAGGTTCATGCTCAAGCACTCTACGTGCTCACAATCTGTAATGCAATTTTGAAATATTTTCAAAACCAATTTGGCTGCTGTTCTTGCGATTTAGATCCTATATTCACATCTAGCTTACTTGAATTGGTTTTCTCCCACGGCAACTAGAGTCTGCATCATAAAAGATAGCATGGCGACTCGCACAACTATGAACCAGCTGCCGATTAACTTCCTCTTGATTTTGATCTCTCACACTAGCAAATCCAATCGATTCTCAGTTTCTGCATCTCTGAATCATAGTTTGTTCTAGCCACCAAATGTGTTCATCTCTGAATCCTAGTTCTAGTCACCAAATCTGGTGAGTGTCCTTCCTGCAGATTACCTTCCAGCTGTCCTGGTTGCTTCACATCTGACCAAACTGCAGTTTGCATATACTCCACAAGATAGCAGCACAACAATACCCTATGCCTTAAGCCTTATAGCAACAGATTCAAAGTCTATACCAATATGTTTACCAAGGATCTCTGAAATCAGCTGCCAATAAAAAGAAAAGTGTTACAGAAAGAAATGGGAAACTTTAGGTGCAAATGTCGAATATTACAGATTAACAGATGCAGTATCTTCTATATGCAGTGTTATTCAGTGTCGTCATCTGTTAGTCTGTTGTTTTTTGCTCTTGACTATTGAATTTGCTCCAGTGACCAAACTGCAGTGGAAACTCTGTTCCTATGGGATGGGATCAATCTTCGAAACATTGCAATGCACAGGAAAATTTCTGCAGGGAAAAAATAGCTTTTACAGAAGCATTGAAACTGAAATAAGGCTGTGGCTTGTTACCAGTGGCATACGTGATTTATTTTATAAGAAAATATAATTATTCACGCCAGATCGTGCACAAACAGTACAAAAAGAATTGGAAATCACGGAAAATTGAAGAAAAAAAGAGAGAAAAAAAACGTACATGGGCCATATTACATGGGCCGGCCTGTTACGCGCTAGGTTTTTGCCTCTTCGTGAGGACTTGAGGAGGAGCCACGGTCACAGCCAATTCCGCAGTCGTCACTGTCACAGTCACAGCCATGGCCGACTCTCCGCCGCCGCCGCCGCAGCCTCCACCCAATTCCACCACCATAACCGCGCTGGTGATGACATTCTCCGCGAAATCTTCCTGCGCCTCCCCGACGTCACGACCCTCTCCCGCGCGGCTTTCGCCTGCCGCACATTTCTCCGCGCCGTCCGCTCCTCCCCCGCCTTCCGGCGCCGCTTCCGTCAGCTCCACGCACCGCCGCTCCTCGCCCTATTCCTGATGCCTGAAATGGGCGCCGTCGTCCTTGCAGAAGCAGGCAAGAGCAGCGACATCGCTGCCTCCTTCCAAGATCTACTCCAAGACTCCGACTCCGACGCCTCCAAATCCAAGTGGCGGAGCGATACCGGGAGCCCCTACATCCCCATTGGCCACCTGGCCGTCGACCAAGGCGCCTATCACTACAACCCGTACACACGGGCCGTGGACATCTACCCGAGGGACCGCAACAACGCCTTACTTCAGTTCTACACGCTCTACCCCGACGGCGAGGAGCAGCGGCCGTCCCGCGTGGTCTGCGTCTACCGGGACAGCGTCTGGCAATGGGCCCGCGTGGCCGTCTTCTCGTCACAGACCATGGAGTGGCAGGTCGTCTTGCCGGAGGTGGACATCGGGGTGCCGCCGGTTGACTATCACAGATGCGCCAGAGGCACGGTTGTCAATGGCTTCGTCTGTTGGGTACACAATGTGGAGGGATATATCCTCATGCTCAACACTGCAACGTTTCAATTCTCTCAGATACGTCTGCCACGGCCCTGGCAAGCGGCAAACACAATGTTTGAGCTTGGCCACACCAGGATGGACAGTTTTGTGTCGTCAATGTTCATGTACAGCAATGCATGCTTTCTGTTTGGCTCTGGGCAGCCAATGATGATGGCTTCGAGAGATTCAAGCTGCACAAGACGTTCTCATTACGCACAAATGTCAATGAGATCACCAAGTGTTCAGAAGAGGCTCATATTAGGATGCAACCTAGGGCCGTTATCAATGGCTTTGTCTACCTATCTCTAAGTGTTGACAACACCAAGTGGTTTCTGTCCTTCTACCTAGAAACAGCTGAGGTGAATTTGCTCCTTAAGGAAAGACACCGTTTCTGCTGCTTTGTTTATCCCTACATCATGGTTAGCTGGCCGTCTTCTTTGATACATGGCAAGGTGAGCCTCAATTATAGGCAGTTTGCATCACATATTCCAATGGAAGTATTAGGTTATCATATTACTGTGGAATTCTTCCATCGACTTTCAGGTTTAGATGAATTAACATGAATGAACTTATAGTAAGTAGGGGAGCTCCGTTGTGAGCTGTATACGATAGCGTGATCGCTGGTCTACGTTATCTGATACTAAAAGGATTTGAAATGCTATACTGACAATATTTGAGGCTGGAATTATTAGTCCACTTATTTCAGTTCCATTGCTTATGTAAAAGCTAAATAAATTGATTTGTATCACTAGAATCTAAAGCTGGTTGCCACAATTCTTTTCGATCAAAATCTGATAGTACTTGTGTGAGCCCTCTTTATGTCACAGGAGGAATCAGAAGCCAAAGTTACAGGAAACATTTATGAAAGTGATGGTCCCATGGGCATAGAAAAAGCTTCCCCAGTCCTTTTCTCCGCGTTGCAATCATTCAAAGAAAAATTGATTGATGATGGCAACTCGAATTTCGCAGAGACAGATTCCTTCTTACTTGATGATGAGAGGAACTGTCTTCTAAAAAGAATCACTACTTTAGAGTCAGGATTAGCGGCTGCAAGAAGGGGTCTCTTGAGAATACGTACTGAACCGTATGGCATGAATGGGATGGACCTCGTTACTTCAGAGTCAGGATTATCAGCTGCAAGAGACCATGTCTTGAGAGGTGGCACTGAATCCGATAGCATGGAAGGGATGGAAAGAGTGAGCTGGTGGCAAATGTTCAAGGTAATGTTGAGTAGAGCCTGTTCCCGATTCTTTACTAGGTGACCATGGCCCTGGTGTCTCCCTTGTGATAAGATGGGCTTTTGTTGAGACGTGTTGTGAGGGAAGGATGAAGATTATGTGCTAGTAGTTTGGTTCCATGTTCTAGGTCTGTTAACTGTTGCTATCTGTACCTATGTCTAGTTGGCAAGATACTTATCTGCTTTTATATGCAGCTTTTTATATGCAGCTGTATTAAGTGTAACTACGGTAACTATCAGTAGCTATGTGACTGTCTTGTTGGGAAGAAACTTGTCTTTAATGCAGTAATATTCAGTGATATCATCAGTACTGTATATATTTGGTGTCTTTGATAATCTGATATTTGTGTCGACATATATAGGCATGTTCATGGTCCATCTTGAGTCGATGCAGTTTGAAAAGGTTTTTGAAACCAGTTCTGTTAGCCAATGCAGGACTGTCCATCCATTGAAGAGTCTATATGCTCCAGGTAATAGCATGCATTTACATTGCAAGTATACCAAAAGCTTAGTTCTTTACCTATAGTTGGTCTGCTGAGTGTTGAATAGCACAAGTAATTTTAATGCTGGACTAACAATTGAAATTCAATTATTATGTTCAATGTTCATATATGTAGCTTGGTTGCTTGATAAACTCTTGGTACTCTGTTTGTTGTTTCAAAATGTTCTTTGGCAGAATCTCATATGTTGAGTGTGGGTTAGCCCATCATATATTAACATTATTTTTTTTTTCCATTACCATATATGTGACTTGCACTATATGGTCCTAGTGCCTGCATAGCTAATAAATATAAATCTCTTAAACCAGATGCATGGTGGTTGGAAACTTGGAAATTTGCAATGCACCAAGGCTTGAACGAACTGAAATGATAAATTAGTAACTCAATTGACACATTTTATATATAGCTTAAAGTTGGTTGCCTTTTTTTTTTTTTGTAAAACAAATCTTCAATTGTGACTTATTTGTTCTTACTTCGTTAAATAATGTTTCTTCTTTTGCCACCTTGTGAAGAGCCTTGTTTACTAAGTTCAGCCGCACTAGAAAAATTAATTAATGGGCCTATTTTTTAATCTTTATCTGGATAACTTTATTAAGATACATGATTAAGTGATGATCACTTTTACTGAATGTTTTGGTGCATTTTAATTTTTTCTTGTAATGAGCTGTGTTCCTATCGTATCTAGCTACTGTTTTGTGATGGTAAGGTGGTATAATGACATTTGACATGCCTTCTGAGGGATATAACCTGCTACAGTTTAGTTGTTACCCATCCCTTGTCGGCCCTTTATTGCTTGCAGAAATCACTCACTAATAAATAATTCTTTCCCCAATTTTCATTGAACTGGAATTTTTGTTATATTAAACAAATAGGGTTAGACATTGGTTAGAAGTAGGACACATGAGAACTGAGGCCCATAAGGTGACGGAGAGGATGTGGTAGAACTGGTGATTCAGGGAATAGGTTCAGAGTATTGTTTTTCTCCACACCTCTCTAGTCTCTACTCACTTCTTTCCACTTATTTATACTCACAGATATTCCTCAGATATTCCTTTTGAAAAAAAAATATATATACTCACAAATATATGTACACAGCTGGATTAAGGCAATCCACACTATTTTTTACCTAGTTTGAACCCAGGTAATCAGTGTTAGGGGAGACTGGAATGCCCTTGGTTTACTTTTTGTCCTCAGTTGCCTTTTCCTACAGGCTTATGGCTGTAATAGTTGCTGATACAAGCACTACAATGGTAAAAAATTACACCACTGGTGTCACAAACTTCACAGCCTTTGGTGACATACTTAAGCTACATTAGAAATTATTTGGAAGTTTCAGTTCGGTAGAACTTAAACAACACTACACTTTTCTTTCAACTTATTCTTATTAGAATGAGAATGTGCACATAAGCGAAGTAGTAGGGGAGTTAGTGTTGTGTGTCGAATAGGTTGAGAGTTCTACTCTCCATTTTTCACAAGAAAGGTCATTCACTGTGTTATTCAATAGCCGGGCTTCGTGGGCTTTTTTCTTGACTGTGGTTGAGATTTGTTGTTAATGAAAATCTCAGGGAGGCTTTCCCCAGTTGTCAAGTTTTTTAAAACTCTTTTATTGGAGTTTCTTTTTATTTTCACCACTTTTATGCAGTACATACCATATGGTAATTAACAGAGTGGTTGCACTCTGCCCTAATTGAGTTAGCGCTTTATACATCATGTAATGGCTCTGTTGTATGTTATGCATCATGTTTGGTTGAAAAAAAATCTATAATATCTTCTAATAGCATGTTTATTGTGAAACATCCTTTTTGTTGTATGCGTTTCGCTGTGCTGTTCGGTAGTCATTTAAGTTCACTCAGGAGTTTTGTTCGTCATCGTATAGACTGTTCACAACTTCAGTTTCAGTTTGGCCTAACAAAAGTATCCTTTGCTGAAACTGTGCAACACTGCAAAGGATACTTTAGTATGGTATCTAACAAAAGTAGTTGCCTAACACAGTCCTCATAAATATGACTCTGCATTTTTAGCATTCCCCTTCAAACAGGTGGCATAGTTGTTCACCGTACTCTGTTCTTCTATGTGCAGGTACCGGTTTTGCAGACTGCAGCTTGGTATCTACTGCTCCTCTCGTCCCCAAATAGATGTCATTCTTCGGTTCGGAAGTCAACGTTTTCAAACTACCGCAATTATATATTAAAATATATAAATATTTATCTTAAGTAATTAGTATCATCGGAAAGATCTTTTAAGTCTAGTTTTTAATAAATTTATTTGGAGATATAAATGTTGCACGTATTTTCTACAAACGTAGTCAAAAGTTGGAAAAGTTTGGCCGCACGCGACCCCAAAAACAACATCTAAATGGGGACGGAGGGAGTATGTCAACTGATGACTATGGTATCTAACTTTTTTGATATTGACTTGAATATGGAAATGATGCAGCAGCTTTTCTTCACCTTGTTATTTAGTACAGTGTTATAAACGTAAGGGCTACAGTAACTTGTGGCCGATCACTTTGGATAAACTCTGTTCATCCCTTGGTGCTTGGTTATATTCCATTGGTGATGTACTGCCGCTCACGTGTTCACCCCATCCGTGCGTGCAAGAAATAAGCAGAAGGTTTCATGAGAACAGAAACAGAGCAAGGTCACCAAACGCTGCTTTTCTGCAGAGCGTCATAGTTTTTACAACTTGTTTGGATAAACGCTGCAGAAGGCATGTGCCCATGTAGTTGAACTGGTCACATTTTCTGTTACGTAGCCCAGATTGCAACTGCTTGCTCCTTTTTTTTTCTGAATGTTCTTTTCCAAAGAGTTTATATTATGTAAATAATGAACAAAGTTGATTTTTTTTTTTTTTTTTTGAGAGAAAATGCGCTGCTTCATTCATCGGAGGTAGAAAAAGGCTGACTAGCGTTCAGAGATGAGACCTACTCGATTCTGGGCCAACGACAAATGATAGGGTTTGGAAGATGTTATAGAGCGGCCCATGAGTAGCCCAACTAGGCACCTCCCAACTCCATCGATTCCCCAACCCTCACTCCATTCTGATTTCTGAGTGACAAGTGAGTGCGGCGGCCGGCGGCGAGACACGACGCTGGGAAGTTTGGGGTGTCGGAGGGACTCGCGACCGGCGTGGCGGCGCGGGCTCAGCGACGGTGAGCGCTGGTGTAGCCTTGTTCCCATGCGCGGGCGAGGCGTTGCTGGCGCGTCGTCCGCGCGAGCGATGCCGTGGGCAGCCAGGCGAGCTCTGTCTCCGCTACTGATCGAGCAGCCATGTAGAGGGTGCCTCGTTCTAACGTCCAGGAAGAAGCGAATAAGCAAGCAAGCTTCAGACAAAGTAATATAGGTACATATTTTCATCGTTTCCTTTAATTTGCTCTGTACATATTCTCAGATCGAGTATAGTATGGAATTCTCACCTCTCTTATTGTATACAGTGAAGCTCCCCCCTCCCCCCCAACCCATCATTTTTTTTCTGGATCCGTCCTTGTGTGTTGTACAAGGAGGTGTTAGGTTCTTAAGTATGCTTGGCCTGATGCACCATGTGTTTGTTGGTGTCTATAAATATAAAGTATGGTTAGCCTGACGCGCCAGGGAGTAGAAAGCAGCATTACAAAAACTAGCAATTGCAACTTGTGTGTCTGTTTCCTTGCATCACGTGATAAAGTGTACTGCTGCATTAGATTTTCAGTTTCCCACGTACGATCATCGTCAGAGACTGAGTATGTATATTGCTCCAGTATTATATATTGTATAGGTACCATGATGCATCGCTCCTTTTCACGCTGGACGGTGCCAGCGACAACGAGCTATCGGCTAGATTAGAGGGGAGTGGGACCAACCGGCCGGGATCGCAAAGGAATGAACTATAGTTTGGTGACTCCCCCTACGCGTTCTTGACTGACCGCAGCTGTGTTTAGCAGTGTGGTTGCAAGGAAACCTCCTCATATCTTGCCAAGAAGGCGCAGGCACCTAGCTATACCTTCTTCCCATCTCACACTCTCAGTGCACATCTGATCGAGGGAGCTCCCAACATGGATCCGGTGACGATCACCGCCGTAGGGTGGAGCATCAAGATCCTAGGCTGGGTCATCTCGCCAATCATGTCCAAGCTCGTCAGCAAAGGCTGGTCCTACCTTCAAGATGTTGCTGGCTCATCGGCTAAAAATCTCCAGAATCTGGAGGAGAAAGTCGAACATCTGAAGCTGATGCTTGAGGCAGCTCGGGTGAGTCCTGATGATGAGAAGAAGTTGGAACGATGGGTGAAGAAACTCAAGTCTGCTTTCTACGATGCTCAAGACATCCTGGATGCAATTGATTATCACCATCTCAAATGCAAAGCCATGCTTCGTCATCAATCTAAGGTACGTTGTTCAGTTCCCCTTTATTATATAACTAGTCTATAGCGCGCGCGTTCGCGCGCGGGACTTGGGCGCCCGTGGATATTTAAGGGTGGCGTCGTAAGGGTTAATGCATAACACTTATCGAAATGAAACAAGGTCCAGGTGGACCTGAATATTGTCTTAAATAGGGTGCTAGATGGGCATAGTCTGTCAGTTTGGCCCAGAGACCGAATCAGTACAACACAGTCACCTAGAGGCGTTGCAACATAAGTTTAAGAAAGACAATCATAATAATTAGCTAGGGATCCTGGGCATCGATGGACGCAACATGCACTGGCCCATAGCAACTGGAAAGATAGGTAGGTGGCTCCATGCGTTGCTGCAGATGAAGCGTTGGCCGGTGGACACTTCAGTCAGTTCCGTCGCTCTCATCTGCATGTTGTTAAGCACACGTTAGCTAAATATAGCTGAGACAACAGGAGATTGGTAGGCATGTTGGAGGATCAAGTTGTGTTGCCGTTACCGTGCAGGTAGCCGCGTAGGTAGTTGCCCTCGGAGTCATAGTCGCTGTCTGAGTCGTTGGTTGCTGGCTGGACATTCCGTGCGCGTTCATCTGTGTATCAATAGTTAAGTATTTATGCATCGAGAAACCTAAAGTGTACAGCCTCGGCCCACTTACCATCGAGTTGCTGTTCAAATGCCTCTCTGAGCACATCACTGTCATATCCTTCTTCTGGGTCTGTTATAAGGTATTTGGAATGAATTTAAATGCATCTAAGAAGAGAGGAGTCTCAATCTAAAGGAGTGGGTATGAGGTACCTGCATAGTCGTCTCCTGTCCTGCGGTTCAGAGGGGTGGAGGAATCATCTGGGCCGAGGTCTGGTGCTTCGTCGTAGGGATAGGTGTTGAACGTGACAGGGAAGACGACGTTGCGAGCACCTTTGTTCTGTAGGACACTGGATAGCTAGGTGGCCAGTTTTGGGGATAGACTCTGTGTTAAGTGCAAGAGCATGAAGACGACAGACGCCTTTGGCTTTGTGGAAGGTGCAAGTCTGAATGTCGCAATATGGATCAAGCAGGGGGTGCTAAGACGCTTTTTAACAAACGCATGCGGTGGGACTCCAGTGATGTCTACAGTCACTTTCATCTCCCAGTCCACAAGATGAGCGCCATACTGGTTGGACCATGGGAGAAGCCTCATACAGAAGTCACGGCCTTGAAGGATGCGAGAGGAAGTGACAATGTCTTTCTCTCCGGCATTGTCAAACTGGATGACAAAGTCAGAGCCGAAGCGAGAGATGACTATGGGGTTGACCAGGTTTGGGAATTGATCTCGGAAGGCAAGGCGTATGTCTTTGGCGGTAGGCTTTGCATTTCTGGGGAAAACGTGGTTTGCAACAACAGCGTTCTGGAAATGTAGCTCAGTGAGGAGGATCTCGGTGTGCTCGCCTGCCCGGAGGACAGCGAGACCTGGAAGAGAGTGGCCGTTCTACAGAATGGTAGGAACAATAAAAGCATTTACTATTTTTGTAAGCATAAGCTCTCAGCGTTTCAGTCTATGTATGAACCGATGCATGTATGTCGACGGCTAAGCCAAAATATCACATGGGAAAAGTGTACAGGTTCCACAGAAGAAATTTGTGGCAGGTTTTAGAAACAATAGAAGCATTTACTATTTTTGTAAGCATAAGCTTTCAGTGTTGCAGTGTAGGTATGAACTGATGCATGTATGTCGATGGCCAAGCCACAATAGCACATGGGAAAAATAGTACAGGCACGGTAGAATAGAAACATAGATCTATTATGGCAAGGGAAGAAGAGTGTACCATGATGAAGCTGAAGTTGATGCGTGAGCACTGAGTTCGATCTAGAGGAAAAGAGACAATGATTACCCATGCAGATCACCAATGCGTCTGAATGCAAGGCGAGGTGTGTCAGAGGGTACCTGTGGCTGTGCAACCGCGAAGCGCGCCTTGTTCGGTAGATCCGGGGACGATTCTCAGGACCTGCGAAAGGGGTGCGTGTAGGGATTCATCAGGAAGACGAGCAGCAGGATCAGAGGCGGGAGAGTGACGGCGAGGAAGAAGGAGCTCACCCTTTGTCGCCGCTGCAATGAAAGGGGATGAGGATGGGGAAAGGCAGGCGACGCTTTGTTTCTTCGCCTATCCCCCGGCGAAGAGCTCCGCCCGGCGAGCGCAACAACCACTCCCGCGCACCGCGTCTTCACACCAGATGGCGTCGAACCCGTCCAAGACCTGCGAAGAAACACGAAAGCGTCGATGCGGAGGGGGAGAGTATCAGCACCGAGCTTCTAAGCAGTAGAAGGAAGAACGGGATGAGCGAGATCTTGTGGCCGGCGCCATGGGAGCTCACCTAACCGAAAACGGCGCGGGCAGGGGAGACCCGGAAACGAGGGTCGAGGAAGTCCTTTTATCCCGTCTCCCCGGCGGCACCGCTGTCGATGGAGTCCGGTCCTCACCAACAGCCCCGACACCTGGGCCCGGTCATGTATGGGGCCAGCCGTTTCAGGAAAGCGTAAAGCGGCGGCGCTTTTGTGCCTTGCGCCGCGGGCGCTCCGGGCGGCGCCTGCTGAAGCTGCGGGCCGACCCGGCACCGATCGCGCCCCGGCGTGACGATGGGTGCGAAGCGCGAGCTGACCACATAGGGACGCAGGACGGGACGACGCCGCAGCGGCGTACGGGGCATGCAGCCGCTGACCATGGGCCCCTGCGGCGTTCCAGCCAACCCTGTGTAGACAACGCCCCCAGCGGCCAGCCCTGAGAGGCGACCCGTCGTACCGACCACCAATGCCGCCCGAACAATGACACGGCGTCGGTGTTCGTTCGGTACCGTCAGACCGCCCGAGCGCCGCGCCGCGCTTTGGTGCGGCGTGGAGCTGCTGGTCAGCGCGGAAAAGCGGGGAGGGGCGATGTTTGTCATCCGCCCGACAGGGCCCGGTGGAAGCGGCACCCAATCAACAACGAACAAACGCCCTTGTGTGCGGTGCACGGGCGGCGCGGGGCGGCGTGGGGAGCGGGCGGCCGGGAAGCGGTATGGCGGGGCGGTGGGTCCACCGGGCCACTTTACCTGTAACCGCCGGAGGTTTGCTGTCCATTGATCGAGGATCCGGCGGCCGTAGATTCACGTCGGCGCGGCCCATCTTTGTGGAGGGGTCCCGGCCTGGTAGTCTCATCTTTCTACATCTATGCCGACTCCAAATGAGCGAGTGGGAGCCGTTTGTGGATTTTCTTTTTGTAAAGGCGAACGGCCGGGCGGTGCAGCCGTGTTCCGCTATTACGCACCCCTCTCGAGCCGCCCGGTAGAAATACCCGGTGTACTAGGCCACCGGCATGGCAATCGATGATCAAGCCGTAAGTGAAGGCGATGCTCCGGTGAACAAGTCCGGATTCGGCGGCAATGGGAAGGAGAAGCCGAGGGCCAAAAGCGGATCAAAAAGGCCGAGCACCCGGGTTTCTAGGCCTGTGTGGATCAAGAAAGATCGGCCCAAGACGACGCAGCCCGACATTGTTTGTTGCATTTGTTTTCAACCCGGCCCATGTAACGGACGGCGGGGGAGAGTCGGCTTCCCTTTTGTATCGTCCCATTCCTTCGTTTCTCTCTGAACTCAAATTGAAGACTAAACTTCGTGCCTAGGTGGCCGGTGGTGAGCTCTCGACACGGGAGCGTCGAATTATGTCATCGTCTAGTTCCAAGTTACCCCAAGTATCTAGCCCGGTAACATCGATGCTCGGATTCGTTCGATCCCACCTCCACTCCCACAAATCGCATCCGCCATCAGCCCTCTCTCGATCCCTACCGAATTCCACCTCAATCCACCTCCATTGGCTCGATTCCGGTTCGCTTGAACTCTCAACTCCATCGGTGCGCTCCGCAAACGCTTCGGGCTAGATGGAGATCCCAAATTGCGATGAGCTGCAGTGATTTGGTTGATTTCGCCCAGTAATGCCCAAGCAAGCGGATTCACTTGTGAGATCGAGAAAATTGAGTTGTCTCCGATTACAACACTCGCCTCCAATCGACCATGGCCACACCGGAGGAGCAAAGAAAGAAGTTGTTGGCGCTCACGGAGAAGAACGCCAAGGGGATCGGCGAGCTACAAAACTCCATGGTGGAGATGAGAGCTCTCTGCACCGACCTCAACATCTGGAAGTTGCAGATGGATAGTTGTGTCCATGATGTAGAGCACGATGTTCTAGAGCTTGGAGACAAGGTGGAGAAAGCGCTCAGCAGCCTACCTCAAGCAATATTTCTACCAAGACGAGCAAAGTTACCATCGCCTCGTCATCAGCGGGGACGGGGGACAGCCGGCTCCCACAATCACAGCGTCGGGCTCCGTGCAGCTGGAGCCAACCCCACCTAGTGCAACATCAAGGTCGATAGACCGAAGCAAGGCGGCCCAAGGGGTGGTGTTCACCATGACCCCAGGCCAACATCGGCCACAAGGTGAAACTACACTGCCTAAGCCTGTTCTACCACAGTTTTAGTCTACTGTATCGGTTAGTGATTGTTACCTTAAGCATCTACATCATCCTGCTATGCTCACATCCTAAACATTGGCTTAAAGATTGCTTGTCTTTCTTTGAAATCTATGAGGTTCATCCTAGTTTATGGATCAAATGCTCCACCATGCACCTGATAGGTTACTCTAAACTTTGGTTACAAAATGTTCGACCTAGAGTATCCTTAATGCCTTGGGAAGATTTTCCTAGCTGTCATTTGTGCAAAGTTTGATAGAAATGAACACAATCAACTTCTCGGACAATGTTTCCGTGTCAGCCAAAAAGCCACTTGTCAATGAATACATAGAAAAATTCTATGATCTAGTCGACCAAATACTTGCTCATGAACCAACATTTTCTTCCATCACTATCACTAATAGATTTGTAGATGGGCTTAAACATGAGATTAAGTCAGTTGTCATGATGCATCAACCACAAGATTTGGATGCTGCTAGTGCCCTTGCTCTCTTACAGGAAGAAGCAATGCTAGGACCCCAAGTGCATAACAAGAAGGGTGAAGGCCTCATCTTATTATAAGAAAGCTTACTCTGAACATTCCAAGTCCTATCAGCAGAATTCAAGCTATACTCCAAGGTTTTCTTCAAGCCCTGGTAATGACAAGAAGTCTGTGGATTCATCAAAATCCAAGACCACTGAAGAGGCATTGAAAACACTCAAAAATTATAGAAGAGCAAAAAAGGACTATGCTATAAATGTGGTGAAAATGGAGCCATGGCCTTAAATGTCATTACGTTTTACATTCGGGGCAATGGAGGAAGTTTGGTCGGTTGTTCCTAATGATACAACATCGACTTCAAGTCCTGAACACTGCTCTTGATTGATTCGATAATGATGCGTGTGAGATATCATTTCAAGCCACGAATGGTATTGATAACCAAGCAACTATGAGGTTGAGAGGATTCATTAATGATCAGGAGGCTTATATGCTCATTGACTCTAGCAGTTCCCATTGTTTCATCAGTGAAGCATGTGCAGCGAGAATCTTAGGCTGCCAACCATTACAACAATCTGTTCAAGTGAGGGTTGCTAATGGCCAATTTATTGAGTGCACTCATGAACTGCCTTACCAGCTTTGGCACATTCAAGGAGTGACTTTCACAAATACATTCAAAATCCGACATCTCAGCTCATATGATGTCATCATTGGTATGGATTGGCTTTCTGTGAACAACCCCATGAACATGCACTAGGGAGAGAAGTGGATCATTTTTTATATCAATGGCAAATCAATAAAGATTCATGGCATCACACCCGCAATAGTGGTGGGTTCTCTAGTCACTCCTGACCAATTAGCATCTATGCTACATCAGGATTCTTTCCTTTGTTGCATTACACTAAAATTCATCAACAACATCAAGACCCTCCCGAAACAATTGTACCTCCTGAGATTGATTGACAAGTATTCAGACATCTTTTCGCCAATACCGGTCTACCTCCATCTAGACCTGGTGATCATGTAATTCCTCTCATGCCTAGAGCAGCATCTTTCAGACTCAGGCTCTACAGATACACTCCATTCCAGAAGAATGAGATTGAAAAACAGATTAAATAAATGTTGGACAAGGGACTTATCAAGAATAGTTCAAGTCCATTGTCTTCTCCTGCCTTGCTTGTTAAGAATAAAACTGGTGATTGGCGTCTATGTGTGGATTATAGAAGATTGAACTCTCTTATAGTGAAGAACAAATATCCATTGCCCATAATTGATGAATTGCATGGTGCAAGCTGGTTTAGTTCACTAGATTTAGCTTATGGTTTTCATCAAATCAGAATGACAACTGGTCAACAACAACAACAACAACATAGCCTTTAGTCCCAAGCTAGTTGGGGTAGGCTAGAGATGAAACCCATATGAAACAAACAAAAAAGAACGTAAAAAGGCACAAGACAAAAGGATAAAGATAGGGTAAATAGAAAAGGAAACAAAGTCATGGTTAAGGCACGTTGATAGCTAGCCTCCAAGCGCTCCTGTCCAAAGCTAAATCCTTGGAGATATTCCACTCCTTAAGGTCTCTCTTAACCGCCTCGTCCCAAGTCGGTCTAGGTCGAGCTCTACCTCTTTTTACATTATCTACCCGCTCTAGAACTCCACTACGCACCGGGCCTCGGGAGGCCTTCGTTGAACATGTCCAAACCATCTCAACGATGTTGAATCAATTTCTCCTCGATAGGAGCCACCCCGACCCTATCCCGAATATCTTCATTCGAACTCTATCCCTTCTAGTATGCCCAAGAAACCAACGCAAACATACGCATCTCGATCCACGCTTAGGCTGGCCGGACATGTAAGCCTTTTTGTAGGCCAACATTCAGCACCATATAGCATCGCCGAAGCGAATCGCCGTCCTATAGAACTTCACCCTCTTGTCACATAGGATGCGGAAGCTTGACGCCACTTTAGCCAACCTCGCCGCGATTCTATGTCTAACATCTTCATCAATGTCGCCATCCTTCGTAGCATAGATCCTAAATACCGAAAAGTATCCTAAATACCCTTACGTAGCATAGACACCACTTGTCCATCCGGGGTGACGTCCCCATCCTCGTGCCTAGTCGGGGCAAAAGTCGCACATCATATACTTTCGGTCTTGGTCCTACTCGATCCAACCCTTTCGACTCTAGCGTGTGCCTCCACGGCTCCAACTTCCTATTTACCCCCTGCTCTACTCTCATCCACTAGCACCACATCATCGAGCATACACCAAGGGATATCACCACAGTATATCCCTTGTGACCTCATCCATCACCGTAGTAAATAAATAAGGGCTCGATCTTGACCCTTGATGTAGTCCTATGTTAATTGGAAAGTCAGCGGTATCGCCATCACATGTTCGAACACATGTCATGGCATCCTTGTACATATACTTGATGAGGGTAATGTACTTAGTTGGGACTTTGTGTTTTTCTAAGGCCCACCACATGACGTTTCTCGATACTTTGTCATACGCCTTCTCGAGGTCAATAAAGACCATGTGCAAGTCTTTCTTCTGCTCCCTAAATCTCTCCATCAACTGTCGTACTAAGAAAATCGCCTCCATGGTCGACCTCCCGGGCATGAACCCAAATTGGTTTTGGGTCACACTTGTCGATCTTAGGTATGCTTTCGATAACCCTCTCCCAAAGCTTCATCGTATGGCTCATCAACTTAATCCCCCTTAGTTAGTACAACTTTGAACATCTCCCTTATTCTTGAAGATTGGTACTAATATACTTCGCCTCCATTCTTGACCATCTTGTTCGACCGAAAAATGAGGTTAAAAAGCTTAGTCACCATACTACCGCTCTCACTCCCGGACATCTCCACACCTCAATGGGGATGCCATCGGGGCCCATCGCTTTACCTCCCTTCATCCTCTTCAAAGCCTCCCGATCTCGCCTCCCGAATCCTCCTCACAAAGCGTCTACAAGTATCGTCAAATGAGTCGGTCCAACTCAAAGGTAGGACTATCATTCTCTCCATTGAACAGCTTTTATCAAGTACTCTCGCCATCGTCCTTGATCTCCTCGTCCTTCCAGCGATCGATCTGTCCCATCCTTGATGCATTTGATTTGGTTTATGTCCCTTGTCTTCCTCTCACGTATCCTAGCGATCCTATAAATGTCCTTCTCCCCTTCCTTCGTGCCTAGCCGTTGGTAAAGGTCATCAAAAGCCTGACCCTTTGCTACACTCACAGCTCGCTTTGCAGCCTTCTTCGCTATCCTATAGCCCTCGATGTTGGCTGCACTCTTGTCGAATGGAGGCGCTTGAAGCACTCCTTCTCCTTAATAGCCCTTTGTACCTCGTCGTTCCACCACCAGGTGTCCTTCGCTTCCTTCTTGCCTCCCCTACTCACACCCAACACTTCTGAGGCCACCTTCCGTACACATGTTGCCATCTTCAGCCACATATCGTCTGCATCTTCTCCTTCTTCCCAAGGCCCCTCGCCTAGCATCCTCTCCTTAAATGATTGTGCCGCTTCCCCTCTAAGCTTCCACCACTTCGTCCTCGTAATCTTGACACGTTTGTCCCGGTGGGCACGCACCAAAACGAAAGTCCGCCACTACAAGCTTGTGTTGAGGGACCGCACACTCACCGTGTATCACCTTACAATCTAGGCAAAAGCCCTATCCTCCCTTCTTGCAAGGATAAAAAGTCGATCCGCTCGAGTGTTGTCCACTATGGAAGGTCACTAAATGGGATTCCCTCTTTCTAAAGAGGGTATTCGCTAACAACAAGTCATAGGCCAAAGCAAAATTCAAAACATCCTCCCCCTCTTCGTTCCTACTACCGTACCCGAAACCCCCGTGCACTCGCTCAAACCCTACATTTGTTGCACCCACATGGCCATTGAGATCTCCTCCTATGAAGAGTTTCTCACCGGTAGGCACAAGATTACTAACCATGCTATCCGTGGTCCTCCCAAAATTGACTCTTGGCGCTCTCACTAAGACCTACCTGAGGGGCATAGGCACTGATCACATTCAAGACCGAGTCTCCAACGACCAATCGGACTAGGATAATCCGATCACCTTGCCTCCTAACGTCCACTACTCCATCCTTAAGGCTTCTATCTATCAAGATGCCTACACCATTCCTACCCGATGTTGTCCCCGTGTACCAAAGCTTGAAGCGGTGTCCTCCACCTCTTTAAGCCTTTCGCCCTTCCATTTGGTCTCCCCGAACGCATAGAATATTTACACGCCTCCTAGTTGCCGCATCGACTAGCTCTCTTAACTTACCTATTAGGGACCCTACGTTCCGGCTACCTAGACGAATCCTAGTTGGCTCGGCTGGCTTCCTTACCCCTTCGCACCCGTCGAGGAAAGTGCAAAGACCCTTGCTCATTTTCACTACACCGGGCGCGGATGTAGCGCGCCACTAAGGTTGCGACGACCCGACCCTTGCTCACTTATCATCGTACCCGGATCACGATACGACGCGCCACTAAGGGGATGGCGACCCGGCCCTTGCCCATTTGACACCACACCCGGGTTCCGATGTAGCGCGTCGCTAAGAGGGTTACGCCCCAACGAATTTCTTATGGGTTTCATATCCATTAGAGTGGCTGGTTTTTTCTGTTGGTTCGCCAAACCTAACGCAACCCTCCTCCTTTACCCGGGCTTGGGACCGGCTATGTTGAGACGACTCAAGAAAGTCTTCCAATCAACATAGGTTTGGAGTTAGAATGACAACCGGTCATGAGTATAAAACTGCCTTCCAAACGCACAATGGCCATTATGAGTATCGGGTTATGCCATATGGTGTCACCGGTGGACTAGGAACTTTCCAAGAAATTATGAACACAATTTTAGCACCCCTATTGAGAAATTTTATCATTGTCTTCATTGATGATGTCCTTATCTATAGTAAGTCTTGGGAGGAACACCTTGACCATATTGAGCAAGTTTTTACGCTTCTAAAACAAAACAAGCTCTTTGTCAAACTGAAGAAGTGTTCATTTGCCAAACAAGAGCTCAGCTATTTAGGCCACATTATCAGTCCAACTAAAGTATCGACTGATCTAAAGAAAATCCAGGTTATTCAGGACTGGCCATCTCCACTGAATGTAAAAGAATTAAGGAGTTTTCTTGGTGTGGCAGACTATTACAGAAAATATGTCAAAAATTTTGGCCTTCTGTCTAAACCCTTGACTAATCCGTTGAAAAAGGGACAACTGTATGTCTGGAATTCTGAGACAGAAGCATCATTTCAAACACTGAAAATAGCCTTGATGACTACACTATTTCTAGCTTTGCTTGACTTCTCTAAGCCATTTGAGTTGGAGATAGATGCCTCTGACAAAGGCATAGGTGCAGTGCTTCAGCAAGAAGGCCATCCTATTGCTTACATTAGCAAAGCTCTTGGACCAAAGGCACATGGTTTGAGCACATATGAAAAAGAATGTTATGCCATTCTACTTGTTGTTGACCAACGGAGATCATATCTTCAAAACTCTGAGTTCACAATTAACACTGACCAAAAGGAGCCTTATCCACTTGGATGATCAAAGCTTAGCCACACCTTGGCAACACAAGGATTTGACCGAACTTTTGGGTCTTACTTACAAGATAGTGTACAAACAAGTCAATGAAAATAGAGTGGCGGATGCCCTATCTAGAACATCTCATGCCGCTAGCCATGACATCTCTGCTGTCTCACTGACTACACACCCATGGCTACAGCAACTATAAAATTCCTACAACCAAGACCCAACATCTCTCAAGTTACTTCAGAAATTGAGTATACTGATCTCAAATGATGCTTATTCATTGACAATGTTGTGGACATCCAACAGTAGATTCTCATAGCATTGCACTCAAGTCCAATTGGAGGGCATTCAGGTTATGAAGCCACATACTACAGAATCAAAAGACTCTTTGCTTGGACACATATCAAACAATCAGTGAAAGACTTTGTGGCACAATGCCAGGTATGTCAATAAGACAAAACTGAGAGGGTTGCTTATCCCGGTCTATTAGCTCCTCTACCGCACCTGACAGTTCTTGGCACACTATAACTATGGACTTCATAGAGGGTTTACTAAAATCAAAATCATTCAACGTATCTTGGTGATTATGGTTAAATTCTCCAAATATACACACTTTCTTCCACTATCACACCCATACAATGCCTTAGATGTTGCTCAGTTGTTTATGCACAACATCTTCAAATTACATGGTATGCCCTAGGTTATTATATCAGATAGAGATAAGATTTTCACTAGTCACCTTTGGAAAGAATTCTTCAATATGATGGGGACAAATTTGCATATGAGCAGTGCCTATCATCCCTAATCTGATGATCAAACTGAGAGAGTTAACCAATGTTTGGAGGCCAACCTCAGGTGTTTTGTCCACTCTTTTCCTACTAAATGGAATTCCTGACTCTCACTTGTTGAATACTGGTATAATAACTCGCACCAGTCACCACTCATCTCTAGGTACTACACCATTCTATAGGTCACCATCCTACGGAGCTTGGAATTACAAAGACTGGACCTACTACATTACCCAACTTGGATAAATGGCTTCAAGATAGAGAAGTTATGCACCAAGTGGTCCATCAACATTTGCTCAGAGCTCAAAGAGAGATGAAAAATCAAGCTGACAAGAAAAGATCTTTCAGAAGCTTCAATGTGGGTGATTCTATCTTTGTCAAGATTCAACCATACATCTAGACAACAGTAGATCATCTAACAAGTTGTCATTCAAGTATTTTGGTCCATTTTCCATCATAGCCAAAATCAATGAGGTGGCCTGTAAGTTGCAATTACCTAACAATTGCATGATACATCCAGTGTTTCATGTGTCTATGCTCAAGAAGGCTATACCTCCTCACACACTATTGTTAGCTCAACATTGCCGGATCTTGATGATCATTACCGTGTACCTGAACCGATACTTGATCATCATCTTCACTTGCACAACAATGCCACTACTACCGCAAAAGCTAGTGAAATGGTCGAGCCTCGCCGGTGAACCTTTCGATTGGGAAGAAGAGCAAGCCTTGTGGTAGGGGTTCCCTCGTGCATTGGCTTCGGGACAAGCCATTCCTCGCCGTCGGGGGGAGGGTGTGGATGTCACCGTCGGGCATGGCACTAATGATCAAGCTGTAAGTGAAGCCGATGCTCCGGTGAACAAGTCCAATTCTAGCAAAGAAAGGGAAGGAGAAACTAAGGGCCAAGTAGATCAAAGGCCGAGCACCCGGGTTTACGGGCCCGTGTGGATCAAGTGAAGATGGCCCAAGGCGACGCAGCCCGACATCGTTTGTTTCATTTTTCAACCCGACCCATGTAACGGGTGACAAGGACAACAATCGGCTTCCCTTTTGTTTCATCCCCTTCCTTCGTTTACCTCTAAACTCGAACTCAAGATCCGAACTCATGCCTAGATGGTCGGGCGGGCGAGCTCTCGGCATGACCGAAGCATCGAATTTTTGTCATCGTCTAGTTCCAAGTTACCCCAAGTATCTAGTCTAGTCACAGCCAACTACGCCCTCGTCGGTGACCAGCAGCCCCATCGGCCATACCCATCCACCCTCGGCTCAACCCCGGAGGCCTTTTATCTCAACCCTGTCTTTGTAGCCTCATCTCTTCGTAGATCCACACACATCCTGTGACTTTTGAAGATGAAGAGCTCTGGGATAGGGGACACACAACGATGGTGCCGAGGATCTCGAGGAGATTGAGACGCCTTCCTCCACATCCAGAGCTCCCACCCCTCTGAACAGCCATTACCCCTGAAGCCTGCTTTCACTGGTCCAATTTCGTCGGATCCATGTGCAAGCCAAGCGATATCCATCATCGGGGCCCGATCACCCAAATAGAAGGATAAGACCCGCCCGGTGGTTACCTTGGGTTGCACGCGGGCTACATCCCAAAGCATGGCTTGATGCTGCGACACCACCCTCATGCCCCATCTTGCCCACGGTGTCGCCGGTTGCGGCGATCAATCATGCCAAAGCGGTTGGTGTTCGGCGACTACATGGGCATTGATGCGGTCATGGTGGGCGAAGTGGGCTACCCACCGGGCGTTGGTCCGCGCAGATGGACCCAAAATGCGTTGCCGCCTGCGGGAGGTCACCACGGTGCCGTGGATCTTTGAGGCGGCCGCGCAGACTCCCATCGCCACCACTATAGGCGTGGATGCAGCCGCCTCTCAACGGTCGGCCGACTCCTTTCAAAATAGCTGAAGAGCCAACAAGATTCTGTGGTAAGGCACCTTCGCTGTTGTTGCCCCAACCGTGTGTGGAGGTGACGCTAGCAAAGCCGCACCGCATCAAGAAGATCGCCACACGGCCGCCTTTGAAGCGGGGGAGGTGATAGTGATGCAGTGGATCGGATTCATCGATGAAAGGACGATGCCCTCCACGACGGCCAAGAAGGCCTATGACAACATCATCCACGAGGACCTGCCCACCTCACATGAAGAGGCAATGTAATAGCTCTTCTTGGAGCTACTGGGAGAGGGGCCGAGGTGATCAAGGCGCTGTGCAAGCCACCGCTTATGATCGACGGTGTTGACTAGGTTGTATAATTAGCGAGCAATAGCACTTGATCTCGTTCTGTTAGGGAGGGCGGAACAGATTGTATAACAAGATCCCCTAGTGTCATTCATGGTGCGTTGTTGTAACTTTCACTATTTCTCAATCTTAATACAAATTATTATGCACAAACTTTTTACGTATTTGAGAAAAAAAAAATGAAATCCATCCTGATTCAGCCGGATAGGCCTCTGCTGCCTTGGCTCAACCTTCAAGCTAGCGTCCGCATCCCCGGAGAAGCTGCGACTGAATTAATCTGTCTGACTTCACTTCCAAGTGAAACATGTGCTAAGCACGTTCTTTAAAATAAATCCGGCGACTTCAGGATTTTTCACTCACGAGTATTCACATGTAGACTTTTCCTTCTTATTTGTCCTTGCAAATTTCATTTTAAAATTTACATGAACGTAGATTTTTTGGATAAAATGAAGATTTTATTATTTTCTCAAAGTACAATATGTCGAGCTGATACAAAGTTTGAAAAACTACTTTCGGCTTCTGCTCGACAACTAGCACAATAGCCACCCAAAGTCTAGTGACTATCATTTATTGATCGTATGATTACTTGTTTGCTCTAGCATAAATTTAATCCTAACAATTTTGAAACTCTCTCGTATGCAGAAGGCTCCACCGAAAAAGGATTTCAATGTTCCTAATGAGTCAAAAAAAAAGAGCTGAGGGAAACCTTAAAAAGGATAGAAGACCTAATCGATGAAGCACAGAAGCTTCTACCGTTGGTCCATTTGACCACCAGTAGTGACAGTATCAAGAGTTCACCAAAACAGACTACGGGATCGCTCTCCAAGAGTTCGCAGACTACATCAGAACCCCCAAAAGTTTTTGGCCGAGATGAGGATACTAAAAAGATAATAAGCATGCTCCATGATACACCAGCTGATGATCATTCTGTTATTGGAATTCATGGCATTGCAGGGTCAGGAAAAACCACCCTTGCACAGTATGTTTGTGATTGTGAGAAGAAAAGTGAAGACCATTATTTCGAGCTAATTATGTGGATTCATGTTACTGAAAACTTCAGTGTGCATACTATTTACAATGAGATGTTACAGATAGCGTCGGGTCATAAAATGGATAGCAATCTTGATATGCTGCAAAGTGAACTGAAGAAAAGTCTGAAAGACAAGAGGTTCTTATTGGTACTGGATGATGTATGGTATTCGTAAAGTGTCGATAAACAGGACGATCTGAAGAAACTTCTCTCTCCATTGAAGGAGGTGACAAAGGAAGCAGAGTCCTAGTGACGGTCCGGACTGCAGATGCAAAGAAAACTTCTTGGGGCTCGAGCCCTATGCCAATTTCAGATATGGATGAAGAAGAGTTCTTCAAAATGTTCATGCATTATGCACTTGATAAGTCACTGGTTAGAGGCCAAGACAAAGGCAAATTTGAAACAATTGGTAAAGAAATCTCCCTACTACTACGAAAGTCACCTCGGCGCGAGAACAAGTGGCGGGACAGCTGGGGCTAAGAACCTCTCGAAAGCAGAGGATATTGGTTTCTGGATAGACACCCTGAACCGGAAGCGTAATCTGCTGCATGATACTATGGGAGCTCTGTGGTGGAGCTACCATCAGCTTGAGGGGCATGTCCGGCAATGTTTTGCATATTGTAGTATGTTTCCAAGAAGACATACACTGTCTCGAGATAAGCTAGTTAAAATGTGGATGGCACAAGGGTTTGTGGATACCAGTAAAACCTCAGACATGGAAGTTGCTGCTCGTGAGCACTTTGAAATATTGCTGTCAACCTCATTCATCCAACTAAAGTGCAATACTGATGAGTATGACCAAGAAGAGTACTACACAATTCATGATCTATTGCACGACTTAGCAGGAATAGTTGCTGGAAGTGACTGCTTCCGAATTGAGAACGATATGGTCGACCACCGGATTCCTCAAGATGTTCGGCATCTTTTTATTGATTCCGATAAACCAAGAAAATTCATGGACCAGATTGTGAAACTGAACAACTTGCGAACTCTAGTAATGCAAAATGTTGCCGAAATACCGGTGAAGAAGAATTTTTAAAACAATTAGTGCAAAAGATTTTAAACGCATTCTCAAAGACCTGAAGAAGCTGCGGTTCGTGCATGTTCATCTGGAGGATTGGGATGCGAATGTGATTCCGAATGTATTGGTGAATTAAAACATCTTCGCTACCTTGGTCTTAGTTGGATCTATGGTAATGGTACTACAGATCTGCCACCCGCATTTGCCCAGCTATACCATCTGCAGGTGCTCTCCATTGGTTCTTCTGCGGTGTGCTGTCTTGACAGCGATCACATGGCCGACCTTGAGAATCTGCGGCACACGGAGTGTTCCACAAGTAACATCCCGACATAGGGCGGATGCGGTGGCTCCAAACTCTGGGTTCCTTCACAGTGAAGAAGCAAGAGGGTTATGAGATAACGCAATGGAGAGCCTGAACAACATTCATGGCACACTGACAATTGAAGGAATTGGAAACATTGAAAACAAGGAGGATGCTCGTCGGGCCAACCTAAGCAACAAGCTACACGTCTCAACACTCTATCTTGACTGGGAACCCAATGAGAATAAGGAGATGGGGTCGTCATCAAGGAAAAAACAGAAGACTACTGATGGTCGTCATCAACAAAAGTTACTCCTCCAAAGCCAGAGGAGATCCTTGAGGCCCTTCACCCTCCAGCTCTGTTAGCTGAACTCACTATCCGGAGCTACGGCGGATTGAAATTACCAAGTTGGTTGTCAGGAAAAAGATGGTACGCTAAACCACCTGGAAAGTCTCAGTTTCTATCATTGTCGCAGGTCTTGTTCTCAGTTCAGGTTTAGTGAATCCCTCCGTAATAAACTCCGTAGCCTTCACATATTTGATTGCAGTTGGGACGCTTTGCCAGATAACAACAAGCAGCTGCCATCCCTCGAGAAACTTGAAATAGACTTTTGCCCAAATATCCAGTCACTACCAGAATTACCATCATCCCTCAAGGAGTTTTGGATAGAGAATTGCACAAATATATCGATACTACCGGAATTGCCTGCATCCCTTGAGAATTTGACTATCTTCTATTGCAAAAATATCCAGTCACCACCAAGATTACCATCATCCCTCAAGAATCTTTGGATAAAGGTTTGCCCAAATATCAAGACACTACCGGAATTGCCTCCATCCCTCAAGTTCTTCCAGTGCGAGAAATATCTCGTGGACAGCTACCCGGATAGGCAAGCTATTGACCAGATCGAAGTAGAGTATTTTGACCATCTGGATTCTGAAACTGATGACGATCTGGATTCTGAAACTGATGACTCCATGGAGTAATTTGCATGTAAGTTTCTTTATTCTTTATTATCTTTCCTGTCTTCAAGACAGCATGCAGGTTCTCTGTTTTATAGTATTTTGGTCATTCCCCCCTCACAAAAGCTCGTTTTTATTTGGGCAGGTCAAATAATGATTGCAAGATGATGCGTGGAGCGCCGGCCGTGGAGCTTCTCTGGAGTCGCTGATCCGAGACGTTTGGTTTCATGTTCTTTCGTGTGCAACAGTGACATGAAGACTATTTAATCTATTCCGTTTCCTGATTGGCATATTCTGTTTTCTCATGGGACCATTTGTTTGCTTTCCTATGTGTGGTTGTGTGTAATAATATATGGCCTGCAATGGCCAAATACCCATACGAGTCAGACCAAGACCCATTATATTTGTCGAAGTGTGAGACCATGTTTGATGAAAAATTTTGTTTCGATGATACTAGCATTACAAAATAATTGTTGTTTCTAAGTGTTCGGTGATATGGTATTTGTGTATGTGGAAGTGTTGGGATTATATTGTTTTTGAGATTGATGTAACACACTCACGAGAGTGGTGTTGCATGGATTAATCTTGAGTCAGGTAGTGGATTTGTGCTCGCATTTAATTTGATATTCTTGTGCAAGTATTGCTTGAGACGGAACGTGGTCGATGAAAGACTCCTGGGTTCGGGTGCTTAGGTTTTTTGACGAAGTTCAAGGAGAAATCAAGGTTCTTTTGGTCAACATGTGTCACATGAGAAGTTTGGGCTAAAGAACAATGCATATGAGGATTTTCTTGTGACGAGAATACATACCAACTCATGGATAAGCCCGACATTTCTAAATATACGACGTTTAGGACAAAATAACTAATACAAAAATATTTAAAACAGATGGAGCAGTTAGTTTTGATTTTGATTCACTTGTCTAATCAACTAGAACCCTTATTAATTATTAATTTAATAGTTGATATATACACTACCCACGTCCTAAAAAGAGCTTGTTGTTTAATTTGTCTTAAACCAAACTATACCAAGATTTACTAAATTTATTATATAACAAAGAAGTGTCAAGATTTATAACACCAAATAAGATCTTTAGATATACATTTATGCATAGATACATATTAAAATCAATACATCTAGAAAAATCAAAGTGTCATATAGTTTGGAACAAAGGGAGTAATACAAAACATTATAATTTTTTTTTTGTTACTTGGTCAAATTTAAGATAGTAGGACTTAGGAAATATTAAGTAAAATAAGCTTTTTGAGACGAGAGGTAGCAAGTTGTATCGATGGCTAGGCTTGATGAGGACAAAATGCCTCAACAAAACTTTTCATCCTTTTTTTCCTGAATTTTCAAAGTAAATTAGGTTGACCTGATGGCAACTCTTGCAATGGAGCAAATCACTATTGTTCAAAAAGTTTTTGCACACAAGAAATAAGAGACACAGATTAAGTCCAGCCCATAATATCTTTTCAGCCCGAGCCCAGAGAAGGCCAAGCCCAGAGAAGGATGATAACTATAGCCCGAGCCCAGAGAAGGCCGAGACGCCCAGGAGCCACATCCAGGATTAGCCTCAGCCCGTCCGCCGCCGCCGCCGCCGCCGCCGTTACCCTTGCCCGTCGGCGAGTCGGCGTCCTCGCCCATGGACTACCAAGGCCTCCTCTCCGAGACCCCTGGTCCCGTTGATCTTCGACCTTCGCAAGCAACACGCCGGCAGCGCACGCGCCCATCGCCGTCGCCGTGGCCGGCTTCCCCGATGGACGTCGACGACCTCCTCTGCGAGTTCCTCCTCCGCCTGCCGCCGCTTCGATCCTCGCTGCCCGCGCGTCCCTCGTCTGCACCCGCTGGCGCCGCCTCGTCACCGACCCTAGCTTCGTCCGCCGCTTCCGTGCTCGCCACTGGCGACCCCTCGGCGTCTTCTTCGGCATCGGCGAAGACCTCTCCTTCAGCTTCGTCTCGGATCCGCGGTACCCTACCCTTCCCGAGCGCTTCTCCGTGCTAGTGCAGCGCGACGTCTTCGAGGGGTACGCCTGGGAAGTCCAGGGCTGCCGCCATGGGCGCGTGGTCCTGGCTCACAGGGGTCGATCTGGCCAAGGCATCCGCCAGTTCCTGGTGTGGAACCCTGTCACAGGCGAGGGTCATTTCCTGGACATCTCGCAGTTCTTGGATCCTGTCAGGAACCAGAATGGGTCATACATGAAAGGGGCGGTAATCGGTGCCAACGACGACAAGGGTCCCTTCAAGTTTGCTCTGGCGTGGAAGGAACTCCACCATAACATTGGACATGTTTGCATTTACTCGTCGGAGACTGGTGTGTGGGGTGATGTCGTCTCTGCTGAAATCGAGCCATTGTCCAGTGTTGGCTTTGGAAATGTCCTGGTTGGGAATAAACTTTACTGGATTCTGTTTGGCAATCAGGTTCACATCCTTCAGTTTGATCTGGACAGCCAGAACCTAGATGTGATACAAGGTCCACCGGTTGAAGAAGACCATTGGGGCATCTTCTTGTGTACCCTAGCAAAGAGTGGTGGCCTTAGCTTAATAGTCATGTCAGACAAAATCAAAGCCCAACTTTGGTTGTGGGAGACGTCGCCTGATCACTCTGATGGTGTTGCTCGATGGATGCATGGAGGAACAATTGAACTGGACAAGCTTCTTTCTTTGAGATCATGGGAGAATGAAAGAGTAATTTGGATTGCAGGGGATGATAATGTGATGTTTGTGTCAACAGATAGAGGCGTCTTCATGGTTGATCTTGAGTCAATGCAGTTTGAAAAAGATTTTCGAATCCAGCACTGTTACCAGTCAGCCTATCCATCCATTCAAGAATCGATATGCTCAAGGTAATTGCATCAACTTACATTGCAAGTATACCAAAAGCTTTGTTCTTTTATTCCTATAACTGTTCTGTTGATTACTGCATGTCCTTTTGTGTTTCTTAACCTAGAGTTAAATGCATTGTTTTCAGACTATTCATTTTCTCTATATGAGTCTTGGTATGACTGTGTGAGTCTAAAATCTTGAATCGTGAATAGCTCTATTCTTACCTGATGAAATAATGAAGATACTGCCACTTATTGAAGAGCCTTGCTTAATTGCTTCTAGTGACAAGTTCAATTCAATCTCACCAGAAATAAAATGAACCTATTTTTTAATCTTTATCAGCATAACCTTATTAGGAATTAACATTTAACAACCACTTGTACTGCATGTTTTTATGCATTTTAATTTTATCCACTATATGGTGTAAATATATTCAGTTAAAAATGATTATGCATGATATGTCTTTTACTTGGTATGAATCATATTTCTATAAATTATCACTACTGTTCTGTGATGGTAATGGGATATAATGACATGCTGCTATTTGTTTCTAAAATCTTAGTTGCTCAACATTTAAGCATCCATCACGTATTTGGTCATTTTGGATTGGCATTTTCTGGGAGCTATAAATAAGCTGGATGTCATCTGAGGGATAGAACCAGTTACTGTTTATTTGTTACCCATTGTTGCTTACAGAGTTCCCTCGCAGTAGTCGATAATTATTTCCCTTCATTCAGCTGAACTTTTTGTCAGAAATAAAATAGGATTGGACAAAGAGGCAGGTAAAACACAGCATAACTTAGGTGGGGAAGTGATACAGAGAACAGTAGAATCGTTTATTTAGGACTAGCTTCACATTTTTAAAGGGAAAGCTGTAAAACTTTATTGATGTATAGTTGCTGCTTCCCTAAATATAATGCCAGGAATCTTTAGTATTAGGTTAGATTACAATTTTCCCCACACCTCCCGACTCAATTATACATATTCAGAAAACAAAAAAAGGCTGCTGGGCTAGGCCTAGTTTGAACCCAGATAGTTAGTGTTAGGGTGACTAGTGTGCCCCATGGTTACTTTGATCCTCAGTTGCCTTTTCTCCCAGGCTTGTAGTCATCCTGTCGGTTGTGGTTGTAGTAGTTAATCATACAAGCACTGCCACAATCAAAAAAAAAAAAAAAAAAAACATTGGCCGATTGGCAGTGTCACAATCTTCACAGCCTTTTCGTTAGTGCTTTCATTATACTCTGCACTAATTGGGTTGCATCAGTAATTCCTCGAAGTTTCCGTTTTGATAGAACTTAAACATTGCAACAAAAAAATTTCAGAACTTTTCAGCAGTACCTAACATATAGTAAGTAACAGAGTAATTATACTCTGCACTAATTGGGTTAGTGCTTTCATTATCCAGTGGCTCTGTCTGTTGCATGTCATGCATCATGTTGTTTAATAAAAATTCTATTATATATCTTTTATAGCATGTTTATTATGAAGCATCCTGTTTGGCATATGTGTTCTGTTATGCTGTCTTGAACTGGATATTCATTTTATTGCACTCACAGTTCTGTGAGTACCTAACAGATCCAAGGATAGCAAAAAGTTTGGGCAAGTGACTTGTTGACTGTCCATACCTTTATTAGAGGTTAATCAGTTTAAATAGGAATTCGTCATATCACTTAGTTGAAACTCTGCAATGCTGCAGAGGATAATTTTGTTAGGCCAACTTCACATTAGTTGAGTGAAAAAAGCGACAACTTTGATGAAGAAAATGTCTAGAGACAACATTAGGTGCCTCGAACATTTGAGTTAGTATCGTCAAACAGTACTGGATAATTGCTTGATATAATTCTCATAAATATTCCTCCACTTCTTTCCTTTGTTTTCGCCATGCCCCCCTTCAGACAGTTAGCAAAGCTGTTAATGGCATCTCTTTTTCTTTTATGTGAAGGTACTGCCTTGGCAAACTGCAGCTTGGGATCAATATCTATTTCATGACTAGTCTTTCTTCTGATATCAAGTTGAATCTGGAAATGCTGAGCTTCAAGCTTATGCCTAGCGAGGAGAGTTTGGGTAGCTGGTCCATGTCTGTCTGCTCAACATTTATGAACTTGGCGGCTCGTAGAGAGTATCTAGGAATGCTATCAGTGTCAGGTGGTGATGTCTGGATGAGCAGAAGATAGGAGGGGCATGTCATCTGCAATACTGTCGCTTCATTTATTCGTTCACTGCCATTGGCAATTATTTGCTCTTCTACTAGTTAGCATGCGTTCAACTTCAGACTGATTGGGATCAGCTAATCTGTTGCCAGTTTGTGGAATGAGACCTTCAAGTTTTTTGATCAATAGGTATCCATTGAAGCGGCCATTGTCTGGATTGGATTGCTAGTGGTTGTTTGATTAATGATTAGTCCTCCAATTATCAGGAGCACCACTAGAAGACTCTTCGTCACACAAGGAAAAAAACAAACAAAAAGAACAGCCAAGCAACAAATTTCCCACGCTTTTTTCTGATAAAAAATTGGGATGGAACAGTCCTATCCTCCTTTCCGCTGCAGCTCCCGAATGGCTGCTAAGAGCAATTTCAACGGTTTGGCTAAACATAATAACCAAATGTCATTGTTTAGTCATTTTGTAAAATACAAAACTTCTCAGAAAATATGAGATCCACAACAAACTTGCTATTTTTACAAAACCATATAGCAAAACATTGTAGCACTATTGAAGTTCAATTTTTTTTTTGTCTAAAACGTAGCCTATCTAAAGGATGACATATTCTTTTGGAATTGTTCTAAACCCCTCCTCCCCTGTCATTCCTGCGGGTACAATTAAACCATGACATAGTCTCCTAGATTATACTCTGATTATTTATTTGTTTTATGTTATTGTTTACACTTACAAATTTATGATGACTAGCAAATATGCCAGTACTCTGTTTTCTGTTGCGATCGTTTATGGAAGCGCGTCTGCGTCTCGCCCCTCTGATGCCACCACCACCTTCGTATTCTACCCTGTTTTTGGTCTCTCAAGTCTCTTGGTTGCCTCATTGTCGGCATGTCCCACACATTTGCGCTAGCCAGCTTGATCCCAGTGCCCATGGCCATCACAGCCATGTCGCGACGGATATATAGAGGTGCTAGTCAAGTAATTGGTCCAATCCAATCCATCGTAAGTCATATAATTTGGTAACTGCTTCTCATGATTTCCTCATGTTGACACGGCAATTCAGGTTACGCAATTTGTGGCCGCAATCAACATATTTTATAAGCCATATGAGACTAATATAACAAAAAGAAACACAAGACATACGGAATATGTTCGCGGACATTCAATAAATGGGCCCAATAACTTAGTTCTTTGTCGGTCCAAATTTAGGCTTTCTTGTGGACTTGTTTTCTTAAGACTCTAGGGGCGGTGGACAAAAATTTGGTGAACGAACATTTTTGGTAAACCCCGAAATTGTCTCTCTATGGATATAATATATATAGGTATAGAGGAATTGATTTTTTATGATATTGTACTTTGAGAAAAAATAAACTGGTCTTGTACATCTTGTACGTGTTTTCTGGATTTAAATAAACGGTTTATACGTGTTTTTCTATTTATAAGTAAATAAACGGTGAGGCGGCGCATGACCACTTCGAAAAAAAAGAAACTGGTCTAGTACATCTTGTACGTGTTTTATGGATTTAAATAAACGGCTTATACGTGTTTTTCTATTTATAAGTATAATATAAACGGTGAGGTGGCGCATGACTACTTGAAGATATAGGATCTCGTAAGTGTTTTTTTCTTGAGCATCTACGTACGTGTGTTTAATGATGGATTCGAGTCCTATTTGGGCCGGAGCGGACACGCATGCTATTCCTTGTTCGAGAACTACAAGAGGATTTGAGTTCTATTTGAATTGGATTTGGACAAGGAAAGTCTAGAGTCTATTTTTAGGAGGTGAAAGAAAACAACGGTGAAAAAAAAAAGTGGCAGAAATTTTTGTGCTTTAATAGTAGGTATAGATTAGGCGGTACATTTAATTGCAAATATAAACCTATCAAATTTATATTATAATTAATAAGTAAAATCGTCAGCTAAAATATTCATAAATATTTTAAGATTTGAATCTTGATATATATGTATGACTTATAAAAGAGAATTAAGGGATTATAATATCAATATTCTTCATGTCACTAGTCAAAAACACTACAAGAATTGTTTCTTTAAATAAACACTACCTAAATAAACACATTTCTATCTTGGTTAGTATTTTTTTCAATCAAAATAAACCATGTGTGGTGTAGGATAAGAAAAGAGTGAGAACGTTCTTCAAAAAAAAAATTCGGGATATCTGATTTATTTATTTATAAAATATTAACGGTCGAACACTGGAGTGGTCGGTCGTCTTGCCGCAGATGGACACTGGGGGGCTTCTTGCCGCACCATGGCGTGATCGATCGTTTAACTGCACCACCAAGGTTATTAATGGCTTCATCTGTTGGAAGCCACATTTTAACAGATACACGGAAGAGGAACCTAGATGCATTCTCACCCTCAACACGGCCACATTTCAGTTCTCTCGGATGGATCTGCCGCCGCCCTTGAAAGTGCCATTATCAATGTTAAAGCTTGGTGGCACCAAGGATGGGGAGTTCTGTGTCGTCAGTGTAGATGTACTCCAATGCATGCTTTCTGTTTGGCTCTGGGCAGCCGATGGTGATGGTGTTGAGAGATTCATGCTGCACAAGACGATCTCATTGCGCGCAAATGTCCGGGAGATCACCGAGTGTTCAGAAGAGGCTAATGTTGGCATACAGCTTATGGCGGTTATCGACGGCTTTGTATACCTATCTCTAATAATTCCTCGGGACATTCACACTCCTGAGTGGTTCTTGTCATTTTGCCTAGAAACAGCTGAGGTGAATTTGCTCCATAAGGAAAGCCAGTTTCACTGTTGCTCCGTTGATCCTTACATCATGGTTAGCTGGCCATCTTCTTTGATACATGGCAAGGTGAGCCTATGCCTATGCCTTTGATACACGATAAATTATATTTCTTCCCTCAATGGTAGGCAGTTTGCATAACATGAGAGTACTGGCTGATATATTATTGTGGAGTTCTGCCATTGGCTTTCAGGTTTAGACCAAGTAACAGAATAAACTTTAACTTACCAAAGGGATTTGAAATGCTGTATTGACGATTTTGAGGCTGAAATTTTTATTCCAGTTACTGTATAATGCTAACCAATATGAGATAGCAGAGCTGGAGGGTATTTAATCTTATTTCAGTTTCATCTCTTATGTAAAAGCTAAATAATCATTGTAGCATAAGAATATATATATTGCCCTGCCCGCTGCCACCATTTTCTTTTCTATGCAAAACCTTACAGTACTCATATGACTATATGAGTTATCTTTATGTCACAGGAGGATTCGGAAGCCAGAGTTGCAGGACACATTTCTGAAGCTGATGGTCCCCTGGGCACAGAAGAAGCTTCCCCAGTCCTTTACACTGCGTTGCTATCATTCAAAGAACAATTGATTGATGATGGCAACTCGAATTTTGCAAAGATAAATTCTTTCTTACTTGATGATGAGACAGACTCTCTTATAAACAGAATTGCTACTTTAGAGTCAGGATTAGCGGCTGCAACAAACCGTGTCTTGAGAATACGTGCTGAACTGAAAGCATGAATGGGATGGAACTTGTTACTCCAGAGTCAGAAATAGCATCTGCAAAAAGACCTTGTCTTGAGGATAGGTACTGAATCCGATAGCCTGGAAGGGATGGAAAGAGCGAGTTTCTGGCAAATGTGCAAGGTAATGTTGGGTAGAGCCTGTTCCCGATTCTTTACTAGGTGTCCTGGTGTCAAGGATGAAGATTACGTGCTAGTAGTTTTGTTTAATGTTCCATGTCTGTTGACTGTAGCTATCAGTACCTATGTCTAGCTGGCAAGAAACTTACCTGCTTTATATGCAAGTAGTATTAAGTGTCCATGTTCAGTAGGTGTGTTAAGTGTAACTACGAGTACTCTCTCCTTTATATGCAGTAATATTCAGTGTCATCGTCAGTATAGATCTGGTGTCTTTTATTTGAATTGTTGAATTTTTTCGAGTGGCCCTTCACTTTGGAGTTTGGATCTGTGTTTGTCTCCAGATTGGCATTAACATTATTAATTCCTTGTTGCTTGGTTTTACTCCTACATTGTCACACTGGTACTTTTTCAGTGTTCAGCCATCTGTGGGTGCAAGAAAGCTGATCATTTCTCTGAGAACAGAAACAAGGCAAGGTTACTAGAGACGCTACAGAAAGCAGAGCATTTCAGTGTTCAGCCATCTGTGGGTAGCATGTTGAAGAAGAAGCGAGACGCAAACGGCGACAATCCGGCGAAGACAACAGCGTCGGGACGCTAGGGTTTGAACCCAGCGTTCGGCGCATGTTGGCGGGGGGCTGGCCGAGTGTCGCGATGGCTTGCGTCGGACCAGCGCCCGACACGTGCCGACACAGTCCATAGGACCCTACGCGAGGGCGTCGCGTCGGACGCCATGTGTTTCTCAGCGTCGTCACGTCAATGGCTGTTTGAATTTGAGCGCGGACAACGGTGCGGGACAGCGTCCGGTAGTCGCGTTTAAGCGGCGTCGGCGCACCTGTTTCTGGTGCATTTCGCCCCCAACGACTCTATTTCTTTGGGGGGGGGGGGCTATATATACTTGGTTGGCCGACCATTGCTACTCCTCTTGGACATTTTGATTGATTCTAACATACTTTGAGATTAGCCAACCCTCTCCCACTCCCTCCCACTTGCTTTTGAGCACATTGTTGAGAGATTGGTGGTGATTGAAGTGCATTGCTTTGAGAGCTGCATTTGGAGGCACTTGAGGGTCGTCGTTGCGGTGATTTCTTGTTGCTCTTGAAGAGCACCACTCCTAGACCGACTTGGTGATTTGGTGGAGGCGTTGGCCAAGAGTGGAGATTGTTTTGGCCACCTACGCCAGATTGTGAGGGGTTATTGGGCTTATTTCCACGACGTACCAAAAAAACCTCTCGATTTAAGGCGCCGCCTAGGCGACAAGGCGTCTGCGAGGAGCCCCCAAGGCGTCGAAGACTTCTACGACCTGAGCGTATGGCGTCCGCCTAGGCGGTTTAGGCGCCGCCTAATCGTGGTTTAGCGTCGGGCGGACGCCATTGACCACGGGAGGACGCCGGATGCCGGTCGCGGAGAAGGGTGCGCGAAACCCCGAGAGGGCGGGCCCGCGGAAATCACCAGCGCTTCGCGTGTAAATAGGCCGCGTCAGCCCGGCCGCCGTGAATCCCACACGAGATCACGTGGAAATCGACGCGGATACCTAGTGAGCTCGCGCGAATTCCGCTCGCGTGCGTGCCTTTTGCGGCCGACATCGGCCGGGGGAGGAGAAGAAAGAGAAGGCAACGGGCGACCTCGCGTGCTCCGCTTCGGGCTGCTGCTCATCCACTTGCGGTCCCCCCCTACCGTGGAGCCGCCTCCGTCCACTTTCGTCCGCCCGGCCTTCAAAGACACACCTTTCGGCTGCTCGTCCGTGTCTAAGTGGAGCCGCTCGTCCACAATCTCTGGCGGGTCCACCTCCACCCGGTATATCCCCCCGTCTCTCCTCTGCATGCGTCTCTCAAATGTGCATGTACTCACGTACTCTGCTTTCTTCTTAAATATATATAGTATCGTGCTCGCTTTTGCCCCACGAATTTTTGTAATGCACCTGCTTTGGATCTGAATGAATATTATATGTCTCGTGCTCTACTTCTACTTTGAATATTGTATGCTAATTGTTTGCTTGTGCACTGAAATACCGAATATTATATGACTGCCACATACCTACAGCACAAAGCACAACTGCAAAAGGATCTTTCTTTAGGGCCTCCCACTGCTCCCTAATTCTTTTGCTTTCTTTTATGTAGCTTGGAGCCATGGCAACCTCAGTTGAAGCACCTGATTATGACCCCAAGACTGATCCAGCAAGGAAAGCAAAGAAGAAGAGAAGAAGGCCTATGTTCTTAGATAGTGTTGAGGAAGAGGCAGATGGGGAACCAGAAGATGAAGTTGTGGAGGTAACAACAGCAGATGTACAGGCAGCAGCAGCAGCCAATGCAACACCAAAAGGGGCTGCAAGAAAACCAAGTTCTGGGACAGCCGCCAAGAGAAGGCATGCTATCTTTCAATTCAAGGCTTCAAAAGCTAGCAGTGTCAAGTCAACACCTTCACCAAAGACACTAGCGGCAACAAAGTCAGTTCTTGGTATGCTTAGAAGATCACTTGAACAGATAGTATATGAAAGGCGTGCAAAGCAATTTCAACCCACCATTGAGTTAAGCACAAAGACTAAGGAGGAGAAGTTATATGTGGATACACAATGGTCACTATGGTTCCTGGAGGCTAGGATATCCTTATATACAGCAAATTCACGACAATTTAAAATTGCTTGTGAGGCAACGGCCCAATATGGTTCGGGCTACAAGCCTCCAACTAACTAGCGACTTGGTGGTCCTTTGCTTCAAGAATGTGTCAAGTTAACAAGTGACATGAGGAAGGACCATGAGCTGGCACGAAGCAATATCGTTGTACAAGCGATGTCGGATGGATGGATGGTGATATGAAAGGGGCGACACTTGATTAATTTCCTTGTGAATAGCCTTCTTTGGAACATACTTTACGGTGTCGATTGATGCATCAAGTGAAGTCCATAGTGCAACAATGTTAGCTGATCTGTTACAGGAGAAGATTGAGGACGTTGGAAAGGACAATGTTGTTCAAGTTGTGATTGACAATGGTGCTAATTACAAGGCTGTTGGTCACATCTTGATGGATAGGATTCCCACACTGTTTTGGAGTCCTTGTGCTACCCATTGTTTGGATCTAATGTTGGAAGAAATTGGAAATATGCCTGCATTCAAGAAACCTATTGCATGTGCTAGGCGTGTCACCACATTCATTTATAGGCATGCGAGACTTCTTAGTGCAATGAGGACTCAAACAGGTGGCACTGATCTTGTTAGGCTAGGAAAGACTCGATTTGCCACATCATTTTTGACATTGAAGAGTCTTTACAAGAACAAGGATGCATTAAAGAGCTTGTTTGTTAGTGAAGCATGGACTGGGAACAACTTGTGTAAAAACTGTAGCAGGTCAACAAGTGCAAGATATTGTGCTATCTACTGAGTTTTGGAACAAGGTAGAAGATTGCTTAAGGGTTTCAGCCCCACTCTTAATTGTTTTGAGGGTTGTAGATGGTGATGAGAAGCCTGCGATGCCAGAGGTCACAACTCTAATGAATCATGCAAAAGAGAGGATAAAACAAAGCTTTAATGTACCGTCAAAGGATGGCCTGCTCAAGAAAATCATGGAAATTATTGAGAGGCGTTGGTTGAACCAAATGGAGCATCCACTGTATGGGGCTGCTCTATATTGAACCCAGGAAAATTTTTCCCTCTTGTGAAAGCTAATGATGATGAGGTCATGTTGGATAGCTAAGACACTCTTTTAATAAAGTGGTTGAAAGAATGATACCAGATGTGGAAACACAAATGAAGCTCAACAAGCGAGGCCATTGAGTATGAAGAGCAACGTGGAGAAGTCTTCTCAAACAGGATGGCAAAGGAAAGCCATGACAAAATGAGTCCTCGTAAGTGTTATTAATCTCAGCTTGCAAATTTCAGCAACTTCATTGCATTAGCAACTCCTAATATGTGTTGTCCTTTTCATGTAGTTGATTGGTGGCGTTCTTATGGGGGCGAGCCATTGAACTACAAAGACTTGCTAAGCGTATAGTTAGTCTTTGTGCTTCATCATCCGGTTGTGAGAGATCTTTGGAGTGCCTTGATCATGTGAGTATCCTTGTGAAAAAAATTCTATTTAAATGCATACAATTTGATTTTTTTTATTTTGCTTCCATCTAATTTTTTATTTTGCTTCCTTTTCTTTGTAGATGCATACAAAGAAAAGGAACAGACTGCTGCACAAGAGGCTGAATGATATGGTCTTTGTTTCATACAATCGGAAAAATGAGAACAAGGTTTCAGCTTATGCGTGAGAAGGCAGGCAAGGGATATGACCCTTTAGTCATTGAGGACTTCAATTGGGACAATGAATGGGCTGATTCATTGCATGTGCATGTTCCTAGTGCTCGAGGGTCTGATCTTGTTAATGATCTCACATGGCTGCATATTGATGAAGCCACTGGTGCATCGAAGCGGCGGGGCCGTAATCCTAGGAGGTCCTCCTCCTCCTCAATATTATAGTCGTACCAGACATGTTGCTGCTGCTGCTACTGAAGATGGACAAGAGGAAGATGAAGTTGACCCACATGATGATGCGGAAGTGAGCGAGGGGTGAAGAAGATGGCGGTGCTACTTGCTGCGAGGAAGACAACACTGCTGATCCCGATGAGTTTGATGACGGATTTTGAGTGCTGAAACAGATTTGCACTCACCTCTTTTTGTGTCCTACACCCGTCATGCACTCATGTAGTCATGTTGTATGGCTTTGGTGTAGTTGACAGCTGCTAAAGAAGACAAGGCTGCTGATCTTGAGTTGTTTGATGATGGATTTTGAGTGCTCAAACAGATATTTGCACTCAACCCTTTTTGTGTCCTGCACCTTTGTCCAACACCCATGTTGTATGGCTTTGGTGTAGTTGACTAGCCACTAGTAATTAGTTTCAGACTTTCAGTCTAAGTTCTGGACTATTAGAGACAAACAATGATGTAATTTGTCATGCTCATGCATGAACTAAGGCACTAAGCCACTAATGCTTGTAATGCTTGCTAAGTTGTTGTATTGCCTCTTGTGTATTGTTTGTTTTTCTTATTTAATTATCAACGGTTGATAACATGCTCATTTACATTATTTCATTTCATAGATTGCTGAATTTTAAATTTCTTATGTAGCTTGCTTCAAGGGGAGTGGATGCTACATGGGAGAAGAGCTTTGGGAAAGGGAACAAAGAAACTTGGGCTCAAGAATTGGGAAAAAAACAAGGTATATATGTGTTGAAACTAGTATATAAAATTCTCGCCTTATATCGCCTTATGATGCGAATATGGCGTCGCCTAAAACGTCCGCCACAAAACGCCTAGGCGTTGTGAAAGGTCGGGCGCACAATAACGCCAAGCATTAAAAACAGAGCCAAAAACCACTCTAGTAAATTGGTCGTGTCATTGAGCTACCACACTTGTGCGTGGTGCCTTGGAGAGCCTCGAGGGACCAGCATTGGCAAGGGCATCGTCAATCCCAAGGACCATCGAGGTGTTGGTCAACACAATGAGGACGTAGCCACCGGTGCGTGTGTGAACCTCGGGATAAATTGAATGTCTCATTGTCTTGTTGATTGGCTTCTCCATTATATTGTTATTGCTCTTATCTTTTGTCGCGATTGGATCCTTGTCTCTACACGTTGGTATAACAAGCTTTCCGCTCTTACATTTGCTTTCCTAGTTTATTTGAGTAGAGCTAGCTTGTGCTTGTGTAGGTGTTCTTGCTAGCATAAGGCTTAGCTAGGATTGCTCACTAGATAGAGTAGTGACATAGCACTTGTGTGATATATAGATCATAACATTTATCTAGAAATGTCACTAGAAGTCTTGCAAGACACTAGAGCTGGCGCAGTATTAATCGGTTTTCTAAGTGACTTTGTAGAATTTTTTTTAAGGCTACTAGAACATCAGGCACCCTTTGGGCGCCCTACAATGAAAAGAGCCAAAGCTACAATCCATACATCTCAGACTAACTTTATAATTATAATAATCAAAATGATATGGTTATGAACTTCGATCTGGGCACAGACATTGGTATATATCACATTGCCACAGCATTAGCATCTAATATCAAGCATATCTTAACAGATGCGTAGTACAAATTATGAAGCCTCATTTTCCATAATTTGCCTCTGTGATTTCGTTCAGCCGTACATTACACAGCCATTCATTAAAATTTATAATTAGACGTGGTAGACCAAGACAATAAAGATACAACTAAAGAGACAGATAATAAAGATACATAGCCCTACAATGATTGAAGAAAAAAATGTGATCAACAGATACAACTAAAGATACAAAGCGCAAATATCGCTGATATTCTATGCTTGTGAGACAGGCTTCATAATTAGACGTGGTAGACCAAGACGATAAACTAATTAAATTAATATGTACAGAGTTTGCTAATACAATCACAATGACCTAGTCCTGTGCCGGCATTCACAAAGAACAGAGAAAAGGCAGGAAGGTGGAGCTGCTTGTTACAATCATCATTATGGTGTTGTGTCTTGCATTGCCCAGGTTCTACAAAATTGCTAGCTCTGCCACAGACTCGCATCTAAAAAAACAAGGAGAACCATAATCAATATTGTTGATTAAAATATTGGGCCATAATCAAGGAGAACCATAATTCAGGCTTCCTATCACAGTAAATAGGCAGAGATTGGCCCACAAAAATACTCCCAAACAAAATAGAAGATCGTATCAATACCTTGAAGTGGCAAAATCATACAGGTCCAAGGACAAGGAGAACCATAATCATGCCCTACTAAAATTTGAGCCAGCATACTGGATCACATTTAAAATATTGCCAGCTCGGGGTGAACCTGCAATCTCTGACATTTTCCCAGCTCGAAACAAATCCGCCCAATCTGTTATCAAATTGAAGCCAATTCTTTTTAACCTTTGAGCAGATTTGTTGTTTTTGTTTTCAAATCCATCCACTCTGTTTTCAACCTGAACTCGGCTCTTTAGCCTTTGAGTAGCTTTGTTGTCTTTATTTTCAGTCTCTGTAGCAAAGGGAAGCCATTCAGTTTAATTATTCTCAACCTGAATTAGTGAAGTTACTTCTAAAAAGCATTAACACTGGGTTACTTACAATTATCTGCTACACTTCAGTACACTTCACTTACTGTTGTTTGTCAAAAAAGTTCCGTTCACATCAATCCTGTGTTAATTTGATATATTTCTAGGCAGTTGGAACAAACGAACAAAAACACTATGAAATTCTGCAAGCACGTAGCAAAACTATAAACATAGCAAGACCACATTCCATCGCTGAACTTCATGACTACTGCAAATAGCTAGGGGAGATAAGCAGTTTCGATCACCGAACCACACGACTACTGCAAACTGGGAGAGCAACTTAGTCCGTGGCACTGTGTGGACGTGTGTTACTCCAGCTCCTTGTCCTCTTCAAACTTCCGACGCAGCAGCCTGCTCATCTGCTCCTTGATCTGCAACAAAAATCATGAGATTGTCCAAATCCATGCCCACCAAACCCTAGGACATGGAAGCCCCAAAATTTGGAAAAAAACTGGGGTGAGCCCAGTGCTCACGGCACCTTGGGTGTGCCCCTCCTCTTGATTCACGCCACGTGGCAGGGAGCAGATCAGACGGATCCCTGGTTTATTTCCCTCCGCATGGCAATCGGCTCAGCTCCTGATCGGCTCCGCATGGTAGATAGAAGGCAGCCGCGTCCCTGTCGTAGTATTGCTTACGCAGCCGCCATCGCTTCTTCCAGGACGAATCTAACTAGCAGAAAGACAGCCATGGCGGAAGATTTGCAGCGCGGAGAACCCTTACCTAACGACGACGGCCACGCCCACGGCGACGACGGAGACCACGCCCACGGCGGCATCGCCGCAGCCAGGGCGGTAGCCGGCGCGGCGAAACCTACCCGGCGCCATTGTTGGATCCCTCGTTGAACCGCAGCCACGCTGGTCCGCTCCATGATGACAGCCACAACTACCGCTACGCTGCTCCGTTCCACGATGATAGCCACGACCAATCAGTCCTCAGGTAACTGATCATCGCTTCTCGTCGCTTTTAATCATGATCATCTCCTATGTTTGCTGTGTACGTACACATACTCCGTATGTATGAAGCATCCGGAATTAAAAAAATATATGAGCGATGCCTGGCCGAGTACAGACGCACAGTTTTTTTTTTTTTCTGAGACGAAGATGCACAGGAACGATGCTTGAGAGCCATGCGCCGATGCGTACGCCTTCCTGCTCGCTGCCTTTTGAGGGACGCGGCTGAGCCATTCTAAGCTTCGATCAGCAACAAACGAGCCAGACGTAGGACGCGGAGCCGAGCCGAATGCTGTGCGGAGGGACCTAAACCAGCTATCCGTCTGATCTGCTTCCTGGACACGTGGCCTGAATCAAGAGGAGGGGCACACCCAGGGTGCCGTGAGCCCTGGGCTCACCCCAGTTTTTTCCCAAAATTTGGCATCTTATTCTTTTTGGAGGAGGCAAGGAGGAGGACGACAAGGACCTCCGCCTAATCTGCGCGTCACGGATCTTACCGAATCCACGCGCTTCTCCGGGCGCAGATGGCAGAGGCCACATGGCTTCCTATGCTCGAGTGACAATGGTGCTCTTGACGGCATGGATGCGACGTGGATAGCAGCAATGTCGCTCCATGCAACATCCCTTGGCACAAAGGCCTCACAGTTTCCATGCTTGTGCGATGGCGATGTGGAGGCTGCGTGGGAAGGAGAGGGCAGTGAGGGGCGGCAGTTCCGAGAAGAGAGGAGAGGAGAAAAAGGAGAGGAATGGATGTGGTCGGGCGAGGGGGCCGAAGGTTGAGAGGTGGGAGGGGTTTTCTGAAAAATGCGAGGAGTTCTATGAAAGACCCACTTGATTCTAGAATTATAAAGAGGGTAATTTTTATGGACGACAAGATGGACAGAGGGTATTACTTCAGTATGAAGGGTTTATTTGCAAACTAAACAAAAACACGTGTCGCGCCACAAAGAGGCCACCGATGCTCCGAATTCTATCCTTGCTCCAAAGTCGAGCGGGTTTAAATAACCCCGATTCCACCCCCTCTAGCCATCTAGGACCTTACAGTGTGTGCATACATGGCTAGATTTTGACCACAAGCCCTAATTAGAAGCCTCTATGGCTAGCGGTGATGGCGTGGCGTGCATGCTGGTTCCCTTGGTCGTCACCCCCTTCCTAAAGGCATAGTTGAAGAATCACCTACGACTCATCACTTATCCCCCGTTCCTTTCCTTGTGTGTCCCTTTCCTTGCATTACAAAGACACTTCAAATGATTCTAAGTGATTTATAATTAGGAAAGAATCCTAGAGAACCACCATGGACACCCTCTTTCCTTCCATTACACCGTCGCTGAAGAATCACCTAATACGCTTTAGCGAGACACGCAGCGAACGCAAAAAACACCATTACAAAAACAAGCAATTACAACTTGTGTGTCCCTTTCCTTGCATCACGCGGCAGAGTACACGCTGGCCAGTATCAATGACAACAAAGTAAACGCTTCTCCCCTCGGGCCAAATTATAAGTTATATGGCAACGTATCCTATGGAAACCAATTTTAGTGTGTAAACTATGGAAACTCCAATCAAGACCACACGATCTAAATCCAACGTTCAAGGTGTTTTGTACTTAAACCCTCCCACCATTAACTTTGCTAATCAGATTAACAGGGGCGTTCCCAAGTTTATATTAAGATAAAGGCATTTATGATACCAATTACGTATCATTAGATTTCATTAAATATATTTTTTCAAAGTATATATCTTTTTATAATATATAAATCTTTATTTTTTATAGCTTTAGTCAAATTTAAGATGTTTTGACTTATAATTAGGAACGAAGGCATATTAGTTTAGAGTGGAATGGGACCCACGAGTCGACGACCAGGAACGGTATTGCAAAGATAACAGAGAGAGCAGGCCACGCGAGAGACAAGACCCATGTGAGGAGGCAGTATTTTAGTCCGTGCCGTGCAGTACCAGCTTTTGGTTCGTCGATTAGCGGATCTTGGATTAGGTGAACCAATTGATAGTTGACTATGAACTAAAAATTATTAGGTTTAGTTGAACCGTTCAAATGGCTTAGTCGACTGAAAACAGCTGTGTTTAGCCGTGTGGTTGCAAGGGAACTTGCTCTTGTGCCATGGTAACCATATACTGAGCAAGAAGGCGCAGCCACCTACTATATGCTTCTTTCCATCTCACATACTCTCGCTCCACATCTGAGGGAGCTCCCAACAAAATGGCGGATCCGGTGACGATTGTCACCGGCGTAGGGTGGAGCATCAAGATCCTAGGCTGGGTCATCTCGCCGATCATGTCCAAGCTCGTCAGCAAAGGCTGGTCCTACCTTCAAGATGTCGCTGGCTCATCGGCTAAAAATCTCCAGAATCTGGAGGAGAAACTCGAACATCTGAAGCTGATGCTTGAGGCAGTTCGGCCTGATGATGAGAAGAAGTTGGAACGATGGGTGAAGAAACTGAAGTCTGCTTTCTACGATGCTGAAGACATCCTAGATGCAATTGATTATCACCATCTCTTTTCCAAAGCCCTGCTTCGTCATCAATCTGTCAACACAACAAAGGAGGTACGTTGTTCAGTTGCCCTTTATATATACGACGAAATCAGTATCTGATATGCAGTCCACGAGTATCTTCCAGTATTTGGTATGCAAGCCATCTATGGTTGGATGAGCGTACAGGTATAATAATCTGATCACCTCAAACCCAGGATATATGGTGGGTATTTTGTATGATCAGGATTCCTATGGGCATGGGTATGTCAATTAGGTTTACTCACGGATTTGTGATTACATCACTACCACAGAAGGCTTCTATAGGGCGGCTGGTTTGCCTCTGTAAGGGCGGTTTTGCCCCGACCGCCCCTAATCTTCCGTTGCTACAGCTAGTAGGGGCGGTTGGTGATGCAACCACCCCTCTTTGTATAAACCGCCCCCTACAGGTGATTGCATGTATGAAATCGTGTTTTCAAAATTCAAAAAAAAAATACCAAAACATTTTTTTTGAACAGGACAGCAGCCCATCGCCAAGCAAGTCGCGCATATTTTCGCATAAAATCGCACGCTACGTGGCCGGCGGGATTTGAACCCGCGACCTCGTGCTTGCGCGCTACCCTTCCCTACCTCTGCGCTACACACTCACATGTGTCCATATCCCATTCCGCGTCCCCACATATTATACAAATCCGGAGTGTAAATTGACTATTTGTGGCCTAAATGGATTCAAACTAAAAATCATCAACTACAAAGTTTCATAACTTTTCGAGATCAACATTCTATATGTAGAAAGTTTTTTCCATCCGAGGTCGTTTACGAAATTCGAAATTCAAATTTGAGACATTCGAACATGACTTTTGCATGACTAGATAAATTCAAATTAAAAAGTGGTCAACTACAAAGTTTCATAACTTTTCGAGATCTACATTCCATATGTAGAAAATTTTTCCATCCGAGGTCGTTTATGAAATTTGAAATTCAAATTTGAGATATTTGAACACGACTTTTGCATGACTAAATGATTTCAAAGTAAAAAAGTGCTCAACTACAAAGTTTCATAACTTTTCGAGATCTACATTTCATATGTAGAAAGTTTTTCCATCCGAGGTAGTTTACAAAATTTTTAATTTTTAGTGTCTCGTTTCAAAATTCGGGATCCCACTTTGTAGGGGCGCCTCAATATAGAGCCGCCCTCTTGTGGACCGCATTAGCGGCCGGTCGTGATTGAACCGCCCCTAGTAATAGTAGGGGCGGCTCGTAACACCAGCCGCCCCTAATGTGGTCACTATAGGGGCGGCTCGTTTGGGGTGTCGCTATAGGGGTGACTCGTAAAATGAACCGCCCCTAATGCAAAAGGGGGCGTTCTCTTAGTAAGCTTTTGTAGTAGTGCATCTCTTCAGCACACAACTAGGTAGCCCTGTCCCATCCCCATGGCGACATGGGATTGACGGCTCCTTGTCCACCTTCCACCTCCTCTCCAACGAACCAAGAGGCGGTGAGCAGCAGAGGTTGCCGCACCCTCCCTCACCCCTTCATTTCCGTTTCCCTTTCCTAGCTGACAGAGATACATACCCTGGGCGTCCTCATTAGAGTGGTATAAATGCCGCTTAAAGGAAGGGCTAGCCAGTCTGGTGGACTTTGTGCGTGGTCTGTCTGACCAAGGCTCTTGGAAAGGTACAAGCCACCCACCCGCAACATAGGTCCTGTTTCATAGAGCTCCAACACTGAGTTAAATCTAGATCTGAGATTAACCGTGGAGTAGCTCCACCATAGACACCGTGGGGAAATTGTTTAACTACTCCTTCCATTCCAAATTATAGTTCACTTTGACATTTCTAGATACATTGATTTTGCTATGCACCTAGTTATGCACAATGTCTAGATATACAAAAAGAAAAATGAATCTAGAAAAGCTAAAATAAACTACAATTTGAAACAGAAGGAGTACAGGGCATTTTCGTTGGAGTGCTAGAGCCAGGATTTGAAATTTGGATATTCCCAGTGGCGGATCCGCCCCTAGGAGGCTGATTCCCTATGTTAATTACTCTACTTAGCCTTTAAAATCATTATTAATGCACTTGTCTTTTGTTAAATCTCTATTAAATAACCTCCCCCCCACCCCCCCCCACAGCGCATCCTGGCTCCGCCCCTGGGTACTCCCACAGTCCCACTTCTATATTAAAAAATTTAAATTCATAGGTTTAAAATATAGCCAATAGCACTGTAAGAAAATACGAATTTATAGGCTTGAAAACCAAAATTTGCCTTTTATTATCTAGACTTCTAATTGAAAGTCCATTTTTTTTACATGTTTTGGGCTGAAATGCACAAAAACACTACATATTATAGCATTACACGTTTATATATATATAAGTATTACATATATATACATACGCGTGTACCAAAATAGTTAATTATTCATGGAAATACCCTTAAATCCGCCCACGTCTGGAATGACCAAAATTTGCCTTAGGTTCTCTATCTCACCGACAGTGGACCCATGCGTCGGGAAAAAAAGGCACAAGCTTTTTCTTCCTTCCATGAGCTTGCGTGTAGGGCCCAACCGGGGAAAGGCTTACGCTTAGAGCGAGCTGACTAAGAGAGCGCACATGGGCGGAGTAGGGGTGGACAACCACGACGCGTGGTCATTGTGGAGCCGGTCAAGGCGAGCGCGTGGGCGGGCCGGCGGGGGGGGAGGGGGAGGAGGCTAAGTAGACTAAGCGCACAACCGGGCGCAGACCAAGGCGGGCACGGGGTGCGGCGGCGAGAACCTACCACCACAACTCATGGTTGTTGTGGGGCTAGCCAGGTAGGTGCATCACCAATGGGGGCAGCGTGAGGCGCAAGGTGCAAGGCATGGCGGTTGCCGAAGTTCGCGAGGGCCGCAGCTGGCATGGGTGCACAAACTTGTCTCGGTCATGATGGAGAAAGAAGAAAAATAGAGAACTTGATCCTTGTGTAACGAGTGGGAGTGGTGGGTAATTTTTCCTAAATCCACCGAGCACCCCTTAAGGAGTTGCGATGGAATGGTTGGTGAATCGGATTTGCTAGATCTAGAGTGTTTGGGATTTTTTTAAGAGTAGAGCCATGCACAACCCCCATCTCCCTGTTGTCGCCCCCCACCGTTTTGCCCACGCCGGTGAAGGAGACCACCCCCGACTCCCTTCCCATGAAGCGGCCCTATCATCGGTGTCGGCGATGATGGGGGCAGCTACTACATCTTGGCGACAACCCAACGCAGAGACGGGGCTGGCATGCGGGATGGTACCACCGACCGCTGGATCTGGGTTCGAGACCCGCTTACCACCAACGGTGATTGCCGGTCTTTGGCGTGTCATGCTTGCGGTCGATCTAGTTGAAGCTGCAACGGTCGGCCATTCAAACCCACTGCCAATGATTCCAAAGCCGAAACCACCAAACCGTCTACACCTGGTTTTAAGGTCCACACCATCCAAACCTCGCGTCATGGTTTTAAGGCCCAAATCATCCAAACCTCCGTCATGGTTTTAAGGCCCAAACCATCCAAACCTCCCGTCATGGTTTTAAGGCCCAGACCATCCAAAGAGTCCTTGTGCACACCTCATCAGACAAGACTCACCTCAACGCATGTACGACATTTGAAGCTTAACGCCTTCCTTCTTGACTTGATCAATGCCATCTTCATCGCCCATGTAGATGCATGTCTATGTGAAGTGCCATGGAACCATCATCATCATCCTGTTCCTAGACTTGGTCAATGTCGTCTTAATCACCCATATACTCTTGCCCTTCATGTCCCCAATGTGATCCCCACACCACACGGTCTATTCTCTAGCCAGTTCTCTCGAAGTAAGCCTTCTTGTCCACCATTCATGGTTCCTGGTCTGTCGTCCCACGAAGCCAGATATATATTTGGCCTTCTCACGGCTCTTCACACTACTACACAAAGGAACTTGCATGGCGGACAAAACCGATTTTCCGTGGCGGGCTTTTTGTCCGCCACGGACCAAGGGGTCACGGAAAATGGCGATTTTCCGTGGCGGACAAAATGCCCGCCCACGGTTAATGAATAAAAAAATAAAAAAAGAAAAAATCGAATCCGAAACCCTAGCGGGCCCGCGCGCCTAGATCTCGGGCCACGGCGCCCGCCGCCGGATCTCGGGATGGTGCGGGCGGTGGCGTGGCGGAGAGCAGCCGCCCTCGCGCTGGGAAGGAGGAGGGCCGCCGTCCTCGCGCTGGGGAAGAAGGAGGGCCGCCGTCGCTGTATGGAGAAGGAGGGCCGCCCGTCGGGAGGTGGTGCTGCTCGTCCGGCCGGGAGAGGAAGGAGGGGGACGGCCGCCGCCATGCGCCGCCGGGATCTGCGCTTCGCCGGGGCGACCGCCGCCGCTGCGCAGAGCTCCGGAAGCCCGCCCAGCGCCGCTTCCGCGCCTCGGAAGAAGAAGGCCGACCGCGGGCCACGCGCCGCCGCATGGGCTCGCCGGGATCTGCTCGACCACCACCGGATCGGCTCCGCCGCCCCCGCGGATCCGCGCCGCCGCTCCGTCGCGGGATCCGCGCGCCGCCCGGGATCCGCTCCGCTCGCCGGGATCCGCTCCGCTTCGCCGGGATCCGCTCCGCCCGCCGGGATAAGAAATATTTTATTTTTTCTCAAGTGCAATTCATCAAGTTGATACAAAGCCTTGAAAAAACTCTTCCGACTTCTGCTTGACAACAAGCACAACAGCCACCCAAATAGAAGAACCACAAACTCTAGTGACTATCATTTATTCATTTATTATTGAACGTATGATTACTTGTTTGCGCGCCCATAAATTTATTCCTAGCAATTTTGAAACTCTTATATATATATATGCAGAAGGCTAAACCGAAGAAGGATTTTAAAGTTCCTAATGAGTCAAAAAAGAGCTGAGAGAAACCTTAAAAAGGATAGAAGACCTAATCAACGAAGGACAGAAGCTTCTACCGTACGTCCATTTGACCACCAAGAGTTCACCAGAACAGCCTACAGCATTGGGATCGCACTCCAAGACTACTTCAGAACCCCCAAAAGTTTTTGGCCGAGATGGGGATACTGAAAAGATAATAAGCTTGCTCCATGATACAGCATCTGATCATTCTGTAATTGGAATCCATGGCATTTCAGGGTCAGGGAAAACCACCCTTGCACAGCATGTTTGTGAGTGGGAGAAGAATAGTGAAGACCATTATTTCGAGCCAATTATGTGGATTCATGTTACTGAAAACTTCAGTGTGCATACTGTTTACAGTGAGATGTTAGAGATAGCCTTGGGTCAAAAAGTTGATAGTCTCAGCAATCTTGATATGCTGCAAAAGTGAATTGAAGAAAAGGCTGAAAGGCAAAAGGGTCTTATTGGTACTGGATGATGTATGGTACTCAGAAAGTGTCGATAAACAGGACGATCTGAAGAAACTACTCTCTCCATTGAAGGAGGCTGACAAGGGAAGCAGAGTCCTAGTGACCAGTCGGACTGCAGATGCAGCAAAACTTCTTGGTGCTCAGAACCCTGTGCCGATTTCTGATATGGATGAAGAAGAGTTCTTCAAAATGTTCATGCATTATGCACTTGATGAGTCACTATTTAGAGACCAAGAAAAAGGCAAATTTGAAACAATTGGTAGAGAAATTTCCCTACTACTACGAAAGTCACCCCTGGCAGGCGAGAACAGTTGCAGGACAGCTGAGGATAAGAACTCGTCGAGCCGACAATATTGATTTCTGGATAGCAACCCTGAAGCGAAAGAGTGATCTGCTGAATGATACTATGGGAGCTCTGTGGTGGAGCTACCATCAACTTGAGGAGCATGCCCGGCAATGTTTTGCATACTGTAGTATGTTTCCTAGAAGATATGAGTTGACACGAGACGAGCTAGTTAAAATGTGGATGGCACAAGGGTTTGTGGATACCAGTAAAACCTCAGACATGGAAGTTGCTGCTCGTGAGCACTTTGAAGTATTACTGTCAACCTCATTCATCCAACTGAAACACAAGACTCATTACCAAGAGTACTATACAGTTCATGATCTATTGCACGACTTAGCAGGAATAGTTGCTGGAAGTGACTGCTTCAGAATTGAGAAAGGTATGGTGAACCACCGGATTCCTCAAGATGTTCGTCATCTCTTCATTGATTCCGATAATCTAGGAGACCTCATGGAGCAGATTGTGAAACTGGACACCTTACGAACTCTGGTAATGTCACGTCGTTATATGTTACAATTGACTAGAGAGAATTTTAAATGCATTCTCCAGGGCCTGAAGAGGCTGCGGTTCGTGAGTGTGAATGTGAAGGCATTACAGTTCAAGAAAAAAAAGACTGATGGGATTTCTTGAAGAGAATGCTGTGATTCCAGAATGTATTGGTGACTTAAAACATCTTCGCTACCTTCGTCTTGATGGGTTGTCATATGACGAAGTTATAGAGCTGCCACCCGCATTTACCAAGCTATACCATCTGCAGGAGTTCTCTGTTCCTTCTGAAGTGCGCTGTCACAGCAGTCACCTGGCCGACCTTGTGAATCTGCGGCACATGTCCGGTGTCTGGTGGAGCATTCCTGACATAGGGCGGATGCCGTGGCTCCAAACTCTGAGCGACTTTACAGTGAAGAAGGAAAAGGGTTATGAGATAACGCAACTGGAGAACCTGAACAACATTCATGGCAAACTGAGAATTTATGGACTTGGAAACATTGAAAGCAAGGAGGATGCTCGTCGGGCCAACCTAAGCAACAAGCTACACATCTCAGAACTCGAGCTTGACTGGGAACCCATTGAGGATGAGGAGATGGGGTCGTCATCAACGAAAAAACAGAAGACTGCTGCTGGCCGTCACCAACAAGAAGCTGCTCCTCCAAAGCCAGAGGAGATCCTTGAGGCCCTCCACCCTCCAGCCCTATTAGTTGAACTCTGGATTCAGAACTACGGAGGATCGACATTCCCAAGTTGGTTGTCAGGAGAAGATGGTATAAGGCTAAAGCACCTGGAAAGACTCACTCTCTATGATTGCCACGGGTGTGGTTCTCTGTTCAAGTTCAGCAAACCCCTCCCTATGCTGCATAGCCTTCACATCAATGTATGCAGTTGGAACGCTTTGCCAGATAACATCGAGCAGCTGGCATGTCTCGAGAAATTGATTGTCTATGATTGCCCAAATATGCAGTCACCACCAGGATTACCATCATCCCTCAAGACGCTTGAGATAAATGTTTGCCGAAATGTCTCGACACTACCGGAATTGCCTGCATCCCTTCAGGAATTGATTATCTTCATTTGCGAAAATTTCGAATCACTACCAGAATTACCATCATCCCTCAAGAAACTTCAAATAAGATTATGCCCAAAAATCAAGACACTACCGGAATTGCCTCCATCCTTAGAGGAACTCCACTGCAACAGAGCTCTCGTCGACAACTACCCTGATAGACAAGCTATTGGCCGGATCAAAAATTGAAACACGGGTCTGACGCTCTGCCTTTTGCAACTGCCTACGTACGCAGAGCAATTTGCGTGTAAGTTCTTTATTATCTTTCTCTGTTTTATATTTCAGGCATTTACCCCTCATAAAACCTCGTTTTTATTTGGGCAGGTCAAATAATGATAGGAAGATGATGCGTGGAGCCCCGGCCGTCGAGCTTCTTTGGAGCCGCTGATCTCAGACGTTTGCTTTTATGTCGTTTTGTGTGCAACAGTGATATGAAGACTGCATAATTTATTCCGTTTCCTGATCAGCATATTCTGTTTTTCTCAGCGGACCATTTGTTTGCTTTCTTATGTGTGTTTGTGTGTAATAATTTATGGCTAGCAGTGGCCAATACCCACTCTATTTGTCGAAGTGTGAGACCATGTTTGATGAAAAATTTGGTTTGCAATGATACTGGCATTACAAAATAATTGTTGTTGCAAAGTGTTTTTTTTTTACCGAAATTATTGCAAAGTGTTCGTTGGTAAGATATTTGTTTATGTGCAAGTGTTGGAATTCTATCGTTTTAAGGTTGATGTAACACATGTTATAAGTTGTGTAGCGAAAAAACGGCCCAGCTTGTTGTATCACAAGCAAAACGGGCCGAGCAGCCCAGTCCAACGGAGAAACACATATAAAGGCTTGGGCCTAACTCAACCCAAAAGACTAGTCCGATAGGTGAGGACTGCCCCATCCTATATGTTGTGCTCCTCCTCCATCTATTACCGATGTGGAACTAAACCCAACAATCTCCCCCGTCACACATCGGACCCAACTCTTCCATCACATGACAACCCATGTGATCTCACGTAAAAAATTTTACAAGGCCGAGTTTTAATTCTCCAGTCCACAAGGCTTTTCATGACCCTTTAGAGACACGGGCTACCCCGTCAACATGTGACCCTGAGATGTTTTCACAGGTGTTTTCCCGACCTTCGGCTTTGATACCACTTGTTATAAGGTGCACGGAAAACGACCCAACTCATTGTATCACAAGCAAAACGGGCCTAGCATCCAGTCCAACGGAGCAACACATATAAAGGCTTGGGCCTAACTCAACCCAAAAGACTAGCGATAGGTGAGGACTGCCCCATCCTATATGTCGTGCTCCCCCTCCATCGATTACCGATGTGGGACTAAACCCAACAATCTCCCCCGTCACACATCGGACCCAACTCTTCCATCACATCACAACCCATGTGATCTCACAGAAGATTTTATAGGTCCGAGTTTTAATTCTCCTGGTCACAAGGACTTTCATGACCCTTTGGAGACACGAGCTCCCCGTCAACATGTGACTCGGAGATGTTTTCCGCAGGTTTTCCGACCTTTGGCTCCGATATCACCGGTTACCGATGATGATGCTCATGATGATGTTCAGCAAACTCCTGGTGTGCAGCTTGAGGAGGAGCTGCCTGATCTGCCTATTGCTCAACGCAGATCAAAGAGAAGTTGTGGTGCTCCACCCCGTCTTATTGAAGAATGTAACTTATCTTATTATGCCTTGAGTTGTGCTTTGAGCAGGTGGAGAATGTTCATGAGCCATACTTACAATGAAGCTATTGGTTGTGGTGATCGTGAGAAGTGGGTTTCAGCTATGCATGAAGAGATGCGATCTCACGGAGAAGAATTGCACTTGGGATGTTGTTCCATTGCCTAAGAAGAAGAAGACAGTCCCATTTGCAAGTCTTTTTTCTAATGATGAACCTAGTAAGACTAACCTTTGGCATAAGCGTTTGGGACATATGAGTCAAGCCGGTATGGCGTAATTGATGAAGAGAAACCTTCGGATGGCTGCACTTCGAGTAGCATAAAGTTTTGTGAGCATTGTATTTTCGGAAAGCATAAAAGGGTAAAATTCAACACCTCGCTTCATACCACTAAAAGGTACACTTGATTATGTACATGTTGACTTATGGGGTCCGTCTCGTAAGCCTTCTCTTGGTGGTGCTCGTTACATGCTTACTATTATTGATGACTACTCTAGAAGGGTTTGGCCTTATTTTACGAAAAATAAAGATGATACCTTTGTTTGCTTTTAAAGATTGGAAAGTGAAGATAGAAAGGCAAACTGATAAAAAGTAAAATTGCTTCGCATCGATAATGGTGGAGAGTTCTCGTTCGTTTGCTTTTGATGATTATTGCGCATAAGAAGGCATTTTAAGACATCACACCATACCGCATACCCCTCGCCAGAATGGTGTGGCCGAACGCATGAAACGAGAACCATCATATCAAGGGCTCGTTGCATGCCGTCCAATGCAAGGATGAGCAAGCGTTTTTAAATTTTGAAGTGCTAACACCGCATGTTACTTGATAAACAGGTCGCCTTCTATTCCACTAAATAAGAAAACTCCTATTGAGGTATGGTCCGGTACACCCGCCGATTATTCACGCTTGAGAGTTTTTGGCCGCACCGCTTATGCTCATGTTGATAATGGAAAATTAGAGCCTAGAGTCATTAAATGTCTTTTTCTTGGTTATGGTTCGGGAGTTAAAGGCTACAAATTGTGGAATCAAAACAGGAAAGACTTTTATGAGCGGAGTGTTGTTTTCAATGAATCTGTGATGTTTAATGACGCTTTGTCCTCGATCATGTTCCGAAATTTCAAAAGAGCCGCGGTATATCGGTGTGCGGGTGGAGCATGATGATACCGAGACAAAAAGTGCGTGGAGCCTGTTCAGAAAACTAAAGTTGCCGATGATGATGCTCATGATGATGTTCAAGAAACTCTCGGTGTGCGGCTCGAGGAGTCGCCGACCGCCTATTGCTCAACGCAGATCAAAGAGAAGTTGTGGTGCTCCACCCCGTCTTATTGAAGAATGTAACTTATCTTATTATGCCTTGAGTTGTGCTGAACAGGTGGAGAATGTTCATGAGCCAGCCACTTACAATGAAGCTATTGGTTGTGGTGATCGTGAGAAGTGGGTTTCAGCTATGCATGAAGAGATGCGATCTACGGAGAAGAATTGCACTTGGGATGTTGTTCCATTGCCTAAGAAGAAGAAGACAAATCCATTTGCAAGTGGATCTTCAAGAGAAAGGAGGGTTTATCTCCAAGTGAGCCTCCAAAGTATAAGGCAAGGTTAGTAGCAAAAAGGCTACGATCAAGTTCCCGGTGTTGATTATAATGATGTGTTCTCTCCAGTTGTCAAGCATAGCACCATTCGTATTTCTTTAGTATTGTTGCTTCACATGATCTTGAGCTTGAGCAGCTTAGATGTCAAAACTGCATTTTTGCATGGAGAGCTTGAGGAGGACATAGTGCCCGGCAAGGAGAAGTTTGTTTGCAAGTCAAGAGATCCTTGTATGGTTTGAAGCGGTCCCCGCCGTCGGAATAATAAAGGTTTGATTCATTTATGCGGTCGCATGGTTTTAAGAGATCAAAATATGATAGCCGTGTTTACATCAAGCATGTTAATGGATCACCTATATATCTACCGTTATATGTTGATGATATGTTGATTGCTGCCAAGAGTAATGTTGAAATCACTAAATTGAAGAAATTGTTGAGTAGTGAGTTTGATATGAAAGATCTTGGTGCCGCTAAGAAAATTCTAGGCATGGAAATTACTAGAGACGTAAAATCTGGTTTTGCTATTTCTTAGTCGCCAATTATATTAAGAAAGTTCTTCAAATAAGCAACATGCATCATGCAAAGTCTGCGTTAGTACTCCTATTGCACCTCACTTTAAATTGTCGGCTACACGGTGTCCTAGTACGTATGCAGTAAATTGAGTACATGTCAAGAGTTCCATAGGCTAGTCTTTTTGGGTTGAGTTAGGCCCGTGCCTTTATATGTGTTGCTCCGTTGGACACGGGTGCTAGGCCCGTTTTGCTTGTGATACAACAAGGCGGGCCGTTTTTCAACTAGCACTTTTATAACAAGTGGTATCAAAGCTAAAGATCGGAAAAACCTGTGGAAAGCATCTCCGGTCACATGTTGACGGGGAGCCCGTGTCTCTAAAGGGTCACGAAAGTCCTTGTGACTAGAGAATTAAAAACTTCGGGGCCCGTGAAAAATCTTCTGTGAGATCACATGGGTTGTCATGTGATGGAAAAGTTGGGTCCGATGTGTGACGGGGGAGATTGTTGGGTTTAGTCCCACATCGGTCCTCGATAGAGGGGGAGCACAACATATAGGATGGGGCAATCCTCACCTATTAGGCTAGTCTTTTTTGGGTTGAGTTAGGCCCAAGCCTTTATATGTGTTGCTCCATTGGACCTTGGTGTTAGCCCGTTTTGCTCGTGGTACAACGAGTTGGCCATTTTGTGAGGACTGCCCCATCCTATATGTCGTGCTCCCCCTCCATCGATTACCGATGTGGGACTAAACCCAACAACACACTCATAAGAGTGTTGTTGCATGGATTAATCTTGAGTCATGTCATAGACTTGTGCTCGCACTTGATTTGGTGACAGACAAGAACTAGATTTGGGTCGAACAAGGAGGAACGAGAACCAAGGTCCTATTGGTCAACAGGTGTCACACAAGACCGTTTGGGCTAAAGAACAATTGCATATGAGGATTTTCATGTGGCGAGAATACATACCGAGTCATGGATAAGCCCTCTTCTAAATAATCGACGTTTGAGTCAATAGAAAGCAGGAGGACACTAGGCCCCAGTTCCCTGACCACGGTCCCCACGTCGCTCTCCCTAGGGCGACTTCGGGGCGGCGACGACGCTCCCACTTTAGGCCCCTCCCGTCCTTCCCGGCTCGGCCGCCACCAGCTCGCCGCCGAAAGGTCCGGTGGAGGCCAGTGTCCCCTCCGCCTCCTCCCTCTCTCGGTGGAGGGCAAGGAGCTCCGCCTTTGTACGTCTCATGGTGGTGGTAGGCGGCGGCTTGACGGCGACGACGTCACCGAGCAGCAGATCCGGAGGGGAGGTAGTTGGATCCGCCTTCGGGCGGATCGAGGCGTCTGCGTTAGCCGGCCCGGCGGCGTCTCGGGGGCAGCGGTGGCGGCCGCGCGGAGGTCTTCCAGGCGGCCGGGGCTCGGCGCATTCGACTTCCTCTTGGCGAGGTGGGAGGTGACCGCTGTGGGATGGGATTGCCGTGCGCTGCAGATGCTTGCGATGCGTCCCGAGGCTTCTAGGAGGTCGGCGTGGTGTCTTTGGTGGTGGTGCTTTGGTGGGGGCCGGAGCTGGGAGGCCGGTGTGGTGTGGTGGTGCAAAGAAATGCGTGGTGTCCGGGTGGTGGTGCTTGGTGGGGGGTTGGAGCCGGTGTTCTACGGTGGTGCGCTGGTGGCGGCGCGGTGGAGCCAGAGGCGCCTCTGGGCGCCGGGTTGCGGTTTGTGTTGGTGCTCCTCTTCCCCTTCGCGACGATGTTTCTAGTTTGGCGCCGCCTTGGTGGTGGGGGCTAGGGGTTGGCGTGTACTTCGGCCGGTGGTACCGTGATGGTGTCTTTAGGTCGTGCTCTGACTCTTCCTGATAGTGTTGTTGGGCGATTGGGGTAGGGAGTAGGCGGCGGGCTTGGTTGAGAGCGTGTGGCGTACATGGTGTTGTGCCATGCGAAAGCTTCCACGAATGCTGATGTCGGTGGCAATGATGGTGGCGCCCGTTGGGCGTCGCTTTCCATGCTGGAGGCATCATTGGGAGTCATCATGTTCCTGCAGCATGGGGTCTTTGAGTGAAAACCCTGTCCTTTTTGGACGTGCAACGACGGCGCCATTGGCGTCGTGCCCTCCTTGGAGGTGACACATTTGGAGAGTCGCCTCGGCCGCGCCGCGGTCAGTGAGGCTTGGTTGGTGGTGGTGCTTGTGCCTGATGGCTCTGGGGGTGCGGCGGTGATTGTGGAGGTTGGCTTGCAAGTAAAGGGGCACTTGGTTGTGGTGGTTGGGGACCTGTGGGCGTTTGGGGACAGTCCTTGTCTATGTTGTCCCTCTCCTCTGGACTTTGGCGGCGGCTACGGCGTGGTGCCGAGGGAGGTCGGACTTTGGCATGGTGCCTTGTTGGCGGGTGTTGGTATAAATTAACGCGAACAGAGAAATCCGCAAGCGCACGGATACCGATGTAGCTTTCACCCGGGAGTATTCCAGAGTATCGATTTCCACGGGGAACGTGAAGTGTACTAGAAAGGTTTAGAACGTCCTAAGATAATAATGGTAATGATGTGGAAAAAGAGGGTTAAGTTTTCTAAGTATTCTAATGAGATCTATATGATCAAAGGCTCACTCTACTTTACTTACGTCGAACAACGGTACCGTCCCGATCCTCGAAAAAGACCGGGAAAGGGTGATCGGGGAAGGCCGCCAAAAGCTCTACGAATCACCAATCCGAACGTGGTGGATTACAAAGACCGACAGGTTGTCACCCCCGCTACCACAACTAACCGTGGGATTGGGCGCAAACTCGTAAACTCTAGTCTAGACACCACGCCTACACTATCGATTACTACTCTAGCCACGCACGATAACTAGAGCACTCAATACGAGCGGAGATCCAAAGAAATGAAGTAAAGTAAGAACTGAAAGTAATTAAATAGAATAAATAGAAATAATAAATGAAGAACCCGAGATTGTTTGAAGACGAACTTGTTGCGAGCGAAATTACAATGATGATGAAGATCCGACAGTCCGGATCTCCGGCTTTCTCCTCGCCTCTCTTCTTGATCTTACAACTAGATGAACTAGAAGAATTAGAACTAGAACTAGAACTAGATGAACTAGACAACTAGAGGGACCTCTCTCTCTTCTAATATGAAACCCTAGATTTTTCTCTGTCGATAGCTAATGAGGAGATGATGAGAGATTAATGAGAGATGAGCCTTGGGGCTGAGCCTGGGGCTGCTTATATAGTCCTGAGGAGGTGCCGTGTTGGACTTAGATACATCTCGTACTCCACCGTCGCCCTCGGATCAAACCGACATTAAACGAGCCCGGATTAGATTGCGTCTTAGAGGCGGTTGGAGAAGCTTCGGAGGCAGGGGCTGACTTGGCCGAGGGGCCGGGCCGCGGCCTAACAGGGGAGGCCGGGCCGGCCCGGGGTGGGCCCCACCACGGGTCCCGACGCGTCGTGGCTTCCGGAGTTTTCTAGATGATGTTTTCTTGGATGCTAAGTCTCGATCACGTCGGGATTAATCCGAGCCTTCTAGAGTCTTTCTCGGAGTTGGATTGCGTTACGTCGCGTAGTCGTATGCGCTCGCGACCCTGTCTGCTTTCCCTCGCTTAGTCCCCGCAATTCACAACTTTACCAAAACTGGTGTGGAAATATATTAGTGACACCCTATTCTAGGTTGTTATTATGATTTATACCCCTTTCTCATGTTTATCTGATTAATAATTTTATATGATAACAAGTGTCAACAAACTCCCCCAAGCTTACCCTTTGCTAGTCCCTAGCAAAGCTATATGCTATAGTAGGATCAGGAGTTGCTACTACGCTTTCATACCTCGAAGTACTTGTGTTTCTCGAAATAAACTCTCCTCTTAACCGCATTGCTCTCTCATTCCTCATTTACCATGAGGCGTAGCCTTTTCACGAATCATAAGCAAGATAAAACAATCAAGTTAAGTACCATGTCTCAAGCTCTTTGATCAACTATCATCCTGGGGTTTTGCAATATTTTTCAAAAGAAACTCAGAGATCCTATGTATGACCCTCTTAAGTGGATGGAATGTAGCGAAGTTACATATGTAGTAGGATATACATAGTGGGATGATAGTGGTGAAGTGGATGAGTATGAAAGGTAGTAAATAGCCCTTAGCCTTTTCTAGTATTTTTCTTCTCAAACATCTTAGACTATATCTCTCTTTCTAAAAATTGCTAAGACCTGGGCTATCCATTCTTGGAGAGGTGGGCTTTGCCCCGGACTTGTGTCCATTTTTCTCTCTCCTTAGAGATGTGGGCCCTACTCACCCTCGGACACGTGTCCATTATTCATCTCTAAATATATTTTTATTATTAGGGAGGTAGGCCCTTCTCGCCTAGTATGACTTTTTGTCCATTACTCTCCCTCTCTCGTCTTACTTTTCTCTCTAAATATTTATTTTTCTCTTTCCCCTTTTTTTCGAATGTAGCCCAGCCTCTATTTGACATAAAAACACTGAGAGAGACATATCCAAAGATTGCAAGAGTTCATTTTCATAATTATGGCTAGCGGCTTGATGGAGTATGGGGATGCGTACTTCGGGTTAGAAGCAAATAATTTAGTGAAGTGGGATGATCTTGATGCGAATGATAAACTCTTAAGGGTCATAGCTAAGGAACTCATCATGAAATGTTTTATAATTTTCAAAGATAAAAACCAGAATCAAGTATCTCTAGGAATATGATAAACAAAGAGCTCAACTTTTCATGTATCTTTATCTTTCAATGCTAAGACTCGGATTAAGCATGTGCTTCCCACAGTATTGGGTTTAGAGCAAATTAATCATTTAAAGTTTTGGGAGAATCTAAGTCCAACGTGTAAGTACTTTTAAGAGGAATTAAAGCGGAGCAACTATTCATCATTTCCAAGCATATGTCACCAAGGTCACAATTAAAGAAAGAGAGCTAACTCGCAAGCATCTAACATTTATTGGACTCTTAACACTAATACTTTTATTTAAGACTCATTAACTCTAAGCAAATATACTAACTAGCTAAAAATAGATAGGATAATAATACTTATCGTGATAACTGAGGGTGCTCCCCCCCAAGCTGGATCTTGAAGTAGTCTTTTTATTCGTCCTTGGAACTTGTTCATCTCTGGGTTTTCCTTAAATGTTCTCCCTGCAAATATTAATTTCGCACATACCCGAAGGAACAAATTCTAGGATTATGTTGTGAGCCTTCATGTGCTCACATATTTTTGTATTTTTATTTTTATGCCGCCACAGCAAGGGGTGCTTGCATGGGGCTTTTAAGGAACTAATGCAAATGCAAAGAAACATAATTTTGTGATTTTCTAATGCAGGTTATAGAAAAAGTAAATATGCTTAAAGGAAACATGCTAATTGAAATATGCTATGCGAAAAATTAAATATGCGTATAAATACCGAAGTTACCTCTCGGTGAGAGTTTCGAGTACTTACTCGTGGCGTCTTTGTCATCTATGGAATCTCGCCGGAATGTCGTGTCCAGTGCGGTGCCCTCAATGATCTCGATGAGTGGCATAGATGAGGTAGCCGACGGTGTTTGTTCAGTTGGTGACGCGGGTAGCGGTAAGTCTTCCGAAGGTGTACTCTTGTTGTCCTCTTTAGTAGGTGATGATTCTTTCTTTCCCCATGCTTACTTCTTCGGGTAGCGTCTCCGCGTCTTGTTCTTCTTGGGCTTGATAAACGGAGGATGCCCTCCCCCAAGCTAGGTATTCACCTAATCTCTTAGCGATATTGGAGTAAGGTAGACAATTGTGGAGGTGTCAACCCCTCTTGGTCCTTCAAATCTTGCTTGATCACTCCTTGAGTGCTTCATCTGATCTTGACAGTTGCATCTCCTAGTAGGATGGCATCACCCATGTTCCTTGCTCAGTGTGCATGTCGTAGGTCGGGACATTCACTTGTGGAATTTTTGGAGAAGTGGCAGACTCCTCCACATTTTGCGCAAAGTGTGTCATGCTTGCATAGACAAGGTAGAGATCAAGTGCATGGGCTTTATTGGTGGAAAAACACCAATAGAACCAAAACTTTATTCATCTTACTCTATCCTTGGGCACATCTAAACATGGTAACATCATGTGTTCTATTTATTTATGATAAAGGTGACAAGATCAGACACCAAGCATGAAAGTAGCATTTAAAATTGTAATATGAATGATGAGTGATCAAGTGAGTGGTGTGAAGAACAACTTATAGAGCTAAACATGTTGAGATCATCGAGATAGAATCAAGCAAAGTTATAACTCTAACATGTTTGACTTTATGAGTGAGCCATGATAAAGAGAGAAGGTTCTATGACTTACCTCAAGATGTTACCTTTAATATTTGGAGTATGATGGCACTGGAACATCTTGTAGAAGTCCTTGTGTCTTGCTTCATCTCAGTGTGAGCTCATCTCAGGACCTCCCCCAAGCTTTTTTTTTGAGAGTGTCTTATTTCCTATAGGGGTTAGTCCGATAAAAGATTCTTTTCGCTCCAATCCTATAATGATTAGTGACAGAAATACCCGAAGGAATACATGTATATTTATATACTCAGATCACAAGGAAAAGTAAAGACTCATGTTCTATCTCAAGAATTCTTATTTTAGGATACAAGCTCGTCCTTAGGAAACCTTTTGAAAACTACTTAAGATAGTGAAGTGGTCTCCCCTTCAACACCACCTAAATCAAGATTCATGACCACGAGATCTAGAATATTTATTATAGATGAACGCATCTACAATCACCCTCTCAGAATCTATAGGAGGCAAGAGCACGAGGGGGTTGTACGTCTTGAGAGTGGTTAGACTAGAGAGACCGGGTAGTTCAGGGAAGTTTCTCATGTGAGCATGAACTAGATGAAGTGTCTATGTAGTAGCTTCCATGCTCATTGATGTCATCCTTCTTCTCAAACTCCAAGGTTGATTTGTCATAGATATCTAAAGTTTCTCTTGGAGTGGTGTCTCTCGGTCGATCTTGTCTAAGGTCTAGCCCATCCATTCAACGGTCAGTAGCATATAACTCTTTATTATCCTCTAGCCATTGTTGTCGCTCTTCTTGGTCTTCCCCGGTGGTCTTGATGGCTCCTATATTTAGGTTGTCTTGATGAATTTTTAGGGCCTTCCAGGGTCTCAAGGGAAAGAGAGTACAAGGATTCATCGGGGTTAAGGATGGGTCTGATAATGGATTCGAATATGTAATCTTGTCTAGGCATGGAAGGGGAGAAAATAAGATCGTCTTCTAGGTAGCTTGGCTCTCCTTCTATGCCATCATAGAATTCCTCCCGATATCCTTTGTAGGAACGAGAACATTTTCTAAGAGACTCCTCCTCAAAAGAATTTGAAATATATTCACTTGGAGGTCTCTTAGGTGGATGCATTCTAAATGATAAATTCGAGGCATTCCTAGAATTTTCAAAAAAAAATCAACCTCGATGGAAGGATGGGATTCATCACTCTCTAAAGTGTTTAGAGTGTGATGTGTTTCCATAGTAGGAGATTCTATGGCAACCAAATTTTTAGAAGATATTATAGGAATTTTAGATTTGGTTGCGTGTGTCTCCTCTTGTTGTTCGGGGGCTTGGCTCGACTTCTTCTTCGGGTGATTCCTCAAAAAACGTTAGTGTAGGGAGTGTTGTCAAGGATTTTTTTCTCAAGAATGGCTTTTCCCTCACTAACTAGTTTATGTGAGAATGATCCTCCCGAAGTGATGTCGAGATTCGAAAGCAGACTTCCTTGTTAAGACCGCGATAAAAGTGATAGAGCAGACATGGTCGCAAGGAAAGGTTTGGGTCCGAATTGGTAAGGCTTGTGAATCTAGCCCAGGCTGCTCCTAGAGTCTCCTTCTCTTTTTGTCTAAATGTAAGAACTTCTATTCTAAGGTCAGCAATTTTATAAAGAGGGAAGAAAGCAAGACAAAATTTGTCTCAAGTTCATCCCAATCTCCATTTACGCTTCCTATAGAGTGAGCATACCATTTTCTCGCTCTTCCCTCAAGGGAGAACGGAAATAATTTCCATTTAATGGTCTCTTGTGTCATGCCGTAAATATTTCTCGCAGAACACAATTGCTCAAAATCTCTAAGGTGGGTGTATGGATCCTCATCGGCTAACCCGAGAAGGATTGCTCCCCAACCATGGCTATAAGAGCAGAGGCGAAGCTCGTAGCCATCTGTAAGAATAGGGTGTGAAGATGGTGAAGGCTCCAACATGTCGCCCTTTGGAGCAAAGAATTTAATGATAGGAGTGAAATCCATGTGGTATGTGTAGGGTAAAAGAATAAATAAAAGATGGACGATCGTGGTTCTAACTAGAACAGCTACCGTTCCCCAAGAACGGCGCCCGAAAAGCTTGTTGGTATAAATTAACGCGAACGAGAGAAATCCGCAAGCGCACGGATACCGATGTAGCTTTCACCCGGAGTATTCCAGAGTATCGATTTCCACGGGGAACGTGAAGTGTACTAGAAAGGTTTAGAACGTCCTAAGATAATAATGGTAATGATGTGGAAAAAGAGGGTTAAGTTTTCTAAGTATTCTAATGAGATCTATATGATCAAAGGCTCACTCTACTTTACTTACGCCGAGCAACGGCATCGTCCCGATCCTCAAAAAAAAAAGACTGGGAAAGGGTGATTGGGGAAGGCCGCCAAAAAGCTCTCCGAATCACCAATCCGAACGTGGTGGATTACAAAGACCGACAGGTCATGTCACCCCGGGGCTACCACAACTAACCGTGGGATTGGGCGCAAACTCGGGTAAACTCTAGTCTAGACACCACGCCTACACTATCGACATTACTACTCTAGCCACGCGTCACGATAACTAGAGCACTCAATACGAACGGAGATCCAAAAATGAAGTAAAGTAAGAACTGAAAGTAATTAAATAGAATAAATAGAAATAATAAATGAAGAACCCGGAGATTGCTAAAGACGAAACTTGTTGCGGCGAGAATTACAATGATGATGAAGATCCGACAGTCCGGATCTCCAAATTTCTCCTCGCCTCTCTTCTTGATCTTACAACTAGATGAACTAGAAGAACTAGAACTAGAACTAGAATTAGATGAACTAGACAACTAGAGGGACCTCTCTCTTCTAATATGAAACCCTAGATTTTTTCTCTCGCCGATAGCTAATGAGGAGATGATGAGAGATTAATGAGAGATGAGCCTTGGGGCCGAGCCTCGGGATGCTTATATAGTCCCGGAGGAGGTGCGTGTGTTGGACTTTGATACATCTCGCACTCCACCGCCGCCCTCGGATCAAACCGACATTAAACGAAAGGATTAGATTGCGTCTTAGAGGCGGTTGGAGAAGCTTCGAGGCGCGGGCTGACTTGGCCGAGGGGCCGGGCCGAGCGGCCTAACAGGGGAGGCCGGCCGGCCCGGTGGTGGGCCCCACCACGTCCCGCGACGCGTCGTGGCTTCCGGAGTTTTCTAGATGATGTTTTCTTGATGCTAAGTCTCGATCACGCCGGGATTAATCCGGAGCCTTCTAGAGTCTTTCTGAGTTGGATTGCGTTACGTCGCGTAGTCGCATGCGCTCGCGAATTCTGCTGTTTTCCCCCGTTTAGTCCCTCGCAATTCACAACTTTACCAAAACTGGGTGGAAATATATTAGTGACACCCTATTCTAGGTTGTTATTATGATTTATACCCCTTTCTCATGTTTATCTCGATTAATAATTTTATATGATAACAAGTGTCAACAAATGGAGTGATGCAACTTCTACCGCTATGCGTGGCTAGCGCTGTCGATCCTCTTTGGTGGGGCTTCTGGCGTGGTGTTGCAAATACGAGTGGGTCGCCATTTTTCCTCTAGTGTGTGGAGCCGGGTGGAGTTGGCGGAGGCGGCTACTACGTGTCGATGTCCCAATCCGACCGAGCAATATTGATGGTTGCTCTCGGTTGATGCCCCAATCCAACCGAAAGTGGAGCTTTCACGCTTTACTTATTCCATCCGCCTCGGGTCGCTTAGTTGGGTCGGGTGAGTTTGTTGGTATCAAGTGGTAGCTCGTGTCGATGACCCAATCCAACCGAGGGGTTTGAGGGCTTGTGTCAATGTCTCAATCCGACCAAGCAAGGAGTTGAGTGGGCGCTAGTTGTGGCGCGAGTTGAGTTGACTTGATACCTAGGTGTCTTTGGTGGAGTAGTGTACCCTCCACAATTGTTTGGTTTTTTTCGCCCTGGTTTCCTTCGAAAAAAATTAATTTCATATTTGATGAAAATCTTGAAATTGAGTGGTCAAAACGTTTTCAAAAAGTTTTGCACACTAGAAATAACAAAGACAGATTAAACCCAGCCCATAATATCTTTTCAGCCCAGACCAACCCAAGCCCAGAGAAGGATTGATAGCTATAGGGAATCAAGTCGACTCGAGGGCCAAACAGGACTCCTCCTGAAACTGGATTAGCATAAATGGATTTGGCCCAATATAGATCGGAGGAATGGATGATTCAAGGATGTGGACGTCAATTTTTTTGATTGGACTGGATACACACGGCCCGCATATCAAAAACAAAATCCATTGGACATCCTCACCTTTCCGCTACGCGTGCCTCTCGCTGTCGCAGGCGGCGGCGCCTTCACCGCGCTCCCGTAAGACGACGCCGACGGGGGAAGAGCTCCTCTTCTCCTCTCCCACACGGCAAGAGGAACGGCGGCGCGGGGAGATCAGGTGCGCCTCCATCAGTCTCATCTCCTCTTTCCAATCCCTTCCTCTTTCCCCTTTCCCCATCTCTTTTCTTGTTAGGGTTGGAGTCAGATCAAGAGAGCAGGTAGATAGCTAGGATTCAGGGGCCGGCCGCGGGTGCTTGCGCTTGACAGAAAGAGAGTAAATGCATCACTGGTTATGAATTCAGTTAACGTCAACTTTTTACATTCTTCTCTCTCTCAGATCGCGCGTGCTGCTATGCTTGTTTCTTGCTACTGCTCCCACAGTGCTTCGGATTGCATGTGATACGAATTCCAGGTTTCATCGTCGATTGCATGCAGTATAGGGAATTAAATCTAGAATTTGGTTGAAATGCGCAAGGACCTTGAGCTTGTATCGCCCAACACCTGCTTTCTCTGCTTGTTTTGTTCAAACACAAGTTACTGTACTCAGAAGTACTAGGCAATTTGCCAATTTCTCTCCTGGAAATTGGAATCCTGTTCAAACATAAGCTAACTGAAATGACCAGTGCGCTAACAGCTGTTTTATTGCTTCTCCCATTTTTTTTTTAAAACAAGTGGCAGCAAATGAACGTTTTCAAAATTCAATGCTCACAGTATTTATTTCTTTTACTGAAAAGAACAGTTCAAACGTTTCCTGAATGAAACCCACAAAAAAGAACAGTTCAAACGTAGCGGTCGCTTTTACTTTCTGTGTCACCATTCGCACTTAAGTCAGACTTTGCCTACTAGTATATGTGTCGTTACACACAAGCACAGAATTTGTCTGCTAGCATAGCAATGGCCGCCTGCTTATTATCTCTTCCACTTATTATCTCTTCGATTACAAGGCGACACGAGATGAACTCATCAACAGAATTTATCACCTTGACAGAAAGACTGCTTGCTCACTAGCTGGATATAGTTTACTGCATGCTTATGCATTTCAACAAACTTTATTCAGAAAAATGGTTCAGCTTGAGGAGAAAAATGGAGTGGAATACCAAGAATCCTGAACGGAATGTTTCCATAGTCTACTGTTCAAAATTAGTAGTAGCCTAATGTTTGCACATAGGTCAGAATTAATAAGGATTGAATGCACTACTCATTATCATTCATGAACTACTAATGTGTTGTTGTGACATATGTATGATCGATGATTTGATACGCTCATCAGTTTGCATTGTGCTCTAGCATAATAGAAATAACACAGGTAGCAGTTTAACGATGTTACTATTTTCCTACATGATGAGTGCGGGGCAAGGATAACTGTCTGGCAAGCTGCGAGTGCGTGTTTCAGTTTTTGTTCAGTTCAGGGCAGCTGCACAAATTAAAGTCCAACTAACTACTGGACTTGTGCTGCACACCCTTAGTTTCTTCTGAACACCGATTAAGTGGCCAAGTATAATGACTACTTGATTTCAGTGAATGACTACTTGATTTCAGTAAATTTGGCTGTTCTAATACATGAATCTGCATATTAGTTTAAAAAATTCAGATTTAGGCACTTTAAAATGTCTTCCAAATCAGCAAGCTTTTGTTGAACTACTAGTATTGCAAATCTAATATTCTTGTACCTTATTGTCTTATTCTTTACAGACGCCCCGCAGGACCAAGAGGATTAACCTCAGCCCGCCGCCCTGCCACCGCCGCTTCCTTGCCCGCCCGGGCGAGTCGGCGTCCTTCCATGTCCATGGACGACCAAGGCCTCCTCTCTGAGATCCCCGCCCGGTCGATCTTCGCCTTCGCAGCGACATGCCGGAAGCTCATGCGGCCATCGCCGTCGCCGTGGGTCCGACCTCCCGATGGACGTTGACGACCTCCTCTGCGAGTTCCTCCTCCGCCTGCCGCCGCCGATCCTCGCTCCCCGCGTGTCCCTCGTCTGCACCGGCTGGCGCCCGCCGTCACCGACCCCAGCCGTCCGCCGCTTCCGTGCTGCGCCACGGCGACCCCTCGGCGTCTTCTTCGGCATCGGGCGAAGATCTCTCCTTCAGCCGTCTCGATCCGCGGTACCCTACCCTTCCCGAGCGCTTCTCTGTGCTAGTGCTGCGCGACGTCTTCGAGGGGTACGCCTGGGAAGTCCAGGGCTGCCGCCATGGGCGCGTGGTCCTAGCTCACAGGGGTCGATCTGGCCAAGGCATCCGCCAGTTCCTGGTGTGGAACCCTGTCACAGGCGAGGCCCATTTCCTGGACATCACGCGGTTCTTGGATCCTGTCAGGAACCAGAATGGGTCATACATGAAAGGGGCGTAATCGGTGCCAACGATGACAAGGGTCCCTTCAAGTTTGCTCTAGCGTGGAAGGAAATCCACCATAACATTGCACATGTCTGCGTTTACTCGTCGGAGACTGGTGTGTGGGGTGATGTCATCTCTGCACAAATCGAGCCATTATCCAGTGTTGGCTATGGAAATGTCCTGGTTGGGAATAAACTTTACTGGATTCTGTTTGGCAATCAGGTTCACATCCTTCAGTTTGATCTGGACAGCCAGAACCTAGATGTGATACAAGGGCCATCGGTTGAAGAAGACCATTGGGGCATCTTCTTGTGTACCCTAGCAAAGAGTGGTGGCCTTAGCTTAATAGTCATGTCAGACAAAATCAAAGCCCAAATTTGGTTGTGGGAGACGTCGCCTGATCACTCTGATGGTGTTGCTCGATGGATGCATGGAGGAACAATTGAACTGGACAAGCTTCTTTCTTTGAGATCATGGGAGAATGAAAGAGTAATTTGGATTGCAGGGGATGATAATGTGATGTTTGTGTCAACAGATAGAGGCGTCTTCATGGTTGATCTTGAGTCAATGCAGTTTGAAAAGATTTTCGAATCCAGCACTGTTACCAGTCAGCCTATCCATCCATTCAAGAATCGATATGCTCAAGGTAATTGCATGAACTTACATTGCAAGTATACCCAAAGCTTTGTTCTTTTATTCCTATAACTGTTCTGTTGAATACTGCATGTCGTTTTGTGTTTCTTAACCTAGAGTTAAATGCATTGTTTTCAGACTATTCATTTTCTCTATATGAGTCTTGGTATGACCGTGTGAGTCTAAAAATCTTGAATCGTGACTTGCTCTATTCTTACCTGGTGAAATAATGAAGATACTGCCACTTATTGAAGAGCCTTGCTTAATTGCTTTTAGTGAGAAGTTCAATCTCACCAGAAATAAAATGAACCTATTTTTTAATCTTTATCAGGATAACCTTATTAGGATTAACATTTAACAACCACTTGTACTGCATGTTTTTATGCATTTTAATTTTATCCACTATATGGTGTAAATAAGCTCAGTTAAAAATGATTATGCATGATATGTCTTTTACTTATAAGTATGAATCATATTTCTATAAATTATTACTACTGTTCTGTGATGGTAATGGGATATAATGACATGCTGTTGTTTGTTTCTAAAATCTTAGTTGCTCAACATTTAAGCATCCATCACGTATTTGGTCATTTTGGATTGGCATTTTCTGGGAGCTATAAATAAGCTGGATGTCATATGAGGGATAGAACCAGTTACTGTTTATTTGTTACCCATTGTTTGGTACAGAATTCCCTCACAGTAGTTGATAATTATTTCCCTTCATTCAGCTGAACTTTTTGTCAGAAATAAAATAGGATTGGACAAAGAGGCAGGTAAAACACAGCATAACTTAGGTGGGGAAGTGATAAAGAGAACAGTAGAATCGTTTATTTAGGACTAGCTTCGCATTTTTGAAGGGAAAGTTGTAAAACTTTATTGATGTATAGTTGCTGCTTCCCTAAATATAATGCCAGGAATCTTTAGTATTTGGTTAGATTACAATTTTCTCCACACCTCTCGACTCAATTATACATATTCAGAGAACAAAAAAAGGCTGCTGGGCTAGGCCTAGTTTGAACCCGGATAGTTAGTGTTAGGGTGACTAGTGTGCCCCATGGTTACTTTGATCCTCAGCTGCCTTTTCTCCCAGGCTTGTGGTCATCCTGTCGGTTGTGGTTGTAGTAGTTAATCATACAAGCACTGCCACAATCAAAAAAAAAAAAAAAAAAAAAAACTTACATTGGCCGATTGGCAGTGTCACAATCTTCACAGACTTTTCGTTAGTGCTTTCATTATACTCTGCACTAATTGGGTTGCATCAGTAATTCCTCGAAGTTTCCGTTTGATAGAACTTAAACATTGCAACAAAAAAATTTCAGAACTTTTCAGCAGTACCTAACATATAGTAAGTAACAGATTAATTATACTCTGCACTAATTGGGTTAGTGCTTTCATTATCCAGTGGCTCTGTTGCATGTCATGCATCATGTTGTTTAAAAAAATTCTATTATATATCTTTTATAGCATGTTTATTACGAAGCATCCTGTTTGGCATATGTGTTCTGTTATGATGTCTTGAACTGGATATTCATTTTATTGCACTCACAGAGTTCTGTGAGTACCTAACAGATCCAAGGATAGCAAAAGTTTGGGCAAGTGACTTGTTGACTGTCCATACCTAGGTTAATCAGTTTAAATAGGAATTCGCCATATCGCTTAGTTGAAACTCTGAAATGCTGCAGAGGATAATTTTGTTAGGCCAACTTCACATTAGTTGAGTGAAAAAACGACAACTTTGATGAAGAAAATGTCTAGAGACAACATTGGGTGCCTCGAACATTTGAGTTAGTATCGTAAAACAGTACTGGATAATTGCTTGATATAATTCTCATAAATATTCCTCCACTTCTTTCCTTTGTTTTTGCCATGCCCCTTCAGACAGTTAGCAAAGCTGTTAATGGCATCTCTGTTTCTTTTATGTGAAGGTACTGTCTTGGCAAACTGCAGCTTGGGATCAATATCTATTTCATGACTAGGCTTTCTTCTGATATCAAGTTGAATCTGGAAATGCTGAGCTTCAAGCTTAATGTCCAGCGAGGAGAGTTTGGGTAGCTGGTCCATGTCTGTCTGCTCAACATTTATGAACTTGGCGGCTCATAGAGAGTATCTAGGAATGCTATCAGTATCAGGTGGTGATGTCTGGATGAGCAGAAGATAGGAGGCATGTCATCTGCAATACTGTCGCTTCATTTATTTGTGCACTGCTGTTGGCAATTATTTGCTCTTCTACTAGTTAGCATGCATTCAACTTCAGACTGATTGGGATCAGCCAAACTGTTGCTAGTTTGTGGAATGAAACCTTTAAGTTTTTTGATCAAATAGGTATCCATTCAAGTGGTAATTATCTGGATTGGATTGCTAGTCGATGTTTGATTAATGATTAGTCCTCCAATTATCAGGAGCACGAGTAGATTTAACCTGGCTCCAGCTTGCAATCAGTTCTTTACATTCTTTCAGTAATATGGACTGATTGATTGATGGCTCCTTGAGGTGGAGTGTTGCCTTGGTTCCTCGAGACAACTTTGAATTTATTTTTGTTGATTGAAAGGAAAAAAAATATCTAAACTTAATAAAAGTGCCTTTTATCTCGACATTTCTTGCTTCCTTGAGACAACTTTGAATTTATTTTTGTTGAAAGGAAAAAAATATCTAAACTTAATAAAAATGCTTTTATCTCGACATTTACTAGTGATATGTTTTAACTACTAATTTTACCAATCACATCATGACTGTTGTTGATTATATAGTTTCATAAACATTTAATTCCATGACTCAAAAAGAGTCGGTAATCGTGTAAAAGAGTGTCATCCCCATGACACTCACCTCTTCTCTCTCTTCTTAAAAAACCTTGCCACATCATCAAACATGTTTATATGATATGTCATTAAATGTTAATGAAGAAATTACCACTAAGACTGGCCTTAGCAGTGCAACAGACCGTATCAGTAATATTAGAGAAGGAGTATGTTCGGCCCATGATAACTTGTCAGCAAAAGGCCCAGCCCAGAGAAGGATTGTAACTAGTTAAGCCCGGGGATTTTACATATTTACCATTATAATGGTTGCGCTTTACACGAATATCACTTTATAATGCGTCTTACAAATATATCAGCGTTTATTTGGATCTCTTACATTTTTACCATCTTGTCCTACGTGGCATGCCAGATAGGACTGAGTGGCTCAAACACAGTCAGCATGTGCATGGTAATTGACCATGCTGCCCCTGCCCTTTCCTTCCTGTGAACGCGCGGCCAGGAAGGAGTCCAGGACCGGCGCCCACTCCTTTTTCTTCCCGACCCATCCGCTCGGCGCGTCCTTTTTTTTTCTTCCCGTGTGCATGCTCTATTTATAAATTTAGGCTTCTGTTCGTCACTTTTATCAGCCACCAGTCCAGTATTATTTTCTCTCACAAAGATCACCGTCAAATAACCAAAAGCCAGCATTTTTCTCTCACAAAGATCGCCAAATTGCATACCAAAATTAACAGGCTCTTATTTGGTTGCTCGATTATTCATGTGTGCATGCTCTATTTATAAATGTGTGCATGGTCGGTTGTTATTTATAAATATAGCATCGGTTTTCAAATGTGTGCATGCTCGGTTATTTATAAATAGAGCATGCTCGGTTATATATCAATCGTGCATGGTCTATTTGTGTACATCAATGACGAATCTTGTTAGTGCAAACTGTTAGTGCAAACCGGAAGGAGAAGGCAGGGGTAGGCTGGTCATTTCACGTGTCCCTGCTGATTGTATTTGTACATCTCAGGCTGACATGGCGTGCCACGTAGACAAAAAAGTTTTAAAAATGTAGCAGATTCAAATAAACGATGATACATTTGTAGCACGCATTATAAGAAATGATATTCGTATAAAAAGCCGCAAACCATTATAATGGTATATATATATATGTAAAATCCCCGTTAAGCCCAGCCGAGAGAAAGACCCTACCCGCCGCCGCCGCTCCTTCCCCGTTTGCCGGCGTCGGCGTCGTCCGCGTCCATGGACGAGCAAGGCCTCCTCCTCCTCTTCGAGCCCCACCTTCCCGCTAATCTTCGACCTTGCAAAGGTATGTGGGACAGCAGTACAAGCAGGCTCGACGAGAAGCTCGGCCGGCTCACGTGCCAGTCGCCGTCGCCGGCGGCTTCCCCGATGGATCTGGACGACCTCCTCTCCGAGATCCTTCTCCGCCTTCCCTCGCTGCCGTCCTCGCTCCCCGCGCGTCCCTCGTATGCACTCGCTGGCGCCGCCTCGTCACCGACCCCGGATTCTTGCGCCGCTTCCGCGCCCACCACTGGAAGCCCCTCGGCATCTTCTTTCGCAAAGGTCTCTCCTTCAGCTTCTTCTTGGGCCCGCGGGACTCCGCTCCGCCGGAGCGCTTCTCCGTGCGCGTGTCGCCCGAGTGCCACGAAGGCGGGGGCGTCTGGGAATTGTTGAACAGCCGCCATGGGCGTGTGGTCCTAGCCAGCCGCAGCAATGGCTACTACAGCACCCGCCAGATCCTGGTGTGGAACCCCGTCACAGGCGAGGACCATCTCCTAGGACTTTCACAGTTCTCTGATGCTAATCAGATTCGTATGCACGCGGCGGTAATCTCTGCTACCGGAAACAATGGACCCTTCAAGCTTGCTTTGGCATGGGACGACAGGAAGAGCAATGCACATATCTGTGTTTACTCGTCTGAGACCGGTGAATGGGGCAATGTCGCCTCCGCAGCAATCCTGCCCTCGTTCAGTGTTGGCTGTGGGAATGTCATGGTTGGGAACACTCTGTACTGGATTCTATTTGGCAGCAGACGAGTTAGCATCCTTGAATTTCATTTGGGTAGCCAGAATCTATCTGTGATAGAGGGGCCGCCAGGTGGAATCGATTATGACAATCATCGTGGCATCTTCCTGTGTACCCTAGCAAAGGGTGGTGGCATTAGTTTGATGGTCATGTCAGAGAACCTCAGAGGTCAACTTTTGGGTGTGGGAGAAGACGGCTGATGGTGTTTTTCAATGGATGCTTGGAGGAACAATTGAACTGGACATGCTTCTTTCGCTGACATCTGAGGGACACGAATACAAATCAGTACTTTGGCTTGAAGGGGATGATAATGTCATGTTTGTGTCAACATATAAAGGGGTCTTCATGGTCCATCTCCAGTCAATGCAGTTTGAAAAGATTTTTGAAACCGCTCCTGTTCGTCATTGGTCTTCAGTTGTCCATTGGTCTATCCTTCCATTCAAGTATCTACATGCTCCAGGTAATAGCTTACATTTACAATGCTAGTATACGAAAAGCTTAGTTCTTTTCCTGTAATTGCTTTGTTGAATACTTCAAGTCCTTTAATGTTGGAGTAGCAATTGAAATTCAATCATATATTCATACATGTAATGTAACTTGGCTGCTTGATGAACTCGTAATACATAGTTATGTTGTTCAGAGTTATTTTTCACTACATACCTTCATGTTAGTTTTTCTTGTCTATGTCATATATATGTGTGTGACTTGCACTAATATTTGCATTGTTATAGTATAAATCTCTTCATCCAGATGCATAATAGCTTGAAATTGGCAAGAGGCCAAGGCTTGTACCAACTGAGATGAGAAATTAGTAAATCGATTGGCACATTGTAGATTAAAGTTTTTTAGACAATTCTTTTCTCTAATAATCTTGGTTTGATTCTAAAATCTTCAATTGTGACTTGCTCTGTTCTTTGCAACTTTTTGAACAACCTTGCTTAATTGCTCTTAGTGACAAGTTTAGTCACACTGCAAAATTAATGAACCTAATTTTTAAATTTTCTAGGATTGTTGCTCCTAAGCAACGACTTGTAACATGGTAGCTCATAGCCTAGCTGCCCTTGGGGCTGATTTAAGTCCAAACTTGGTGTGTGTCAGGGATAGTAATCCCTCCTTGTACACAGGTGCTGGTTGCCAAAGATTCGCATCGTTTATTTCATAATGGAGATACCTTACAGTTCAAAAAAAAAAAAGATTGCTGATTCCTGATCTCTTTAACTGTATGTTTTGGTTCATTTTAACTTTTTCTTTCTGATATTTATGGTTTAAAGTAAGCCAACATAAAAATAATTTGGTGTGGTATGTCTTTTGCTTTCAGGTATGAATTATGTTTCTATAAAATCTTGCTGCTGTTTTGTGATAGTAAGGTGATATAATGACATGCTGCTATACGCCAACTACTTTTGTTTGTCAAAGTATTAGTTGCTAATCATTTAATCATTCATCTCAGAATTGCACATTTTGGGTTGCATTTTCTGAAACTATAAGCAAACTAGACCAAATGCCATTTTCTGAGGGATATAACCAGCTGCAATTTACTACATCAATTGGCAAATTATAGTTCGCTTCAACTTTTACCTAAGCCAAACTCTCTTACTTACACCAAATATATATATTAAGAAATGTATCAACAACTACAATACCTCCTTTAGACTAGTGGCAGTGTGATTAAACCCCCTCATACCTGATCCCCGTATGAGTCGGTTGATGTATGGGGATCATTTTTTCTCTCTATATAATAGAAAAGAAGCGTAGCTCTCCAGCGTTTTTGAAAAAAAAACTACAATACCAAATTGGTTTCGCTAAAGTCCATAAATTATGTCTTCGTAGTTGATAGTGCATTTATTTGAACTTATAGATACTAAATATACTTTTTTTTAAAAAAATAATAATATCAAAGTTAGTTTGGTATTGGAAAACGCTAAAGTGAACTTTAATAGGAAGGAGTATTCGATTTGATGCCTATCCCTCGATGGCACTTTATTTCTTACAGAGTTCTCTATTAGTAGTAGATTCTTATCAAGACTTCATTTAGTTGGAACTTCTTGTTGAATAAAATAGAATATTGTTAGACAGAGACTCAGGTAGAGAGCACAGGAGAACTGAGGTGGGGGAGCTCATAGAGAGGATTCAGGAATATTCACACATACACATATTCACACATACACACCTCTGCTCGGTTCCTTCTACGTACACATATTCACACATACACACCCTGCTAAATTACACCCATCTAGGGCGTGATAGGAAGCCTAGGCTTGCTCCTGGTCTTTGTCTTGCAACATCTTTCACTAGCTTGTTAGGTTGTCTGCACCGATCTTCTCAGCAAGGCCAACATGAACATCAAATCACCTCTAGCCAGGCTCCAGAGAACCGTAGATTGAGGGTGTTTCCCACAGGCTAGGCCAGCGCGGGAGGCAGGCTTCAAAAGCACTACTTATGCTTCGATGTTCACTCTTGTATATGCATTATCTTTCGTTTTATGGATGTTTGGTTGTGTGCAAGGGCTCAAGCCTAGCTCATTTAATACATGCCACCAATCACATCTTATTTGACCTAGTTTGAACTCAGGTGATCAGTGTTTAGGTGATTGGGATTCCCTTCGGTTACTTTTTGTCCTCAGTTGCCTTTTTTCTTGCAGGTAACGTTTTGCATCAGGGAGGTGTCAGCAGTGGCAGAGTTCAAGGAAGCGGACAAGGGCATGGAGAAGGTGGAACTGACAGGTGGGCCCCGCATGCCAGCAACAAAGAGGGAGGAAGACATGGACTCAAGCAGGGCGATGCGCTTGTGAGTTGGGAAGGACGTGGCCCAACCTGGTGAAAACTGAAAACAAGATTTTTGTCCTTATGGAATTTAGGAATTTCTTTTGGTGGTTGGTTTCGGATGAATTTGAATGAGTTCTGAATTCGGCTGGAGGGAGTTTCTGTAGGATTTTTTTTCAAAATTTTGCCCTTTTTTAAAACAAATTTCAAATCTGTCCCCTAGTTTGAAACAATTTACACCGTGTATCCCTTTTGGTCGCGCCAATCCCGGTGGCGTGATTTTTACACATGTCGCGCCACCGCATGTGGCGCGACCGGGTGCATCCACGGTGGCGGCCTAGCGTTGACCGGGCCCCCGCCACGTCGCGCCCGTGCATGCGGCGCGACGCTAGCGCAGCTAGTATCCCATGCAAACAAAGTTGCAACTCCTATCCAAATTTGGAAAAAAATGTCACATAAGACAATCGTAGCAATTTTCGTTTCGTGTTTGTGAAATTATTGTCCTACGATGACCTAACTAGGCTCAAAAGATTCGCCTCATCCTCATACATCCATTATATAATTAATTTTTTTTTTATTTACTTACCTTTAGTGTTCCATGCATGAGATAAAAGATTTGATATGATAGGTCAATAGTGAATTTTGGAGAGAGAATTGGGAAATGGGCAGGAATCGCATGCATTACTTTTGTTATTTGCGCCGCAATAGTATATGCAGCGTGTGACATGCAAACATTGCTACAACTCCTATCCAGCTTTGTGAAAAAATGTCACATAAGACACTCAGTAGCACTTTTAGTTTGTTTGTGAAATTATTATCCTACCATGAGCTAACTAGGCTCAAAAAGATTCGTCTCATCCTGTACATTCAAATTATATAATTAATTTTTTTATTTACTTACATTTAGTGTTCCATACATGAGACAAAAAGATTTGATATGATAGGTTAATAATGAATTTTGGAGAGAGAATTGAAAAACTAAACAGGTATGGCAGTAATCGCATGCATATTTTTCACTTTTTTTATTTGCGCGGCACAGTGTGTGTGACAGAGCGCACATGCATCACATCATTGAACTGCATGCACGCCCGTCTGTTTAGTTCTTTCTTCTCTCTCCAAAATTCATTATTAACCTATTATATCAAATCTTTTATCTCATGCATAAAACACTAAACGTAGGTAAATAAAAAAAAAATAATTATATAATTTGATGTACAGATGAGACGAATCTTTTTTGCCTAGTTAGGTCATCGTAGGACAATAATTTCACAAACACATGAAAATTGCTATAGTGTCTTATGTGACATTTTTTCCCAAAAAGCCGATAGGAGTTGCAAAGACTGTTTGCATGGGATACTAGCCGCGCTAGCGTCGCGCCGCATGCACTGGCGCGACGACGGGCGGGCCCGGTCAACGCTAGGGCCGCCACCGTGGATGCACCGGACGCCATTACATGCGGTGGCGCGACATGTGTAAAAATCACGCCACCGGATTGGCGCGACCAAAAAGGGGATATCCGTGTAAATTGTTTCAAACTAGGACAGATTTGAAATTTGTTTTAAAAAGGGCAAAATTTTGAAAAAATCCGTTTCTGTACCACCAGAGGTTCACACATGCACTCAACGTGCACACAATTTGTATGTTTTGTTTATTGCAAATTCGAAATATTTGTGAAACCAATTTGGCTCCTGTTCTTGCAATTTAATCCTATATTCACATCTAGCTTACCTGAATTGGTTTTCTCCTAACACGGAGTCTGCATCATAATATATAGCATGTTGGTTCCCACAACTATGAACCAGCTCCAGATTAACCTCCATCTAATGCCTCACTCCTAGCAAAGCCGATAGATTCTCAGTTTCTGCATCTCTGAATCCTAGTTTGTTCTAGCCACTAAATATGTGCATCTCTGAATTGTTCTAGCCACCAAATCTGTCTAGTGTTCTTCCCGCAGAATACCTTCCAGTTGTCTAGGCTAGCACCAGCTTTACATCGGATCAAACTGCTGTTTGATTCCTCAGTTTGTATATACTCCACAAGACAGCACCACAAGAAACATTTAAGATAAATGTACTCTATGCATTAAGCCTTGTAGCAACAGATTCAAAATCTACACCAATATGGTTAGTTGTTTACCAAGGATGAAGGATCTCTGAAATCAACTGCCAAAAATATAAGTAACACAACATTCAAACCAAGACTGGATTGCTGCAGAGACGACATCTTAAATTGTAGAGTTTTTTTTTTTGTTTTGAGACTTAGGGTTGCTTATGTTAATAAAGGGTCAATTGCACAACTGTCCCTATTTTGAGATCTAATTGCTCATTTGCCTCTTTTTTTATAACTTTGCACGTTTGCCCCTATTTTATAAATGTCTTTTTTTTTTCATTTTTTTTCTTTTTTTTTCCAAACATTTTTTAAAATCCATTAATTAATCACTATAAGCTCACGGTGTGACGAAATAAGGGAAAATGGTGGTTTCGGTTTCAAAAAATAGGGGTAAATGTACAATGTTTAAAAAGAGAGGAGCAAACGAGCAATTGAATCTCGAAACGAGGGGTAGTTGTGCAATTGGCCCTAAAAAAACTCTACATATATTAATAATAGACCTGCAGGTTTTGTCCTCCTTATAAAACGAGTTACGGAAGAAGGGAAACTTTAGGTGCAAATGTCGAATATTGCAGCATATGTACTCATGATGAATACCTTAGTGGATCTAAACTGAACGATCACTGAGCAAAAAAAAACAACAGACTACCTCATGATCTACCATCTGATACAGCAAAAAAAAAAAAAAAAAAAAAAAAAGAGGTGCTGATTGTTACTCGCTACAAACCTAGAAGGCGAAACTGAAACCAATACCAAACTAGCACATGATGTCTATTGTCTAGAGCCTTTCCTTGCAATAAATATAGTGAATAAGCCATCCCTTGCACATCTGCCACCGGCTTCCTCTCATCATCATATCATGGGCCCTATATGGGCCCATGATCCCCTGGGGGCCGGATTACATGGGCCGGATTACACTGCAGTGCATGGGCCGGATTACATTTATCTCGGCCTGTAAAGCGCTTGTTTTTTTTATCCTTAAAGCGCTAGGTTCCGAGAAATTCCCCAATCGGCCACTACCACATGCTCACAGTCGCAGCCATGGGCCATGGCCGACTCGCCGCCGCCGCCGCCGCTGCCACCCGCTCGCGAAACCACCACCATAACCGCTCGGTGACGACATTCTCCTCGAAATCTTCCTGCGCGTCCCCGACATCACGAGCCTTGCCCGCGTAGCGTTCGCCTGCCGCACATTTCTCCACGCCGTCCGCTCCTCGCCCGCCTTCCGGCGCCGCTTCCGTGAGCGCCACACACCGCCGCTCCTCGCCCTCTTCTTGATGCCCGACATGGACGCCGTCGTTCCTGCAGCTGCAGGCAAGAGCAGCGACATCGCCGCCGCCTTCCGCAGTCTGCTCCTCCGAGATTCCGACGCCTCCGAGTCCGAGTGGCGGAGCGAACCCGAGATCCCCTACTCTGACGGGTACGCCTGCTTCGTCAGCCGGGTCACTGACCAAGGCGCCTCCTACAACCCACCCACACTCGCAGGCTCTGAATATCTACCCCAAGCAGCACAGGAACCTCCGCTTTGGCACCGCCAACGACACCTTCCTTGAGTTCCACACACTCTCCCACGACGACGGCGAGGAGAAGCGGCCGTCCCGCGTGGTTTGTGTCCACCGGGACCGCGTCGGCGTGGGCGCGCGTGGCCGTCTTCTCGTCGCAGACCATGGAGTGGCAGGTCGTCTTGCCGCAGATGGACACCGGGGGGCTGCTGGTTGATTACGACAAATACGCTGCTGGCACGGTTGTCAATGGCTTTGTCTGTTGGGTACACAAGAGGCAGGGATGCATCCTCGCGCTCGACACTGCGACATTTCAGTTCTCTCGGATGGAACTGCCACCGCAATTGAAAGGGCCACTCTCAATGTTTCAGCTTGGTCACACCAAGGATGGGCAGTTCTGTGTCGTCAATGTACGGCAATGCATGCTTTCTGTTTGGCTCTGGGCAGCCGACGAGGATGGTGTCGAGAGATTCATGCTGCATAAGGAATTCTCATTGCGCACAAGTGTCACTAAGATCACCGAGCTTTCAGAAGAGGCTGATGTTGGAATGCGACCTATGGCAGTTATCAATGACTTTGTGTACCTATCACTCTACATCAGGCACCCTCAACTTCCCTACATTGGGGACCCTCAGTATCCTGAGTGGTTCCTCTCCTTCTGCTTGGGAACAGACGAGATGAATTTGCTCTATAAGGAAAGCCAGTGTTTACCCTCAATAGTTATTCCGTATATCATGGTCAGTTGGCCGTCTTCTTTGATAAATGGCAAGGTGAGCTTGCATCACATGAGAGCAGGTCATCATATTATTGTGGAATTCTGCCATCGGCATTCAGGTTTAGATTATTAAGTAACATGAATAAACTTACTCATAACTGTGCTGCTCAATTGCTGATTGTATACAATAGAATGATAGATTGTGTACATTATATGATACCATAAGGATTTGAAATGTTGTATTCACTATATTTAATGCTGGAATTCTTTGTCCAGTTACTCTATAATAATGCTAACCAGTATGAGATGGCAGTGCTGTTTTCAAGGGTATCATATTTCAGTTTCATTGCTTCTGTAGTAAAAGCTAAGTAATTTGATTTATATCATTAGAATCTATTGCTCTAGTCCTGCTGGCTGCCACAATTTTTTTCTATGCAAAATCCTGTAGTACTTATATGAGTTATATTTATGTCATAGGAGGATCCAGACACCGGAGTCACAGGAAACATGTCTGAAGATGATGACCCTAGTCCTATGTTCACAGAAAAAGCTTCTCCTATCCTTTTCACTGCGTTGGGATCATTCAAAGAAAAAATAATTGATGATGACAACTCGAATTTCGCAGAGATAGAGTCCTTCTTACTTGATGATGAGATGAACTCTCTTCTGAACAGAATTGCTACTTTAGAGTCAGGATTAGCGGCTGCAAGGGACCGTGTCCTGAGAATGGGCACTCAACCCAATAACATGAGTGGGATGGAAATCGATACTTCAGAGTCAGAATTAGTAGCTGCAAGAGATGGAGCCTGTTACCGAATAGGTACTGAATCTGATAGTATGGAAGGGATGGAGAGAGTGAGCTGCTGGCAAATGTGCAAGGTAATGTTGGGTAGAGCCTGTTCTTGATTCTTCACTGGGTGATCCTGGCGTCTCCCTTGTCATAAGATGGGCTTTGTTCAGACGTGTCATGAGGGAAGGATGAAGACATTATGTGCTTAGTAGTTTGGTTCCATGTTCCAGTTTGGTTGACTGTAACTATGAGTACCTATCTAGTTGGCAAGAAACTAATCTGCTTTATATTCAGTAGTATCAAGTGTCCATCATCAGTAGGTCGTTGAGTGTAACTACCAGTGTTAAGTGTCCATCGTCAGTAGGTATGTTGAGTGTAACTATCTGTACTAGTTGGCAAGAAACTTGTCTGCTTTATATGATCATTAGTATATGTTTGGTGTATTTCCTCTGCATTGTTGAATTTGCTTGAGTGACCGTTCATTTTGGATCCGCTATGTTAATCTCCAGATGGAATTCCTTGCTGCTTGGTTTTAGTTCTGTATGTCACACTGGAGCAGAGCATTTCTTAGAACAGAAACGGTGCAACGTCACCAAACGCTGCAGAAAGCAGGGCATAAATGCTTATGACACCCAATTAGTATCTTTCGATGTACCATGAAATATATTTTCATAATGTGTTCAGTTGGTTCATAAATATCCATGCCAGATTTCCACAGCAATATAATAACGCTCGATCATGCAAACTGCGTACAATCTAGGGACGAAACATACTTTATCTACATCTTAACACATAAGTATGGGCTTGCCTTGTTTGTCTAAGATAACGGTCAGATGGGCATGAATCAACAAAGTAGAGTAAACAGCATTTCCTTAAGGTGCAAATCCATTTCAGCATTTTCTGGGCATGAATCAACAAAGTAGAGTAAACAGCACTTCCTTAAGGTGCAAATCCACTTCAGCGGAAACCACTCAGGGCATTGCGGCTCCCTGCAGGCTGCAGTAGGCAACAGAATATGAAAATAATATATTTCATGGTACATCTGTAAGATACAAGCAGCATTGACAAAACTGGTTGCAAAGAACAAATGAAAAAAAAAAAAAAATAGACAGAAAAATTGAGATATATATGAGCAAAGAAAAAAACATAGGATGCAGCCTACGTCAAAAGACATCAAGAACTTAGGACAAACAAAAAGCCCATGTCGACAGGAGAAAAAGAATCCTTTGTGTGCTACAGAATCATCACTAAACTATTTCTTCCAAAAGGAGCTCTTCTTCTTTGCTCAGCCCTTCTCTTCTCGTTCTTCTTTCTTGTCTCCTCACCAAGATCATTAGCAATGGCGATAGGTAACCAAAATCCAGGCCTTTCGAGAAACTGGAGTCGGTGCAGAATCATTGCATCACGTTCTGTCACACCAATGCCCTCAAATGTCCACATGCCTTTAAGGCCGAAGGAGTACCATCCAAGGACTGAAACAGCAATGTCCATACTGTTGACATCCCAGCTTGCCCCAGAAACCTCAATATATCTTTCTGTCCAGTGACCCAATTCATTGACGCGCTCTGGACCAATTGGAGGCTGAACAGAAACAACATATGAATCAATATGATACACAGAAAAGGGCAAAGTATGTATATTAGATGCAAAACTCCAGTTACAATTGCATTGACACAGCACATAAAAAGCAGGTTTGTTTATTCAATCAACATAAGGCATGTGCTGTTTTTCAATAACGTAACCTTACTACCAAGTAATCCGCAAGTGGTCTTCTGTTAAAGATAGCTAATTGTGTCATTACAAGAGGCCTCCACCAGGTAGAACACATTTACCTGAAGTCTGATGCCAAAATATTTCTCTCGCAATTCATCAGCATTTTCAGTCTTTCCAAGATGGAGGGGAACCAAACAGTTATATAGATAGTTTGAGCTGATGATTTTAGCACATCCAGCCGTGTTAAGCCTCCAATATGGACAGATTGTCCTACCTGCAATCGTTTACAGCCATTAACTCTGCTGGGAACTAACATGATTAATACCATCATCTTACAAAGTTTTATTTGAAGACACGAATCTAGGTGTGGATTTCAGGTTTCTCTCTTGCTCTTGGTGATAGAAGCATGGACTCTGACATACTAATCATATTATAAAGTCAGTGATATGCATGTAGCAAAGGAACAAGAGCATGTGGCTTATTTCAAATATAATGATCATGTCCATTTAACAGATTGCAAAAAAAAGTCCTTTCCCGTTGCATCCAGTTATGGTCCCTTGTAGATATGAAATCCATAAATGACAGAACTAGTAACAAAGCCACTTACTTTCACCCTGAAGGATCGTGGCCGCAATTCTTACCTTATTTCAACCATCTTCCGTTCCTCATTGTTTAATCTCATTGCCATTATGTAAGGATGCAACAAGCCAGGAGTGTCATACATCTTTGCCTTTGCAGGTAAAACACCTGTTACCCTCAATATGCCTAGTGTTGTTCCCGGGACAGCAGTTTCAGTCAATCTTGTGATCTTAACACCTTGTTTCTTTGCAAACGCATTGATCAGCGTAGATTTCCCAGCATTCTGCGCACCAATCACCCAAACGTTACTACGAGGTCCTGCAGATTCCTTGATGTACGAAATTAGGTTCCTAACAGCCAAATCTCTGTGGACGCTGATCAAGAACGCAGCATCTAGTTTGGGTGCTCCAAAAGCCTTAGCACGGCCACTTACAAAGAGCTATCTGAAATATAGAAAAACAGAGATAGAGAAATATAGCATTATAGTAACGCATTAACTGAATATATAATTGGAGCTAAATATGTGGATTAGGCTGCAAATTAGTAAGATTGTCAACCTTCCAAAAACCTGAAGCACAAAGAAAAAAAGCAAAAAACATCTGCCCCATCCAGTGCAAAAATCGTTAGCCAGTAGCAATGCCAGGTTCCAATTTATAAGTATCTCAACAGTCTACACTTCATTTTTTTTTTTAAAAAAAATAATACTCCTTGGAAACATCTCCATTGCAACCTGAAAACAGATGCTAAAATGTGGGCGCATGTGCTGCAACCATATAAAGGGAGACCTTTCTTTGGAGCTAAAATAAGAAGGCAAAACAATTATTACATAATAATTGTTTTCAGTTAAAAAAATAGTACATAATAAATTGGCTGCTCTACATGTCTAAACAGTCTCGTTTTTGCACATAACTGAATAGGCAATCTAGGATATCAATCTTCCTCAGGTTGCAAGAACTGGATCTGTAAGATGCAAGTAGCATTTGACAAAAATGGTTGCAAAGAACACATGGAAAACAAATAGACATAAAAATTGAGTTGAGATATATGTGAGCAAAGAAAAGAAAAATCACAGGATGCAGCCTATGTCAAAAAGACATCAAGAACTGGGACAAACAAAAGGCCATGTCGACAGGAGAAACAGAATCCTGACTTTGTGGGCTACAGAATCATCACTAAGCCATTTCTTCCAAAAGGAGCTGTTCTTCGTATCTTCTTCTTTGCTCAGCCTTTCCCTTCTCGTTCTTCTTTCTTGTCTCCTCACCTAGAGCATTAGCAATGGCGATAGGTAACCAAAATCCAGGCCTTTTGAGAAACAGAATCCTGACTTTGTGGGCTACAGAATCATCACTAAACCATTTCTTCCAAAAGGAGCTCTTCTTCCTCTCTTCTTCTTTGCTCAGCCTTTCTCGTTCTTCTTTCTTGTCTCCTCACCTAGAGCATTAGCAATGGCGATAGGAACCAAAATCCAGGCCTTTCGAGAAACTGGGCTCGGTGTAGAATCATTGCATCACGTTCTGTCACACCAATGTCCTCAAATGTCCACAAGGAAACAGTGACAGTGCCTTTAAGGCCCAATGAGTACCATCCAAGGCCAGAAACAGCAATGTCCATACTGTTGAAGTCCCAGCTTGCCCCAGAAACCTCAATATGTCTTTCTGTCCAGTGACCCAATTCATTGACTCGCTCTGGGCCAATTGGAGGCTGAACAGAGGCAACATATGAATCAGTATGATACACAGAAAAAGGCAAAGTATAAATATTTTTCTTTCCATGATTCTATGAACTATGATAGATGCAAAACTCACATTACAATTGCATTGGACACAGCACATAAAAAGCAGGTTTGTTTATTCAATGAATGCAAGGCATGTGCTGTTTTCCAGTAAGGTAACCTTACTACCAAGTAATATGCAAGTGGTCTTCTTGAAGATAGATTATTGTGTCATTACAAGAGGCCTCCACCAGATCAGAACCGATTTACCTGAAGTCTGATGCCAAAATGTTTCTCTCGCAATTCATCAGCATTTTCAGTCTTTCCAATATGGAGGGGAACATTGGAAGATGCCCAAACAGTTATATAGATAGTTTGTGCTGATGATTTTAGCACATCCAGCCGCGTTAAGCCTCCAATATGGACAGACTGTCCTACCTGCAATCGTTTACAGCCATTAACTCTACTGGGAAACTAACATGAATAATACCACCATCTCACAAAGTTTTATTTCAAGACACATGCTAGGTGTGGATTTCAGGTTTCTCTCCTGGTTATAGAAGCATGGACTTTGACATACTCATCATATTATAATGCAGTGATATGCCTCTAGTAAAGGAACATGAGAATGCAGCTTACTTCAAATATAATGATCATGTCCATTTAACAGATTGCACAAAACAGTCCATTCCAGTTACATCCAGTTATGGGCCCTTGTAGATATTAAGTCCATAAATGAGAGAACTACTAATAAAGCCACTTACTTTCACCCTGAAGGATCGTGGCCGCAATTCTTTCCTTATCTCAACCATCTTCCGTTCCTCATTATTTAATCTCATTGCCATTATGTAAGGATGCAACAAGCCAGGAGTGTCATACATCTTTGCCTTTGCAGGTAAAACACCTGTTACCCTCAATATGCCCAGCGTTGTTCCCGGGACAGCAGCTTCGGTCAATCTTGTGATCTTAACACCCTGTTTCTTTGCAAAAGCATTGATGAGAGTAGATTTCCCAGCATTCTGTGCACCAATCACCCAAACGTTGCTCCGAGGTCCTGCCGACTCCTTGATGTATGAAATTAGGTTTCTAACAGCCAAATCTCTATGGACGCTGATCAAGAACACAGCATCTAGCTTTGGTGCTCCAAAAGCCTTAGCACGCCCAAGCGAACCCACCTATCCAACCGCACTCCCATTTGTTGCCATGGAAGCAAATCCACCTTTGTACCAACAAGAACAAGCCTCGGTGTTTCGCTCGCCTTTGAATTCCTCCTTCCTTCAAGTGCCTCGAACAACGACTTGGCAGCTCGCTTCGAAAGGACCCATCAAAGTCTGCACAGTCCACCACCATGACAATGACCGGGGTGCCAGCCGACTGCTTCATGACCCGAGACGAAATGAACCGATCGAAATCAAAGTCCGGGATCAGGTTCTCAGCCTTGTCGTTCTTTACAAGCCCGTAATTCCTCAGCGAGTGGCACTGGCTACAGACGAGGGCAGCGTCCTCCTCGGCCTCAACCTTCTTGGCTTCCCTCGCCCGGTGCTTCCTCTCCGACTTGACAGCTTCTCTTTCTTGAGCCTCTGGATCGTCTCCTCAGTGATGTTCCCGTACCCGACACCCGGCAGGGTGAAGCCGTCCAGTTCTTTCCTCCATTTCTCATCCTCGTCTTCTCCCATCTCCTCCCAATCAGAGTCCCAGTCACTGGCAAAAGCATCCATACCAGTGGCACCTTTCACCGCTGAGCCATCATCCTCTTCGTCCCCTTCCTCGAATTCTTCAAGAAACTCATCGATATCGCTGTCCAGGCCCTCCAATTCAGCATCCGACGCGTCCTCCACCACCCCCCTCCTCTTCCTCCTCATCTTCAAGAAACGCATCCGTGTCGGCGGCCAGGAGCACTTCTCCACTTCCCTCCGTCTCGTCCTCGGAGCTGCGGGAGGGGTTCTTGAAGAAGCCAGGGAGGTTGGGATCCTCATCCTGCGTGAAGACCCCGCATCCAGGACATACGGGCCGGCCTACGGCGGCGTCCTCGTCATCCCTGCCCTCACTGATGACCGGGGCCGGCGGCTTGCTTCGCCTCCCGGCGGGTGCGGCGCAGGCGGAGAGGCTGCGCCTTTGGGGCGGGAATGGCGGTGGCAGGAAGGGGAGGCGGCGGGGAGGTGGAGCTGGCGGGCAGAGGAGGCGGAAGGGAAGGCGAGCCGCAGCGGGGATTGGGAGCAGGGGTTTAGCAGCCATTCGGGAGCTGCAGCGGCGAAGAGGATAGGACTGATTGTCATTTTTACTACTTACTCGAAAAAAAGCGTGGGTTCTGTTTTTTTTTTTCTTTTGTGCCGTAGAGTCTTCTAGGAGTAATGATAATCATATGATTCTTCCAATCCTTCGGATGGTGAAAAAAACATCTAGAACTAGAACTATAGATAAGTGGAAGAAGAATTTTCTAACAATAAAAAGAATTGGTAAAAATTTTTGTTTTGAAGGAAATGAGATTGGTAAAATTAGAAATTAAATTATATAAAAGTATGGCACTTTTTTTTTTGACAAAAAAAGTACTCCCTCCGGGATGGTATTAGAAGTCGTTTTTGGACAAGGTTTGGGTCAAACATCGGAATATAAATTATCAATAACTTTTAAGTTTTTGAGTTTGTAAATGTAAAAATTATATGAGTAGATTTGTCTTAAAAAATACTTTGATAAAAGTATACATATATCACATCTCCATAAATATTTTTATACTAATAAGAGGTCAAAGTTGTGTTTTGGAGACCGTGTCATTGTTTCTAAACGACTTCTAATACCATCCCTAGGAAAGTATGACACTTGACTGCTAAGTGTTAACCCAGTAGTACACAACACCCAAAATTTGTGTGATGGAGCTAAAATTGTGCAAAATTTAAGTTTATTTTGGTATATCACTAGAAGTTTAAAATTTTTAGAGTATCTCAAAAAAGCTACTTAAAAATTACAGTATCTTCAAAAGCTACTTAAAAATTAGTTGGTAAACTAATATTTATGTCAAGTGAATAAAATGAAAAAAAAAAGGGAAAGGGACTGCGCGAAATTCGGGAGGAGATAGATAACGCGTGGAATGTGTGCATATCTGTGAATTGAGTAGAATTTGTATGAAGTGCTTAGTTTTAATGAAGTTTAGATTAAAAATATTTTTTTTTCCTTTTACCAAAATGAAATCGAAGTTGGCTTTAAGGAACCAGCGTATGGTGGCCGAATCGAACGTTTTTCTTCTTCGATTGGACAAAACAATCAGATGGTAAAGACAAGTTATCTCCTAAAATTGTGTAAAATTGCTAGTAGCATGGGGCGTGGCCTTGCCACCGGGCCATGCCTTCACAAATCTTCCCAGAAAACGCCGCAGAATTCACAATTGGTACTTGCAGGTGACAAATTCCAATGTCTCAACGCCAATCTTAATCGACGCATTCTTCATCCTATATGACGTCTTTTGAACCATCAATCAATCCATCCATATTATAAGTGAAAGAATGAAAAAAACTAGTTGGAAGCTGGAGCCAGTTGGAAATCTAGGCAAGCTCAATAAAACAACGACTAGCAATCCTTCGTGAAAAAAAGACTAGCAATCTAATCCAGATAATCGCCGCCTCAATGGACACATATATTAATCAAATACTTGAAGACTCATTGCACAAACTAGCAACAGTTTTAGCTGATCAACACAATCAGTCTTATGTCTGAACGCATGATAACTATAGTAGAAGAGCAAATAATTCCCAACGGCAGTGCACTTGACGCAACAGTATTGCAGATGACATGCCTCCTATATTTCCACACCTGATACTGATAGCATTCCAAGAAAAAAAAATAGTAGATACTCTTCAAGCTGCCAAGTTCACAAATGTCGACCAGACAGACATCAGCCACCAAAACTCTCCCCGCAGGCATAAACTTGAAGCTCATTATTTCCAGATTCAAGTTGATATCAGAACAGAGCTTAGTCATGAAATAGATATTAATCCCAAGCTGCAGTTTGCCAAGACAGTACCTTCACATAGAACAAACAGAGATGCTGTTAACAACTTCGTTTACTGCCTCAAGGGGACATGCCAAAAAAAAAAAAAACAGAGTAATATCTATGAGGATTATATCAAGCAATTATCCAGCACTGTTTTACGATACTACCTCAAATGTTTGAAGCCCCCAATGTTGTCTCTAGGCAATTTCTTCATGAAAGTTGTTTCCCTCAACTCATGTGGAGTTGGCCTAACAAAAATATCCTCTCTGCGGCATCGCAGAGTTTCTAAGTGATCTATATGACTAATTCCTAATCCTATCTAAACTGATTAACCTCTAAAGGTATGGACAGTCAACAGGTCAACTTGCCCAAACTTTTGCTATCCATGGATCTGTGAGTGAAATAAAATGACTATCCAGGTCAGCACTCAGCACAGCACAGCAGAACACATGTGCCAAACATGATGCTTCGTAATAAACAAGCTATAAAAAGATATATCATAGAATTTTTAAGCAACATGATGCATGACAAGTACTGCTACTTACTATATGAAAGCAGTAACCTAATTAGTGCAGAGTATAATTACTCTGTTACTTACTATATGTTATGTACTGCTGAAAAGTTCTGAAAAAAAAATTGTTGTAATGTTTAAGTTCTACCAAACTGAAACTTCGAGGAATTTCTGATGCAACTCAAGAATGTCCCCAAAGGCTGTGAAGATCGTCACACCACCAATGTAAGTTTTTTTTTCTTATCATGGAAGTGCTTGTATTAGTAACTACTACAGCCACAACCAACAGGATCACCACAAGCCTGGGAGAAAAGGGAGCTGAGGATAAAAGTAACCATGGGACACACCAGTCACCCTAAAACTAACTATCTGGGTTCAAACTAGGTCAAATACTGTAGACGGGCCTAGCCCAGCAGTATGCATGTTTTTGTTAATATGTATATGTAGAAGGAATTGAGTAGAGAGGTGTGGAGAAAAATGTAATCTGAACCTATTCCTAGATCACCGATTCTACTGTCCCCTATATCACTTCCCCACCTAAGAAAAATGTAAGAGCTTTTATCATGGCGCTGCTTGTATTAGTAACTACTACAGCCACAACCACAGGATGACAACAAGCCGAAAAGGCAATTGAGGATAAAAGTAACCAAAGGCATGTCAGTCACCCTAACAGTAACTATCTGGGTTCTAACTAGGTCAAATATTGAGACGGGACTAATCGACCAGTCTGTATGTTTGTGTGAAGATGTATATATAGAAGGAATTGAGTAGAGAGGTGTGGAGAAAATTGTGATCTGAACCTATTGCTAAATCACCAGTTCTACTGTGATCTCTATCCCTGCCTGCTCGCTTCAGCTTTTCCTCCAGCTGCTGCTGTGTGAGTTCTTGTATGTATAAACAATAGCTACTGAGATGGCATGCTGCAGCAGCAACCATAGTGCTGTTGTAGCAAGTACAACCGAACAAACTTGATTTTATTTAATCTGACAAAAAGTTTTCCTGTGTTTTAACCGACTCTCTGTCGGTCTGTCAAACCCTATTTTATTCAATCTGACAAAAAGTTCTAGATGAATGAAGGGAAAATTGTCAACTACTGTGAGGGAATTATGTAAGCAATAACAGGTAACAAATAAAAAAAGAAACTGGTTGTAACCCTCAGATCAAAATTGCATCCAGTTTATTTATAGCTCTCAAAAAAGGCAATCCAAATCCAAAATGAGCAAACACGTGACGAATGATGAGCAACTAAGATTTTGAAAACAAATAACAGTTTGCATATACCAGCATGTCATTATATCCCCTTGCCATTACAGAATAGTAACAATTACTTTATAGAAACATAATTCATACTTATGAGTAAAAGACATATCACACATAATCATTTTTAAAGTGAGCTTATTTTACACCATATAGTGGATAAAATTAAAATGCACAAAAACCTACAGTAAAAGTGATTTGTCAATCTTAATAAGGTTAACCTGATAAAGATTAAAAAAAAATAGGTTCATTTAATGTCTGGTGTGAATGAACTCGTCACTAAAAGCAATTAAGCAAGGCTCGTCAACAAGTGAAATGTCTTCATTATTTCACCAGATAAGAATAGAGCAAGTCACGATTCAAGATTTTAGACTCATACAGCCATACCGAGAATCATATAAAGAAAATGAATTGCCTGAAAACAATGCAATTAACTTTAACAAACACAAAAGGACTTGCGGTATTCAACAGATCAATTATTGGAAAAAGAACAAAGCTTCTGGTGTACTTGCAATGTAAATTCATGTAATTACCTTGACCATATCGATTCTTGAATGGATGGATAGACTGAGTGGTAGCAATGCTGGTTTCGAAAATCTTTTGAAACTCCATTGACTCAAGATCAACCATGAAGACGCCTCTATTTATTGACACAAACATCACATTGTCATCCCCTGCAATCCAAATTACCCTTTGGTTCTCCCATTATCTTAAAGAAAGAAGCTTTTCCAGTTCAATTGTTCCACCATGCATCCATCGAGCAACACCATCAGAGTGATCAGGCAACGTCTCCCACAACCAAAGTTGAACTGTGAGTTTGTCTGACATAACTATTAAGCTATGGCCACCACTCTTTGCTAGGGTACACAAGAAGATGCCCCAATGGTCTTCTTTAACCGGTGGCCCTTGTATCACATCTAGGTTCTGGCTGTCCAGATCAAACTGAAGGATGTGAACCTGATTGCCAAACAGAATCCGGTAAAGGGTATTCCCAACCAGGACATTTCCATAGCCAACACTGGACAATGGCTCGATTTCTGCGGAGACGACATCTTCCCACACACCAGTCTCCGACGAGTAAACGCAGACATGCGCAATGTTGTGCTGGAGTTCCTTCCAAGACAGAGCAAACTTGAAGGGACCCTTGTCACCATTGGCACCAATTACCGCCCCTTTCATGTATGACCCATTCTGGTTCCTGACAGGATCCACGAACTGCGAGATGTCCAGGTAATGGGCCTCGCCTGTGACAGGGTTCCACACCAGGAACTGGCGGATGCCTTGGCCAGATCGACCCCTGTGAGCTAGGAGTCTAGGACCACGCGCCCGTGGCGGCAGCCCCGGACTTCCCAGGTGTACCTCTCGGAGACGCCGCGCAGCATGTGCACGGAGAAGCGCTCGGGCAGGGTAGGGTACCGCGGATCCGAGACGAAGCTGAAGGAGAGATCGTCGCCGATGCCGAAGAAGACGCCGAGGGGTCGCCAGTGGCGAGCACGAAAGCGGCGGATGAAGCTGGGGTCGGTGACGAGGCGGCGCCAGCGGGTGCAGACGAGGGACGCGCGGGGAGGAGAGGACGGAAGCGGGGGCAGGCGGAGGAGGATCTCGGAGAGGAGGTCGTCGACGTCCATTGGGGAAGCCGGCCACTGCGACGGCAGCGGGAGCTGCCGGCGTGACCCTTGCGGAGGCCGAAGATCGACGGAGCGGGGGATCTCGGAGAGGAGGCCTTGGTCGTCCATGGATATGGAAGGACGCCGACTCGCCGACGGGCAAGGGAGCGGCGGCGGCGGTAGGTGACGGGGCTAAGGCTAATCCTTCTGGGCCCTCGAGTCCACTTGATTCCCTGTGCTTGGGCTGGTCTGAGTAAAAAGATATTATGAGCTGGGCTGTTATTTCTTGTGTGGAAAACTTTTTGAAAACGTTTTGACCAATTTTCACCATATATATATACGAGTATACCCATATCTGTTTGCAACCCCTAGATCATTCTCTTGAGATCTGCAAAGACGCCACCTCACCATCTCACTAACACCCCACTAAGCATTGCTTACCTCACCATCCCACTAACCCTTCCTCAAGCGCCACATCATCAACATGCCCCACATGTCACCGGGCACAAAAAAAAGGTTATAACTCATGAACCAAAAAATAAATCAAATTCGATTACACCATTAAATTCATTTTAATAAATTCTTTAAAAAAAGATCTCACATGTATATATTTTGATAAAATTATAAGTGAGACCCGTTGTTATAGAGAAAAAAAAAAAGAAAATAAAGAAAATAAGAAAATAAAAAAAAAAAAAAATAAAAAAAGAAAAAAGAAGAAAGAAAAGAATAGGAGGGTGATAGTAATATTGTAACTCATAGAATTCTCCTTCATACTACATGAACGCGAGGAATCCACTAGTAAATTTTATATACAAGTAACGAGAGTAGTAAATGATAAGATGCACTACTATAGCGATTTGCTCCACTGCAATAATTGCCATTAGGTCAACCTAATTTACTTTGAAAATTCAGAAAAAAAAGGATGAAAAGTTTGATAGAGGCATTTTGTCCTCATCAAGCTTAGCCATTGATACAATTTACTACCTCTCGTCCTAAAAAAACTTAATTTACTTAATATTTCCTAAGTCCAACTGTCTTAAATTTAAACAACAAAAAATTCTAATGTTTTGTATTACTCCCTTTGTTCCAAACTATAAGACACTTTGATTTTTCTAGATGTATTGATTTTACTATGTATCTAAATGTATATCTAAAAATCTTATTTGGTGTTATAAATCTTGAAACTTCTTTCTTATTATATAAATTTAGTAAATCATGGTATGGTTTGGCTTAAGACAAATTGAACACCAAGTTCTTTTAGGACGTGGGTAGTGTATATATCAACTATTAAATCAATAAGGGTTCCAGTTAATTAGACGAGTGTTCAAAATCAAAACTAATTGCTCTGTTTCAAATATTTTTGTATTAATTAATTTGTCCTAAACGTTGTATATTTAGAATTAGAAACGGAGGGCTTATCCATGAGTCGGCATATATTCTCGTCACAAGAAAATCCTCATGCATTGTTCTTTAGCCCAAACTTCTATGCGACACATGTTGACCAATAGAACCTTGGTTTCTCCTTGTACTTTGTCACGAAACCTCAACACCCGAACCTAGGAGTCTTTCATCGACCACGTGTCGTCTCAAGCAATACTTGCACAAGAACATCAAATTAAATGCTAGCACAAATCCACGACTTGACTCAAGATTAATCCATGCAACACCACTCTCGTGAGTGTGTTACATCAATCTCAAAACAATATAATCCCAACACTTCCACATACACAAATACCATATCACCGAACACTTAGCAACAACAATTATTTTGTAATGCCAGTATCATTGCAAACCAAATTTTTCATCAAACATGGTCTCACACTTTGACAAATACAGTGGGTCTTGGTCTGACTCGCATACGGGTATCGGCCACTGCAGGCCATAAAATATAAATTATTACACACAAACACACATACGAAAGCAAACAAATGGTCCGTTGAGAAAACAGAATATGCCGATCGTGGAAAGGGAATAAACTAGGGAGAATTATTTCTATGGCTCCCTCGAAAGTTTGTGTGTATCTCTATGGCGCTTTTTTTTTTGAGTTTATCTCTATGGCGCGCGAAAAATCTTAGGCGTTAGCATATGGCCTTTGTTTTCGGCGGCAGCTAACTCTGTTAGGGTTAGCACCTTGGTGCGGCAAAAGACTAAAATACCCCTGCCCCTTGAGTGAACCAGAGAGGCTCCCAGACTCGTCGCCGCCGGCCGCGGGCATGCCGGTACCGGTGGCTCAGCACTCGCTGGCAGCAGCGTTTCGCTCTCGTCGCATCGCATGCACTGCGGCGGCGCAGCGATCCGGCAAGCTAGGACGTACGGGCAACTGAAGCTGGACTGGACCCGGGCAGCCAGCGCGCTGCCCGCCCGCCAGCCCCCATGTGCCCCGACGTACCATTCGATTCGATGGCCGGTCTCTCATCATTTGCATGGCTCGATCTACGTACATTTGCATTGTACGCCTAAGTTACGCGTGGGAGCCCCGGCGAGCATTCCGGCAAAGTTCTCTATATATAGCATGCATGCAGCATCCAATCGAAGCAGCGTTGAATCCGCTCAAGGGGCAGGGGTATTTTGGTCTTTTTTGCCGTGCCAAGAGTGCTAAGCCTAACAGAGTTAGCTGTCAAAACAAACGTAAGGTCATACAAAATAACACACAAGTTTTGCGCCATGTAGATAACTTTGAAAAAAGCCATGTATACACAAACAAACTTTCGTAGGCCATAAAATAATTCTCCCAATAAACTAAGCAGTCTGCTTCATATCACTGTTGCACACAAAACAACATGATCACTGTTGCACACAAAACAACATGGAACCAAACGTGGGATCAGCGGCTCCAAAGAAGCTCGACGCAACGACGGCCGGGGCTCCACGCATCATCTTGCAATCATTATTTCACCTGCCCAAATAAAAACGAGGTTTTATAACCAAAATATGAAAAACAGAGAAGCTGCATGCTGTCTTGAAGACAGGAAAGATAATAAAGAATAAAGAAACTTACATGCAAATTGCGCTATGCAGGCAGTTGCAAAAGGCAGAGTGTCAATAATTAAATGTACATATTTGTGATCCGGGCAATAGCTTCCCTATCCGGGTAGCTTTCCACCAAATATTGCTCGCACTCGAGTCTCTTGAGGGATGATGATAATCCTGGTAGTGACTTGATATTTGGGCACTCCTGTATTCCAAGTTCCTCAAGGGATGGTAGCAATTCCGGTAGAGTCAAGATATTTGGGCAAGCCAGTATATCAAGTTTCTTGAGGGATGATGGTAATCCTGGTAGTGACTTGATATTTGGGAAGTAGCATATTAGAAGTTCCTCGAGGGATGAAGGCAATTCCGGTAATATCGAGATATTTGGGCAATCTATTATTCTAAGTTTCTTGAGGGATGATGGTAATCCTGGTAGTGATTTGATATTTGGGCAATAAGATATTTCAAGTTCCTCGAGCGATGCCAGCTGCTGCTCGATGTTATCTGGCAAAGCGTTCCATCTGCATACATTTATCTTAAGTCTATGTAGCTTAGGGAGGGATTTGCTAAACTTGAGCTGAGAACTTGACCCGTGGCAATTATAGAAAGCGAGATCTTCCAGGTGCTCTATTAGCTTACCATCTTCTTCTCCTGACAACCAATTGGGAATGTCGATCCGTTATAGTTCTCAATGTTGAGTAAAGCTAATAGGGCTGGAGGGTGGAGGGCCTCGAGGATCTCCTCTGGCTTTGGAGGAGTAACTACTTGTTGATTATGGGCAGCAGTCTTCTGTTTTTTCCTTGATGACGACCCCGTCTCCTCATTCTCATTGGGTTCCCCAGTCAAGCTCGAGTTCTGAGACGACGTAGCTTGTTGCTTAGGTTGGCCCGACGAGCATCCTCCTTGTTTTCAATGTTTCCAATTCCTTTAATTGTCGGTTTGTCATGAATGTTGTTCAGGTTCTCCGGTTTATTATGTAACGTAACCTTCCAAATTACAGGGGCCCACATGTACTAATTATCGGTTCAACGACCTTTAATAGTCACATATGTGCACCTATAACCCGAAAAAGCACTATTAACTATTCCAACCAGGATCCGTTCACGAGGTCATTGCGCCATATTACAACAGGTTTTCATACATAATCGAGTAAAAAAAATTTAAGATTTATATTACAATACTTTTACAACCATTTATTTGAAACAAGTTTTTACAAAATAAAAAGTAGGAGTAGCGAAGAGTTTATTACACAAAAGATACTACTAGACCCCCGCCCCACGGGTCTCACCTCTCACTCATCATCACTTTCTTCTCGACGAATCGTCATGCGGACGGTCCGGTCAGTGACATGACTTCCCAAATCCCGCAACATGGCTCAACAAACCCCGAAAATTTTAGTACTCAACAAGGCTTACCCGACTAAAAGAAAATAGGAGGAGACTCAGGAATGCTGGTCTAATAGGAGTCAAGGTAAGGCTTTTAGCAAGAATCAAGGGCTCTTTTTGCGTAAAAGCTTGCTAGTAGTGAATCCTTACTTTCAACATTTTATTTTCAAGTAAGTTCTCACCTATTCTAGGTGATCTTACACTATTGCAAACACTTGTAGAAGTTCCATCACTTATTCCATTTCTTCACTTTGTTCCATAATTAAATCTCAATGTAAAGCGGGAAACCGAGTCTCCATATCCGAGAAGCACGGCGCATTTCGAAATCGATTAACCCAGCCGGGGAGTTCTTTTCCACCGCGACATATGTAGCACTTAAGCTTGCATATATCAACCCTTTCCCCTGGATACTCAAAACGGGAACCGGGCGTCACGCCACCCCGAGAATACTGATGCGCCTCAGATCACCGGGACTTTAACCCACCGAGGGTATCTTGTACTCCCGCCATCTCTCCACTCCCAAAGGCGGTTGCATGCGTTTCGATTTGACACCCCAAGATCGGGCTTACCGGAGTATGCGTCCGAACTAGGGTCGACCGTGATGGGGTAACACCCATGACGAGGCGTGCCATTGGTCCAAGACCGCAGCGCAAATTTCGTTCCATAGTCTCGGTCCACATTGCCTACACGTTTCAAGTCCTTAATCGACAAGCCGGAAATACTACACTCAGACTCCATTCTCAATGCAAATTACCCGACCGGGTCTCAATTTCAATACCATATCCCAGTATGGTTTCATCATATAGCATCTTTTCTCATCAAAAGCCTCTTCGGGCTATCATAAGGGACTTGTCACATTTTGACTCCAAAGTCTATCTAGTATAGCCAAAGCTAAAGCGTTCTAGCATTTTAGCAAAAGCAAAGTTATCAAGGTAGATATTGAAATAACAAAGAATGGTAATGCATCAATTAGGTTGTCACTCAACTCCTATCACCTAATGCAAAGCATAAAGCAAAAGGTGATATAAAGCTTTGTAAAACACAAGGAAATGTTTAAATGAACCTGGGGCTTGCCTTGATCGATGAAATAGCTTGACTTCGGACGACGGATCACGCGATATTCTAATTGAATCAATGTAATAGCCCTCTTCAAATGACTTGATCAACAACTTCACAATCTCCTTCGCTCACTATACGAAAGAATAATGCATGCTTAACATGATGCCATGCTTATAAACATGAGGTGCGGAGAGTGCACGGAAAGATAAACAACTTGAGTACAACTTTCCTTCACGATAAAAGTTGCAACCTAACAAAACCAACTTGTTGAACTACTCTCACGAGATATCATCACCATTGCCTAAGGAGTTCTCAAGGACCATCTAACAGTGGTGTGGTTTAGGGTTCACAAAACAACCCAAAATCTACCCAAAACCCTAAGTTATAAAGTATGAAACATTTTGTTTTACACATGAAATAATAGGGCATGAAATAATAAATATTTTAATTTTCTCAAAATAAGCTCAAAAATTTTTTGTACAGGTAGGGCATGTCATAAAACAGTACCAAAATAATTTTCATGATTTTTGGATAAATAAAATAATTATTAAAAATCAAGGAAGATGTATTTTTCAATTAAAATTTGTATTTTTAAATCATGCCCAAACTATTCAAAATGCAAGTTTCAAATTTTTCATGCATAGACATACCCATGGGAAGGCTACACAAAAATTTTCAGAATTTTTGAACTAGTATTTGAATTTATACAAAATTTGGAAAATCGACACTATTTAAATGAATGAAAATGAATAAATCATTTTATAAAAAAAAGGGTTCTGGTTGATTCTCGGCTTTATTCGCGGCGTGACCCATCACTTTTTCACGGCCCAAAAATGGAACGATAACGGACCGCCCCGGTGGAATGCTGTTGGGCCGGCCCAAGCAGCGATTAATGCGGCCCGACCCGACACTGCTCACGTGCTGCGTGTCGGCCACCGGCCCCGCGCTGGGCGCCCACAAGCAACCCGGCAGACCTTGTTCCGGCCACGGCGATGGTCGGAAAGGAAATATAATTACATAAACGTGGCTAGGAGCTCACCGCGGATCTAGGATCGGGGCTTGGTTGGGCAAGGCGGGCGAGGCGGGAGGTCGGGTCGCCGGCGGCCAAGAATGGCGAATAAATTGGCGGCGTTCGGCAAGACGCCGGGACTTCAACGCGAAAACCGACGAAATGTTCATGACCACGATTGCCCGGGTGACTCAAAAGGATTAGTTTGGTTAGCTAAATGTCACCGAATCTGGTCAAGGACAGAGAGGTCGAGCACGGGCGCCCGCCGGCGAATAAGAAGAAAGGGTGGCGGCGACTGGCGAGGCAGTGCCGCGGCCGGGTTCCGCAGGAGGGTTAGGAAGTTGCGGCGAGGATGAGGTAGATGGTTGAGTGAAAGGTGGCTCGACAGGACGGTAACCACGGCGGGCGGGCAGATCGACTCCCGCGGGCGCGGTTTGGGGAAAAGAAAAAACGACGGCCACCACGCCTATAGGGAAGGGGAGGGGTCAACAGTGGACAGCGACGTCGCCAAGGTGCCCAATTACGGCCGGCGTCGCGAGATCGCCGGTGGATTCGCGGCGCGACTTGGCGCCGGCGGTGGCACGGTGGGTTGGTCTAAATATCGTAGCCCCCTAACCCTAACTTTGGAAATTTTCAAATTACTCCCAAAATTTGAACTGAACTCACAAATCTCCAAAAAAAGTAACTTGCCTTAATTTTTCAAGATCTACAATTTTCACAATTGGAGCATTTTCAAATTCAGCTTAGAAATATGACTTTTTGAAATGCAGTTCAAAAATTTTAAAATTTGAATTCAAAATTACTTTTAAAATCATGTAACAACTTGAAAAACTTTGTACATGACTTTTGTTCCTCTCAACAAGATCTACAAACTAGCTTTTGAAAGTTTTCTCAAATTTTGCATAAATTTTAAAATATAGAAAAGGGGGCAATTTGGGTTTGAATGAAATTCAAAATTACTTTAAAATTTTGAACTAAACTTTAAAAAAACTCAAAATACCAACTTTGTTCAGTTTTGAAAACTCTACAAAAATGCTTTAATGACCATACCCAAAATCTTGATAAATTTTGAATAAATTAAAAGGGACAAACTAGGATTTGGAATTAGGGTTTCCGACAAGGGGATAGTTTCCGAATCGATTCCTCTGCGTCTTTTTCGACCGACATAGCAACCAAGCATAAAATAAACTTATTTTAGTTCAATGCAACACATGGTGGGCTAAACATGGATGCTTTACAATGATCATGATGACATGTCGTTTTAGTGTAAATAACACCGGTGTTACACGTTATCTCATAACCCTCTTGCTTCTTCACCGTGAAGGAACCCGAGTTTGGAGCCACCGCATCCGCCCTATGTCGGGGATGTTAGAACAGTCCATGTGCCGCAGATTCTCAAGGTCGGCCATGTGATCAGCTGTCAAGAACAACCGGCACTTCATCGAACCCATGGAGAACACCCCGGATGGTATAGCTTGGTAAATGCGGTCAGCGGCAGATCTATACATTCCATATTTGGATCCCCAAGACCAAGGTAGCGAAGATGTTTTAAGTCACCAATACATTCTGGAATCACATTCTTTTCCAATTCCTCCAGATTCACACACACGAACCTGAGCTTCTTCAAGTTTTTGAGAATGCGTTTAAAATCTTCTCAGACTCAATTCTTTGTTATAAATAGAATCCCACATTACGTGAGTTCGCAAGGTGTCCGTTTCACAATCCGCTCTATGAATTCTCCTCAGTATTTTGACAATCAATGAAGAGATGACGAACATCTTGAGGAATCGGCATGGTTCACCATATCGTCCTCAATTTCAAAACGCATCACTTCCAAAGAACTATTCCCGCTAAGTCGTGCAATAGATCATGAACTCGTATAGTATTCTATTTTTGCCAATAACCCTTGCCTTTCGGTTGGATGAATGAGGTTGACATAATACTTCAAAGTGCTCACGGGCAAAGAACTTCCATGTCCGAGGTTTTACTAGTATCCACAAACCCTTGTGCCATCCACATTTTAACTAGCTCGTCTCGCGTCAACTCATATCTTCTAGGAAACATACTACGAGAATGCAAAACATTGCCGGACATGCTCCTCAAGCCGATGGTAGCTCCACCACGAGCTCCCATCGTATCATTCAAATATCACTCTTTCGCTCGTGGTTTCTATCCGTAATCAATATCCTCTCGCTTTCGACGGGTTCTTATCCTCACCGTCCCGCCACTTAATTCTTGCGGCGAGGTGACTTTCGTAGTAGTAGGGAAATTTCTCTACCAATTGTTTCAAATTTGCCTTTGTCTTGGTCTCTAACCTGACTTATCAAGTGCATAATGCATGAACATTTTGAAGAACTGTTCTTCATCCATATCGAGAAATCGGCATAGGGGTTATGATCACCAAGAAGTTTTACCGCATCTGCAGTCCGACCGTCACTAGGACTCTGCTTCCCTTGTTATCCTCCTTCAATGGAGAGAGTAGTTTCTTTAGATCGTCCTGTTTATCAACACTTTCGAGTACCATACATCATCCAAACACAGTAAGAACCTTTTGCCTTCAGTCTTTTCTTCAAGTCACTTTTGCGGCATATCTAGATTACTGGTCCTGTCCACTTTTTTACCCGAGGCTTTGTCTAACATCTCATTGTAGAGAGTATGCACACTGAAGTTTTCAAGTAACATGAATCCACATAATTAGCTCGAAATAATGGTCTTCACTTTTCTTCTCACAATCACAAACATACTGTGCGAGGGTGGTTTTCCCTGACCCTGCAATGCCATGGATTCCAATCACAGAATGATCATCAGCAGGTGTACCACGGAGCATGCTTCTTATCTTTTCAATATCCTCATCTCGGCCAAAAACTTTTGGGGGTTCTGAAGTAGTCTGGGAACTCTTGGAGAGCGATCCCGTAGTCTGTTCTGGTGAACTCTTCATACTGCCACCAATGGTGGTCAAACCGAGCAAGGGTAGAAGCTTCTCTCCTTCGTCGATTAGCTTTTCTATCCCTTTTAAGGCGTTCCTCAGTTTATCCTTTGACCCAGGAGGAAACCTGGAATCCTCAGCCTTCTGCATACGAGAGTTCCAAAATTGTTAGGAATAAAATAATGCCAGCGGAACAAGTAACCATACGGTTCAATCAATGCGTAAATGATTGAATTATCTTCCGTGCTATTTGCTGCGGTACTTCCATTATTAACCCTTATAGACGTTAAAACAGTGAATAAATCACAGCATTTGATTTTAGAATTGATAAAACTATTAAATAATTAAAATACAGGCGAAAAAGAAAAAGAAAGGCCGGCAATATAATCTCGGCCCGGTACCTGCCTTCGTTGCCGTATATTTTTCTGGAGCATTCTTTTTCAAAAGTTGTTTCGATTATAATGTTACGATTATACACATTCCTTTTTCAAAAGTTGTTTCGCACACGTTGGCTTTGTTCACTTTAGGAAAGTATTAAACAACTGGTCATGTGTGGATTATGATCGTGCCGCCTTTGTCTATGTCACATTCAAGAAAAAAAAATTACTTATGTCACGTTCAATCAAAAACATTAAATATGTCAGTTCTAGCAACAAAACACAAATAAGAGTCAATAACGGTTACACGTGTTTCATAATTATCTTCACTATTTTCCAAAAAAAAAGTGTATACAAATATAATGTTTTCCAATTAGTACTTCACAGGATGTAATAAGTGATTAAATTCACCATGTTCTAGAAAAATGAACGGTCCATAGTTATTTATGAGTATCGTAGCATATCCATGTTCACGCGTACAATTTGATCTTAAACTAAAATTTGTGTAATAAGGACAAATAAGAAGGAAAAATCTACAAGTGAATTTTTCATCAGTGTAACTGTACGTTAATAACGACAAATATTCATCAGTGCAACTGTACATTTCCTACTGAAAAAAAAAAAAAATTGTACACTTTCTGACCGCAAGCTACTATCCACTTTATGTGTGACATAACACCTGAGACGTGCCCTTGTCATCAGGATAAGGAATGCTTGTCAAGCGAGGTGAAATATGTTGGGGCTTAAGCGTTTGTATCCCTGTTTCAAAGCGAAATGTTGATTTCACCTTGGTTTTTTTAACATTATGATTTTACTCCTGCGACTTAAAAACGAAGGGAGACTTTTTACCCCTCGCTTCCGTGAAGTGCTCTAATGGTGTTAACTTTTTGGACAAAAGAACAACTTTTCCTATACATTTTTACCCCGGTTTTATTTTTTAATATTTGTATTTTTACCCCCTATTTTCATATCAAAGTTTTGACAATTTTAATACAAAAACTATACAATTTAATCAGTTTAAAATTCAACAATTGTTAAAAAATCGATAGCATTTCAGCGGTCTAATGACGGTGGCGAAGCCTGTAAGGCAGTAATTGTGTCGGGATGCAGCAGCTGATCTGAATGGTTTTCTGGTTTGGACTTGAGATGTCAAGACGATACTCTGCTAATCCTGATTCCTCAATTAGAAGCATATAAGCATAACGATTTTGTTATGTCTGTGGCTGCGCTTCACTTCACTTCTACAGATTCCTGGAAAAAAAAATTTATCATATTCTTTGTTTTTTTTATCAAAATACCTGGAGAGATAACACGACACGATAGCACTTGGCAGTGCGCATTGCTCCGCCGGATCAGCAACACGAAGCGAGCACGCACTTGTAGTACCAGTTTTGGGAGTGCAGAGCTGCAGAGTGCTTGCCGTTGGTTCGAGGCTAGAGGTGCAGTGAAGAAGCTTGTTGCAGCGCCAGTCCAACTCGTCGGTGGCCCGGTCCGGCATGTTCAGATCGTGTATGCACACACGCACCCCTCAGTCAGGAAGGGCAAGGCTCGGCAGCCCGGGAAGTAGTCCTCCCTGAGGAGGCCCTCGATGTCAGAGAGGCGAGCCCTAGAGGACAAGCGCCGCCACCGCTCGAAGCTCGGGGGCTCGACCAGGAACGCAGGGGCAGCCCCGACCTGACCTCCGTCCAGGCAGCTTTCCTGACCCTAGCGTGAGCCCATCACGCCCCAAGCCAAGACCAGAAGCCAGCTCCAGAATATGTCAAACGCCGGGGCCTGACAGGTGTCGACGCACTACACCGCCATCCCGAGCCTCCGCCGCAAGGCACTGCCGGTCACTCCTCCGATAAGGTCACGCGTGGGCATGGCGCGCCAAGACAAAGGACTTCCCCAAAGCCTGAGGGGACAGAGGCTCTCTGGGCCTGCTCGTCAGCCTCCCTTGGGCAGAGAAAAGATCCTTGCATACCAAGGAAGCTGTAACGATACAAGTATCGATACTAATAAGAATTGGATAGAATCGGGGAGATTAGCACGGAATTTGGGGTGGAAGCAATGAACAGCAGGAGGTTTGGTCGGACGATTTGGTAGTTTCAGGTTTCAGGTTCGAGTTCAAATGAATACATGCCTCCACACGAAGCAACCGATCAGCTAATAAACGCTAGAAGCAACGACATCTCAGTAAATGGGCTTGGCCACACACGGCCCAACCATAATACAACCCATGACGATATATCTGTTGGGGTTCATAATAATGGGTCCCCAAGAGAGGTCATTAGAGACCCTAACAGCCCAAGAATGACATCAAAGGAGAGGCCCATCACCAGGTGCTAACCTGTGACCGCTGCCTGGGCTGGACGCCCAAGGACGGCCCGCATGGGAACCAAGGCACGTCCTCGTTCCGCTCCGCCCGCCACGGCCTTGGGCGAACCGAGCCTCGGCTTCCCTTCCTTCCACGAAGGGATTAAGCCAAGGTCCGCCTCATCTATCCTTCTTCGGGCGATCTTGCAGTGGCGCCAGCAGATTCACCCTATCCCGCCAACCGCGAATCCCGCCACGCTACCGACGGCAGCACAAGATAAGCCTGACCGCCGTGCTGCCCAAGGCGTGGCCGCCTCCCGCCACAACGCCATTATGGCCTTGTGCGATTATGACAGGCCACCGCATCGCCGCGCCATCATGACCACGCAGCAAGCTTGCCCGGCCACGGCGAGCCCGCGGCGTCGCATCCCATCATGGGCCCACTAACCGAGCCTCGGGACCGGCCCAACAAGATGGTTTAAAGTCACCTAACGTTACTATGCGGGTCTCGGATGAACGCAGCGACCTGGGACGCCAGCAAACAACCGAAGGGTATCATGATGACCGCCCGGGATCATCATACGTGGGCTAAGGCTAGCCGAGTCGAAATGCCATGATGACGAAGCTAGATGTAGGAATTCTCTTACCCTATGTAAATGTAAAAACTCCTCCTGGGCTATAAAAAGAGGGGCACATGTACCTAAGAAGGAGGCCGAGAGGGAGACACCCATACACACAAATAGACATAGAAGGAGGAGGAGAGGACACATCGTTCCTCCGTGTAGCTCTCTCTCCGAGACTTGGGACTCGGTTTCTCCCCGCAGCTTGTATCCCTTACTACGAGCACTTCCGTGCGAAGTAACACGAAGGAAACCTCACCACTGGGCGTAGGCACCCGTGCTCAAACGGGGATAAATCTCGTGGTCTCTTGTTCCCGTGTTCTTTCTCGCACCCACGACACGGAGTTTGACGCACGCGCATCTTTCACTAGTCGGTCTCTTGACATCCCCGGTTCTAAGAACGCCAACGGCTTGGCGCGCCGCTGTAGGGGGCCGCGCGGCTTTCAGCCGGCCTCGATCTTCATTTCCTAGCCAAAATCATCGAGCCCCCACGCCACACCGCCTGCCGTTGCAAAGGCGTTTCTTCTCTCATCACCGTGAGGTAAGAATGTTCGCCTTTGGCCCCATCGGCCTCTAGGGCCACATGATCGCCGGAGGCACGCTCCCCCTGTGGCCAAAAACGGACACCCAGGGATCTCACCGCTCATGCGAAGGGCGGCAAGCCCGGCCGTGAGAGAATAAAGAAGGCACGCCGACGACGGTGCATGATAGCCTTCGGCCATTCAATGGCGGGAGCCCGGCCGCCGCCACAACTTCATCGACGAGACAGCCAACATCTACACCAAGCTAGGCTACGCCTCAGAGCTCATTGAAGGACCAGCTCTGGCGCCCGCAAACGCAAGCCCACGCCAAACGCCGCTCCAACGACCTTGTACCAGACAAACGACAAACTAACCCGCTCGGCTATCCCTATCCCCATTCTCTCTTCTTCCTTCCAAGTCACGGGCGATAACGGAAGGACGACGACGAGCGACCCGTGCGAGAATCGGGAACGCCAAGACCGACACCAAAAAAAGTAAAAAGGTGCGTGAAAAAGTGAATCCCCGCCATAAATGTTTATCGCAGGCTTCCTCGAAATGCGCCAAGAACAGCCGGCTTTACATTGAGAACCAAGGGGATTTCCACCTATGGAAATGGTAAGTCAACACCCCTCATCTCTATATTTCCATAAATACCACTCCCTTGAAAAAGGATTGCAATCATCGAATGAGTGCAAACCTTAAAAACCAACGTGTGGCTCGCTCGACGGGCATCCCCCCTCGAGTCGCACCACGTGCTTGAGTATGAAGGTCGGCCCAACGAACGGTTCGACAACCGCTCCGGCCGCCCGAGTGAGGGGCCAAACATAAAGGAGGATCCACTAGCGGCCGGTAACCCGGGCGCCACTACGTCAAGGGCTCCTTAGTTTCGTATTCGAGCCCCGGTGCCGATGTCTACATATTGTAGGGTTTAACACGAAGTAGGCCCCGAGAGCCCTCGAGTGCTTTCGCCACCACTCTCGGAACCGCCGATATGACCACCGGGATTCATGGGGATCGGACACTAGCACCTCCGCCGACCCCAACGAACGGGCCGATTCCCACAAGAATTTACCCGCTGTAACTCACCTGGGGATGCCTCGTGGTCGCCCCAACGAGGAACCCACGAGTAACATCCAACCCTCCTCTCCTGAAAAGGATGCGAGGGGCGAACCGCATAGTTGTAATCGCAATACGCTACGCTGTGACCATATCGCCCCTCCCTCTGTGGAGGGATCGAAAGAGCAAAGCTTGGACAAATCAAGACAAGCAAGTCCGCACGCACCTAGATCTCCCCTCGAAAGGTAAAGGCCTGCCGCCAGGATAAGATGCATCCTCCCTCATCCAAGCAAAGAGGGAACGACAACGGCTCGCCGAGGTACCTTCCATCTCACGAGAGAGGAAGCAACCGGGCTACTAACCTCCGAGGGACAAAAGACGCCTGGATCTCCCTGAAACCCACCACACCGCTCCAGAGGCGTGAAACCGATGACGCCTAGGAGCGCAACAGAACATGGCCGACCTCAAGCCATCACTAGCTCCGCCTATACCGGGCCGTGGGATGGCTTGACAACGCCGACAACCTCACAAAAAGGTCCTCCGGCATCAAAGAGACAAAAGACCCCGAGCTCCCCACTTCCGGGAACACGGCCTGCCGCCGCCAAAGGGATCCAAAATATCTTATCCAAAGCCGCATACTCCCTCGGCCCGTCTCGGATCCGCCGACGGATCCGAGCACTATATGCTTCCTTACCCGTAGGAAACAAGCTCCAAGCCACCCTCGGGGGCTTGAGCCGCCTCTTCGCAAACCGAGAATAGGACAGAACTGCAGAATGGTTGTGGACCCGGCACCCGAAGGTTTGAGCCAAGCAAGGGCCTGTGCCTTGCATCATAAGCCCACATAGTCCTGTGGGCACGCCCCGATCCGTCGATGGATCCGAGGACCACATGTTTCACTTACCTCGTAAGGAAACAAGCTCTTAAGCGCCCTTAGGGCTTTGCGAGCCGCCTCTTCGGAGCAAAACCGAGCTGACACTCGAACCCGCAATGGTTGTGGACCCGCATGGCCAAGGTCCGAGCCGTTAAGGGCCAAGCAGTGCTTTGCGTCGTAAGCCCACATAGTTCGTGGCACGCCCTGATCCGCCCCGATGGATCCGAAGCACCATATGCTTCCTTACCTCGTGGAAACAAGCTCCAAGCCGCCTCTGGCTTGCAAGTCGCCTCGCAACAAATCGAGCCGGGACACCAAAACCAAGAATGGTTGTGGACCCGACACGGCCAAGATCCGGCCGTAAGGGCTTAGTGCCTTGCGTCGTAGCCCACATAGTCTCGTGGCACAATCTCTGATCCGTCTCGATGGATCCGAGCACCACATGTGGGAAACAAGCTCCAAGTCGCCCTGGGCTTGCGAGCAAAACCAAGCTGGCACACCGAACCAGTAATGGTTGTGCACCCGTCGGCAAGGTCCGAGCCAAGGGCCCAAGCATGCCTTGCGCCATAAGCCCACATAGTCTCGGGCATCTGATCTCGCGCCCGATGGATCCGAAAGCACCATATGTTTCCTTTACCCCCTCGTGGAAACAAGCTCCAAGCCGCCCCTCGGCTTGCAAGTCGCCTCTCCAGCAACCGAGTGGGACACCGAACCAAGGATGGTTGTGGACCCGCACACTGCTAAATCTCCGCAGTCGGGGGCTCGAACGCAGACAGCCAAAAAGACCACACCGCGAGCGGTGGCATGGTCTCGGATCCAAGGATGGGCCCGAGCACCGCACGCTTCCTCACCTAGTAAGGAATGAGGTCTAAGCCTCCCTCGGGGGGCTGCGAGCCGCCTTCAGCAACCGAAGTCAGGCCATTCAACCAAAGAAAGGCTATAGACCCGATACGGCCAAGGACCGACCTTCCAAGGGGCTCGGTACATTACGCCCGAAAAACCACATCGAGGCGGGGCACGGCCTCGGATCCAACTATCGGACCCGAGTACCGCTTGTTCCCTACCTAGCAAAAAAACGCGCCCCAAACTATTACTCTCGGGAGCTCGCGAGCCGCTTCCTCAAGAACCGCCAAGGCACCTAAACCCGGCGGTTGGGGGCCGGGCATGGAATGTGACCGAGACCTAGTCCCCTCGGTAAGGAAGCGGTAACGAACACCGGGCATGACCGAAAATCAAGCCACTAAAAAGCCCAATGCGCCATGGGCCAAGAGACCCATGAATCCTAGGGGGCGCTTGTCGGTCCAAGGCCGCCGACGTGATTCCCGTGGAGGCAAAAGGCCAAAACCACGAGCGCCGACGACCGCGGCAAGGAACACACTGAAATCGGGCCAAACAGACTCAATACGACCGTAGGGCCCGATGAGTAAGGCCCGAGAGCTTTAAAGGGCGTGTCGCTATTCGAGGCTTGAGACCACACACGACCATAAACCGAGCCCAAACGAGGGCGTGGGGCGGCTTAAGTCAGCGGAGCCACGACAAGTTGCGAGGTCTCGCTTAACCGTGGGACCGAGCACTCTCATCCGTATATCGCGAACCCGACAAAAGTAAGAACGTGGTTCCCCGGGCTAAAGACGTCGCGCGCCGCCCGTGAAACGCTAAGCCACATTCGCCAACCGAATCATTACCCTTCCTAGCGTAAAGGATCATGGGAGAAGGCATTCGAAATGGCCTAGGAAGGAAAAAGAAGCGCATGACCGCTTTAAATCCTTAAAAGAGCATTGAGATTGCAAGGCGAAAAGAAAAAAGGGCGCGTCCACCTTGGTTTATTATATATATATATATATATATATATATATATATATATATACTATTATTGGGAGCTTTAGGCTTCCAATAATTATTGGAAGCCCCGAGCTTACTTGGTGCCACCAAACCAAAATCCTCCTCATCCCATCGCCCTCCAGCCGTAGCCTGGAGACCGACCCACAAGGCCCAACTTTGGGCCCTATATACGCCCTCTCCCAAACCCTAACACACACCTGATCCCCACTTCCCCGGTCCGCCTCACCCACCATCCCGATCCCCGCCTCCTCCACCCAAACCGATCCACCGAATTCAAAAATATCAATCCACCGTCCCCGCCCATCCGCTACCCCTCCGCCGACGGGATATGGGCGGCGGGCGCGACCTCCTCCCCCACCCCGGCGGCGCCAGCCTGGTCCCACCCGACCATGGCGACGCCGCGGCCTCCCTCCATCTGGTGTGATCCCACGACGGCAGATACCTACCGCGGCCTCCCCGGCTCCCTCCATGGCACACGAGGCCCGTCTTGCTGGGAAGTGACGAGGTGCGACGGACGTGGAGCCGGAGGCGCAGCGCCGCGATGTGAGCTCTCCTACAAACCGAAAGGCGCGCTTCCCGTCCGCCCCCGAGCACCCGCTGGCTCCCCCCACCCCCCCCCTCCCTCCACGGCGAGATAGATGGAGGCGAAGAGGAGGCTTCGGTGCTGGTCCCGCTCGCTCTCGCTCCACGATTGCCCCCTCCAAACAATCATCTACCCCCGGGCGACTCTTCCCACCGGCGTCCCCCGCCCACCCGATCCGGTGGTCGTTGGCCTCGTCTCGGCTCCTGGATGCCACGGCGGCCCGACCCGTATGCATCCTCCTGCTCCACGGCGCTTTGCGAGGTTAGCACATGTGTGTTCTTCGTAAATCCTAAATGCAAAATCAATTTCCTTTCCTTTTATTAATCAAATCGATGCGTGTATGTGTATATATACGTACCGCGCCAAGCGCATATATGTATATATGGCGGCGAGGATTTTGGCATGTGCTAGTCTGTAAGCCCTTGTTTCCATCTTCGTTCACTAATTCTCTTGTTGTGATGGATTTATTAATTCCAATGTCATATACTTGCATTTGAGATCCTGAGAGGAGGCTCTTCATTCTATTGATCTTTTTTCTATCGCTACTACTACTTAAATCAAATCATATTATCTTGAGGTGTTCTCTGTTTTGGATGGCATTCTTTATTTCTCTCGCACACGTCGGCACTATGAATTAAAAAAAATAGAGTGGTTCAAATTATTCACGACTTGGTTCCGTATGCACTCTATTAGGTTTAGAGAGTAGTGAAAGCGTGATGCATACAAAATATTTTATTCACATCTTCTATGTAGTTTTTGATTTAAATGTTTTATGCTTCTCTCTCTCATATGATGTGCAATGAAATCACAGCCTCGATTCCGTATGCAGCATTCTTAGCCTTTAAATTTTTAGGCTTGTATGCACCTACAACTTAATTTTTATGCTTCAGGGCGATGGATCGTAATTTTGATACATCCTCTCGTTTTTTCTCGATTCATATGCATGCGAGAAGGGGAGACGACCCGAAGGCACGACGTTGGATGTGGCGTCCCCGAGCCAGCATGGCTGTGGACCCCAACCATGCCGGCGGGCTGGGTGTGCGAGCAAAGGCGACAATGGTGCGCAGCGGGCCCGACACGACTACGGCGACGGCGGGCGTGTAGGGAATGGCGGCGCGAGGCGGCATGGGCGTGTAGGGCACAATGACAGTGGCACGTGGTGGACCATCCCGGTTGCGACCACGGCGACCATCCATGCACCCGGCCATCCTCAATGACACCGACGCAAGCATGTGCAATGGATTGTTCTTCTATTAACTTTTATGCTTGTATGCACCTCAGCTTAATTTATATGCTTTCATATGTAATGGATTGCGATTACTTGATTCGTATGCACTGTTTTTGTTTATGCTTTTATATGCACCTTTGACCAGTGCTATATGCATCCAATTATATGCAATGAGTCATGATTCAAAATTTAAATTTTGGAGAAGATATGTGAATGCGTGCAGCCTGTGTCAGCCTCAGCCTGTTTCAACCTATGTCAGTCTATGTGTCAGCCTATGTCACCCCTTTTGTGTCACCCTCAGACTGACCTCACAAGTGGACCAAAATTTCACCAAGGAGGTTTTTATGCATCGTTAGAACTGGTCTAAATTCAATCAAACCACTAGTTTGTATGCATGGTCGCAACAAAAAATATGTATGCAATTTTGAGACTCATGTGCGAGCCGCATATGGACTTGTTACGTGCCGGATACAAAATAATAAAAGGTAGGCCCTTGGTTACACGCTGCATATGGACATGTTACATGCCGCGCCACAAAGTTTTTATTGTTATGCAGTTACGAGACTTGTGTGCGAGCCACATATGGACTTGTTACACGCCTGGATACAAAATAGTAAAGGTAGACCTTTGGTACACGCCGCATATGGACATGTTACACGTCGCATACAAAGTTTTGTCTTTAGATAAAAAGATTGCCCCCTATTAGGTAATGGGTTTTGGGTTAATTTTTCTTTGAAAAAATATCATGCCCCTATTAGGCAATGAGTTTGGGTTAATTTTCTTTGGAAAAAAATATCATGCCCCTACTAAACAATGCATATGTGTAATCGATACGATTGTATAATTACGTATCATGGGTTTTAGACCTTTTTTTTTTTTTCTTTTAAAAGTTTGCCCCCCTATAAGGCAATGGTAGTTGGGTTATTTTATTTTGAAAAAGATCATGCCCCTATTAGGCAATGGGGTTTGGAATTTTTGTTTTTAGATAAAAAAAAAATTACTTATTAGGCAATGGGTTTTGTGTTAATTTTTCTTTTAAAAAATGTCATGCCCCTATTAGTCAATGGGTTTTAGGTCATTTTTATTTGAAAAAATACCATGCCCCTACTAGACAATGCATATGTGTAATCGGATAACGATGTATAATTACGTTGTGCAATGGGTTTTAGGCCTTTTTTCTTTAGATTTAAAAGTTTGCCCTCCTATTAAGCAATGGTAGTTGGATTATTTTTATTTTGAGAAAAGATCATGCCCCTATTAAATGGGGGTTTGGAATTTTTGTCTTTAGATAAAAAAATTGCCCCTTTATTTGGCGATGGGTTTTGGGTTATTTTTTCTTTTGAAAAAATATCATGCCCTCTATTAGACAACGGGTTTTGGGTTAATTTTTCTTTTTTGAAAAATATCATGCCCCTACTAGACAATGCATATGTGTAATCGGATACAAGGCATAATTATTATGCAATGGGTTTTAGGCTTTTTCTTTAGATTTAAAAGCTTGCCCCTATTAGGCAAATGGTAGTTGGGTTATTTTTTTATTTTGAATAAAGATCATGCCCCTATTAGGCAATGGGGTTTGGAATTTTTGTCTTTAGATAAAAAGATTGCCCCTATTAGGCGATGGGTTTTGGGTTACTTTTTCCTTTGAAAAAATATCATGCCCCCTATTAGGCAATGGGTTTTGGATTATTTTTCTTTTGAAAAAAAAATATCATGCCCCTATTAGGCAATGGGTTTTGGGTTAATTTTTCTTTTGAAATAATATCATGCCCCTACTAGACAATGCATATGTGTAATCAGATACAGTGCATAATTACGTGACATGTAGTGCATACAAGACATAACAAGAGCATATAGGTGATAATGTAGTGCATATATGTACTATTTATCAGCATACACATATATCTAAAGACAGCCTGTGGGTGGTGAGGGTTTTGGGTGGCCCCACGCATGTGTCTGACAGGTCGGTGGGCATGCGGCCGCCAGAATCTTTGGTTGGATTGAATCGGTTCGTGCAGATTGAATATATGCATCCATCTGCACTTATGCATCCAATCTGCACTATATGCACCAGTACAGTGAATATATGCATCCAATTTGCACTTATGTGGCATGATTCAAATTTTAGAGATGACGATTCATGTTGGTATGCACTTTCGCATGTGCCTCGACAGTGCCTGGGCATGCGGCCCGAATGCTGGTTGATTGAATCGGTTCGTGCAGATTGAATATATGCATCCAATCTGCACTTATGCATCCAATGTGCACTATATGCACCAATGACGAGTGAATATATGCATCCAATTTGCACTTATGTGGCATGATTCAAATTTTAGAGATGACGATTCATGTTGGTATGCACTCGCAAAACTTTTCATATGCATCCGGATTAGTGAATATATGCATCTCAACCACAAAATTGCTATGCAATTCCGATGCCAAAACGTTTATATGCATCCGGACGAGTGAATATATGCATCTCAACCACTAATTTCTATGCAATGCAAACGCCAAAACGTTTATATGCATTCCGACAAGTGAATATATGCATCCAATCATGCATAAATTTTTGAATTTCAAATTTTTTGAAAAAATATTCAAAATGGAGCTTGAATCGTGCACAAAAATATCATCGTTCAATGGTGAAAACCGTTTTTGAATTCGATGCTTCGTTGAGGAATTATCGTGAAAAACGGAAGAAAATCGAAAGTGGATGCGCGCATTTCAACTTTTGGGCGTTGTCGTGGAACGGAGTCATGATTCAAAATTCAAATTCTCCGTGAAGGCGATATGTCTCCATGTTTATATGCATCTAGATGAGTGAATATATATGCATCTCAACCACTAGTTTCTATGCAATGTCGATGCCAAAAAACGTCCACATGCATGAGGACGAGTGAATATATGCATCCAATCTGCACTTGTGGCACGATTCAAATTTTGGAGGATGACGAGCGCATATCATGTTGATATGCACTCGCAAAAATTTTATATGCATCTGGATTAGTGAATATATGCATCTCAACCACAAATTTCTATGCAATGCCGATGCCAAAACGTTTATATGCATCCGGACTAGTGAATATATGCATCTCAACCACTAATTTCTATGCAATGCAGACGCCAAAACGTTTATATGCATCCAGATTAGTGAATATATACATCCAATCATGCAAAAATTTTGAATTTCAAAAATTTTGAAAAATATTCAAAATGGAGCTTGAATCGTGCACAAAAATGTCAGGAGTTCAATGGTGAAAACCGTTTTTTAAATTCGATGCTTCGTTGAGGAATTATCGTGAAAAACGGAAGAAAATCGAAAGTGGATGCGCCGCATGTCAGCATGTGTCAGGGGTATGTCAGCCTGTGTGAGCCTGTCAGGTGGAACAATCAGCTCATGGGGAGGTTTGTATGTCGGCAGAACTGGTTCAAATTCACTCAAACCACTGCTTCGTATGCATCGTCGCAACAAAAAAAGTTCGTATGCATTTCCGACCTGGATTATATGCATCCAGTCTGCTTAGGCTGGGTGGTTGGGCTGGGTGGGTTTGTTGGGACCGGCGTGGACCACCGTGTCGCGCCTCGCCTCCCAGCCTGGTGCGAGGGCGGACAGGGGAAGCTGGCTGCGGGGCTTCCAATACCTAATGAAGAGCTTTAGGGCCCTGTAGTATCACCCATATATACATATATATACACATACGTATATATAGGGTTGCACTTTTCTCTATACACTCCGGGTTGAAGATTACACCCATATTTAAAAAATCACATTGTGTATGTGTCCATACTTGTTTATCGGTTTGAGTATGTTTAGATACTCATATTACGATACTCTAGATCTTACTACACGAAAAATTTCGAAGGAACCTATATTTTTAATATATTACATAAAATGCCACTCTTTGCTGTATATAAAAAAAGTATATCCATATACTCAACGTATGAATGCATACTTAACATATATACCACCATAGATGGTCTAGTATGATCATATACGTCATCCACATGCACTTCGTTTGGTCATATATACCACAAATCTTGAGATATACATATAGGTGTAACTACTCCTGGGTGTAGAAAAAATTTACCATATATATATATATGGAAAATATTTTCCCATTTTAGTATATCTCAAGATTTATGGCATATATATAACGAAGTGCATATGGATGAAATATATGATCATACTAGACCATCTAGGGTGGTATGTATGTTAAGTATGCATGCATATATAGAGAATGTGTGGATATACTTTTTTTATATCGGCGATAGTGGCATTTTACGAATATATTAAAAAAATATGGGTTCCTTTCGAAATTTTTTCATAACAGGATCTAGAGTATCTTAATATGAGTATCTAAACATACTTAAACCGATAAACAAGTATGAACACATACACAATATGGTTTTTGAAGATGGAAGTAACTACTCCCTGAGTATAGAAAGTGAAAAATTATAAATAAACCAGGCACGGGCGCCTTAGAAAAAAAGACCCGGCATAAAGGCTCGGTCACTCCTCCTCGCCGGCGACAAGTGCGTCGACATTAGGCTGCGCCACCACTGCGTCTGCGCCCGGAGTACGTGGGGATGATGGCGGCACGGAAGGAGCCCACGGTCTCGTTATGCATGAACCCCACTCGTAGGTCATGTTGAAATTTGTCGTGGACTCCGCCATCGCCCCGGCGCAATGGCGGCGCCCTCCGGAGGTCGCGGACGGCCGCCGCCGAGATCTCTTGCCCATGTTGGGCCGGGAGTCGCTCCACCTCCAAAATATGCTCGGCAAAGAAAGAGGCTAAGGGGCCAAGGACCGTGAGAAATCAAGGGAAGGGCGAAGTCTCAAGCTCAATGGCGGATGCGTGGTCGGCCACGCGCCAAGATGGAGCCGCATCATCTCGTTCTGCCGCTCCGGCCGTCAACCGAGCCCTCGCCTTCGACAAGCATTCGTGCGCCCTCCCGCCCGGGCGGGCGCGGAGCTCCTCAAAGGCCTGCCGGAATGCCGGCCCCACAGCCGCGCGGGCGGCCGACACGGGACGGCCCGGGCCGTGGAGGAGGGGCCCGCACCCATCGGCCTTGAGGGAGGGCGGCCGCGTTGTGTTACGGCATAGGAGTCGCGGCCGTCGGCTTGTCGAGGCCGCCACATCCGCGAGTCCCGCTGCGCCCCACCGGGCGGGGCGACACGGCGCCTCGCCTCCGCCTCCTCGAGGCGGCGACGGTGCTGAGGCTCACCAACGAACCCGACGAGGGGGAAGAAGGGAAGAGGAAGAGGATGAGTGCGCCATCTTGACCAAAGAAACGAGGGAGCACGAGCGGAGGAGATTACGAAGAAGAGGGCGGAGATGGGAGTGAATGATGAAGATGCCAAATCTCGGGGGCTTCTTATGGGGGCGAAACGACGGGTTCTCGATGTCGCTCGATATCCCCGTACTAAGCCAGCGGGCCCACCCGCACACTCCATCCGTCTTCCCCTAGTCGAAATTTGCTAGCGGTAACTCCGCCTTGGAATTCAAAAGACGCGCCGTGGAGCTAGCCTCCCAGAGATCTTGAGCGTCGCAAGAGGTCGCGTGCGCATTCATTCTATCGTTCCCCTCCAACTTGGGATGGCACGCCATGATGCGACCTTGAAACTCGAGGCCGGTCAGGGAAACGTCACGCTCACCAAGGCCGATGTAGATGGGGCAGCGACGCCCGTGACTACCATGGTCCGGCTCTGTAGAAAGTCAATGACCGAACACAACTCAACCTCGAAACACGAAACATGGGAACTGCATATCCTCCGGGGTCACAGGGAACCCTCTCGGGAAGAAAGATCGGCGCAGCCTTGAGAGTATCACACTCCACCACGCGCTCGAGGGCTCTTTGTTGGGGTTCATAATAATGGGTCCCCCAAGAGGTCATTAGACCCTAACGACCAAGAATGACATCAAAGGAGAGGCCCATCACGGTGCTAACACGTGGCCAGATTACGCGATGGGGCGCGGGGGCGGCCGCATGGAACGAAAGGCACGTCCTCGATTCGGCTCTGCCACCTTGCCTTGGATGAGCAGAACGACCTCGAGGGCCGCCACAGCCGGACAAGGGCGTCATGATGACCGCCCATCATCATCTGTGGGCTAAGGCTAGGCGAGTCGGGCCATGATGACGAAAGCTAGATGTAGGAAATTCTCTTACCCGTATGTAAATGTAAAAACCCCTCCTTGGGCTATAAAGAAGGGGCACATGTACCGGAAGAAGGAGGGACGGGAGAGGGAGACACCCATACACACGAGATAGAGATAGAAGGAGGAGGAGAGGGGCCTTGCCGTTCCTACGTGTAACTCTCTTCTTCTTCCTCCTCTCGCTTCCCTCGAGACTTGGGACTCCGGTTTCTCTCTCGCGGGCTTGTATCCCCTACTACGAGCACTTGGTGTGAAGTAACACGAAGGAAACCTCACCGCCGGGGCGTAGGGCACCCATGCACGAACCCGGATAAATCTCGTGTCTCTTGTTCTGTGTTCTTTCTCGCACCACGGCCAGCGAGTTTGGCCTTATGCGACATCTTTCACTAGTCGGTCTCTTGACACCCCGGTTCTAAAAGCGCCGGCAATATCAACCATTCCCCTGTTGCTTCCACGCCTTCCATCACTTCTTTGCTCGATCACCCAAAGCCTTCTTCGTGACATTCCGCACCCTTGAAGAGCGACTTGGCCCCAAGCTAGGTCATCCGAAAACGCCCAGGAAGATCTATAGCTTCCTCCTATGTCGATCGGCGGGGGCAATCACTCTAAGCGTGCACAGGATTTGAGCAATTGAAGTAGCACCGGATCGATGACTTTGAGACTTTTCAATTCCGGAGGATGATGCTGTCAAATCATAATCCACTAACAGCGGTATCATCATCGAGAGTTGCTACCGGTGGCACATGAAACTTGAGTTGGGAGACATGCACAACGAGGATGAATGGTAAATCCAACCCGGTATGCCACCTTTCCCACCCGAGCCGGTATCTTGAAAGGGCCATAGAACCAAAACACAACTTTGCATTAGAGCAAGGTGCTACCGATGGCCGGATATATGATTGAAGCTTCAAATAGACCATGTCACCAATGTCAAATTGGTTTCACCACGGTTCTTGTTAGCAAAATGCTCATACTTATTTATTGAGCCTGGGTGTAGATGATGCTTAACCACATCTTCCAACGGTCCACGCTCTATTAATCACTGGTCGATTCGAGGGGGCATGGCGGTGATCTCATTAGAAATCCCAAAATGTCTTGGGCTTGTGGCCATACGGGACTTGAAACGGTGAGTATTCAATAGTAGAATGAAAACGGTATTATGCCAATACTCGATTCTTTGGCAACCACCTATGCCAGCGCTTAGGGATAAGAATTGAAAGCACATCTCAAAATGTCTCAAGACACTAGTTCAACCTTTCGGTTTGTCCATCAGATTCGAGGGTGGTAAGACAAAGACATCGATGGTGAGTGTCGGTCGGCTGAATAATTCCCTCAAACATCACTAGTGAATACCTTAGCTCTATCAAAGACAATAAACTCGGGTAAACCATGCGATCTATAGACCTCATTGAAAAAAGCAGTCGACCACTTGCAAAGCATTAAATGGATGTGCTAAAAGGAATAAAGTGACCATATTTTGTAAACTTGTCCACCACCACCAAAATAGTGTCAAACCTATCGGACTTGGGAAAACCCTCAATGAAATCCATGCAAGCAATAGACCATGGTAGTAGGTAGCGCAAGGGTTGTAACATACCGGGGTTTTTTCGCATGTTCAACTTTCACTGGCCGACGGAGATAGCACATCCGACCACATATGATTGAGCTGCTTTCTTCAACACGGACCAATGAAACAAATTTGCTTGATTACGTGATATAAGTGGCCAAAGTTCGAAATGCCCCCCAATTCACGGCCGATGAACCGCTTGCAAAATATGATGTTGGGCCACAGCATTTCGCCCACCCACAACACCACACTTTGCATTTTACGAATAACCTCTGAGCTCCCTAATCATCAACATAGCGGACTTCAATCTTTCCCAGTAATCGGGGAATACAAGTAGACACAACCATGATAGAGTTATCGGAGACACATCTTGATAGAGCATCGGTAGCCCCATTGAGTACCCCTTGTTTTATAGATTATTTTGAATTGCAAATCCATCAATTTCAGAACGACTTTTACTAACTGCAATTTGGTTAGCACCCTTTGATCGGACAAATGAAGCAAACTTTTATGGTCGGTCTTAATAAAAAACTCCCGATTACGTAAGTAGGACCTCCACTTTTCAATTGCCACTAATGGCCATGCATTCTTTTTTCATAGGTTGACAACCCTTGATTTCTACCGGTGACAACCTTACTTAGATATGCCACGGGGCGGCCCTCCTACATCAACACGGCTCAAAGCCCTTATCACTGCATCGGTTTCTAGAACAATTTGCTTGGAAAGTGCGGAATAGCCAATCTGGTGCCTGAATTAAGGCTTGATTCGATTGATCAAAGGCAGCCCGTTTGTGAGTTAGTCCACATGAAAGGCACATCTTTCTTGATGAATTCCACTAGGGGCCCTCACGATAATGCCATATAACTTTGATGAACTTTTCGTAGTACCCGTTAAGCCAAGAAAACCCCTTAGTTCTTTGAGATTTTTGAAGTTTGAGGCCATTTGACAACTTGAGAATGTTGGTAGGTTCGGTAGCCACCCCATTTTGCGGCAATATAATAGTGGCCCAAGTATTCTATTTCAGATTGAGCAAAAAGCACATTTGGACAACTTGATGAAGAATTGATGATCTCTCAAGATGCGAAACACTTCTTTGCAAAAGTGCCAAATGCTCTTCCCAAGTTCTTGAATAGATAAAAATATATCATCCATGAACACTAATACACCTTTTCTCAAAAACTTTGCAAAAATAATATTCATTATGCCTTGGAAGGTGGCTAGAGCATTTGTCAATCAAATGGCATCACCAAGAACTCAAACAACCCATGATGTGTCTTGAAGGCTGTTTTGTAAAGTATCACTAGGAACAATGCAAAAATCGATGATAACCCGACTCTAAGGTCCAACTTAGAAAAATACTTGGCTCGACTAACTCATCTATCAATTCCTCCACAATTGGCATGGGATGAGTATTTTTCATAGTTTGTGCATTTAACTTCCTATAATCCGCAAAATCGCTAGCTACCATCCTTCTTTTTCACTATGAACCCATTTGATACTAGTGAGGCATAAGGGCCCGACACTTTGCTTAATAATACTCATCTTAAGCATTTCATTCAACGATTTTCAATCTTAGTTTTTTAGGCGGGAGAATACATGTATGGCCTGATATTAATTGGCTTAGCTCTAGGTAATAATTGAATGTGATGGTCAAACTATGTTGGAGGAGGAAAGATCTTTCATTCTTGAAATGAATCATCAAATTCATGTATAAGTATGCGTATGTCGAGACAAGCTTTATCGATCATATGGCATAGGCACGGGGTTGATCTCATAGGCCTCATGTATGATTCTTGGTTCACTATCATTCCACTACACTTCAAAGCATTGAGTGATTGCTTTTTTCTCCAACGAACCTTTGAGCCCGGCAACACTAACCCGCGAGAACAAGACTTACGTGCGAGGATTGAAACCCTTTTCAATACCACTCTCGCCCATGTAAGAAAAATTTTATCACCTTCTTTGCCTAGTGTACCCACATGGGACTACACTCTTCCAACCAATCGGCCCAAAATCATATCAAAACACTTGAGAGTGGTAAAACACCCATAGAAGACATGAACATAAACCCTTGAGCAATCAGCTTTGTAAATTATCAATCTTCTTGGAACACACCATTGGACCACCATCGGCGGCAACAAAATGAGTGGGTGCACAATCAACTTGCTTGGTGGTAAGAGATGCCAATTGTTGACTAATAAAATTCCCCACACTATCGAGAATCAATGAGTATCAACACTTCAATCTTGCCAATTTGCCTAACCAATTTCATTGTCTTCCTTTTCACGGCCCCCCAGCTAGATGTGTGACCCACGACCAACACTTTCTCATCTTGGTCATCATCCACGAGAACATCTCTGTAATATCATGTGGTTCAAGGGCATCTAACAAATCTTCCACCACATGAATGGGATCACGAGGAGGACATTTATGAGTATTACTCCCACTTGTTGCCACACTTATAGCACAAACCATTTTTGCCTTCTAAACTTTTTTTAGAGCTATCAACTTATCCATGTCGGCTTACGTTTTGCACTAGTGCCTTTGCCTTGTCCTTCTAGCACTTTGGGTTTCTCGGGCCACACTCGGATGCGACTTGAGTCACCTCCCTAAGGTCCTTTCCCTCTACACTTCTTGAGTTCAACCTCTTGAATCGGGGGCGGAGCACTTCTTTGTGTCAACACTTGGGCCTATGGAGTACCAATCTGTCTAATTTCTTCCTTCAATCCTTGCATAAATCTTGTAACAAAATATGTTTCATCATAATTGGGATTATAGAGCACAAATTGTGAGCACTCTAACGAAACTCCAACACAAACTTCGACCCGCGATTTGCTTTTACGACTAATTGCTAAGTATTTGCATCACTATGAGATATTGATCTATCAAGCGCTCCATCACCAACATACACAACTTCTCCCGGTCGGTAATCCTGCCTGCATTATCTACCATGTGCAACCAAGTCTTATTTGTCCCAACAAAGTTTAGAGTGCAAATCAAGTCTTCAACGACACATGGACAACATATACCTTGAAATACATCAAGCAATGATCACGCCATAGCGTGGATTAGTACCATCAATTTGGGAAATTCTAACTTGGGAAAAGGGTGGGCCTTGATTAGAATCGGTGGAGTCATGCGGGCGATACCTAGAATGTCGTCTTTGCTTGGTGGGTTTTGTTCAAACCAGCCGCATTGATCCTCCCCCGATGAGTCACATGTGACCATCACGAGGTGATTGGGATGATGGCGCTAGTGCCACGTTAGTCGAGCCCCGAGTGAGGTTGTCGAATTGCGGTGGCCCGCGGGCAGCGCACCACCCATGATGAGAGCGTCTTGGAATGCCACCAAGCGCCGGCCGGGACCGCATTCCGCCGGATCAACGAATCCCACCGGTGGTAGAGGTAGTCGGCCTTTAAATTGGTGTCATGAACACGCGATGCGCCACCTCCAGTTGCTTTCCGCAAATCGGTGAGCATCGTTTGGCGTCTGCACAGCGGTGTTATTTGCATATCTGGAATCAAGGTACACTTCACCATATCCATAACCGAACTCCATGGTGACCCAACAACGGAATCTAGCCGCGGCGCCATCTCGTCGAACTTGGTGGCCAACTCCTCCAACGATCTTTGCCATTTGTTGTTGAATCTTTGTCGGCTGGCCAGGCACGAGGCGAATCGGATTGGGGAAACAAAAAATCGGCACCGTCGATGGAGTTTATACCAAATGTAATAATACAAGTATCGATCTTGGTAAGAAATTGGATAGAATCGGGAGATTAGTATGAAATTTGGGGGTGGAAGCAATGTGAACAACGGAGGTTTGGTCGGGCAATTGGTAGTTTAGGTTTTCGGTTCAAGTTCAAATGAATACATGCCTCCACACGAAACAGCCGTCATCTAATAAACAATAGAAATAACGACACCTAAGTAAATGGGCTCGGCCACACACGGCCCAACCGAGAATACAACCCATGACGATATATCAACCATTCCCCGTTGCTTCCTCGCCTTCCGTCACCTTTCTTTGCTTGATCACCCAATGCCTTCTTCATGACGAAGCACGGAGAAGGTGCCGTGTCAGCGTGGGACGTCGGGTGGTGGTTGCAACATTGTCGACCATCGGCTACAAGACAAAGGAGGCTCCTACTGGCGCGGTACAGGAAGAGACAAGAAGAGCCAAGGCGTAGAACCTAGGCCAAATCCCCTAATTTGCACCTCCATGCCTCCTCACAGTATAAGGGAGATGCATGGGCTCACCTTAATAAAGGGAGAGAATCCATTGATACTTAGAATCCTTTGCCTTTTAGTCTTTTCTTCAATTCACTTTTGCGACATATCAAGATTGTTGAGCCTATCCATTTTTGACCCCACATTATCTCTAACATCTCACTATAAACGGTATACTGCTTTGAAATTTTTAGTAACATGAATCCACATAATTAGCTCAAAATAATGGTCTTCGCTTTTCTTTTTCTTCTCACAATCACAAACATCTTGTGCGAGGGTGGTTTTCCACGACCACTGAAATGCCATGGATTCCAACTCTGAGAATGATCATCGTGGGTGTATCATGGAGCATGCTTATTATCTTTTTGGTGTCCTCATCTTGGCCAAAAACTTTTGGGAATTCAAAGTAGTCTCGGAACTCTTGGAGAGCATTTTAAGTAGTGTTTTTTGGTGTACTCTTGATATTGTCACTCTTGGGTGTCACCCTAGGCGTTCGGTAATACCGAACCAATCGGTTGAGTTCCTCGGTACCGGACAAATTCGGTTTCTCACTACATTGGTACCGATCGGTTCGGGAAAACTTCGATGCCGAGCAAATTCGGTATCGGTTCTTCGGTTCGGTGTCGGTATTTATCGAAGGAGGCGAACAACGAGATTATAGGAGAAAGGGGAGAAAGGGAAGTGGCATTCATTTGGATTATTTGCCCTCACGGTGCGTGTGTGGGAGGCCGGTGGCGGCAGCGTGCTCGTGCGTCTGCGGGGTGAGGTGGCCGGCCGCGGAGAGCGAGGAGCGATGGTGATAAGCTTCACAAGGAGCGATGGCGCAGCGGTGAGGAGCGGGCCGTGGCGCGGGCAGCCGGCGAGGGAGGGGATGGCGGCACGAGGGGCCGGCGGCCGGTGGGTGTGCGGGGCTGCGAGTCTGCGGAGCGGAAGCGGCAGGCGGGCGCCAACAACGTGCCAGCGGAGCGACCGGAGCGAGGCCACCACTCACGAAGTGGGGGCGGATGGGCGGTGGGAGGGTGAGCGTGGATGGGGCGGCTGGCGGTGTGGGGCGTGGGGGCGGCAGCTAGGGTTCCAAATCGTGGGCTTAGGTTAGCCCCGGGCTCTTTATTCTTTGTTGGGCCTTAAAATTCGGTATGCCGGTTTCCTCGGTAAATCGGTAACAATCGAGATTTCCTCGTTCTCGGTTCCCAAGAACCGGGAACGACTTTTTGGTTTTTCGGTTTTTTTTTGGTTTTTAATATTTCTTGGTTCGGTTTTAGGTTCTCGATAAATCGTGCCCGTGCGAAGAGGCGGTGGTCAAATGGACCAACGGTGAAGCTTTTGTCCTTCATCTATTATGTCTTCTATCCTTTTTAAGGTTTCTCTTAGCTCTTTTGACTCATTAGGAACATTAAAATCCTTCTGGTTTTTGTATACGCATATGAGAGTTTCAAAAATTGCTAGAATGAACTTATGCTAGCGCAAACAAGTAATCATATATTCAATAATTAATGCATAAATGATAGTCACTAGAGTGTGTGGTACTTCTCTTTGGGTGGTTGTTGTGCTTGTTGTCAAGCGGCCGGAAGTAGTTTTTCAAGGCTTTGTATCAACTTGATGTATTGCACTTGAGAAAAAATAATAAATCTTCCTTTATCTAAAAATATGTGTTCATGAATTTGATCATAGACAAAATTTTTGTGCAAGGACAAATAAGAAGGAAAAATTCTGGTGAACACTCATGGGTGTAACTATTCATTAAGCGCTCTACTATCCACTATGGTTGAGACATGCCCTTGTCATTAGGATGGATGAGTGATTATCAAGAGACATGAAGTATGTTCAATTGATGTTCGCTTGAGTTCTTTATCCTTATGAGTAACTAGAGGTCGGGTGGAGAATCGATTGCAACATGCCTTTTAGTTTATGAATCTGCGGATATTGGAGAGGACATGGTGGTCAATGACAATGGAGACGATCAAATGGAGGTTGATGCCAATATAGCATGGGCGTGAAGATCCCGGAGAAGGTCAAGTGCAAAGTTCATGCACGATGGACCCGGGAGTGATGAATGGTGGACAAGAAGGTTTGGTCCAAGGTACCAAAAGCTAGCCGGGAGAATAGACTATGTGAGGCTCACAATGGGAACATGAAGGGCAAGAGTACATGGGTGTTGAAGACGGAATTGACCAAAGTCAGGAAGAGGACCATGGCTCTCTCCCCATGGCACTTGCCGAGAGACTAGATATGAATCTACATGGGCGATGAAATGGTGTCGATCAAGTCAAGAAGGAAGATGTTAAACTCGGTAGATGTCGGACACGTGTTGACATCGATGAGTCACACCTCGTGAGGTGTGCACAAGGGTTCGTTGGTTTGGTCCTCGGGGGTGGGAATGGATGGTGTGATGGTTTGGGCCTTAAAAAAACATCAAGCGAGGGTTTGTTGCTTTAGGTATCAAACTAGGTGTGGACGGTTTTGTGGTTTGGGCTTCAAAATTACCGTTGACAACGTGTTTGAGCGGTGGCCATTCGGCTCCAAGTAGGCCGATCGCGAGGCATGACATAGCCCGGCGAAGCCACCATCACCATGGAGGCGGGTGAGTCTCGGACCCGGATCAATGGGTCGACGGTACCATCCACAAGACGTTGGCCCTATCTCTCCCAGGTAGGTTGTCGTCAAGATGCGACCGGCGTGCCCCCGGTGCGAGCACCTATGCTAGGGCCATTGTGTGGGGAGGGTCCGAGGCGTATGGAGGGTGGATGGGGAGGAGGAAGGGTGGTCAGGTTGCCAAAGGGATGCTGCTTGTTTTGACCGTGGCGACGATGGGGGCGCGAAGCAGGTGAGGAGGTGTATTGTGGGGTCGCACATGGCTCCCTCAAAAAAAAAAAAAAATCCTAAATACTCTAGATCAAACAAATTCGAATTGAATAAAAGGGTGGATCCGGGAGCTAGATTCATCATTTTGGCGGAACTCCTCAAGGCGTGCTCTACCAAGGCGTGTTCGGTGGAGTTAGAAAAAATTACCCACCCATGCCACTTGTTACACAAGAATCAAGATCGTTTCTTTTCTTCTTCTTCTTCTTCTTCTTCTTCTTCTTCCTCGATCAATCTTGTCTTCTTCTTCCTCCATTGTAACCGAGACAAACTTCGTGCACCCATACTGTTGTTTCCCTATGAACTCAGCGACCATCACACCACACACCTTGATGAGTCGCCTGTGGTGGGGTTGGATGAAAAGCCCGACACACCGATCCGGCTACAACGCCACTAGGGCCTCTTGTTGTGCCTCGGCAATCTTAGCACCGGAGCCACCACGATGCACCGATCAAATGCTACAACGCCACTAGGGCATCTTGTTGTGCGTCGGAATCTTAGCACCGCACTCGGTGCACCCACTCGAGGAAACGTCCAATCGCCCCAAAAGACTAGTCGATAGGGAAGGGTGGCTCTCTCTTTTTAAGGTGGCTTCCTCCTCCCAAACTAAGCAAGGTGGGATTATTCGAGGCTCACATCGGTCACTTGCATGGCCCACAAGCTGAGGGCCACGGCCCATTTAGTGTTGTGTCTTTGCCAACGGGTAATAGTGGAGGAGATGTCCTCATCATTCCCACCCCTTAACAAGGGCCCGACCGATACCAAATGATGAGTCGGCCTAGGTGGGGGTTGGATGAAAAGCCCGACACAATCGATCCCTACAACGCCACTAGGGCCTCTTGTTGTGCCTCGGCAATCTTAGCAGAAACCACAAGAAATTACGGCCTTGCCGTCAGAGCTACAATGCCACTAGGGCCTCTTGTTGTGCCTCGGCAATCTTAGCACCGCACCGGTAGCACCCACTCGGGGGAAAGGCCCAATCGCCCCAAAGACTAGTCAGATGGGGAAGGGTGGCTCTCTCTTTTAAGGTGGCTTCCTCCTCCCAAGCTAAGCAAGGTGGGATTATTCAGAGGGGTTCACACGGTCCTTGCTTGGCTACAACCCAGGCCACCCGGCCCATTTAGTGTGCCAGCGGGTAATAGTGGAGATGTCCTCATCACACCTTGTGCCTCACACACTACCCCCATTGGCGGCCCTAAGGACCCGAAGAACCCGCGAGTTGTCCATCCTGGTGTCCATCTGGGTGTGCTCGGTCGGCGGCTTGCCTAACCGCCTCACCCCTCCCGGCCATGCGCGCCCGACCGACTTCATAGTGGCCGTGCGTGGTGGTCGTCCAACCCTACTCCGGCCATGCATGCTCCCTCGCGGCTTCCGCTCTAACCCTGCCAAGCCTTCCCCGGTCAAGCCCTACATGCAGCGTCCCGGAAGGAAGAAGAAGCCCATGCCTTTGTCAATGGAGACCCACGAGGTCTCCCCAAGTATGGTATACGGGCGGTGGGCCCCAACAATGGTCCACCACCTAACAAACAAGAGCGCGAGTGAAGCTACATGCATAATAAGGTCGCCTAGCTTGATTGTGCACGGAAGGTGTCTCAAAACATAGTTTAGGACTATATCTCTATATTCGATTAGGAGCAAAAAGAACCCTCAACAACACCCGGACTATAAAGGGTCGCGAGGGTACCCCTTGTAAACACGAACTACACAATACATATCATACAACAATACAACGCATAAACATGTTAACGCCATTTGGACATAAAGGCTATTACTTGACTACCGAGGGGCTGAACCCGATGATAAATCGTTCATCTCATTCGTTAACTCGCCGAGTTCCCGATTATTTGGCCCGAAACAAATTTGTTTGTGTGTACCCCCATGGTAGGCTATCGGTGGTAAAACATTGAGACCTTTTTCACGATGCATGGGTCTAGGTGTCGATGAGATAGGAGTGAAATGTTAGAACTGGGAGCAATTTTGTCCCTTTCAATGGAAATGCCCTTGCGTGGATCCGGAACTATTGCATAGCTAAACAAGTTTCTGGATAGATCCACGGTAGATCTAAGTTGCCTGATGGAGTCGCCTCCATGGTTAATCTCAACCAGATTTAAGTGGGTGACCTATGTTGCTTGGTCGAAAGACCATGCACAAGTTGGCCGGACTGCTAACCCTTCCCTTTAAACAACAATTAGTAGTAATTTGTTTGGAGGGCAAGTGGGTTGGGTTGAATCAACCTAGTTTTAAGAGTGTACGCAATGGTTAGTTATTTGGCTAGCTATGTGACATGGGAAGAAAAAGTAGGAGAGAGTAGTCACTAGCTACAAGCAAATAGCTAAACTACATGTAAGAGAAGCATGTGGATCCAAGAAAATAAAATAGTTTTTGCTTTAGTCTCACCTCCACATCAGCAGTTAATGTAGCTAGCACTGGCTATTAATATGCGGGACCTGGAAAGGGTTGGGTTGGACTCGATTCATGTTTGGTTGGAGGGGTTTCAATTTTTTGTTTGCTTTGAGGATGGAGTGGGCCGGTTAGCATGGATGACTTTAACACCGTCAACTACAATAGATGTGGGCCAGCTCAACCTTTCTTCCACCTCCCGTCGTTGCCCGGACAAAGGGCAAGAGCATCGGGCTGCCTCAACGCCACGGCCATCAGCGCCGCCCGCCACCGGCGACCCGCGCCGTCGCGCCTACCCGCATAAAGCGCCCTCCCCGGTTTGCCCGGCGTCGTCCAGCTACCACGCCTGAGCATCCAGCCACGCATCCCGCGTCCGTCCGGCTCGCCCGGACATGGGCACCATCTCCCTCCGAGCTCCGGGATGGCCACTGCTCGTGATGAGCGGGAGAGGGAGAAGGAGAGAGCGACACAGGAAACGCGACATCGTCCGTGTGGGTCGAATCGTCTGTCCAATTCGAACGATGAGACCGCATCTAAGGGAATATGCCAGCCGTGTCGATCCTCTCCGCTGACCCAACCCGGCCACACTCAACCCTCAAACCAATTGACGCACCCTTGTACCACTCTAATGAGGGGCGCCCAGGGTCTCTATCTCCGTACGTCAGCTAGATTCTACAAAAGGGGAAAGGGAAACGAAGGGGTGAGGGAGGATGCGGCAACCTCTGTTCACCGCCTGTTGCTGCCGTTGGAGAGGAGGTGGAAGGTGGAGAAGGGCAGTGAACCCCATGTCGCCATGGGGATGGGACAGGAGCTAGCTAATTGTGTGTTGAAGAGGTGTACCCTGTAACCAGATTTCCGTGAGTAAACCTAACTGACACACCTATAGCCTAGTTTGATCCTTCTAGGATTCCTGATCATAGTACAACAAACCCACCATATATATCTGGGTTTGAGGTGGTCAAGATTATTATACCCGTACGCTCCATTCGTAGATGGCTTCTATACCAGGAAGATACTCGTGGACTGCATATCAGATACTGTTTTTCATCACATATATAAAGGGCAACTGAACAACGTACCTGCTTTCCTGTGTTGACAGATTGACGATGAAGCAGGGCTTTGGAATAGAGACGGTGATAATCAATTTCATCCAGGATGTCTTGAGCATCGTAGAAAGCAGACTTGAGTGCCTTCGCCCATCCTCCCAACTTCTTCTCACCATCAGGACTCACCTGAGCTGCCTCAAGCATCAGCTTCAGATGTAGGACTTTCTTCTCCAGATTCTGGAGATTATCAGCCGACGAACTAGTGACATCGCCGAGGTAGTCCAAGCCTTTGTTGACGAGCTTGGAGAGGATTGGCGAGATGACCCAACCTAGGATCGAGATGCCCCACCCTACACCTACACCAATCGTCACCGGATCTGGCATTTTGTTGGGAGCTCCCACAGATGTGGAGTGAGAGTATGAGATGGGAAAAAAATGATCGATGTAGCTAGGTGACTGCGTCTTCTTGCCCAAATATATAAGGTTACCAAGGCTCAAAAGGAACGAGAGTGTGTGAGACGGGAAGAAGGATGATATAGCTAGCTAGGTGGCTGCATGCGCCTATAATTGCCCAAATATAAGGCTTTTCTGTAGGGAAGCCCAAATATAAGATTACCATGGCACAAAAATCGAGGAGAGGTTTCCTCGCAGCCACACGGCAGCAAAAACACAGCTGGTCAGTCAATAACCCATTCGAACGGGTGAAGTAAACATGGACTAATTTTTACTCAACTATCAATTGGTTCACTAAACGACAAACTAAAAAGCCGGTACTGGCTGGCACGCAAAAGGACCAAATACTCCCTCCTCCCTCACACGGGTCTTCTCTCTCGCGTCACTTGCTCTGTCTGTATGTTTTGAAACACCTTCGCCCCTCTAAACTAGCCTCTAGCTCGTTGTCGTGGAATTGAAAACCCAATGCGGCAGTACACGTTTATCGCGTGATGCAAGGAATGGGACACACAAGTTGCAATTGCTCGTTTTCGTAATGATGTTTTTGTGCTGGATGCGTCAGGCTAACCATAT